>OX336390.1:961245134-961919050 GCA_946902985.2 Meconema thalassinum | reverse complement strand
GCATCCTGACTAAAACATGACAGATGGGCGTATGGCACCACAGTGTGGGGGGGTCATGCATCCAGACTAAAACATGACAGATGGGCGTATGGCACCACAGTGTGGGGTGGGGGGGGGCATGCATCCAGACTAAAACATGACAGATGGGCGTATGGCACCACAGTTGTGGGGGGGGGGTCATGCATCCAGACTAAAACATGACAGATGGGCGTATGGCACCACAGTGTGTTGGGGGAGGGTCATGCATCCAGCCTAAAACATGACAGATAGGCGTATGGCCCCACAGTGTGGAGGGGGGGGGTCATGAATCCTGACTAAAACATGACAGATGGGCGTTTGGCACCACAGTGTGAGGGGGGGTCATGCATCCAGACTAAAACATGACAGATGGGCGTATGGCACCACAGTGTGTGGGGGGTCATGCATCCAGACTAAAACATGACAAATGGGCGTATGGCACCACAGTGTGGGGGGAGGGGTCATGCATCCAGACTAAAACATGACAGATGGGCGTATGGCACCACAGTGTGGGGGGGTCATGAATCCAGACTAAAACATGACAGATGGGCGTTGGGCACCACAGTGTGGGGGGGGCATGCATCCAGACTAAAACATGACAGATGGGCGTATGGCACCACATTGTGGGGGGGGTGGTCATGCATCCAGACTAAAACATGACAGATGGGCGTATGGCACCACAGTGTGAGGGGGGGGCATGCATCCAGTCTAAAACATGACAGGTAGGCCTATGGCACAGCAGTGTGGAGGGGGGTCATGCATCCAGCCTAAAACATGACAGATGGGCGTATGGCACCACAGTGTGGGGGGGTCATGCATCCAGACTAAAACATGACAGATAGGCGTATGGCACCACAGTGTGGGGGGGGGGGGCATGCATCCAGCCTAAAACATGACAGATAGGCGTATGGCACCACTGTGTGGGGTGGTCATGCATCCAGACTAAAACATGACAGATGGGCGTATGGCACCACAGTGTGGGGGTGTCATGCATCCAGCCTAAAACATGACAGATGGGCGTTATGGCACCACAGTGTGGGGGGGGCTGTCATGCATCCAGACTAAGACATGACAGATGGGCGTATGGCACCACAGTGTGGTGGGGGCATGCATCCAGACTAAAACATGACAGATGGGCGTATGGCACCACATTGTGGGGGGGGGATGCATCCAGACTAAAACATGACAGATGGGCGTATGGCACCACATTGTGAGGGGGGGTCATGCATCCAGACTAAAACATGACAGATGGGCGTATGGCACCACAGTGTGTGTGGGGGGGGTCATGCATCCAGACTAAAACATGACAGATGGGCGTATGGCACCACAGTGTGGGGGGGGGGCATGCATCCAGACTAAAACATTACAGATGGGCGTATGGCACCACATTGTGGGGGAGGGGCATGCATCCAGACTAAAACATGACAGACAGGCGTATGGCACCACAGTGTGTGGGGGAGTCATGCATCCAGCCTAAAACATGACAGATAGGCGTATCGCACCACAGTGTGGGGGGGAACGCATGCACCCAGACTAAAACATGACAGATGGGCGTATGGCACCACAGTGTGGGGGGGGGTCATGCATCCAGACTAAAACATGACAGATGGCACCACAATGTGGGGGGGTCATGCATCCAAACTAAAACATGACAGATGGGCGTATGGCACCACAGTGTGGGGGGGGGGGGGTCATGCATCCAGCCTAAAACATGACAGATGGGCGTATGGCACCACAGTGTGAGTGGGGGGGGGGGGGGGAGCGCGCATCTAGACTAAAACATGACATATAGGCGTATGGCACCAGAGTGTGTGGGGGAGGGGGGTCATGCATCCAAACTAAAACATGACAGATGGTCGTAAAGCACCACAGTGTGGGGGGTCATGCATCCAGCCTAAAACATGACAGATGGGCGTATGGCACCACAGTGTGGGGGGGGGGGAGCGCATGCATCCAGACTAAAACATGACAGATGGGCGTATGGCACCACAGTGTGGGGGGGTCATGCATCCAAACTAAAACATGACAGATGGGCGTATGGCACCACAGTGTGGGGGGGGGTCATGCATCCAAACTAAAACATGACAGATGGGCGTATGGCACCACAGTGTGGGGGGGGGGGGTCATGCATCCAGCCTAAAACATGACAGATGGGCGTATGGCATCACAGTGTGGGGGGGTCATGCATCCAGACTAAAACATGACAGATGGGCGTATGGCACCACAGTGTGGGGGGGGGGCATGCATCCAGACTAAAACATGACAGATAGGCGTATGGCACCACAGTGTGGGGGGGGGGTCATGCATCTAAACTAAAACATGATAAATGGGCGTATGGTACCACAGTGTGTGTGGGGGAGGGGGAGCGCATGCATCCAGACTAAAACATGACAGATATGCGTATGGCACCACAGTGTGGGGGGGGGGTCATGCATCCAAACTAAAACATGACAGATGGGCGTATGGCACCACAGTGTGGGGGGGGGGTCATGCATCCGACTAAAACATGACAGATGGGCGTATGGCACCACAGTGTGGGGGGGTCATGCATCCAAACTAAAACATGACAGATGGGCGTATGGCACCACAGTGTGGGGGGGGGGGCATGCATCCAGACTAAAACACGACAGATGGGCTTATGGCACCACAGTGTGGGGGGGTCATGCATCCAAACTAAAACATGACTGATGGGCGTATGGCACCACAGTGTGGGGGGGGAAGCGCATGCATCCAGACTAAAACATGACAGATAGGCGTATGGCACCACAGTGTGGGGGGGGGGTCATGCATCCAGGCTAAAAACATGACAGATAGGCGTATGGCACCACAGTGTGGGGGGGGGGTCAAGCATCCAAACTAAAACATGACAGAAGGGCGTATGGCACCACAGTTTGGGGGGTCATGCATCCAGCCTAAAACATGACAGATGGGCGTATGGCACCACAGTGTGGGGGGGGCATGCATCCAGACTAAAACACGACAGATGGGCTTATGGCACCACAGTGTGGGGGGGGGGTCATGCATCTAAACTAAAACATGATAGATGGGCGTATGGTACCACAGTGTGTGTGGGGGGGGGGAGCGCATGCATCCAGACTAAAACATGACAGATATGCGTATGGCACCACAGTGTGGGGGGGGGTTATGCATCCAAACTAAAACATGACAGATGGGCGTATGGCACCACAGTGTGGGGGGGGGCATGCATCCAGACTAAAACATGACAGATGGGCGTATGGCACCACATTGTGGGGGGGGCATGCATCCAGACTAAAACATGACAGATGGGCTTATGGCACCACAGTGTGGGGGGGGGTCATGCATCCAGACTAAAACATGACAGATAGGCTTATGGCACCACATTGTAAGGGGGGGGGTTATGCATTCAGACTAAAACATGACAGATGAGCGTATGGCACCACAGTGTGGGGGGGGGGTCATGCATCCAGACTAAAACATGACAGATGGGCGTATGGCACCACAGTGTGGGGGGGGGGTCATGCATACAGACTAAAACATGACAGATGGGCGTATGGCACCACAGTGTGGGGGGGTCATGCATCCAGCCTAAAACATGACAGATAGGCGTATGGCACCACAGTGTGGGGGGGTCATGCATCCAGACTAAAACATGACAGATGGGCGTATGGCACCACAGTGTGGGGGGGGGTCATGCATCCAGCCTAAAACATGACAGATGGGCGTATGGCATCACAGTGTGGGGGGGTCATGCATCCAGACTAAAACATGACAGATGGGCGTATGGCACCACAGTGTGGGGGGGGGGGCATGCATCCAGACTAAAACATGACAGATGGGCGTATGGCACCACATTGTGGGGGGGGGGGCATGCATCCAGACTAAAACATGACAGATGGGTGTATGGCACCACAGTGTGAGGGGGGGGGGGTCATGCATCCAGACTAAAACATGACAGATGGGCGTATGGCACCACAGTGTGTGTGGGGGGGTCATGCATCCAGATTAAAACATGACAGATGGGCGTATGGCACCACAGTGTGGGGGGGGCATGCATCCAGACTAAAACATGACAGATGGGCGTATGGCACCACATTGTGTGGGAGGGGCATGCATCCAGACTAAAACATGACAGATAGGCGTATGGCACCACAGTTTGGGGGGGGGGGGTCATGCATCCAGCCTAAAACATGACAGATAGGCGTATGGCACCACAGTGTGGGGGGGGAGCGCATGCATCCAGACTAAAACATGACAGTTGGGTGTATGGCACCACAGTGTGGGGGGGGGGTCATGCATCCAGACTAAAACATGACAGATGGGCTTATGGCACCACAGTGTGGGGGGGTCATGCATCCAAACTAAAACATGACAGATGGGCGTATGGCACCACAGTGTGGGGGGGGGGTCATGCATCCAGCCTAAAACATGACAGATGGGCGTATGGCACCACAGTGTGAGTAGGGGGGGGGAGCGCATGCATCCAGACAAAAACATGACAGATAGGCGTATGGCACCACAGTGTGGGGGGGGGGTCATGCATCCAAACTAAAACATGACAGATGGTCGTATGGCACCACAGTGTGGGGGGCCATGCATCCAGCCTAAAACATGACAGATGGGCGATGACAGATGGGCGTATGGCACCACAGTGTGGGGGGGTCATGCATCCAAACTAAAACATGACAGATGGGCGTATGGCACCACAGTGTGGGGGGGGGGAGCGCATGCATCCAGACTAAAACATGACAGATAGGCTTATGGCACCACAGTGTGGGGGGGGGTCATGTATCTAAACTAAAACATGACAGATGGGCGTATGGTACCGCAGTGTGTGTGGGGGGGGGGGGAGCGCATGCATCCAGACTAAAACATGACAGATAGGCGTATGGCACCACAGTGTGGGGGGGTCATGCATCCAATCTGAAACATGACAGATGGGCGTATGGCACCACAGTGTGGGGGGGGGGTAGATTATTGGCTGAGGAATAACCCACCCACCAAGGGAAGATGATTATGAGAAGGAAGTAGATTTTGGATTGGAGAAAAAGGATAGAAAAATAGGAGGAGAGTCCCACAAAAGTTATGAATTTGACTTTCAATACATTTAGAAGCGGTTGCCACCGCAAATCCGTGCTCGGATGCCTAAAGTGGGTACGAGCTTGGTCGAAGCTGACGGGAACCGCAGCTAAGACTTGGGCAGTTTGCCAGAGAAAGGCTTTAGTGTATTTCCTCCCAAGCACGAATAAAAGTACTATAGGGAATGGTGATGGTCTGGCCAGACAAATAGTAAAAGCTTTATTGAGTATGAACGAGGGCATAAACCTAGGGAGAGCTAGGAAAGCCAGGATCCTGCCTAACTGTAGTATCAGAGAAATGATGAATCCAAAAACAAATATTTAATTTATTTAACAATTTAAAGAAGTTAATATTTTTGACAATTAAATATTTTGCAATCTTGTTAACAATTTGGGGTCGCAGACCTCCAACAACATTCAAAAATTGCTCCAGGCAAATAACAATTCTTAAGGTTTTAAACCTAGTACTAAAACCTTGATAAGATTTTAAAAAGGGCAATGAAATGATTAAAGTTTAAACATTAAATTGAGTACAAGGAGTGTACTATAAGAAATTTCTGAAAGAACATTCTAGAGAGAATAACAAATTCGAAAATAACAACAAGGAAAACATAAAACAAAAAATAGAAGTTACTACAACTTCTTATATTTAAACAGAATTACTTTATGAGAATTATACAAAAGAGGGCAGGTCACTTACTGTGAAACCTGAAGAGGTAATCAAAAAGAAGGTTCTAGACTTCCTATGTTTAATTAGAAATCACGAGCCAAATGGGACAGTTTCCATTTCGTGAAACCTGAACATGACTCGCTCAAGAGTTTAAAGAAATGTTTTCCCTGATTATAGGAAAGGAACAATGTGATTTGAAACTTGTATCACACAAGCAATTATGCAGAATTTAATTAATGTTAAACTAGCAAAGTTGGAAGGGCACCTCGTGAGTGACACCTTATAGAAAGTTACAATTTTATTAATAATGGTGGTTAGTAGAAGGTTGAGGAAAGGTCATTGGGATATAGGATCAATGTTCATGGCCGTATTTAATATAACCGGACGATCGCGACGCTGTAGAAACGTGGAGCAAGCACTGTTTATCACTGTAGTCCATGAAGATGGATGCAAAGTTCACTATCGAAACACTAAAGTTCATGAAAAAGAAAGTTATTGCAATTATGGAAATAACTGATTGCACTATATAGGTGAGAGTCTATTTCTTGAAAAAGTTGTGATTTACAATTAAATGCGCCATAGAATGTTCCAACGGGGGAAGAAAGTTCGCTATTGCAGTAATTTAAGGAAGATTCCTCATTTTAACTAGTATTTTCACAAGTGCGTGAAAAATACTTGACGGCAAGACTCGCAGATAGAGTACAAGATCTCGAAGGTTCCAGAACGACCTTAGCAGAAAATGGGGTTGAGAAAATCCAACGGAGGAACTAGCTTTATAATTATAGACAGCAGGTATTAGGTAATATCCCACGTAGCGAGAGGATTTCTCATTTAAATAGCTTGAGAAAAGCGCTTTTTAGTAAGGTTGGCTTATATAAGCGAAAGCTCAACATGGCAAATCCCACGAAGAATGATTACCGCCCCACAAGTAATCTCACGCTGTCTATAAAATAATCTATAAAAGCATGTAGATAAAATGATGAAGATGAGGTTAAAACCTTTAAAATGGTACTTATCTTGATTTCATGTTGAAGTTGAAGTTTCCTTTGATGACTACCTAGCCAACATGGCGTAGAAGAGTATGTGCCTCTTGGTTTGAGGAAGCTAGCTCGAGGGGAGCTTTAACTGTTCTAGTCAACTGCCGACTGAGAAGTGAGAGCTGCTCAACGGAGCACGGAGGGACCGAGGAAGGGGGAAAGAGTGGGGGGTAGGAGACAAAAGGAGAACATATAAACATTGCCAACTTTAAAACAAAAAATTGATCTCTTGCTGAGCCGGTCTTCAAAGAGTTGACAACAGATGATACCAGCGCAGCATGGTGAGTAAAAGAGTAGACGCAGCTCTCTTGCTCATGGAGATAACAGCTGGCGATGGCAGTAAAATCTGGTAGCCAGATGGAGAAGGAATTCCTCTTGCGCGAGGAAGAGTTGAAGAGCTTCAGAGATTCGCTGTTATATGACGCTAGGTGGGTCATAGAATATATATCTGGAACAGACTCATACAAAATATAAGCGACCTGAACCCCTAAAAGAAAACAGAAGATCACTGTTGGTGTTTGACAAAGAGGAAGGAAAGAACATGCAAAAGCATTGAAAATTATAATCTCAGGTACCGTGTATTCCAAGAATGCACCATACTGGGAGGGGCAGACACCAACAGCGAACAAGAAAAACAAGTACACATTTAAAGATAATAAGCAATTGCGAAGAAGTAGTCTTGTGATCTGACCATTAGTGGTCAAGACTCTGACTATCCTGACTCTCCAATCTCTTCCAGGGTAACACTCGGTCACTTTTCCAAAAGGCCAGACTAGGGGGGGTGAAACATCCCTAACTAAGACCAAGTCCCCCACTTTAATGTCGGGACTGGAAAGAAACCACTTCCGTCTCCCTTGCAAGGAAGTTAAATATTCCAAGTTCCATCTCTTCCAAAAAGAATTACGGAGGGCTTCAAGTTTACGCCAAATAATAGGTAAATCAGAATCCCTGAAAGAATTAGGACGGGGAGGATGGGCAGAGAGAGAAGTGAGTGTAAGACAGTGACCAGGCGTGAGTGGAAGGAGGTCATCAGGGTCATTAGAAAGCGGAGTTAAATAACGAGAATTAACGACATCTTCCATCACAAAATAACTAGAAGCTGAGGGAAATAAAGCACTAGTAAAGATTGCGATACAATGCAAAAGGAGAATTGACAAGTTTAAACAAAACGTATAGAGACAAGTACATCTATTCAGGATAAGAATATACCAAGTAAACAAAGAAACTATGCGAGTAGAAAGCAAGAACGCCATAGGTAACAAACGAGTAGCCATAAACAATGACCTTAAGTCACAATAAGTATCAAAGGGGTTGATCAGAAAAATACTTAAGTCAGCGAGAAACGTGACATGACAAGTATAAATGCAAAAACACATCGAATGTGACGACGAGAAAAAACCAGTTTGTTCATTAATGAACAATAAGATTTCAAAATATGTAATCAAAGTGTAATACATAAGCGCGTAAAGGATATGCGGCGATGTTACGAGACAAGAATCGAAGCAATTGGAGAATACGAGCGTGAGTAAGTGGAATACAAAAGCAAGTGCGGCCTTGACACACATAGTACAACGAGATAAGGCATATAAATAGCTGAAAGAGTCCTTGACTAGAACAAGTTTATTTTGGGAAGTAGGTGAACGGCTTCTGTACTTGCAGGAGCGGCTCACTTGACAATGGTTGGCAATCAGCCAAAGTTGAGATAAGAGAAACTTGTTTTGAACTGTGTCAAGCGTACAGGAAATAAACAACAACTTGGCGTTATCCAGGCTTGTATACAAACAAGTTTGAAAAACAAGCAGTTCGGAATAAACAAACACTTGTTGAATCAGCTGTGACTTAAAGCAGATATTCGGGTTGGACGACATGCAGTCAATCGTAACTTGGACGTGAAAAAGCAATTTTAAGATATATGAAATAGAGTAGGAAATCAATTTCGCATAATTGAGAGGATCACGGAATCCGACAATTTTCGACAGGAAAAATCTTGATTCTTCCGAAATAGGAAGAGAAGCCGGGACGTTGAGAAGAAGGTTATGCATAAGAATAGTTATTCTTGATGTTAGAGAATTCAGATATTCAAGCGGTTTCATAAGCGACTTCCAATTGTGAGGAAGGGGGAGGGGCCGGCCGTGGCCATCCTTCTACATAGCGAAAGAAGTGAAACATAGCTTACAGCAAAGTGATGGAGACTGATAGCCATGGTTTTACACAAGGGGAAGATAGTTTTCGAGAAAGAGTTCAAGCAAGTACCTGCTATAAAAAATGACATGAGAAGGTAAACGAAATAACACAAAGCAAGGCGAACTTGAATTGCTATCTTGTGCGGAAAGAAGGAAAAACCATTTAAACAACTTACAGAGGTAGTGTAGTTGTTCACGATAAGACATCGTTTCGACAAGTGTTTTTCAAAAATATTGAGATCTGAAACATGAGCGTTCTCTTTTTCAGAAATGGGATTTATGTCAGCTGTAACGAAATGACATTGCGCTTTGGTTTGAACACTGATATGTTTGATTTCACCAGTAATAACCCAACCAAAAGCGGTGTCTCTGGCGACCACGGTTGAAGATAACTTGTGTGTTTGTTTGCGAAGGCACTTCCAAAAAACATTGGCACTGAAAAGTACATCAATGGGACTTTGAACATTAAACTGAGGATCGGCTAACCTTAAGTGCGAGGGAATGTTTAAACCGGAAGTATTGATAGAGTGACTTGGAGTGTCCTTGCCAATACTGGTAAGAATGAGGCAGTTTATGTTAAGATTGGTGTTTCTTTGGCAAACGTCTCTGATTTTCAATTTTGAAGACTGCAAGACTTGAGTTTTCAAATTGTCAATGCCGGTCACATTGATAGAAGTAGGCGATGACGAAAGACCTAGTTTTTTAATCAACGATTGCGAAACAAAGTTATGAGTTGAAGCGGAATCGAGAAGACCACGGGTTCTAAACCAATTTCCAAATTTATCTTGGATTTCGAATTGTACAGTGGTCAAAAGGGTTTGCGCACTATGAAAAGTTTCGGCGTTGGAAATGCAGGAAGAAGCATTAGTTTGTTCGGAGCTGCTCTGCATGGAGCTTGAAGAGGCGGGTGCTGATGACCTCGATTTATCGTGAACGTGCAATAAAGAATGATGCGGTTTTTTACAAGGAAACAGAGATTTGATGACGTACAGTTCGAAGAAGAATGCTTAGGTGACAAGCAATTGAAACAATGTTTGCTATTCAAGACAAACTTCCCTCGATCTTCGACAGACAATTCTTTAAAGGATTTGCACGAATACAATGTGTGAAGCTTTTTACAGAGCGTGCATTTTAAAGATTTGTTGAGCGGCCTGATATGTTCTCTTGCATGATTGAAAGAAGAACGGGTTTGCTTGTTCTCGACAGATGGGGGCTGATGTCCCTTTGAAAAAGCAAGGTTTTTCTCAAAAATGTGAGACTGAAGATTCGTTTCGACCTTTTCGCACTGAAATGCGAGTGCTGTAAGGACTTGGCTTCGGCTGTTAAGAAACGAGATTAAGTGTTCGAAGGAAAATTCTTCCTTGCGAGCGAGTTCAATTTCCCAAGCCTTTAAAGTTGAAAAATCGAATCTTGATGTAGCCAGATGAATGAGTATGGTGTCCCATGTTTGGACAGGCTGCTTAAGTTGGTATAATGCTCTGACATTCAACTGTATAGAGTCCAACAGGTTTCTTAAAGAGGTGACGTCATTAGGTTTGACGGCTGGTAGGTTGAAGAGACTGCGTATGTGGCGAGCTACACTCAAACGTAAATTGCCATATCTCTCTTTACGGAGATTAAAGGCGATGTGGTAGTTGTCTGCGCTTAAAGGCAGTGACTCCACTAAGGCTAAGGCCTCAGATTCCAAAGAAGTACGGAGGAAGTAAAATTTATGTATGTCAGGGATCTCGATATTTTCATGAATTAGGGAGCAGTAAAGTTCATAAAAAGAATACCATTCACCTTCCTTGCCTGAGAAGTGCGGTAGGCTTATCTTAGGAAGTAACGGTTTCGGTTTGTTCTCGTGAACTGAAGCGGGTGCGAACTGGGCCGGATTGATGACCTTAGTGTCCGGTTCTGAGATATTGCGGATCAGTTGGTGGGCCTTTGCAATCCCTTCAAAGTACAAGGGTTCGACCTCGTCCCGATCCGATTGAAGTTCTGGGCAAGCGGATTCAATCTCGGTTTGAATTTGATCATAATAATCATAAGACCGTTCGTACAACTTAAGGCGATGTGTCAAGATGTCTAAATCACACTCGGCAGGATTTAACTTGTTGATGAAATTTCTGAATCTAGTGAGTTGCCCTTTATAGGAAGAACGTCTGGCAATGAGAGTTTCATCTTTCTCAGTAGGAGCCATGACAAGATAAATAAATTGAAATACAACTCACGAAACTGTAGAACCTTGGAGATGCTGTCAGGTTTGCAGCAGAGAATGGGTAGAAAGAACAGGACACACCAAAGGAGACAGGAGCGGCCTCTTTCCCGTTCACAGGCTTTGCATGAAGTAATTATAGCTGAAAAATCCAAAGCAGATATTAATAATTTGCCAAGTATTGTCAAATGACACTTGACAAACAATAGAAATGAAAAATGGACTCTCCCGGGTTTCTGGTACCAAATTTTGGGTAGATTATTGGCTGAGGAATAACCCACCCACCAAGGGAAGATGATTAAGAGAAGGAAGTAGATTTTGGATTGGAGAAAAAGGATAGAAAAATAGGAGGAGAGTCCCACAAAAGTTATGAATTTGACTTTCAATACATTTAGAAGCGGTTGCCACCGCAAATCCGTGCTCGGATGCCTAAAGTGGGTACGAGCTTGGTCGAAGCTGACGGGAACCGCAGCTAAGACTTGGGCAGTTTGCCAGAGAAAGGCTTTAGTGTATTTCCTCCCAAGCACGAATAAAAGTACTATAGGGAATGGTGATGGTCTGGCCAGACAAATAGTAAAAGCTTTATTGAGTATGAACGAGGGCATAAACCTAGGGAGAGCTAGGAAAGCCAGGATCCTGCCTAACTGTAGTATCAGAGAAATGATGAATCCAAAAACAAATATTTAATTTATTTAACAATTTAAAGAAGTTAATATTTTTGACAATTAAATATTTTGCAATCTTGTTAACAATTTGGGGTCGCAGACCTCCAACAACATTCAAAAATTGCTCCAGGCAAATAACAATTCTTAAGGTTTTAAACCTAGTACTAAAACCTTGATAAGATTTTAAAAAGGGCAATGAAATGATTAAAGTTTAAACATTAAATTGAGTACAAGGAGTGTACTATAAGAAATTTCTGAAAGAACATTCTAGAGAGAATAACAAATTCGAAAATAACAACAAGGAAACATAAAACAAAAAATAGAAGTTACTACAACTTCTTATATTTAAACAGAATTACTTTATGAGAATTATACAAAAGAGGGCAGGTCACTTACTGTGAAACCTGAAGAGGTAATCAAAAAGAAGGTTCTAGACTTCCTATGTTTAATTAGAAATCACGAGCCAAATGGGACAGTTTCCATTTCGTGAAACCTGAACATGACTCGCTCAAGAGTTTAAAGAAATGTTTTCCCTGATTATAGGAAAGGAACAATGTGATTTGAAACTTGTATCACACAAGCAATTATGCAGAATTTAATTAATGTTAAACTAGCAAAGTTGGAAGGGCACCTCGTGAGTGACACCTTATAGAAAGTTACAATTTTATTAATAATGGTGGTTAGTAGAAGGTTGAGGAAAGGTCATTGGGATATAGGATCAATGTTCATGGCCGTATTTAATATAACCGGACGATCGCGACGCGGTAGAAACGTGGAGCAAGCACTGTTTATCACTGTAGTCCATGAAGATGGATGCAAAGTTCACTATAGAAACACTAAAGTTCATGAAAAAGAAAGTTATTGCAATTATGGAAATAACTGATTGCACTATATAGGTGAGAGTCTATTTCTTGAAAAAGTTGTGATTTACAATTAAATGCGCCATAGAATGTTCCAACGGGGGGAGAAAGTTCGCTATTGCAGTAATTTAAGGAAGATTCCTCATTTTAACTAGTATTTTCACAAGTGCGTGAAAAATACTTGACGGCAAGACTCGCAGATAGAGTACAAGATCTCGAAGGTTCCAGAACGACCTTAGCAGAAAATGGGGATGAGAAAATCCAACGGAGGAACTAGCTTTATAATTATAGACAGCAGGTATTAGGTAATATCCCACGTAGCGAGAGGATTTCTCATTTAAATAGCTTGAGAAAAGCGCTTTTTAGTAAGGTTGGCTTATATAAGCGAAAGCTCAACATGGCAAATCCCACGAAGAATGATTACCGCCCCACAAGTAATCTCACGCTGTCTATAAAATAATCTATAAAAGCATGTAGATAAAATGATGAAGATGAGGTTGAAACCTTTAAAATGGTACTTATCTTGATTTCATGTTGAAGTTGAAGTTTCCTTTGATGACTACCTAGCCAACATGGCGTAGAAGAGTGTGTGCTCTTGGTTTGAGGAAACTAGCTCGAGGGGAGCTTTAACTGTTCTAGTCAACTGCCGACTGAGAAGTGAGAGCTGCTCAACGGAGCACGGAGGGACCGAGGAAGGGGGAAAGAGTGGGGGGTAGGAGACAAAAGGAGAACATATAAACATTGCCAACTTTAAAACAAAAAATTGATCTCATGCTGAGCCGGTCTTCAAAGAGTTGACAACAGATGATACCAGCGCAGCATGGTGAGTAAAAGAGTAGACGCAGCTCTCTTGCTCATGGAGATAACAGCTGGCGATGGCAGTAAAAGCTGGTAGCCAGATGGAGAAGGAATTCCTCTTGCGCGAGGAAGAGTTGAAGAGCTTCAGAGATTCGCTGTTATATGACGCTAGGTGGGTCATAGAATATATATCTGGAACAGACTCATACAAAATATAAGCGACCTGAACCCCTAAAAGAAAACAGAAGATCACTGTTGGTGTTTGACAAAGAGGAAGGAAAGAACATGCAAAAGCATTGAAAATTATAATCTCAGGTACCGTGTATTCCAAGAATGCACCAGGGGGTCATGCATCCAGACTAAAACATGACAGATGGGCGTATGGCACCACAGTGTGGGGGGGTCATGCATCCAAACTAAAACATGACAGATGGGCGTATGGCACCACAGTGTGGGGGTCATGCATCCAGCCTAAAACATGACAGATGGGCTTATGGCACCACAGTGTGGGGGGTCATGCATCCAAACTAAAACATGACAGATGGGCGTATGGCACCACAGTGTGGGGGGGTCATGCATCCAGCCTAAAACATGACAGATGGGCGTATGGCACCACAGTGTGGGGGGGTCATGCATCCAGACTAAAACATGACAGATAGGCGTATGGCACCGCAGTGTGGGGGGGGGGGTCAAGCATCCAAACAAAAACATGACAGATGGGCGTATGGCACCACATTGTGGGGGGTCATGCATCCAGCCTAAAACATGACAGATGGGCTTATGGCACCACAGTGTGGGGGGGGGTCATGCATCCAAATTAAAACATGACAGATGGGCGTATGGCACCACAGTATGAGGGGGGGGGGGGTCATGCATCCAGACTAAAACATGACAGATGGGCGTATGGCACCACAGTGTGGGGGGGGGTCATGCATCCAGACTAAAACATGACAGATGGGCGTATGGCACCACAGTGTGGGGGGGGTCATGCATCCAGACTAAAACATGACAGATGGGCGTATGGCACCACAGTGTGGGGGGGGGGTCATGCATCCAGACTAAAACATGACAGATGGGCGTATGGTACCAGAGTGTGGGGGGGGGGGGTCATGCATCCAGACTAAAACATGACAGATGGGCGTATGACACCACAGTGTGGGGGGGGATCATCCATCCTGACTAAAACATGACAGATGGGCGTATGGCACCACAGTGTGGGGGGGGGGGGTCATGCATCCAGACTAAAACATGACAGATGGGCGTATGGCACCACAGTGTGGGGGGGGGGTCATGCATCCAGACTAAAACATGACAGATGGGCGTATGGCACCACAGTGTGGGGGGGGGGGGAGCGCATGCATCCAGACTAAAACATGACAGATGGGCGTATGGCACCACAGTGTGAGGGGGGGGGTCATGCATCCAGACTAAAACATGACAGATGGACGTATGGCACCACAGTGTGGGGGGGGGTCATGCATCCAGACTAAAACATGACAGATGGGCGTATGGCACCACAGTGTGGGGGGGGGTCATCCATCCAGACTAAAACATGACAGATGGGCGTATGGCACCACAGTGTGGGTGGGGGGGGTCATGCATCCAGACTAAAACATGACAGATGGGCGTATGGCACCACAGTGTGGGGGGGGGTCATGCATCCAGACTAAAACATGACAGATGGGCGTATGGCACCACAGTGTGGGGGGGGGAGCGCATGCATCCAGACTAAAACATGACAGATGGGCGTATGGCACCACAGTGTGGGGGGGTCATGCATCCAGACTAAATCATGACAGATGGGCGTATGGCACCACAGTGTGGGGGGGGGTCATGCATCCAGACTAAAACATGACAGATAGGCGTGTGGCACCACAGTGTGAGGGGGGGGGGGGCATGCATCCAGACTAAAACATGACAGATGGGCGTATGGCACCACAGTGTGGGGGGGGGGTCATGCATCCAGACTAAAACATGACAGATGGGTGTATGGCACCACAGTGTGGGGGGGGGGGTCATGCATCCAGACTAAAACATGACAGATGGGCGTATGGCACCACAGTGTGGGGGGGGGGGCATGCATCCAGACTAAAACATGACAGATGGGCGTATGGCACCACATTGTGAGGGGGGTCATGCATCCAGGCAAAAACATGACAGATGGGCGTATGGCACCACATTGTGAGGGGGGGGGGGTCATGCATCCAGGCAAAAACATGACATATGGGCGTATGGCACCACATTGTGAGGGGGGGGGGGGTCATGCATCCAGGTAAAACATGACAGATGGGCGTATGGCACCACAGTGTGAGGGGGGGGGGGTCATGCATCCAGACTAAAACATGACAGATAGGCGTATGGCACCACAGTGTGAGGGGGGGGGTCATGCATCCAGACTAAAACATGACAGATGGGCGTATGGCACCAGAGTGTGGGGGGGGGCATGCATCCAGACTAAAACATGACAGATGGGCGTATGGCACCACATTGTGGGGGGGTCATGCATCCAGACTAAAACATGACAGATGGGCGTATGGCACCACAGTGTGGGGGGGGGGTCATGCATCCAGACTAAAACATGACAGATGGGCGTATGGCACCACAGTGTGGGGGGGGGTCATGCATCCAGACTAAAACATGACAGATGGGCGTATGGCACCACAGTGTGGGGGGGGGGGGTCATCCATCCTGACTAAAACATGACAGATGGGCGTATGGCACCACAGTGTGGGGGGGGGTCATGCATCCAGACTAAAACATGACAGATGGGCGTATGGCACCACAGTGTGGGGGGGGGGGGGTCATGCATCCAGACTAAAACATGACAGATGGGCGTATGGCACCACAGTGTGGGTGGGGGAGCGCATGTATCCAGACTAAAACATGACAGATGGGCGTATGGCACCACAGTGTGGGGGGGGGGTCATGCATCCAGACTAAAACATGACAGATGGGCGTATGGCACCACAGTGTGGGGGGGCGGTCCATGCATCCAGACTAAAACATGACAGATGGGCGTATGGCACCACAGTGTGGGGGGGGGGGGTCATCCATCCAGACTAAAACATGACAGATGGGCGTATGGCACCACAGTGTGGGGGGGGTCATGCATCCAGACTAAAACATGACAGATGGGCGTATGGCACCACAGTGTGGGGGGGGTCATGCATCCAGACTAAAACATGACAGATGGGCGTATGGCACCACAGTGTGGGGGGGGGGGGGAGCGCATGCATCCAGACTAAAACATGACAGATGGGCGTATGGCACCACAGTGTGGGGGGTCATGCATCCAGACTAAATCATGACAGATGGGCGTATGGCACCACAGTGTGGGGGGGGGGGGGGTCATGCATCCAGACTAAAACATGACAGATAGGCGTGTGGCACCACAGTGTGAGGGGGGGGGCATGCATCCAGACTAAAACATGACAGATGGGCGTATGGCACCACAGTGTGGGGGGGGGGTCATGCATCCAGACTAAAACATGACAGATGGGCGTATGGCACCACAGTGTGGGGGGGGGGTCATGCATCCAGACTAAAACATGACAGATGGGCGTATGGCACCACAGTGTGGGGGGGGGGGCATGCATCCAGACTAAAACATGACAGATGGGCGTATGGCACCACAGTGTGGGGGGGGGGCATGCATCCAGACGAAAACATGACAGATGGGCGTATGGCACCACATTGTGAGGGGGGGGTCATGCATCCAGGCAAAAACATGACATATGGGCGTATGGCACCACATTGTGAGGGGGGGGGTCATGCATCCAGGTAAAAACATGACAGATGGGCGTATGGCACCACAGTGTGAGGGGGGGGGGTCATGCATCCAGACTAAAACATGACAGATAGGCGTATGGCACCACAGTGTGAGGGGGGGGGTCATGCATCCAGACTAAAACATGACAGATGGGCGTATGGCACCAGAGTGTGGGGGGGGCATGCATCCAGACTAAAACATGACAGATGGGCGTATGGCACCACATTGTGGGGGGGTCATGCATCCAGACTAAAACATGACAGATGGGCGTATGGCACCACAGTGTGAGGGGGGGGCATGCATTCAGACTAAAACATGACAGATAGGCGTATGGCACCACAGTGTGGGGGGGGGGGGGTCATGCATCCAAACTAAAACATGACAGATGGGCGTATGGCACCACAGTGTGGGGGGGGTCATGCATCCAGCCTAAAACATGACAGATGGGCGTATGGCACCACAGTGTGGGGGGGTCATGCATCCAGACTAAAACATGACAGGTAGGCGTATGGCACCACAGTGTGTGGGGGGGGTCTTGCATCCAGCCTAAAACATGACAGAAAGGCGTATGGCACCACAGTGTAGGGGGGTCATGCATCCAGACTAAAACATTACAGATGGGCGTATGGCACCACAGTGTGGGGGGGGGTCATGCATCCAGCCTAAAACATGACAGATGGGCGTATGGCCCCACAGTGTGGGGGGGGGGTCATGCATCCAAACTAAAACATGACAGATGGGCGTATGGCACCACAGTGTGGGGGGGGCATGCATCCAGACTAAAACATGACAGATGGGCGTATGGCACCACATTGTGGTTGGGGCATGCATCCAGACTAAAACATGACAGATGGGCGTATGGCACCACAGTGTGAGGGGGGGGGGGCTATGCATCCAGACTAAAACATGACAGATGGGCGTATGGCACCACAGTGTGTGTGTGGGGGGGGGGTCATGCATCCAGACTAAAACATGACAGATGGGCGTATGGCACCACAGTGTGGGGGGGGGGCATGCATCCAGACTAAAACATGACAGATGGGCGTATGGCACCACATTGTGGGGGAGGGGCATGTATCCAGACTAAAACATGACAGATAGGCGTATGGCACCACAGTGTTGGGAGGGTCATGCATCCAGCATAAAACATGACAGATAGGCGTATGGCACCACAGTGTTGGGAGGGTCATGCATCCAGCATAAAACATGACAGATAGGCGTATGGCACCACAGTGTGGGGGGGGGGGGGAGCGCATGCATCCAGACTAAAACATGACAGATGGGCGTATGGCACCACAATATGAGGGGGGGGGTCATGCATCCAGACTAAAACATGACAGATGGGCGTATGGCACCACAGTGTGGGGGGGGGGGGGTCATGCATCCAGACTAAAAATGACAGATGGGCGTATGGCACCACAGTGTGGGGGGGGGGTCATGCATCCAGACTAAAACATGACAGATGGGCGTATGGCACCACAGAGTGGGGGGGATCATGCATCCAAACTAAAACATGACAGATGGGCGTATTGCACCACAGTGTGGTGGGTCATGCATCCAGCCTAAAACGTGACAGATGGGCGTATGGCACCACAGTGTGGGGGGGAGGTCATGCATCCAGACTAAAACATGACAGATGGGCGTATGGCACCACAGTGTGGGGGGAGCGCATGCATCCAGACTAAAACATGACAGATAGGCGTATGGCACCACAGTGTGTTTGGGGGGGGGGGAGCGCATGCATCCAGACTAAAACATGACAGATGGGCGTATGGCACCACAGTGTGTGGGGGGGGGTCATGCATCCAGACTAAAGCATGACAGATAGGCGTATGGCACCACAGTGTGGGGGGGGGGGCATGCATCCAAACTAAAACATGACAGATGGGCGTATGGCACCACAGTTTGGGGGGTCATGCATCCAGCCTAAAACATGACAGATGGGCGTATGGCACCACAGTGTGGGGGGGGGGGGGGTCATGCATCCAGACTAAAACATGACAGATGGGCGTATGGCACCACAGTGTGAGGGGGGGGCATGCATTCAGACTAAAACATGACAGATAGGCGTATGGCACCACAGTGTGGGGGGGGGTCATGCATCCAAACTAAAACATGACAGATGGGCGTATGGCACCACAGTGTGGGGGGGGGGTCATGCATCCAGCCTAAAACATGACAGATGGGCGTATGGCACCACAGTGTGGGGGGGTCATGCATCCAGACTAAAACATGACAGGTAGGCGTATGGCACCACAGTGTGTGGGGGGGGGTCTTGCATCCAGCCTAAAACATGACAGAAAGGCGTATGGCACCACAGTGTAGGGGGGTCATGCATCCAGACTAAAACATTACAGATGGGCGTATGGCACCACAGTGTGTGGGGGGTCATGCATCCAGCCTAAAACATGACAGATGGGCGTATGGCCCCACAGTGTGGGGGGGGGGGGTCATGCATCCAAACTAAAACATGACAGATGGGCGTATGGCACCACAGTGTGGGGGGGGGGGGGGGCATGCATCCAGACTAAAACATGACAGATGGGCGTATGGCACCACATTGTGGTTGGGGCATGCATCCAGACTAAAACATGACAGATGGGCGTATGGCACCACAGTGTGAGGGGGGGGGGGTTATGCATCCAGACTAAAACATGACAGATGGGCGTATGGCACCACAGTGTGTGTGTGGGGGGGGTCATGCATCCAGACTAAAACATGACAGATGGGCGTATGGCACCACAGTGTGGGGGGGGGGCATGCATCCAGACTAAAACATGACAGATGGGCTATGGCACCACATTGTGGGGGAGGGGCATGTATCCAGACTAAAACATGACAGATAGGCGTATGGCACCACAGTGTTGGGAGGGTCATGCATCCAGCATAAAACATGACAGATAGGCGTACGGCACCACAGTGTTGGGAGGGTCATGCATCCAGCATAAAACATGACAGATAGGCGTATGGCACCACAGTGTGGGGGGGGGGGGGAGCGCATGCATCCAGACTAAAACATGACAGATGGGCGTATGGCACCACAATATGAGGGGGGGGGGGTCATGCATCCAGACTAAAACATGACAGATGGGCGTATGGCACCACAGTGTGGGGGGGGGGTCATGCATCCAGACTAAAAATGACAGATGGGCGTATGGCACCACAGTGTGGGGGGGGGTCATGCATCCAGACTAAAACATGACAGATGGGAGTATGGCACCACAGTGTGGGGGGGGGTCATGCATCCAGACTAAAACATGACAGATGAGCTTATAGCACCACAGTGTGTGGGGGTCATGCATCCAAACTAAAACATGACGGATGGGCGTATGGCACCACAGTGTGGGGGGGGGGTCATGCATCCAGCCTAAAACATGACAGATGGGCGTATGGCACCACAGTGTTGGGAGGGTCATGCATCCAGCATAAAACATGACAGATAGGCGTATGGCACCACAGTGTTGGGAGGGTCATGCATCCAGCATAAAACATGACAGATAGGCGTATGGCACCACAGTGTGGGGGGGGGGGGAGCGCATGCATCCAGACTAAAACATGACAGATGGGCGTATGGCACCACAATATGAGGGGGGGGGGTCATGCATCCAGACTAAAACATGACAGATGGGCGTATGGCACCACAGTGTGGGGGGGGGGTCATGCATCCAGACTAAAAATGACAGATGGGCGTATGGCACCACAGTGTGGGGGGGGGGGGTCATGCATCCAGACTAAAACATGACAGATGGGCGTATGGCACCACAGAGTGGGGGGGATCATGCATCCAAACTAAAACATGACAGATGGGCGTATTGCACCACAGTGTGGTGGGTCATGCATCCAGCCTAAAACGTGACAGATGGGCGTATGGCACCACAGTGTGGGGGGGGAGGTCATGCATCCAGACTAAAACATGACAGATGGGCGTATGGCACCACAGTGTGGGGGGAGCGCATGCATCCAGACTAAAACATGACAGATAGGCGTATGGCACCACAGTGTGTTTGGGGGGGGGGGGGGGAGCGCATGCATCCAGACTAAAACATGACAGATGGGCGTATGGCACCACAGTGTGTGGGGGGGGGGGGGGTCATGCATCCAGACTAAAGCATGACAGATAGGCGTATGGCACCACAGTGTGGGGGGGGGGTCATGCATCCAAACTAAAACATGACAGATGGGCGTATGGCACCACAGTTTGGGGGTCATGCATCCAGCCTAAAACATGACAGATGGGCGTATGGCACCACAGTGTGGGGGGGGGGGGTCATGCATCCAGACTAAAACATGACAGATGGGCGTATGGCACCACAGTGTGAGGGGGGGGCATGCATTCAGACTAAAACATGACAGATAGGCGTATGGCACCACAGTGTGGGGGGGGGTCATGCATCCAAACTAAAACATGACAGATGGGCGTATGGCACCACAGTGTGGGGGGGGTCATGCATCCAGCCTAAAACATGACAGATGGGCGTATGGCACCACAGTGTGGGGGGGTCATGCATCCAGACTAAAACATGACAGGTAGGCGTATGGCACCACAGTGTGTGGGGGGGGGGGGGTCTTGCATCCAGCCTAAAACATGACAGAAAGGCGTATGGCACCACAGTGTAGGGGGGTCATGCATCCAGACTAAAACATTACAGATGGGCGTATGGCACCACAGTGTGGGGGGGGTCATGCATCCAGCCTAAAACATGACAGATGGGCGTATGGCCCCACAGTGTGGGGGGGGGTCATGCATCCAAACTAAAACATGACAGATGGGCGTATGGCACCACAGTGTGGGGGGGGGCATGCATCCAGACTAAAACATGACAGATGGGCGTATGGCACCACATTGTGGTTGGGGCATGCATCCAGACTAAAACATGACAGATGGGCGTATGGCACCACAGTGTGAGGGGGGGGGGTTATGCATCCAGACTAAAACATGACAGATGGGCGTATGGCACCACAGTGTGTGTGTGGGGGGGGTCATGCATCCAGACTAAAACATGACAGATGGGCGTATGGCACCACAGTGTGGGGGGGGGCATGCATCCAGACTAAAACATGACAGATGGGCGTATGGCACCACATTGTGGGGGAGGGGCATGTATCCAGACTAAAACATGACAGATAGGCGTATGGCACCACAGTGTTGGGAGGGTCATGCATCCAGCATAAAACATGACAGATAGGCGTATGGCACCACAGTGTTGGGAGGGTCATGCATCCAGCATAAAACATGACAGATAGGCGTATGGCACCACAGTGTGGGGGGGGGGGGGAGCGCATGCATCCAGACTAAAACATGACAGATGGGCGTATGGCACCACAATATGAGGGGGGGGGGGTCATGCATCCAGACTAAAACATGACAGATGGGCGTATGGCACCACAGTGTGGGGGGGGGGTCATGCATCCAGACTAAAAATGACAGATGGGCGTATGGCACCACAGTGTGGGGGGGGGTCATGCATCCAGACTAAAACATGACAGATGGGCGTATGGCACCACAGTGTGGGGGGGGTCATGCATCCAGACTAAAACATGACAGATGAGCTTATAGCACCACAGTGTGTGGGGGTCATGCATCCAAACTAAAACATGACGGATGGGCGTATGGCACCACAGTGTGGGGGGGGGTCATGCATCCAGCCTAAAACATGACAGATGGGCGTATGGCACCACAGTGTGTGTGTGGGGGGTGAGCGCATGCATCCAGACTAAAACATGACAGTTAGGCGTATGGCACCAGAGTGTGGGGGGGGGGGGGTCATGCATCCAAACTAAAACATGACAGATGGTCGTATGGCACCACAGTGTGGGGGGTCATGCATCCAAACTAAAACATGACAGATGGGCGTATGGTACCACAGTGTGTGTGGGGGGGGGGGGAGCGCATGCATCCAGACTAAAACATGACAGATAGGCGTATGGCACCACAGTGTGGGGGGGGGGTCATGCATCCAAACTAAAACATGACAGATGGGCGTATGGCACCACAGTGTGGGGGGGGTCATGCATCCAGACTAAAACATGACAGATGGGCGTATGGCACCACAGAGTGGGGGGGATCATGCATCCAAACTAAAACATGACAGATGGGCGTATTGCACCACAGTGTGGTGGGTCATGCATCCAGCCTAAAACGTGACAGATGGGCGTATGGCACCACAGTGTGGGGGGGGGGTCATGCATCCAGACTAAAACATGACAGATGGGCGTATGGCACCACAGTGTGGGGGGAGCGCATGCATCCAGACTAAAACATGACAGATAGGCGTATGGCACCACAGTGTGTTTGGGGGGGGGGGGGGAGCGCATGCATCCAGACTAAAACATGACAGATGGGCGTATGGCACCACAGTGTGTGGGGGGGGGGGTCATGCATCCAGACTAAAGCATGACAGATAGGCGTATGGCACCACAGTGTGGGGGGGGGGGGGTCATGCATCCAAACTAAAACATGACAGATGGGCGTATGGCACCACAGTTTGGGGGGTCATGCATCCAGCCTAAAACATGACAGATGGGCGTATGGCACCACAGTGTGGGGGGGGGGGGTCATGCATCCAGACTAAAACATGACAGATGGGCGTATGGCACCACAGTGTGGGGGGGGGGGTCATGCATCCAGACTAAAACATGACAGATGGGCGTATGGCACCACAGTGTGGGATCTCCGAATTGGAAAGAGCAACAGAAGACGTCCAAGGCGAAGATGGTCTGACTTCACGAGAACACTGTGCGCAAGATGGACAAGAACGGCTAGAGACAGATACAAGAGGAGTGACATGTTAAAAGACTTAGCCAGCCCAGATCCGTGATAAATGATCAATATCTATCTTGTTAGTTTACATGCCCAAGGTTAAAATGTAAATTTTAGCTCGCACGGATCAATTCACCGTGAATCGGTAGGAGCCCTTGCCCTAAAGGGATTATAATGGGATTATTTATTTATTTATTATTTAAACTCCTCGCAGATAATTTCCATGACTTTTCAACTTGCGAACCGCCTGCATTTAAGCAACTCATTCCAAAAGATAATTATTTTTTATTTACTCATAAAACACCTTCGCAGAATTTATTTATTTTTGGTGTATTGGCTTTCACGGCCAGTTAATTAAAACTCACCAATTCTGCTACGTTTGTGCCGCGTCTTGTGTGGTGTTTAGTTGAGCTTTACTTCTTGCAGGTGCACTTCATATAAAGGGAGGTAGCGTGCAGTTCGTTACTCCTGTGGGGGAGGGGGGGGGGACGGCAGAGGACACCAAGAGCCCGCTGATGAGCCAGTTTGGTGTCGTAGGTGAAACCTCACACAAGACACGGCACAGTACTAAGAAAATAGCAGAATATTTACTAATTTTAACTTTTAAATAATTATTTACTAATTTGATTGCCTTTTGTTATTTATTTCTTTTGTTTCTTTTAGCTATTTGTTTACTTATTCTTTTCAATTTATTATTTTATTACTGTTATTTCTTCTTTATTACATTTATTTGATTTAAATAAGCAAATAATCAGTGAACACAAAAACAACAGTCCCCAGGGGAAGATGGTACTATCGGTGAAATGGTGAACTTAGGAGCTGAAAGCCGAACTCAGAAATGTCAATGATAAGATAGAGCCGTAGAGAAACAAGAAAGGGAAATATTGAGGGACATCCTTGGTCCAGTCTGCTCAGAAGGAATCTGGATGAACCGGGAGTCTCAGGGGCTTTATCAACTTGCTGAAGAGATCACTGACACTTTCAGGAAAAGGTGATTCAAGTTGTACGGCCACATTCTCAGAATGAACAATGACAGGCTTACCAACCTTGCTGTCTCAATGGAAGTGGCGAACAACTGGCTTAGTGAAGTTGAAACAGACCTTCAAGAAATTTTACAAGCTCGCCTCCAGTTCAGAACATTAATCAATAACCATCATTTCTCTGAGAAGATTACTATCATGACCATGGACTGAGGAACGAAGGAAGATGTTTAGTGCCCAATGAAGAGATTGGGGGAGAAGAATAAAACATCACTAGCAAAATACGTTCTATCGCGCTCCACAGCTGGGCGAAACGATGGGAAATAATAATAAGTTTTCAAATTAAAATTTATTAAATTTTATTAATCACATGTAATTGGGATTGTATTAATGTTGACCGACTGAAGATTGACAATATCAGCTGTTAATAAGGCAAAACTGAAAACCTGGCTTCCAAGCTCTCTATATCTTCAGATGATGAGGATGATGGTATTTTGTAATGATGAAGATTCCATTTTAAACAATTCTGTGGCTTGGAATAATTGCCAAAAATGCTTGTGATGCCAACTTTGTGTGTTGTCATTTTATAGTATTTGCTGTTAAACATTAAACATTTAACATACCTGAATATTCCGCTGTCCCTCAGGTGTCCACGTCTACTCGTCCTCACAGTGTATCTGTAGCAAAGCAGAAAGCAATCATGTGAGGGGAAACTTCCAGATACGTCAGTCTCTTTCAGTTGTGCTGATTTTCAGAGTTAACTGTTTTCTATGGAGGATAGTTCAGTTAACTCCCATGCATACATTAGGCTACTTAACTACACTTCTGTATCAGAACTTAAATTGTAAGTCATATAGCTAGGCTAGTCTTGGAAGCGTTGAGGTCAGGTGAATAAACTAACTGTCCTCCATAGAAATCTGTTAACAAGGAATCAATAAGTAACCTATTTTAACTGACAATAAAACGTTCAAGCACCATCTTAGTCTCTACCTGATGGACAGGGGTTGAAGATTTCTCTTGGTTAACTATTCCTGTCCCTAACTCCACTTCCAATGAAAGGACAGGTAGTTCTGCTCTATACCAGGTCAATCTTTACAAGATGGTCATATCTGCCAGTAGGTCAATGCCTGGTCCCCCCTGACTGCTGGAAATGCAGACTTTGTTGTGGTCTATTTCCTAACACCTCACACACTACTCGTCTGCCTAAAGTCCCCCATTACAAAACAGGCCACAACTTCCAGATCTTGAGGAATGCTTTATATATCAATGTTGTGGATATTCCATGACACTACCAAGACCGACTACAATATCACAGACCGTAAAATCAAAACAAAGATGGTGGCAATCGTAGGGGAACAGTTGTTGACACTGATGGGCATGGCGCCATCTTAATAGCGGCAAATTCGAAGATAAACATTCGCATAATTGATTAAATTCCACCAGAATTTGCAGGATTTTATGTAATAAGGCACACATTCAATATAAAACCCTGACGTACTGTGCCCAACTCTAGGAATGGGTATTCCAAGATTCAGACACCTAGTTATCAAGGGAAAGGCGACAGCCGCTTTTGAAAGTTGAGATATTTGAATATCGCGCTCCACTACTTCTAGAAGGAAATGGAAACTTTGTGCAGCCAAGAGCATGTCAAGTGACGTAGCGAGTAATAGCAGAGGTCGAGACTATTTGTTGATTAAATAGTTAGCCATGGAGTAGAGACTTGAGACTTGGATCAGATTATTGGCACGGCCAAATGAAAGAGAATGCACATAGTCTCAAATGAATCGGACCAGAGACACCGGAGATATGAGGATTTCAAGATTTCAGCGTGATCCAGCGTCGACCCGACCGTTTTGAATAAAAGCCGACCGGCCCAAGCATCATCAGCTCACTTCGAACCAAGCTCTTGCATGACAAGGTGCTGCTGCTACGTTGAGCCAAGGCACATGGTTGCCGGATCTACGCCGAAGATATCTTTAAATTGTGATAGTTACAAAAGTACTACGATACGTGTGGAACATAGTAAGTTTCCGGCAGAGGGAATCACTAAGGTGATTGTTATTTTTCTACGGACACTGGTGAAATACTTTATTTCTATATGGACATATGCTAGACTTTGTCTAGAAAGTACTTTGTCACAGTCCAGTAATAATAATTCTATACTTGGATATTTTAATCCAATTAGTCAGTTTCATATACTGTAACTTGATAACCACTCCGATCTTTCAGTATATTGAAGGCCAGTGTATCACGGTGTTGTTCATTAGCCGACAAAGGGAAACTATAAGTTGCTTCGCGCATGATAGATGGTGATAAACCATGCCCAGGGAACGATCTTCAGAACAGCCGTTGATTGATTTAGACTGTCAGTGTTTTCTTGTACTGAAAAGATTACCGTGAGTTATGTTACAACTGACGTATTTGAGAATAGATCATTTGGATCTGACCCCTGTTAAGCAAACTGCTATGGATTTAACAGAAGTAAATATTATAATGGATCAGCAGTTACTTCCTACTTCAAGATATATTTCCACTATGTCTTGTTAGACAGATTGTGGGTATATAAAGGCGGCCGATACAAGGATTGGACGTGCGTGTCCAATAGGGCATGTATCTGGGTAAATCTTGTACAGACCAGGTTCACTACTCTTCAAGACAAACGAGAAATGTAAGCCACATTTGATTTTATATTATGCCTAGCTAATTGAAACCAACTCATTTTCTGCAGATGACCAACACATTTATTTTTCTTCGTATTTAAATCTTGCAATGATTTACGCAAAACACATTAGGGTTACTCTGAGTATTTTCAGCACTCAGAACAGTTTAGGATCGATGACCGAGCATAACGAGCATTTATTTGAATGTTTTATATTTTTTGATAATCACGGTAATCAGCCGAGGTAACTGTAAAAGTTAATAATTATTTTTGTTGAGAAATGGAGATTTTATCCATATTCGAAGAATCGAACATGTGGATTCTCACATAATGATGTATTATTTTAAATATGTTTAATTATTATAACTAATAATAATAATAATAATCCACTAATAATAATAATAATAATTTTCATAACTTTTCTAAATAATTCTTGGATCTTATATTTTCTAATAATCACATTCATTGAGAGAGAGCTTATGAAGTAGTTTAATCATTTCTAGTTTGGAACAGGTGATTTTCCGAAGGATAGTGGTTATCGCAAGCCCGCATTCAACCAACATGACAGTTCTGGTTGAACAGTTAATATTTGCCATGAGCAAAGTATATTTTCAGATAACACGGAGAGGCATGAATCGGGAAGCAAATGATATTTATATCAATTAGGATATTTTGTATTTATATAAAATCATGACGTAGATACACATTCGAAAGTGAAATAGAGAGTATCATAAGTGTGGTAACTTCACGATTTGAACTGAATGGTAAAATAAAATAAACTTGCAAGTTTATATATCTTCCAGTGTTGATAATAAGCAGAGGCTTGATTTATTGTATAAATTTTGGGAAGAAAATTTATGTGTGTGGAGTAGTTGAAATGCCATTCCCAGGTGCGCATGTTTAAGTCGCAGGAATGAGGAGGTTTTTATTTGAGCATCAATCAAATAGCAGGTTCGATGACTCAGTGTTATAGAAGGAGTATTGGAACTACACATTGCGTCGTATGAATGACCCAAAGGTTATTTCTTAAAAAACCATCAGTTCTTATTTCAATCTTGTTTACGGATTCCATTAAGACTTTGATTTTGCTAGAACCCGGATTTGTCATGATAGTATTTTATTCTTCTTCAGAGGAAGACCTTTGCCGTTGTTGTTGGAATATTGTGTTCTTATAAAAATAATAGAATGGGCCACTGCTAATTATAAACAATTCTATAACCACGAATAATTTGAAGGATGTTTTTCAATCCTAGTGTCATGAAATAAATGAATTTATTAGAAAGCTACAATTCTTATTTCCGCATTCTATTCAAGAATTGCAAGTTGTGAAAATTATTAAAATGACCACAGATATAAATATTTTTCTTAATAATGATTCCAAGTGGAAAATCGAATAGTTGAATGGTCCAACAATTTATTGATCAAGTTGATGATTCAGAAATCATATATTTTGTTAGGAACTTGAAGTTCATAATCGAGTCACTTCTCGAAACGTTTAAGGTCGGAAGAACAATTAATTTTGTTGTGCTTCGCACAGTTCTTCGATGCTATGCTCAAGGGTCAGATACTTTTCAGATGTTGTTATTAATATGTGTACATAATTTGTGTTGATTCAGAGATGAAAATAATATTTTTTGACAATATTTTTTTGAAACTGGAAAAATAAGTGAAAGTTAAAAAATTCTATGAACAATTATTCTACGAGTGTTAATATTATGTAAAAATTCAACCAGTGAACTACAGTATTTCCAGTAAAGACAATTAAATTTGAACTGGATTTAAGCATAAATAATTATTATAATTTTGGAACACAGTCTACAGGACTGATAATCAGACTTGTGTCTCCAAAGATAATTGTCCAGTGTGTTGGAAAATTTCTGTAAATTGTGTAAATAGTAATGTGGGTCGCCACACATGAATGATGCTGCTTTGAGCATTTTATTTTGCAGTCAATTTTAAATTCAGAATAAAATGAGATAATTTTACATGATGTGTTATGCCCAGTTGAATCTCCTTCTATCCTTATTGTCGCATTGAGCCAAAAATCAGTAAAGCATTTTTTTCATTTGATGTCGTTTTTGCGATTAGATTTAATCCATCTGGCGCCCCGGGATATTTTGACTCTCGTGCTGACTGATTCTTGGTAAAATGCATATGTGGTCGTGCGGACTCCGGTCTAAACGGGCACATAAAATAAGATAGAGAAAGAAATGGCGCCCAACGTGGGGATCGAGTTAGACACGGTCAATCGCATGTCGATTTATATTGTGATAATTTTTTATATAGATATTTTGGGAGTTGAGAGATGTCTGGTTTGGATGAATAAATTAGTAGGAAACCCAGTTAGTGGGGAATATTAACATTTTAACTGGGTTAATAATTAGAATGGGTTTGATTATTTTTGATAGTGGCTTAACCATTAGGGCGTCAAGTAAATTCAGTAGTAAACGTTCGATGACTGGACATACGCATTATTAGAATCCAGGTGGAGGATATTTGAGAACTTGCATATTTTTCTCGTGATATTGTGGTAAATGTAATTCGTAAAAGTAGAGAATTTTGTTTTTCCATCACGTCGACATTAGGACAAATCTCATTTTATTAGAGTGTTCCAATTAGCTATTCATATTTCTTGTTCTAGTTATAATCTTGTGTCTGCCAACATGTATACCCCTAAGTTTTGAATAATAATTGAAAATTATGGAAGAGATGATGAGGATGATGAGGAGTTTGGAAGAGAGTTCCAAAGAAGCTGGACTGCGCGTAGCAGCCATTATGAAAGAAAATACAGAGGCTTTGGAAAAGAAACTTAAAAAAATTCCGATATGTTCGAAAGCAGGTTAAATCATAAACTTAAAGAAAATTCTGATTCTTTAGATGATAAACTTAAAGAAAATTCTGATTCTTTAGAAAATAAACTTAAAGAAAGTTTAAATGATAAACTTAAAGAAAATTCTGATTCTTTAAATGATAAACTTAAGGAAAATTCCGATTTGTTAGAAAGCAGGTTAAAAGATAACTTGAAAGAAAATTTAAATAGTAAATTTAATTCTATGGAAAATAAATTTAAAGAGAATTCAGAAATCTTGAAAATGTCACTTGAGAGTAAAATGACTAAATTATGCGAAAAAGCACATGAGCTCGAAACTTCATTAGCCACTAACGCAAGTTTAATGGACGATAAATTTCGCGATGCCGATCTAAGATCCCAAAGCTTAGCTGATAGGATAGAACGTGGTCTTAGGAAAGTTGGTGAAGACATGATCAACCTAGAAGTCAGGGTGAAGAAAGAGAACAATGAGATGGCAACTCTAGTTGTTCAACGTTTGACAGAACAATTCAAAGAACACATAGTGGGAGAAATAAGAGAAGGTGTGATTAATGAATTACAAACTGAAGTTAAAACCACAGTTATCGATGAGATTAAAGACACACTCAAGCTGGAGAACCAAGAGGGAGTCAAGGAAATTAGGGAATCTTTGTCATCCCATATTCAAGTAATTTCCAAAGATATTCAAGCAACTCAGAAGGACATATCAGATGTGACAGGGTCGATGAAAAGTCACGAGGCTGTTATGAACCAGATATCCACTGATGTCAAGGAGAACTGTAAGGAAACCGAAGAAATTAGAAAACTGGCAGAAGAAAACCATAAGGAAATTGAGGCTATGAAAACCCAAATCAAGGACGAGAAACAGTCTGACCATCTGTTGAAAATGCCAAGTATAAGGGGAGAAGAACAGATACAGATAAACCTAGGAGCAGCTAGAGAAACTGATAGTCAAAGACAGGATGAGGACAGGACAGTATTTCAATCCAACCCCATAACTGTATTCAAGAATGTAGAGGATAAGCCTTCTAAATTTTCAGGGCGAGATTCTGCGACACCCGTAGAATTCTTGAGAGAAGCAGGTGATTACCTAAAAGATTCCAAAATCCCTAAGGAAAGACAAATCCGAGTGATAGGGAAATTTCTGGAAGGTCCCGCACTTCTTTGGTTTAGAGCTTTCAGGTCCACTCTCACCAATTTTGAGGAGTTTTCCCGAGGGTTATTAAAAAAGTTTTGGTCCCCGGAAACCCAACAGCAAGTCAGAGCAGAATTATATTCAAAGAGATTCTCGACGTCACAACCTACTCGATACTCTACGTACTTTTCTGGACAGCTTTCTAAACTTCAACATTTAGATCCGCCGATGCCAGATAATGAATTAATTACTGCATAAATACGTCAGTTTCCAGCAGAAGTCCAAAGAACTTTGATCGCTGCAGACATTTATAATATGGAGCAATTTGACGAGGTATTGCAGAAAATTGATCACACGAACGCTCAATTCTTCCATCAGAAGGGAGGAAAGAATAGCAACGCTGTATACGCTGTTATGGCCGACAGTTATTCCCAAACACCTCGAGAGATTCGAGAGGGGCGAGAAGAGAAAACGCAGAGGGAAGAGCCCGATAAAAGAGGATGGAATCAGAACAATAACAGATACAGTTACAAGCTTTATGCGAGACCGGATGGTGGATATCGATATAATACTCGATGGAGAAGGCCAAGGGATAATCAAGGAAGGTACCAGGAAAGAAGGTACTATGGTAGAAACAATAACTACAATAACAGAGGGAATGTGAATACTCGTCAGTCCAATGAAGAGTTCAATAAGGAGACGAGGAAGAACTTGGAAGAAAGACACCAAGAAAACTTGCAGTTCTTGGAACAGAAGTCCAATGAACCAGGTCCATCGGGAACACAACAATCCCCGGGGAATGGGAAAGAAAAAAACTTCGAATTCACAGTAGAAGATAGAATTTTAAACACTTTCACTTCCAGGATTATTAAATGGCAAGCAGAGGATGCTGACTTAATTCAACATAATGACGAACGGAAAGAAATGGGTACAAGAATTAAAATGCCAATCATATCATGCGAAGTATTCGGTATGCCTGTCGATACTTTAATTGATACTGGGGCTATGCTTTGTCTTGTGAGCGAGAAGCTTTATATTCTGTGGAAACTCAAAGAGAATTTAGAGGAGATTCCAGTATCAGGAATTAAAATCCAAGGAATAATACCCAACAAAATATCTTTGTGTAAAACACAATTATACTTATGTATTACTATTGGAGGACATGATTTCCGACATGTGTTTGTAGTAATGAAGGACATGGCTTTTGACATGATATTGGGAGCGGATTTCATTCAGAAATATCAAGCAGTGATAGACATGAAGACAGAGGACGATCAGATTCAAGAATGCCGAAGAGATAAACTTCGAGGGAAAAGAAGAGGAAGACATCGAGGGAGATGCTCAATGGTCTCTGATTTTTCATGAAGCTGAAGGAAGAGAAGTCTATACTGAGAAGGAGTCCCCAGAGCTAGGAAAAATTTTGGAAGAGTACCACGATATTTTTGATATTAAACCTGGTGAAATTAAAGATTTTGAATATCGTATTCGTGTAAATGATGATGCACCTTTCCATGCTAAATTGTATCCGGTAGCGGAAAAGCATCGAGAAATGGTAAAAGTGCTTATCAAAGAGATGGAAAGTAACAATGTGATTGAAAAGTACACTACTTCTTATGTCAATCCATTAGCAGTAGTGTCTAAGCCAGATGGAAGTCTGAGACTGTGTTTAGACGCGCGAAATTTAATTCAAGATTGCTGCCAGAATATGACAGACCACCAATCATTAGGGAACTGTTAAGGAAATTCCAAGGCAAGGTCTGGTTCTCTAACATTGATCTCACTTCGTCCTACCACCACATTAGGCTTAGTGAAGATTCCAAAAAGTTTACAGGATTTATGTTTGACCAGCAGACATTTGTATTCCGTCGTCTACCATTTGGGGTCAAAACATCTGGATCTGTTTTGATCAGAGCACTGGAACAAAACTTGAGTCCTGAAGTAAAGGAGATAGCAATTCGTTACATAGATGATATCCTAATTGCATCTGAGACTAAGGAGGAACATTTGTTACATCTTCAGATGTTATTCGCAGATTTGAGAAAAGTGAACTTTAAAGTAAACCTTCGAAAATGTCAGTTCTTTCGGAAGGAAATAAAATTTTTGGGCCACATTTTGGATGGTGAAGGATACCGTCCCAATGAGACAAAGATACAGGTGATTGCAAATTTCCCTAGACCTACTACAGTGAAGAATGTCCGCAGTTTTCTCGGGACATGCCAATCCTTCGCAGGGCATTGTCCAAGCTTCACCAAGACGGTTGCTCCCTTGCAGGAATTATTAAAAAAGGGAAACAAATGGAAATGGAATGAAGATTGTGAACAATCATTTCAAGATGCCAAGAGGTTATTGGTGAACAGCGTGAAATTGGAGTATCCTGACTTTACCAAGAATTTCATCATAGAATCCGATGCATCCACCGTAGGGATTGGAGCTATTCTTCTTCAAGAAGATGACGATCACAAGAGACGTTACCTGGCGTTCATAAGCAGGAAACTTCGTCCATCAGAAAGGAATTATTACACCACAGAGTTAGAAGCCCTTGCTGTAATCTTCGCGTTGGAGTCGTGGAAGAAAATGTTAATTGGACATTCAGTAATTGTGAGGACTGATCACCATGCATTGGAGTTTATCTTGAGAACAAACTTTGCCAGTGATAGGATAACTAGATGGTCACTTTTTATCCAACAATTCAACCTAGTTATTGAACACACTCCTGGAAAATTGAACGTTGGAGCCGATTTATTGAGTAGAGCAGTGGAGTCTACATCTAAGGTTTTTCAAGTTAACCTGACGCAGGAGGATGAGGATACCTTGAGAAGGTTAAGATTGTTGCATTTATCCCAGAGGAGAGACCGACGTTTTAGAAACATTTTTCGTTTTCTAGAGGGAGACATGGATCCAAATGATGATGATTTTGGGGAAACTGAAAGAATTTCAAGAGATTATATGATGTTAGATGGTTTAGTCTACAAGTTTGCAGATCCCGACCATACGAAGCTGAGAGTAGTGATACCTCCGCGAATGCAAAAACCCATTATCTGGATGGCACATCGAATTGCAGGTCATGCTGGAGTAGATAAGACGGTCAACTTGATACAAGAAAAATTTTCGTGGGAGCGAATGCGACAAACTGTCAGGAACACTATTCGAGAATGCGACTTATTCCAAAGGAGTAAACATAATTCTAGATTATTGAGAGAATTACCAAAGCCTATTATTCCTTCTAAGCCTTGTGAAATCTTCGCGACTGATCTTTATGGTCCTCTCCCAAAGTCTAAAAGAGGTAACCGATATATTCTGGTGACCATGGATGTTTTCAGCAAATACACTATGTTACACCCAATTCAGAAGGCAAACGCAAAATATTGTGCGAAGAGAATTAGAGACAACGTAATTCCGGAAGCAGGCAAACCGGAATTCCTGTCATCAGATCGTGGACCCCAATTTACATCTTTAGAATTTAGAGCCGTCATGAATAATCTTGGGATTAGACAATTGTTTTGTTCTATCAGACATCCTGAAAGCAATCCAGCAGAACGCGTGATGGCTGAAATAGCAAAATTTTGCCGCCTCTATTGTCCAAATGAGCATTGGAAATGGATGGATGTTCTCTCATTAGCATCCGAATCCATCAACTCTACAATTCATGAGAGTACTGGACAGATTCCCATGTTGCTTCATCATGGAATTAAACCAACAAGATTATGGGATCGAATCATCTCTATTCCATCTGAGATTGAACCAAGTCGTCAGATGAGGGAGACTCTAGCTTTAGACAAGTTGAGGAGCCAAGCTGAGAAAAGAGAGCGCAGAGTGAGAGGAAAGCGTTTTTCGCAGACCCTTGCGCGTAGGAACTCTTGTTTTAGTGAAAAGACCTACACCCTCTGACGTGCAAAATAGAGTGTACTCGAAGTTTGAAAGCCTTTACGCTGGACCCTATCGTATTGTGGAAGTAAACAACAATGGAAGCAATAAAATCGCCAATACACGAACTGGTAACATCGTGTGAACTTATAATGCAGCGAATTTGAAGATTTATTATTCAAGAACCAGATGATTTAATGTGTAGAGAGGAAAAATAAAAAAAAATCAATTTTTATTTTTTGCTAGGTGTGGGGTGGATGTGCCCAACTCTAGGAATGGGTATTCCAAGATTCAGACACCTAGATATCAAGGGAAAGGCTACAGCCGCTTTTGAAAGTTGAGATATTTGAATATCGCGCTCCACTACTTCTAGAAGGAAATGGAAACATTGTGCAGCCAAGAGCATGTCAAGTGACGTAGCGAGTAATAGCAGAGGTCGAGACTATTTGTTGATCAAATAGTTAGCCATGGAGTAGAGACTTGAGACTTGGATCAGATTATTGGCACGGCCAAATGAAAGAGAATGCACATAGTCTCAAATGAATCGGACCAGAGACACCGGAGATATGAGGATTTCCAGATTTCAGCGTGATCCAGCGTGGACCCGACCGTTTTGAATAAAAGCCGACCGGCCCAAGACTCATCAGCTCACTTCGAACCAAGCTCTTGCATGACAAGGTGCTGCTGCTACGTTGAGCCAAGGCACATGGTTGCCGGATCTACGCCGAAGATATCTTTAAATTGTGATAGTTACAAAAGTACTACGATACGTGTGGAACATAGTAAGTTTCCGACAGAGGGAATCACTAAGGTGATTGTTATTTTTCTACGGACACTGGTGAAATACTTTATTTCTATATGGACATATGCTAGACTTTGTCTAGAAAGTACTTTGTCACAGTCCAGTAATAATAATTCTATACTTGGATATTTTAATCCAATTAGTCAGTTTCATATACTGTAACTTGATAACCACTCCGATCTTTCAGTATATTGAAGGCCAGTCTATCACGGTGTTGTCAATTAGCCGACAAAGGGAAACTATAAGTTGCTTCGCGCATGATAGATGGTGATAAACCATGCCCAGGGAACGATCTTCAGAACAGCCGTTGATTGATTTAGACTGTCAGTGTTTTCTTGTACTGAAAAGATTACCGTGAGTTATGTTACAACTGACGTATTTGAGAATAGATCATTTGGATCTGACCCCAGTTAAGCAAACTGCTATGGCTTTAACAGAAGTAAATATTATAATGGATCAGCAGTTACTTCCAACTTCAAGATATATTTCCACTATGTCTTGTTAGACAGATTGTGGGTATATAATGGCGGCCGATACAAGGATTGGACGTGCGTGTCCAATAGGGCATGTATCTGGATAAATCTGGTACAGACCAGGTTCACTACGCTTCAAGACCAACGAGAAATGTAAGCCAAATTTGATTTTATATTATGCCTAGCTAATTGGAACCAACTCATTTTCTGCAGATGAACAACACATTTATTTTTCTTCGTATTTAAATCTTGCAATGAATTACGCAAGACACATTAGGGTTATTCTGAGTATTTTCAGCACTCAGAACAGTTTAGGATCGATGACCGAGCATAACGAGCATTTATTTGAATGTTTCATATTTTTTGATAATCACGGTAATCAGCCGAGGTAACTGTAAAAGTTAATAATTATTTTTGTTGAGAAATGGAGATTTTATCCATATTCGAAGAATCGAACATGTGGATTCTCACATAATGATGTATTATTTTAAATATGTTTAATTATTATAACTAATAATAATAATAATAATCCACTAATAATAATAATAATAATTTTCATAACTTTTCTAAATAATTCTTGGATCTTATATTTTCTAATAATCACATTCATTGAGAGAGAGCTTATGAAGTAGTTTAATCATTTCTAGTTTGGAACAGGTGATTTTCCGAAGGATAGTGGTTAGCGCAAGCCCGCATTCAACCAACATGACAGTTCTGGTTGAACAGTTAATATTTGCCATGAGCAAAGTATATTTTCAGATAACACGGAGAGGCATGAATCGGGAAGCAAATGATATTTGTATCAATTAGGATATTTTGTATTTATATAAAATCATGACGTAGATACACATTCGAAAGTGAAATAGAGAGTATCATAAGTGTGGTAACTTCACGATTTGAACTGAATGGTAAAATAAAATAAACATGTAAGTTTATATATCTTCCAGTGCTGATAATAAGCAGAGGCTTGATTTATTGTATAAATTTTGGGAAGAAAATTTATGTGTGTGGAGTAGTTGAAATGCCATTCCCAGGTGCGCATGTTTAAGTCGCAGGAATGAGGAGGTTTTTATTTGAGCATCAATCAAATAGCAGGTTCGATGACTCAGTGTTAAAGAAGGAGTATTGGAACTACACATTGCGTCTTATGAATGACCCAAAGGTTATTTCTTAAAAAACCATCAGTTCTTATTTCAATCTTGTTTACGGATTCCATTAAGACTTTGATTTTGCTAGAACCCGGATTTGTCATGATAGTATTTTATTCTTCTTCAGAGGAAGACCTTTGCCGTTGTTGTTGGAATATTGTGTTCTTATAAAAATAATAGAATGGGCCACTGCTAATTATAAACAATTCTATAACCACGAATAATTTGAAGGATGTTTTTCAATCCTAGTGTCATGAAATAAATGAATTTATTATGAAGCTACAATTCTTATTTCCGCATTCTGTTCAAGAATTGCAAGTTGTGAAAATTATTAAAATGACCACAGATATAAATATTTTTCTTAATAATGATTCCAAGTGGAAAATCGAATAGTTGAATGGTCCAACAATTTATTGATCAAGTTGATGATTCAGAAATCATATATTTTGTTAGGAACTTGAAGTTCATAATCGAGTCACTTCTCGAAACGTTTAAGGTCGGAAGAACAATTAATTTTGTTGTGCTTCGCACAGTTCTTCGATGCTATGCTCAAGGTCAGATACTTTTCAGATGTTGTTATTAATATGTGTACATAATTTGTGTTGATTCAGAGATGAAAATAATATTTTTTGACAATATTTTTTTGAAACTGGAAAAATAAGTGAAAGTTAAAAAATTCTATGAACAATTATTCTACGAGTGTTAATATTATGTAAAAAATCAACCAGTGAACTACAGATTCCAGTAAAGACAATTAAATTTGAACTGGATTTAAGCATAAATAATTATTATAATTTTGGAACACAGTCTACAGGACTGATAATCAGACTTGTGTCTCCAAAGATAATTGTCCAATGTGTTGGAAAATTTCTGTAAATTGTGTAAATAGTAATGTGGGTCGCCACACATGAATGATGCTGCTTTGAGCATTTTATTTTGCAGTCAATTTTAAATTCAGAATAAAATGAGATAATTTTACATGATGTGTAATGCGAGTTGAATCTCCTTCTATCCTTATTGTCGCATTGAGCCAAAAATCAGTAAAGCATTTTTTTCATTTGATGTCGTTTTTGCGATTAGCTTTAACCCATCTGGCTCCCCGGGATATTTTGACTCTCGTGCTGACTGATTCTTGGTAAAATGCATATGTGGTCGTGCGGACTCCGGTCTAAACGGGCACAGTACTTCGCTAAAAGCAACGCGAGCAGACAGTAGCTAAAAATACAGACACAAATAAAGCAAAGATAAGACAAATATTTAACAAGTAGTTCCGTGAAGAACTATACTGCCTATTTTCATATATCCTACTTATGTTAATTGCCTCTATCAACATACAAAATTTCACTTTGATTGCTGTAATAGATTCGTAGATATTGAGAACCGACTAAATATTTCGGATGGTTACCATGTTGGAATTTATATATGTAGGTCCTAGAGTTATGTACTGTTACATGAAGATTACTGTGTACGTGTAGCATTCAAACTTCAATCGCATGATTAGGACACACGAAGTAACAACAAGATTTTAAAATTTCGCACAGCTGCCATCTTGTGGTTATGGAAACAATTGAAATAAATTAGATGCCAGTAGATTAACATTCGTATAAGGATTTACTGTACTAAGTTTCACTGCACTCGGATGGTTGAATTGCGAGAAACGTCCATGTGAATATTTATAATTCGCGTCGCCGCCATGTTGGATTGGTGATCACCAGGTTATTGATAGTCCTATAGGTGAACTTATGTTCATAGCCACTATGAACATAGAAATATTCAGTTTGATTGCTATAATAGATTCGTAGATATTCCGAGCCGTCTAAATATTTCGGATGGTCGCCATGTTGGATTGTTAAATGTATAGGACATAGAGTCATGTACCATTAAAGGAAAATTATTGCGTAGGTTCATTATTCAAACTTTAACTTCGATCGCATGATTACGACACAATAAATAAAAACGTAATTTTGAAATTCGCACAGCCGCCATCTTGAGGTTATGTAGACAATTGAAATAAATTAGATACCAGTGAATTACAATGCGTATAAACATTTCCTGTATCAAGTTTCATTGCGTTTGGAACATTAAATCGCGAGAACGGTCTATTTAAATTTTCAAATTCGCTTGGACGCCATGTTCGTTTTGTAGTTAACCGGTTTTTGAAAATCTTGTAGATGAACTTCCATTAGTGCCCTTTATCTCCGTACAACATTTCAGGGTGATACCACTTATAGTTTCAGAGGTATAAAATGCCGGTGAAATATTTCGCACAGCCGTCATCTTGTGGTTATGTAAACAATTGAACGAGGTTGGATGTCGGTGCATTGCAACGTGTATAAACATATACTGTACCAAGTTTTATTGCGTTTGGTTGGTTAAATCGCGAGAAACGTCTATTTAATTGTCGCAAATTCGCTTGGCCGCCATGTTGGTTTTGTAGTAACCAGATTTTCAAGAGTCACATAGGTGAACATGTAATAGTTCCCTTAATCACCGTAAAAAATCCAGGGTGATATCGGTAATAGTTTCGGAGATATTGAATGCTGGTGTAATATTTCGCACAGCCACCATGTTGGATTGGTGAGACGTTACAAAATTTGAAGGGCACGGTCGGAGTCGCCCGGAATAGTGCTATGAACTTATCGAGTTTCATTGAAATCGCTCCAGCCGTTTAGAATTTATTAGGGGACACACAAACACACTCACACCTCACACACACACACGGACAAAAGGTAATCTCATAAGCCTATTTTTTCAAAATTGAAAATGGGCTAAAAATGCAATTACTTCTAAATCGAGCTACAAGAATGCAAAGAGATATTGTTGTTGATGTTGCTGCATATATTAGGGGCTACGATTTTGTGGTCTTATAGCCCCATGTATTTGTATGTGGAATTTGTGTGATGACCTGTGTTATTGTTATGACTGAACTAGTGGGTTTGAAAATTGGAGATTGCTTTGGGAAGGAGAAGTAACATCCTGGCATTTGCCTGCAGTAGAAGTGGGGAAACCACGGAAAACCACTTCCAGGATTTGATTCGGAAGCAGCTGTATTCTTACATTAGGTACTGAACTCGAATTAATTTTGACACAAGGAATTGTAAGGGGAGGATCGAACCGACTTGCGTACTAAATTTATGCAAGAAATAGAAATTAATGTTGGAACAATATTTTATTCACATAACTATTTTATGATGTGAATGCAAAATATTGATGAGTTTTAGGAGAAATTTGCAGCATTTTAAAGAATTAAACGTTGGAAATATTTCAGTGAATATTATTTTAACCAAGGGAGAGTCCAATCTATAGACACTGGAATATGACCAAAGTCTCAAATTTCGTCAAGGACCGGTTTTGTTCAACGATTTGTCAATAACAAAATTTTGCACACGACACTTTGATAAGGGGCTAGAACAATGAGTTTTGCTTGATAACTCAAGAGGCAATCAGTAAAAGCTTAGTAAACATAGTGGGAATTGTTATTATATTTTATTCTGAAGAAAATAAACGATATAAGCACTCCAATATTTAGAGAACACGAAATGATATTTTCCCATCGAAACAGAATTAAAAATTAATGAATACGAGAGAGGATATCAGCGAATTACAGGAATTAGGACTGTGTTGGAGGCTAGTCCGCCATTTCTGACAGTAAGGGGCGCGGCAACAGAGAGCAGGGAGATTCATTCCTTTACTGCGATAGGTACAGTGCAGACCTGTGTAATTGTTCGTCCGAAAGAAGCATATAAGCATATTCGAGGTACGGCAAGGAACAGGAGATTTGACTGGAGGAGACGCAACACTCACCGAGGAATGATAGGAGATGCCGGTGAAGGAACAACAGCAGTATTTTAAAACTTGAAACGACAGATTCTAATACGACGTTTATAAGAAGCACTTTACATTATTGCAAAGAATATACTACTGCATTATTAAGAGTAGTCAGTTATACATCGACTGTCATAGTGAAGAAATCATAAAAAGTATATATCTTATTTATACATGATGGCAAAAAATTCAGGTCAGGGGGGGGGGGGGGGAGTTCCCAATGTGAATCAATTTTGAAAATCGTCAAGCAGTACTAAATCATGAAGGGAAGTTAGTCTACATTTACGGAGTGGAATTCAGAGTGGACCAGACAACAATGATTCCATCAATCTACGACTGCAACACCAACAGCAGTGTTCTGAATTACCAACAATGAAACTACCAGAATTTCCACTTCCAACTTGGAAAATTCTAAAAATAATAGACATTCCATCTACAATCATGAGGCATTGCGACGAGAGACCGGCCGTTCGAAGAATTCATTCGACAAAACTACGGGAGACCAGATTGCTAATCGCGAAGCAAGAAGACCTTGCCTGCCATCATAAACTATCGTTATAACCTTGCTATTGTCAAGCTTATTTCCAAAGATATTGAAAGTAGAAACTTCATTCTGTCCACACCACACTGCGAAATTTTCCACATAACTTAATAACACATGTTGTATGTAAACATTCTCCTGGATTTTTTCTGTCTTTGGGAAGTGTAATTGTATAGTAAGACGGTTGATAAGGGAAACTTGTGGGAATAACACCAGGTGTTAATTTAAGAATTTTCCTGGGAATGCAAATTGGTTCACCATTTTTAGTTGGGGAAAGATGTTTCCTAACCATGAATGTACTGTTTGTTCCAACTGTCCAAACACATACTAGTATTGGCTTTAAACTTCGAAACCATCCCTGGGTATATTTCTTATCCACTTCTTCTTTACTGTTTGCTCTTCATGAAATGTAAATGTTGAAATAACCTGCAACAGTATATAATTCGATCTACAGCTCGTCACAAATCATGTGCGACCCAGTTCATGACATATCACAACACTGCTCACATTATATGATACCGGCACTAGTACGAGCAAATTTAATCGATGAATCACCAATTTTAAAACCATCATTCTCATAGCGAACGCCATATGTGGTATCTGTATTTCCAATAAATAGATCTGTAATATAGGGTTCCAGTGTTGAACCTTAATATGTTATTAAAATGTTTTTGAGTTGAGCTTTATGTTGAGGTGTGGCCAAGAATTGTGAAAACGGTGACGATCTGGAAGGGCAAGGTGTTTCGACCGTGGCCAAGGATTTCTTTTTTCTTAAAAACTCTGCAAGGGGTGAGGATTTGTTTTGAGGCGTAAACATTTGATCATTATCATTCTCATCCTCAACCTCGCCAGCACTACTAAAATGTTCCTGTTTCTCTTCCCCTTCCTCTTCCACAAGGTCCTCGTGTAGCGTCTGCGTAGCTTGTCAAACAGTGGGTAACAATTCGTAAGGCTTGAAAGAGGGTTTAAACGTGGCTTTTAGCGGAGGTGCTAAATGTTGTTGAATAAACAAAGCATGATCCGCACGTGATCGTTTTAATTGACGAAACTTTGGCGAATGGTTTTTTCTTTAATAATATGCTTTTTCAATTGACTCTCTGCTAACGCCATGGTGTCTTGACAAATGACATGAGAGGGAATGAGACAGTCCCATAAATAGTAATAAAATGATCAAACCCTAAGCGATAACATCCTTGGTTGAGTTCAGTTTGTTTGTCAATCACTAAACAGGCATGGCGTTGGGTGTTCCAGCACTTGGTACACAATTTGGTAAACATTTGAAAGGTCATATCAGGATTCAGATGTTCATTATAAATGTGACGACTATTCCGCTCATCCTGGCGAAATAAAGCAAAGACATTGGCAATTGTCAAGAATAAGTTGTTTACACATTTTAGAATATGTTTGTCCAAGATAGAAGCATTCGATATGTTTGTGACGACCCATGCTGAAATAGCTTTGAATAATGGCTTGTCGTTCAGTGGATACATCATCGAAAATCATGAGTGATTCAGGCTTTACCTCATCCGGGGCAATAACATTTTCTTGCATAGAAAATGTAAAATAACCCCTATTCTCACTTTGTAATTCAGACATGACTCGATCCAGGTACACGTAGAGGGGTTGGTAGAGAGATTTTGCAAAAAATATAAATATTTTGAAAACGCAGACCATTAAGCGCTGCGATGAGCGTGAGCAAAAGATTGGTCTTTCCACATCCTGAAGGTGACGTTGTTCACGTGATGTGGGATAGAGATGGTGAACCATGTCCCCCACGGGGAATGACTCTTGCAGCTTAATAATCTTCATATCAACTAAGGCTTAGAGAGGCTAGCAGGCTGTCTATATACATGGGACCATGTCTTGTCATAGAAACAGTACACCCCTACTACAGGTAGACAATGGATGTCTTTGGACGTGCGTTAATGGCCAAAGCTAGTTCTGTGCTCATACATGATCCTAAACAAGAAACAGATCCTGCTAATAAACACTATGTGGATAGGTCTTTGGTGTCACGCACTAAACAGGGAGATTATGACTATACAGGAAAGCGATTGACGCATGTGAAACATACTCAAATGTCTACGGATGTCACAACAAAAAAAAGTATGTGGATAACAAGGTGCACGAGTTATATGACAAAGTACCTCTGCTTACGGTGAATGGCTATACGGCTAATTATCACCGCATTATTCACGTGGAAGACCCATAACAAGAGGATGATGTCTGCACCAAATGTTATGTGACTTATCAAATGAAAAGACTTTATAAATCTGTTCCATCTGTATTTTTAGTGTACCTAACAAATGAAAAACCTGTGAATGACAGGAACCATTTACCACTAGTCCATGACCAGCACCTGACGTATGTGCTTTCTTCGGGTTTAAAACACTATCGATTACACTATGATGGAACTATTCATATGAAACAATCAATGCCTGATGAAAACGATTTCCATGTAGACATAAACGGTCATAGGATGTTGGTCCATAACCATCAAACGGTAAATGTAGGTGATGAATTATCATTTCATCTCGTGCTCTCATGGGATGAAAAGCAAGCAGCAAAAAGCATAAATGATTTCCCACTTTATGTGGAACTTGAATTTACTGCCATGAAATAATGCTGACTTGAACTTTCTTGTGAAAGGTTGTGGATCATCATCATGGTGAAAAAGACAAAAAAAAAGACCTTGTCCTTGCCAAAGCATGAGGTTAAGGCATTAGTGGACAAGCCCTTGCGAATAAAAAAATAAAAATTAATGTGTTGACCATAAGGAAAGCCCTTCGAGCAGCACAGAGACGTGTTATTCCATAACGTCAGCGAGAGGTTTCAAAACAAGGTCGAGTAATCCCTGTCCCCAAACGAGCAGTATTTTACCTGCTTTATTCGCTGGTCTAGCATCTCTGGGTTCACTTTTGGGCGGTGCCAATGCGGTGCCTAAAACCATTAAAGCTGCACAGCAGGGTAAGCAAGAATTGAAAGAAAGTCAGCGACACGATGAAACGATGGAAGCCATTGCTATGGGGGCTAGAAACACCTATTTAAAGCCAGCCATTTATCAACAAGGATTTGGGATTTTCCCATCTCCAAATAAAAAAATGTTTAATCTCAATCATAGCAAGACATGCCCTAACTCATGAAGAAGTTAAAAGCTATGCAAAACAACTAAAGCTTTCTCATTCTCGAGGTGTGTTTATGCGGAAACAATTACCACGACGACCATGGAAACAGGAATGCGCAGGTTTAAATCTAGATGAGAGTACAGGACCAGGAACGCATTATATAGCCTATGTGAAAGAGAGATCCATGATATGGTACTTTGACAGTTTTGGAAATCTACCCCCGCCCATGGAACTAGTCACCTATTTTGGAAACAGGACCAAGATATATTATAATGTGAAACGTGAGCAAACGTTTAACAGTCAAGAGTGTGGGCGTTTGTGTTTAATGTTTTTATATAAGACACAGCATAAGCAAAAACGTCAACAGTATGTCGACAGAAAGTAAGACGTTTACACTACATGGACGTGGATCTGAAGTCGGCCTAGACTTTTACCCGCCTATTGAATTGAGTGAAAGACCTTATGGTTTGGGACTTGTTTCTCTAGAAACGTACAATAGAATATACAACATACGTAAAGATGTAAAAAACAAGTTTTACTATAATGACTCTGTGCTCACCCTGAACCCTGGTGGATATACAAGAGATGATATTTATGAGCACATTTATGTGGTACTAATCAACGAATATGGTTTAAAGTAATTTCTTGATGGGACACACAAGTTTGAACTTACAGGAAATACCAACACTCATCGCTGTAGTATTTTTTCTACGTTTAAGATTGACTTTGAATCACAACCCGATTCCATCGGCCCTTTACTAGGATTTAAACCACGAGTGTTGGAGCCCAACAAAAACATGATTCAGACTATGAAGTGAAATTGATTGAGGACCATCACGTATCGGTGACATGTAATATTATTCGCCAAGTGTATACCAATCATGAACCATCGCATTCGCTTTATGACTTAATTGTGACATCGCCCAATGGCTATATTATTCGTGAAAACACTCCAGTAGCGCTCTTTCATTTTGTGGCTGTTAATCCTATTATTAATATAACGTTAAGACTGGTCAATAGAGATCAACAGCTCATTCAACTAGATTCTGCCACACCAGTGCCTTACAAGTTGGTGCTAAAGCCACTATGAAGCTGGTGTATAAAGTATCAACACTGTCTAGGAATGGTGTTAGTTGTTTGCCAGGTGAATACACGTTCACACCTAAGGACAAGCATATTTAACAACATCTGGGTTACCACATCAACCCCCATGATGAATTCTATCCTAGAAGTGGTAAACAACATCGAGGAGCAACCAGGGGTGGTATGAATTGACCCCTATTCCTATCAAGCGCAAACACCTGGACTCAATAACAATGATGAAATTCAATTTGTTGTCAACAACCAAGATATTTTCACCCTACCGCATGAAAGTGTTATTCAGATTGAATGTCGACTCACTAAAGCCGATGGCTCTACACCAACGACATCCAAGTTAGCCAACCATGCTTTTGCCTTTCTGTTTCAGAGGTGCGCTATGTGATTAACGATATTGTGGTGGATAGCACTAGAAATGTGGGTATTTCAAGTGTCATTAAACTATACCCCTCTTATAGTGAGGAAGAAGGTAAAACACTTTGCATGGCAGGTTGGTCCCCTGACTCGACCAATGACTGGCTGGTGCACTCCGATGGCACCTTTACTGGATTTTTACCACTTAAACTCATTTTAGGCTTTGCCGAAGATCACCAGCGTATTGTGGTTAACGCAAGGCAAGTGCTTTATCTGGTTAGAGACAAGAGTGATAATAATGCACTCATGGGATCTCAAGATGCACCCATAGATTCAAAAATTCAACTACAACGAATACTATGGAAAGTACCCCACATGACCCTTGCCGATAGCAAAAAACTACTTTTTCTTTAAAGGACCACTGCGTTGTGCTTCTACCCTCCGTAATCCAGTTAACGAACTTGCCACTAGGGGTGGTATGCTACAATATAGACGCCATGTACAGCATTTTATGTGTTTATAGCAATGCAAAGTTGTAAATTGTATATATTTAACGTATCAGATTTGTATAGATTTAATGAATGGAGATGGAGACACTGCTGTGTATGTGGGGCTTGCCCTATCTCTATCTGCCGTCCATAAATTGTAGGCACAATTTTTGGAAAATAAATAATAATAATAATAATAATAATAATAATAATAATAATAATAATAATAATAATAATAATAATAACTGTCCGACGGAGAATCTACTATTAGTATCTACCAACTTCTACATTCTTGAGACATGGTCAAATGAATAGACGCAGTCTGTGATCCCGGAGTGTTGTGAAATGCAACGTGTCACAGGAAAGCCACCTGGAATTTACCGGCATAGAGAGTTTTACGTGACCTTTAATCTCGTGATCATGAGCCACTGGACCTCCTTTCCACGTGAAATCCAAACCGCAGGACAAGACATTTCACTTCGAAAATCTCACATGCTGACCGGAAATCGAACCCCGTCTACCTTGGTGAGAGACAAATGGCTTGACGGCTGCGCCACCACGGTAAATTAAAACGGGTCTGAACACATCACCTTCCTTACAGACGCAAGAAATAATGTAGCTTCTTGCTGCGATTGTAACGCTGTCAAGCAAACAGTGAGGCATATCATTCAGACTACCGTCTGAAATCCTAAAGTGGTGATGTAAGAAAATTGCACCAAGGGACACTACAGTCAATTGGCTCCACATGTTTAATTTGTACATTCGGTTATAAATTCTCCTTTGTAAGTAATATGCACCAAAGAAAAGAAATAAATAAATGAATAACCGCTCCATCTGGTTTCTGGTTATCCAGACCTGGATAAGTTGGGTCACTTTTCACCAACAAACAGTGGTAGCTGGGGCCCAGTTATCTGCGGGAGACGTGTGTTCGAACCTCACCGTCAGCCGCTATGAAATGGTTTTCCGTGGTTTCCCGTTTTCAACTACAGACAAATGCTGGGACGTGTTCTGTCCGGGGGTGAGATGGGATGGACGAACAAGGGGTGTAAATGCCAAATTTAGGGGTGATGTCCAAAAAGGTGCATGTTTCCACGTATGTGCGGAAACTGCGAGTGTGGGTGTTTGTAAGGGTGTGTGAGTGAAATGGGGGTTAACTCTAAAGGGGTCTGATCGGCCCTCAAGGGATGCGCGATCAAGATGTGGGCTGATTGCAGCGCTGAACAAACACTCGTGTGTGCGCTATGAGCCTACCTGCTGAGTTGGCTGGACTGCTTGGCAGCTGGCTTTCTTCGATGATAGCACAATGTAAATCCTTACTTAGCACTTATATAATTGACGGTCACGGGCAATTAGGAATGTCAGGAGGGGAGTTGGAACGTGAAGACAAGTGTAAGGGTTTCAGTGATAACAAATGAGTAAATGCACTGGTCAATGGTTTATTGGACCTGCACTGTGGTGTGAGATGTCCCTTTATGTGTGGGAGCGTGTAACACAATGTAATTGGTGACAGAGTAATAAGGGTGTAAAGTGGTAGGATCACAAATGTAATGTGTTTAAGGAATCTGAGTGCACCTTACCTTCAGGTGATGATAGGGAACCAAACCAGCAGAGCCACCGGCCGCGATAAACAATGGGTTCGGTTCGGGTCCCTTTCTTATAGTTTTGGACTTGCTGAGTGGACGTTTCCTCACTCTTGTTGGTGCTCCAGTTAGCTCCCGTGTAAGTGTGTGTGGATTATGCAACTTGATAGGCAAGATCTGAGACTTCAACTCTGCCTAGCTGCGTGTAATGAAATTGTATGGCCGCCTGTTGGCTTCGGCCTAAGGGGTGGTTTTCGAGAGAAACGGGTGTGAGATGTTGGGCAGATTGTTGATGGGGTTTACCGTTGAGGGATGTGTGTTTGTATGGCCGCCTGCAGGTTCAGGGGCGTAGGACACATTTCCTTAGAGGTGCGTGAGGTCTTAGGGATGAAGCGAAGCTTCTCCCTTAACAGACGGCACCTTCGAAAGTGCCACGTTCGCTTCCTTCCAATTCCATGCATTGATTCATTCACCTTCATTCATATCATCTCTCATTAACTTCTCTCAAGAGGTGGACAGGAAGGGCATTCGTCTGTATAAATTACCCACCACAAGGACGCGAAAATCACCTCATCTCATTTCCGTTCCAGTTGGAACGGGCATAATACGCATATAATTATTATTATTATTATTATTATTACCGAATTATTATTATCCTCATCTTATTATCATCATCATCATCATCATCACCGGCAGCGGTAGCTACGCTCGCTAACGTGCAGTGCTAGACCATGGGGCCAAGCTCTCTGTGGACTCAGTAGACGTGGTTTCGAGCCCTACCGGCAGCCATCCTTGAAATGGTTTTCCGTGGTTTCCCTATTTTCAACTCTAGGAAAATGCTGGGACGGTACCTTCAGACAGGCCACGGCCGCTTCCTTCCACATCCTTGTCCAGCTTCATTCATCTCACATCAACTCCACTCACGAGGTTGGTGTCGGGAAGGGAATCCGATCGTTAAACATCTGCCACATAGACCTTCATCGCATCTCATCTCCGACCCCATTAAAACGGGAAACAAGAAGTTCCGTGACGAACTGAAGAGCCTACCTTTCATGCCAATGATTATTCTACAGTATATGAACCTATCTAGAATAATGACGAAATTAAGTTGGTAATATCGATATGTCTAATTAGTTCGAAATATACCTGGTATAATGTAGCCTAATAGAGCAATAGAGTTGGCAGCTCTGGTGACTGAATATATTCTTAGTTCTATCTCTTAAGGTACAGAAAAAAATTGGTTGAAGTCCAATGGACGTTACATACAGTTAGACATTGGATCTATCAGAACGCGTTAAAGCATGTTGGCAACAATATCATGCGTGTGCTGGTCAGAAATAGCCTAATCTGAAATATTATGATATCTTGTTGTGCCAATTTTGGACGAAATCCATTTGTTAGTATAGAAGTTACATGTATTTTAAAATTGGACATATCGGCAGGTATAGAATCATGTTGGCAGCACTGACTTATATTAATTATTCCAAATTAATCTAGAATGTCAGGTGCTATACGTGTGCAAAGTATAGGGCTGTTGGCTTGCATACTTCCTGATATATTGATATTAGGTAAAAAAATATAGACAACATTTATTAACAGTTGGCAGCCCTGATTGCTCTTAAGAATACATATAGTCATATCTGTTATGTTGCACATAGCACATACGAAATTTGGTTGAAATCCAACTGATAGTATAGAAGTTATATGTATTTAAAAATTGGCCCTATCAGTAGGCTTAGAATCATGTTGGTAGAACTGAAGTACATAAGTTACCCCAAAATTAATCTAAAATGTCAGGTACTATACGTGTGCATAGTTTAAAGCTGTCGGCTTGCATACTTTCTGATATATTGGTATTTGGATAAAAGAATAGAGAGAGAGCAATTATTAACAGTTGGCAGCCCTGGTGGCTCTTAAGAATGCGCTCAGTCATGTCCGTTTTTGTACTCATATTACATACAAAATTTGGTTGAAATCTAATTGATAGTGTAGATGTTATAGGCATTTAAAAATTGGACCTATCAGAAGGCTTGAAATTATTTTGGCAACACTGTCATGTATGGCCTCCTGGAAATTAAACTGAAATGGTATTATCTACATGTGTGCCAATTTTGGAATAGCTCCCATGAATACCTTCCAAGATATCCAACATGGAGCTGAAATTTCTAGTGCGTTTTTTCAGCAGTTGGTAGCAATTACCTCATTTTCAAATATGGACGTGAGATACCCCGGTATACATCTTTACTCATAATAAATTTGGTTTCGATTTCTTCAGCCATTTAGGAGTTGATAGGAGGGGACACACACACAGCCAGACAGACAGAAGGACAGATAGATAGACAGACAGACATTTTCCCGGATCGATCTCATAAGTCTACTTTTTCCTCATTTTTGCAAAATGTGAAAAGTAGGCTAAAAATATGGGGTAGACATGCATACATCATCATCGTCATCCATCCTTAACGTATGCAACTATCCAAGACAATTTTTAGAGACCTGGCGCCGACAGCGGTTAACCTCGTTGTGAAGTTTGCTGGTTTTTTTTTCACATGACGGCATGGCACCATATTTCAAGTCCCAGGGCATCTGCTCAATCCTAAACTATAATAAATACAGCCACGCATACTGCAAAATCACACAAACACAGGTTATGGGACAAATATAACACACACCCAAATACATCGGGCAGATGATAAAGATTTACTAACAAGGACCACCATATTTATTTTCGTCTGCCTCGTGGTATAGTGGCTAGAAAACCTGCGAAGAGCAGGAGTGGTTTTCCTCTTTTACTTCAGGCAATGCCGTGATGGTTCCTAACTTAAGGCCACGGCTGTCTTCTTCCCTGAATTGAAAATTAACACACTACTACTACTACTACTAAATTGACCCGCAATAACTCGTCAAATTATATATATATTGAACCCATGGGAGAGGTACAGTATCGAACCCATATCCTTCTATTTCAGAAAAGAACGAATTAATGGCAGGCTTTAGAATGGAGTTCTGAAGTTAGTTGAGAAGGATAATACTACATCATATTGCGTGAAGCGTGGAGAAGTTGTGTAACCACAGATTGCCAGGCCACAGCTGCCTGGTGATATCATGAACAGTCACCAGAGAGCCGGTTACGCACTCGATAAATATAGATCTGAAAATATTCCATTGAGTGAGAGAGATGGAGTTTCGGAAATAGCCCTTATTCGACAGTTAATTGGCATCACCGCTTCAAGGGAGGAGTCATGAAATTAGAGAAATAATTGAAATTAAGCCATTTGCGGGCATTAAACTAAAGAAAGGACTCCATCAGTGTTAATTATCCAGCGAAAGAGATTTTTTGAGTGGATAAAGTCAATAGTAATTGTACAAGAAAGAAATGCACAATCAGCATTACGTAGTCGGTGAGTTCCCGAACCAGGATCTTATGGTGGGAGACAAAAAGAATACACCGCCCACATGATTGAAGAGATCATTTGAATTAATATTAAAGATTTGTACGATCGATTCCTGGAAACTTAGATATTGTTGAGACGTTTAAAACCTCAGCATATCAGAGATATTTTTTTAACATCGTACGACGATTATTTTGGAAATTGGTGGTATAGAAGATGAGAAATTTATTTATTTTTACCAGAATCAAATATAAGGGCCAGGAGCCCAAGGGAAACATGCAGTAATCCATCAGACCACGTATCGGTCGTGCTGCTCGTCAGCACCGGCAGTCTTATTCAGTCCGTGGGGACTCGAACCTGTATCACGACGCGGAAGTACTCTAAATAGGAGTACTGTCCTGCTTTCTTCAGTGTCGCCGCGCTTTAAAAACGTTGAAGTTCTTTTCAAAAGGAAAGTATCGTCAGAACTTCGAACAATTAATAGTCTACGGTGTTAGGCCAAGTTATAAACTTTGAGCAAAAACATACGTTAGCCGGCGAGGGTATTCGAAGCCCGGACACTAGTATTTGAAGTGACATCGTAGTATCTCGAAATTATACGAGACATCAGCAGAGAGTTGATACTCTAAAACGTTTTTTCCCAGTGCGTTAATATAACCACAGTAGGGTCAAACATAGCTAACACCTAATTTTCCTGAATTGAGGAGATTAGCGTGACAAAGTGGCGATAGAGTTAGGAGTCTACAAATAGACAACAGTAGCCACGTGGAGTTTCAAGGAAGTATTCCACAGAGAAAAGACAATTGTCGTCAGAATTCAGTTCAGACGCTTAGTATTAAAGACAATTGTCAAGCGCAGTATAGTGACTTCAGGGGTAAACGTAACCACATACCGTTTTCCATATAGACAATTGCTTACCGGAAGAGACAATATTATCCTGCAGTACTGTAAGTGCCGATAATTTCAACACCAGAATTAGGGGAAGATTCGTAGCCAAGGAGGTTAAATTCGTACAAGACTGTCAATATCCAAATAGGGAATAGAAGGCAGCGGTCGAAACTTGGACCCCTAGGATTTGGATGAGAAAGAATTCAAGTGTGTCAGGCAGTGTTTGATTCCACAAAAGTGAAATTCTGTGTGTAAATATAAATATTAGTGAAAGTTATATTTTTTTTTAGTGTAGTGAAAAATGTGTGTAATCCCTCATATTAATCTAAATGTGTGTAATCTAGAGGGTAATTTAATTAGTGGTAATATGTGTGTCATCATGGAGTGAGAAATTAGTGGGGGGAAAATGTCGCTCCGCTGGAATCCGGACAGTTTGGCCGGATAATTCATGTAACACCAAATTTTATTATGTGTTTTGAATTCGGGAATCTCGTGTAACAATAGTAACCATTGATAAAGTATTCTCCAACATTGAAAATCAGGGATGTAAAACTGTGTGATAATGAGAAGTGTGGGATCTAATAATTAAAGTAAAAATTACTAAAAATGTAAACGTGTAATCAAAAGAAATCGTATTCAGTGCAATACTAGTAAATGAAAAAGAATAATGTTATTTAAGAGGCAAGCAGGATAATATTAATGTATTGAAATAATATTCAAATATCAGCCGTTATGTGCTAAAATGATAAGAATAATGTAATGAATAAACCAATTATTGAAGTAATATTCACGTATGAGCCGTTGTGTGGTAAGATAATGATACAGATAATGATAATGATAATTATTGAACCAGTTGTGTTCTTGTAAATGAAAAGTCGAGACTACGTTAAAGGCAAAACTACTATTTTTGGACGAAGAAATTAATAATGTTGGAATAAATATTAGACTTTGGAAGGCATCACGAATATATTGATTGTCGCCTTTGAGCGCTATATTATTTATGATCACGCTAGAAATGCGGTGAAAATAATGCCAGGAGGTTATAATTGCGGGGATCAGCTGGACATAAGTAAATGATTATGTGTGTGTTTGTAATGACAAACTTTAAAGGGTGCTAAGTTTATTGTCAAGCGCGGAATTGTGTGCGAATACCTTTTCCCAATGTCGCTATTATTATTCGGAGGAATGGTCAGATACCCTCGCTCCAGGAGTTAGCCCTAAGCCCTCAAAAATGGAAGTATCCTAGAGGCTGGCCAGAGAATCGAACCGGAATTCTCTCACTTCGGAAGCCCCTTAATTTGATTGGTTTTGTTGAATTCTTACTTGCCAGTGTTAAAACTCCGAAATTAAAATTATACCTGAGCCACGGAAATAGGTCATTAGAACCTCAGATTGTTTTGTTAAATGATGGTGATGTGTTGCCTTTCCAAGTTTTTAAGAGTCACGCTTGTTTGAAAGCTGTTGTAAAGTACCGTCCAGGAGGGAGGAAGTATTGACTCGCCCTCACCGTCATAAATTTAAGCCTGAAGTGTCTCGACGTTTTCTTAATGAAGGCCACTAGTGGGGTAGGCCAGGAACAGAGCCAGACACCGTCTGCACTCTGCTGTAATAAACCATTAATGGACCGGTAATCTGTACCGAGTTTTACTATGATTATTTACCCTTGCCGTTGCATTATAGATCCGCGCTTCATGAATAATTAGATTGTCATTTGAGACAATAATGAAAATCCCTTTGTATTGTTGCATGATAAATGTTATTGTTCCCAAGTTATTGTTGGAGATATCGGGTAGCTGGGAGTCTACTCTGAGTTGAGTAAATCAGTAGTTTCCAACGCTTGTGGTGCATGAGATTCCCGAAGACAAATACAGTTTGGTAGTTTTGGAGAGAGAGATGATAGAGTTTGAATTTCAGGTGGTACCCAAGTAAATGGTAATTGTTGACACCATTTATTTTTATTAACATTAACTCAAATTTTTAGTATATTCAAGTTATGAATATTTAATGTGTTTTTAAATAGAAAATTATGTGTAGTAATTTGACCGAGACTTTTAGAGCTCGTTTTGAGAGAATTTTGTAGTGTGTTAAATGGAAGTGAAAGCAGTTTTGATAATTTTCTTTTAGGGTTCAGTGGAACCTCAAATATGGATTTCTTTTTATTAATGTTGTATTTGTTCCTTGTTCATTAGACCATGTGTGAAACTGATTCAGTTTATTTTTGTGTATTTGTAGCGCCAAATCTTGATAATTAAATAGTTTTATAGCAGGATTTTGAATTTCATTTCATTGAAGTGTTATCATAAGCTTGATCCTATAATGTGTGAATCACTCAGTGGGAGGACATACCATGCCCCTAATATTAAGACTGAGCAAGTTGGACAGTGATTTGCATATTTCTTGTACAAAAGAGCACAATATATACACACATATACACAGCCAAGTACATGGGACTAAATGAGCACAATGTCGCATCCTGTCAAATGAAACAACAACTTATTATTCAATTCAAAGTTTTAGACTACTGTTACACTGCTCTTACGGGAGACAATTGCTGCATTTTATACAGCCCTTCCAGGAATTTTCGGAGAATACTAGTTAACAGGTCCAGACAACCTCTTGGGTTTGGGAATTTCATACTAGCTAGCTTGAGGCTACTGCTTGAAAAGGTTTCCTAGATTAACCACGCCGATAACAGAACATCCCGGAGACATAATGTTATTCATTATGATATAGCTTAGGCAATAACTACTTAGTACTGTATTTACAAATAATTTACTACATGTCAGAGATTAGAGGAAATTTCAAAATATTAGTAGCCGTCCTGTGAAAGGAATGATCGAGGAAGCAGGCTGATGGAATTCTGCACCGAGCATGAGTTGGTCATAGCTAACACCTTATTCAAAAACCACAATAGGAGAATATACACATGGATGAGACCAGAAGATACAGGGCGTTACCAAATCGACTTCATTATGGTCAAGCAGAGGTTTCAAAACCAGATTTTGGATTGTAAAACATATCCCGGTGCTGACATAAACTCTGACCACAATCTGGTTGTTATGAAATTCAGATTAAAGTTGAAGAAACTGTAGAAAAGTCAAAAGCCAAAAAGGTGGGCAACAGACAGACTGAAAGTGAAGGATGTAAACGAAAGATTCAATAATAGTATAAAGGAAGGACTAATGAAAAAATATAAACAAACTTCAATTGCAGACGAATGGGCACATTTGAAGAATGAAATAACAAATTCCACAGAAGAAAACATTGGTAGGAAAGAATGAATAGGTAAAGAACCGTGGATCACTCAGGATATACTAGAATTGAAGAATGAAAGGCGGAAACACAAGAATGTATGAGATGAAAAGGGGAAAGCAGAACACAGACGTCTGAGAAATGAGATTAACAAGAAGTGTAAGGAAGCGAAAGGAGAATGGTTGAAAGAGAAATGTGCAGGTATAGAAAATTGTCTGAAATTAGGAAAAGTAGACACCGCTTGTCGAAGGATTAACAATACTTTCGGGGAAAGTAAGTCTAAGTGCTGTAATATGAAGGACTCAGATGGAGAACCTCTAACACATAGGGAAGAAAAGGTGGAGAGATGGAAAGCTTACATAGAGTGTTTGTATAAGGGAAAGAATATTGAGAATCATGTAATGGAAAGGGAAGGGGGAAATTGATGAGGATGCAAAATGAGATTTAATAATGAGATCAGAATTTGACAGAGCATTGGAGGACTTAAGCAGGAACAAGCACCAGGCATAAATGATATACCGATTGAGTTGCTACGCTGCTTAGGAGATGAAGGTCTGATCAGGTTATATCACTTGGTGTGTAGGATTTATGTGACAGGTGAGGTACCCTCGGATTTCAAGAAGAATGTTATTATCCCTATACCGAAGAAAGTGGGAGCTGACTTGGTTTCAGGAGAAATTTAGGTACAAGGGAAGCTGTATTAAGTCTTAGGCTGAATTTGGAAGGTAGAATAAGGAAAGATAAGAGAACGTTCATGGCTTTTGTAAACTTAGAAAAGGCTTTTGGTAACGTTGATTGGACTAAATTGTTTGACATTTTGAAATCGATTGGAATAAAGTACAGGGATAGGAGGGTGATAATACAATCTATAAAGAAACCAGACAGCAGTCATTCGAGTTGAAGGACATGAGAGAGAAGCTGGTATTCAGAAAGGTGTAAGGCAAGGCTGCAACTTATCACCCATACTTTTCAATCTTTACATTGAACAAGCAATGCAAGAAATTAGAGAAAAATTTAAAGTGGGAGTGAAGTTTCAAGGAGAAATAATTTCAATTCTGAGATTTGCCGATGACATAGTCATCGTGGCCGACACGCCTGAGGATTTGAATGAGATTTTGAATGGTATGGACACCGTCTTGAGAAAGAATTCATGATGAAAATTAATAAATGTAAAAGAAAAATATTGGGATGCAGCCGAAGTAAATCAGAAACCTCTATGGACATCCAATTGACAGGTGTAAAACTGAAGGAAGTAGGAGACTTCTGTTACTTAGGAAGCAAAATAACCAGTGATGGACGAAGCAAAGAGGATATAAAAAGTAGGTTAGCTCAGACAATTAAAGAATTTATACAGAAAATGAATCTGTTGACATCGAATATAGATTTATGTATTAGGAAGTCATTTTTGAAAGCCTTTGTCTGGAGCGTGGCACTCTATGGAAATGAAACTTGTGGTGTTACAGGAGATTGATGAAGATCAGATGGGTAGATAGGGTTACAAAGGAAGAGGTATTAAGACGAGTGGGAGAGGAGAGATGTTTCTGGCGACTGCTAATGAAGAGAAGAGAGAGGTTGGTAGGTGACATATTAAGACGAAGAGCAAGCTTAGTTATGGAAGGAAGCGTCGAGGACAGATCTTTAGGGGTAGACCAAGGTTAGAATAAGTTAAACTGATTGCCTCCGATGTACGGTGGGGTAGCTATGTAGAGATGAAACGATTAGCTCAGGACAGGGAGGCATGGAGGGCTCCATCAAACCAGTCAATAGACTGAAGACTCAAACAACAACACTATTTCTTAAATTTAAAATATAAGGTATCACAAAAATTTGAAGGCTATAACATTATCCTCCCCCGGCAACCTTAAACCCCCCTCCGGGAGAAAAGTGGCTGCATTCATTGCTGAATTGAACTAACCACGAGGCCACCATACCGTACACTCACAGGCAGATGATGTATGCAGGACGTTTCACTATGTGCTAGCGAGGGTACCTCATTACATGAAGCCGTCAGGTATATGAATTTTACAACTGTTTCATTAAAATCCGACCTTTCATAAAGTGACTAGGAATTTCATGAAATGACTGGTTTCATCATAGGCCTACGGCAATAGTGTAGCCAATGAATAGGCGTATGCTCGCACAGAAAATAATAGTCCGTATGTTAAGAAAGCAGTTCGTCATTGAACACTATGACTGAAGATTCTCAATGGAGTAGCCTTTCCCCTAAACTAGCTGTGTTTCAGACTTGTGTACGTGGCTGAAGATTCACAATGCAATAGTCTTTCCCAAAAACTAGCAGTGTTTCAGTCTTGTATACGTGGCTGAAGATTCACAACGGAATTGTCTTTCCTAAAAAACAAGCTATGTGTTTCTGCCTTGAAATCAAATGGCTGAAGAATCACAATGGAGTGGTTCTTACCTTAGCACTGGCAATTTGTTTTAGTCTTGTATGTAACCAGACGACTGAAGATCCAAAATAGAACCGTTTTTCCCTACAAACTAGCAATGAGTTTAAATCTTGCAACACAACTGTATGGCTTAAGATTCGTAATATAATGTGTGCGCTGTACTGCTCTGAAGGGGAAACAAGCCTGTGAGATATGAATATCGGATGTGGTTTCCGATAAGCATTAGTGTCAGACATAACAGTGTTGCAAAGCGTATGGACTGGCTGAAATGCTGATATATCAAACTTTAAATATAGGTAGTGGAACATATTGAAAATTAATTGCCCTTCCTTTTGTCAACATTGGCGGTGCTAACAAAGATAGTGGCTCACTTCAGTATTATATAATTTAACCAATGTATTTGCATGTCGTAAGAAAGTAACCAGCACTCTGTTAGAAGTAGCTGTGTCAACACGGGTGTGTCCAATTAGATTGGGAGGGAAATTGCATTTTACTTCCTAGTTTCAGAAATAAATTGCATGAAATTACTTCTCACACAAATGGGGCGCTAAATTGGATCACAAGTTTCGTTTGTCAAGCGAGGATCGTCAGAACCGGCTCATGTATATAATAAGACTGTATGCACAACAGTATAAACAGCTTTTAAGCTATATAAGTTTTTAATAAACTTCGTATAGGTTCGGATATTTCACCTGTTATTAGCCTATTTTCATTTTATGAAAAAAAAAAAAAAAAACAGGCTTATGAGATCCCCGTTTGTCCGTGTGTGTGTGTGAAGTGTGTGTGTGTGTCCCCTAATAACTTCTAAACGGCTTGAGCGATTACAATGAAACTCTGTACGATCATAGCACTACTCTGGTCGACCCCGACCGTGCCCTTCAAATTTTATTACGTCACACCAATCCAACATGGCGGCTGTGCGAAATATTTCACCAGCAATCAGTATCTCCGAAACAATTACCGATATCACCCTGGAATTGTGTACGGGGATAAAGGACACTACCAGAAGTTCACGTACGAGACTTTCAAAAACCCGGTGACTAAAAAACCAACATGGCGGCCAAGCGAAGTTGAGACTTTTAAATAGACTTTTCTCGCGATTTAACTATCCAAACATAATGAAACTTGGTACAGCAAATGTTTATACAAATTGTAATGCACTGGAGTCTAATTTAGTTCAATTATTTACATAATCTCAAAATGGCGGCTGTGCGAAATATTTCACTGTCATTCTATATCTCCGAAACTATTACAGATATCAACCTGAAATTTTGTACGGTGATAAAGGGTACTGATACAAGTTTATCTATGCAATTTTTATAAACCTGTGAAGTACAAAACAAACATGGCGGTCAAGCGAATTCGTAAAATTTTAATAGACTAGTGTCATGATTTAACTCTCTGAGCGCAGTGAAATGTAGTACAGTAAATGGTTTTACATATTGTAATGCACTAGCATCTAATTTAGTTCAATTGTTTACATAGCCTCAAGATGGCAGCTGTGCGAAATTTTAAAATTAAGTTTTTATTTCTTGTGTCGTAATCATGCTATCGAAGTGAAAGTTTGAATAATGAACCTAGGCAATAATTGTCCTTAAACGGTACATAACTCTATGGCCTATACATATAACAATCCAAAATGGCGAGCATCCGAAATATTATCTATGAATCCTTTACAGCAATCAAACTGAAATTTTTATGTTCATAGAGGCTATCAATATATGGTCACCCTTAGGACATTCAGTAACCTGGTGAGCACAAATCCAACATGGCGGCGACGCGAATTATAAATACTTAAATGGATGTTTCTCGCGAATTAACTATCGGAGTGCAGTGAAATTTTGCACGTTAAATGCTTATACAAAAGTTAATCTAAAGGCATCTAATTTATTTCAATTGTTTGCATAATCACAAGATGGCAGATGTGCGAAATTTTAAAATCTCGTTTTTACTTCTTGTGTTCTAATCATGCGATTGAAGTTTGAATACCACACGTAAGCAATAATCTTCATGTAATAGTACATACAGAAAATCCAACCTGGCGACCATCTGAATATTTAGACGGTTCCTAATATCTACGAATCTATCACAACCTTCAAACTGAAATTTTGTATGTTCTTAGTGGCAATTAACATGAGTAGGATACATGAAAATAGGCTGTATAGTTCTTCACGGAACTACTTGTCTTTTTTATTCCGTTAGTCTATTACACTTCTAGAGTGTTTCGGTTTTTGTTGTACTTTTTATGTGTATAAGTGTGAAACCTTTTTGAATCGTTACCTTCAATCGGCCGCCCTTGCTCAAATCTTGTTGTCTTCCGATGCCAACGGTGTAAGGTATCAGAAGGTGTCTTGTATTTTAACGCCATATATTATGGGCGTATTTAGCCCCACCACTTCTGGTGCACCCTGGATATTGCTACACCCTCAAGGGCTCACAGTATCCCCTGACTTCTGCTCAAGGCCCTCAAGGAGGCAGGGAGTGTGTATCCCCAGCTCTTATGGTGCACCCTGGATAGTGCTACACCCTCAGGGTCTCACAGTATCTCCTGTCTTCTGCTCAAGGCCCTCAAGGAGGCAGGGTGTGTGTAGCCCCACCTCTTATGGTGCACCCTGGATAGTGCTACATCCTCAAGGGCTCACAGTATCCCCTGCCTTCAGCACAAGGCCCTCAAGGAGGCAGGGTGTATGTAGCCTCACCACGTCTGGTGCACCCTGGATAGTGCTACACCCTCAAGGGCTCACAGTATCTCCTGCCCTCTGCTCAAGGCCCTCAAGGAGGCAGGATGTGTGTAGCCCCACCACTTCTGGTTCACCCTGGATATTGCTACACCCTCAGGGGCTCGCAGTATCTCCTGCCTTCTGCTCAAGGCCCTCAAGGAAGCAGGGTGTGTGTAGCCCCACCACTTTTGGTGCATCCTGGATAGTGCAACACCCTCAGGGTCTCACAGTATCTCCTGCCTTCTGCTGAAGGCCCTCAAGGAGGCAGGGTGTGTGTAGCCCCACCTCTTATGCTGCACCCTGGATAGTGCTACACCCTCAAGGGCTCACAGTATCCCCTGCCTTCTGCACATGACCCTCAAGGAAGCAGGGTGTGTGTAGCCCCACCACTTCTGGTTCACCCTGGATATTGCTACACCCTCAGGGGCTCACAGTATCTCCTGCCTTCTGCTCAAGGCCCTCAAGGGGGCAGGGGGTGTGTAGCCCCACCACTTATGGTGCATCCTGGATAGTGCAACACCCTCAGGGGCTCACAGTATCCCCTGCCTTCTGCTCAAGGCCCTCAAGGAGGCAGGGTGTGTGTAGCCCCACCACTTCTGGTTCACCCTGGATATTGCTACACCCTCAGGGGCTCACAGTATCTCCTGCCTTCTGCTCAAGGCCCTCAAGGGGGCAGGGGTTGTGTAGCCCCACCACTTATGGTGCATCCTGGATAGTGCAACACCCTCAGGGGCTCACAGCATCTCCTGCCTTCTGCTCAAGGCCTTCAAGGAGGCAGGGTGTGAGTAGCCCCACCACGTCTGGTGCACCCTGGATATTGCTACAACCTCAGGGGCTCACAGTATCCCCTGCCTTCTGCACAAGGCCCTCAAGGAGGCAGGGTGTATGTAGCCCCACCATTTCTGGTGCTCCCTGGATAGTGCTACTCCCTCAGGGGCTCACAGTTGATCACTTTCGTGATGTTTATAGTGTTTTTTTTTTCATGCCGCATTTGTCGGTCAAATGCTTTGAGACCACCGAACTATTAATGTATTTAATCACATTTATGTTTATAATATATAATGTAATTCTCGAGTGATTACTCGTAACAAACAAAATTTCTAAGACACATACCTCAGCCTGTTCATAGATGTTGACTCTCCGAGCCACAAGTTCACTACTGCAAGGTGCTGCTTCTCGCTAGTCGCTACGTGAAGGACTGTCGTCACATCTCCGCTTCGGCCAATCAGACGCCGCCAGCCAGTGGGATTTCTCGATGGTTCTACGCCCTATTTAAGCAGCGGTTCTCCTCTTCAAGATCCTTTACGGCATTACCGCATTACCGCATCACTTCATGGAGTCTTCCAAAGCTTCGTTCCATGGGGCAAATACCTGACGGTACGCTTCTACCGCACGTCACACCGATACGCTGGATATTACTACGCATCAATGTCACAACTAGATGAGCTGTTGCAAGGCTCAGATCACAGTTCTCACCGCTACGCAAGATGAAAGCTTGCTTATTACTTTCGCTCTTCAGTGATATGCTAAAAAATGTACTTTGGTTCTAAAGAAGAAACTTTCTTCAAGCAGATACTTTATTTCGAGTAGCTGGACATCGCAATCACAAAGTATAGTGGTCTTTAAACTACAAACTACAACTGCCAAACCATCAAGCTCTGGCCACGGCCGACCTGCAGCACTGAAACCTCTCTAGTCAACATAAATAGCAACGGAGGATAAGTTACATTCTTTTATTTTCTATTTAATCACTTATCTTCTATTTTTTAAATGGTTTTAATATTGCTTGCGAGTGCAATTATTTCCATAAATATTGTGTCTTTCAAATGAACTCTTGTAAATAGCACCCAGTTGTGCCAACCTACTAATTTTTAAACCCAAAGGGTTCCCAGTAATGTATAGTATTTATCACCTGTTTCAAACAACAAATACAGTTTATATTAGATTAATGCTTAAATGTTCAGTGTTAAAATTGAACTTAAAGTTGAGGATAAAGAACCAAGCCGCACTCCCCTAGCCCAAAATATTCAGTCTAATAGCTCCTTTCACAGTAGTTATTTTGTCCAGGCATTTTGCCTGATGCTTTCTCCCGTTTATGAGAACGAACTTGGGCTGTTCTTCACATAACCATATGGTGCCGAAACCCGGGAGTGCTTTTTGTAAACATTTGTTGAAGCAAGTCTGTATGTTGAACCTTTCTCAGAAATTAATATTTGAATCAATTAAAAAATTATCTCTCATACTGAACATTAAGTGTATAAATTGCTCAAAAATTGTGATTTCTAATTATTTTGGAAAGTTTCAGCTCGGAGTTCATGCTTGGCACTGGCAGAGGAAACACAAAAACAAGTTCCACATTTAACCATTGGAAGGGCTGCTTTCTCTCTCTTCTGGCAGGCTGTTGTACGAGTTCACAGGGAAGGCGTGAGTACCTTCACAGAAAACTTTCACAATGCCAATTGACGAAAAACTAATTAATGCGAGGGCTTCGGTCAAGGGCAAACTCACGCGTTTTCGCACTTTTCTATATGAGCTCACGGAAAAAGAACGTAACAGTGACATAATTTCTCAAAGACTGAAAGGTTATGAACAGGCCTTTGAGAAATATGATGAGATCCAAAGTAATATTGAGACACAATATCCCGACCAGCAAAGTGACCGCTGTGAGGTTGAAAATTTATATTATAAGGGGTTCGCAGACGCAAAGCAACTTTTAAGAAGTTTAACATTGCAGGAAAAGCAGGAGAAAACTCCTTCAGAATCTTCTTCTTTTCCTTCCCGTGTTATATTACCGAAAATAGAATTACCTAATTTTACCGGAGATGAAACAACATGGGAGCCATTTTTTGAATTATTTAATTCATTGGTTCACGAAAACGATTCTCTTCCTTCAATACAGAAGTTTCATTATTTGCGTTTGTCCTTGCAAGGAAACGCACTTAAACTCATCCAGGAGCTTACGTTGACAAATGAAAATTATGAAGTAGCTTTGGCACTTCTCAAAGATCGGTTTGGGAACACTCGTTTAAAAACTCAACGTCACATACATGGTTTATTCAATTTACCTATTGTTCAAGCTGATAATCTTGCCTCGCTTCGTAATCTAATCGATGCTGCAGAACTTCATATTCGTGCGCTTGCAAATTTGGACCAACCAGTTGACCATTGGGATCTATTTTTGATTCATCTTATTTCTGCTAAATTAGACACTAAAACTTTAAAAGATTGGGAAGCAGATCTGTCGCAACATTCATTGTGTACCTATGATGCTATTTTTTAATTCTTAAAGGCGAAATGGCAAATTCTCTCTGCTGTAGCCAGCCAAAGAGTAGCTCCACCTTTAAACCTCCTTCTGATAGTAAGGTCATCAGCCCCACTCAGAGAGTACTAAGGTCACATGCCTTTTCTACCAATATTCGGTCTCCCAATCAAGTACAAGCTTGTGTTTTGTGTCAACAACCACATAACTTGTACCAATGCGCTCAATTTAAATCTTTATCTGTGGATGAAAGACGCAAATTAATTACCACCCACAAGCACTGCTATAATTGTCAATCAGGGACACATATGATAAGCAATTGTCATTCTGAACGGTTATGTTTTCACTGTAAAGCAAAGCATCATACTCTCCTGCATAGACATGAAAGATCGCGGTCATCAGCAACCAATAGTTCATCCGCTAAATCTAATTCTGAGACTTTGCCGAATAACGCTCAGTCTTTTACTCAAAGCTCTGTTTCGTTCAATAAAACTCACGTTTTATTGTCCACTGTCCAAATTCTAGTGAAGAATGTTCACGGAAAATGGGTTCTGTAAGAGGATTGTTAGATAATGCTGCAAAAAACAATTTTATCAGTGAATCGCTAGTTCGCAAGTTAGGTCTACAAATATGCCCTACTTCTATAGAAGTTACAGGAATTAATGGTTCTAAATCGCAATCTCTGAGTTATGCTAAAGTTGATGTAAAAGATTCCAATAATCTCGGCATTCATTTAAATTTAGATTTTTAATTATCAATTCTATAGGTAATGACACCCCCATTACTTCTTTTCAAGTCCAGAATTGGAATATTCCGCATCATTTTCAAATTGCAGATCCAAATTTCAACAGAGCTTCAGCTGTAGAAATTCTTTTAAGTGCCAGCATTTTTTGGCAATGTTTACATCCGTAAAAGGTTAAAGTTGCTCGTGATGTTTTCTTTCGTAGAACTGATTTTGGTTGGATTGCCACTGGGCAAATATACCGCAACCCCGTTCAACAGAAATCTCATTGTTTTTTTGTTGGTGCTGAATTAAATCAAGAATTAATTAAGTTCTGGGACATTGAGGATATTCAAGTCACCTCACCTCATTCTTGTAATAATGAGATCTGTGAAACATTGTACGTAGAAACCACTGTTCGCACTACTGAAGGCAGATTCGTGGTTACTCTTCCTCGTATTTATAACCCCCTATTATTACAGAATCACATTCCAGAGCTCTCAAAGCTTTATTCGCAATTGAAAATCGCTTTTAAAAAGATGCTCTCTTAAAAAATCAGTATACTTCCTTCATGGAAGAATACGAATCAGCGAATCACATGGAAGTAGTTCCAAAATCTGAAGAAATTAGTAATCCTCCTAAAGAAATAGTATATCTTAATCATCATCCGGTTTGGAAAAATTCTTCCACCCGAGAACAGATAAGAGTGGTTTTTAATGGGTCATCTCCAGATGCTAATGGTGTTTCTCTCAATGACACTCTGCATTCTGGACCCGCTATTCAGACAGATCTTACTTCAGTTTTACTTAACTTTCGTCTATTCCCCATTGCTGTCCTTGCTGACATTAAGCAAATGTATAGGCAAATTCTAGTAAATTCAGAACAACGTGATTTGCAAAGAATTTCGTGGCGAGACAACAATGCAAAACCTTTAAAAATATTTCGTTTACGAACCGTGACATACGGTCTTAAGCCGTCTGCCTTTCTCGCAATATGATCTCTTCATATGTTGGCCGAACAAGATGGTCATCTTTATCATCCTCTTGCTTCTGAAGTATTGAAAACTGCATTCTATGTACATGATGTTCTGTATTCTTTTCCTAGTATCTCGGACGCACTTCTTGTTTGTGAAGATTTAAATTCTCTTCTTTCTGGTGGTGGGTTTACCCTTCATAAGTGGAACTCGAATTCAACCGAATTTTTATCTAACTTTTCACAAGTAACTCCTGTTGACAAATGTGTTGCGCTTCCTTCTGAGGAATCAGCTATTAAAACCTTGCGTGTTTTTGGTCTCCTGTTTCAGATACCTTTTCATATCAGGTACACTTATCTGAGTTTCACCCTCAAACGAAAAGGCAATTATTATCAGAAATAGCAAAAGTTTGTGATCCCCTGCAGTACATTGCTCCGGTGGTTTTTGCTGCAAAAATTTTCTTACAAAAACTTTGGTTATTGAAAGTTGGTTGGGATGAAAAGGTACCCTCCCCCCTTTTGGATGAGTGGTTAAAAAACCGCAAGAGTTTGTTAGATCTTTCTCAAATTTCTATTCCCCGCACTTTAATTTCGGACCTTTCATGTCAGTATTTCGATTTGCACGTATTTGCCGATAGTTCTGAAAAGGCATACGGTTGCTGCGCCTACTTAGTAGGCCACCCTTCCAATACTTTACCCGGATTTTCCAATTTAATTTGCGCAAAAGCAAAGGTAGCCCCACTCAAATCCATATCTTTGCCTAGATTGGAATTATGTTCTGCTGTGATGGCTGTGGAATTAGCCAGTAGATTAAAAATCAGTTTAAATTTGAAATTTTCGAGCACATGGTTTTGGAGTGATTCTTCCATCGTGTTAGCTTGGCTTTCAAAACCTTCTTCGCATTGGACCACTTTTGTGGCTAATCGCGTTTCTAAAATACAAGAGTTGTCTCATTTTGACCAATGGAATCATGTTCCGGGGAAAGAAAACCCAGCTGATATAATTTCACGTGGCTGCTTGCCCAAGAAATTAATTTCTCTTAAATTATACTGGAATGGTCCGGCGTGGCTCAGTCAGGATTTTTCTTGTTGGCCTCATTCATCTAATCCGCTCGCAGAAGATGTTCCTGATGCTCGCATTGTTACCGCTTCCCTTTTTCTAACTTCTATTGCTACTAGTCTTTTTCAGCGCTACTCTTCATTTAATAAATTAATTCGTGTGGTAGCATATTTATTTCGATGGAAATTTCTTTTTCTTGATCAGCCTGTGAAACCGCAACCCTTTCTCACTAAAATGGAATTGGAATTTGCTACTCGTAGGATCTTGTTTCTTATGCAACAAGAAGTATTCTTTCTTGAGTATCAGACGCTTTTAAGCAAAAAAGCTCTGCCAAAGTCTAGTAGGCTGTTACCTCTCACCCCTTTTTTGGACCAAGATGGATTAATAAGAGTAGGGGGCAGGCTAGAAAATTCTAGTTACTCAGATGAGAAAAAAATCCCATTATTCTCCCTTCTAGACATCCTATTACTACTCTCATCGTAAGGAAATTGCATTATCAGAATTTGCACGCTGGCACCCGCACCTTGCTTTGCTTAATTCGTGAGCAATATTGGCTCATTAACGGTGTTCATGAAGTTTCTTCTGTTATTCGGAAATGTATACCTTGTTTTAAGTCCAAGCCCCTGACAATTACGCAAATTATGGGAAACTTACCATATTTTCGTTCCGAACCTAGTAAGCCTTTCGCCCTTACGGGTATCGATTATGCTGGTCCTTATGCCTATCAAATTAATTCCCCTTTATCTAAGCGAAAGTTGTTAGGTAAACTTTATATTTCTTTATTTGTGTGCATGGTGACAGGAGCCATTCACCTTGAGTTAGTTACAAGTGCTTCTACTCCTTATTTTATAGCAGCCTTTTCTAGATTTGCCGCTAGAAGGGGTGTTCCCTCTGAGGTTTTCTCAGATAACGCAATTTTTTTTGTTAGTACCTTTGATCTTTGGAAAACTGCACTTACCTCTCCTTCTGCTAAGGAACAGTTTTCTAATTTTTCTCATGCTAAGGGATTCAAATGGCATTTCACTCCCCCTTACGCCCCCCATCAGGTGGCCGTTGGGAATCTTGCATAAAGCTCACGAAGAGACAGCTGAAGAAAACCCTTGGTTCAGCCATCCTTTCCTATGAGGAATTCAATTCCCTCATTATTCAGGTTGAGGGTATCGTAAATTCTAGGCCGCTTTCGCCTTTGTCTAACGATCCTAAAGATCTTCTTCCGTTAACACCTTGCCATTTTTAATAGGCTGTTCTTTAGCTTCTACGCCTCCTTTGCTGAGTCGACGCTGTGATCTCGGGTTACCTATTTTCTGGAGAAAGTTAGAATCTTTGCGAAGCTCTTTTTGGCGCCGTTGGAAGCTGGAGTATCTCAGCTCACAACAGAAGAGAGAAGTGGCGGCTTTCCCAGCCTGATGTGCGAGTGGGAGATATGGTTCTTTTGCGAGATCCAAGTCCCCCTCTCGTATGGAATATTGGTAGGGTAACTCACTGCCATCTGGGTCGTGATAAGCATGTGAGAGTTGTAGATGTTCTCACTAGTAAAGGAGTCTATACTAGACCGATTTCTATGGTTGCTATTTTGCCTGTTGAGGCTTAGTGTCATCCTCTTTCATTGTTGTTCATGTTTTTTCCAACTGATTCTTTGATTGATTTTTTTTCGGGGGTCTCGGAGCATGATCACTTTCGTGATGTTTATAGTGTGTTTTTTTTCATGCCGCATTTGTCGGTCATATGCTTTGAGACCACCGAACTATTAATGTATTTAATCACATTTATGTTTATAATATATAATGTAATTCTCGAGTGATTACTCGTAACAAACAAAATTTCTAAGACACATACCTCAGCCTGTTCATAGATGTTGACTCTCCGAGCTGGGTAGATTATTGGCTGAGGAATAACCTAACCACCAAGGGAAGATGATAAAGAAAAGGAGGTGGGTTTCGGACTGGAGAAAAAGGATAGAAAAATAGGAGGAGAGTCCCACAAAAGTTATGAATTTAACTTTAAATGCACTCAGAGGCGGTTACCACCGCAAATCCGCTCTCTGATACCAAAAGTGGGTAAGGACCTGGTCAAAGCTAACGGGAACCGCAGCTAAGACTTGGGCGGTTTGCCAGAGAATGGCTTCAGCGTATTCCCTCTCAAGCATGCATATGCCTACTATGGGGAAGGGTGATAGTCTGACAAGACAAATAGTAACAGATTTATTGCGTATTAACGAGGGCATGAACCTAGGAAGAGTTAGGAAAGCCAAGATCTTGCCTAACCGTTGTATTTGCGAAATGATAAATCCAAAAGCAAATATTTAATTTATTTAACAATTCAAAGGAAGTAGATAACTTTAACAAATATATATATTCAATTTGGTTAACAACTTTGGGGTCGCAGACCTCAGAAAACATTAAACGTTTGCACCAGGCAATTAACAATTTATTAGGTTTCAAACCTTTATAAAATCCTAGCAAGGATTTAAAATAGCGAAGATAAAAATTCAAAATTTAAAGACAATTAAGGTGATTAAAGTTTAACAATAAATAGAGTACAAGGTGTGTACTATAAGAAATCTCTGCGTACCTATCTTAGAAAAAGTTACAACTTCAAAAATAACATAAAAAGAAAACAGGTAGAAGGGAAGAGAAGTTCCTATAACTTCTTATATTTATACTGGATTACTTTTATGATAGCTATGCAAAATAGAGCAGGTCACTTACTGTGAAACCTGAAGAGAAAGCCAAAAGGAAGGTTCTAGACTTCCTATGTTCAAGTAGGAATCACGAGACAAATGGGGCAGTTTCCCTGTCGTTAGACCTAGAAATAACTCACTCATGAGTTGAAAGAATTGTTTTCCCTGATTATAAGGGAGAAACAATGTAAGCTTGAACCGTGTATAAAACACGTGGTTATGCAGAAATTAATTGATGATAAACAAGCAAGATGGGAGGGCACTTCGTTAGAGTGACACCTCATTGAAAATGATCTAGAGTAACAATTTTATTAATATGGTTTGTTAGTAGAAGGTTTAGGAAAGATCAATTGGGATTTAGGATCAATGTTCATGGCCTTATTTAAGGTAAACGGACGATCGCGACGCGGTAGAAAAGTTGAACAAGCACTAGTTATCACTATGGTCTGTTAAATGGATGAAAAGTTCACTGTAGTAACACGAAAGTTTATGGCAAAGAAAGTTATTGCAATGATGAAAAAGGACTGGTAGCACTAGATAGGTGAAAGTCTATTGCTTGAGAAAGTTGTGTATTACAATTAAATGCGCCATAGAACATTCCAACGGTGGAAGAAAATTAGCTATTGAGCTTTAATTCAGAAGGAAGATTCTTCAATTTTCAATAGTATTCTCACAAGTGAGTGAAAAATACATGACGGCAAGACTTGTAGATAAAGTACAGGATCTGGAAGGTTCCAGAACGATCCTAATAGAAGAATGGAGCCAAAGTTAATCCAGCGGAGGAACTAGCTTGGTATTTTATAGACAGCGGGTATTAGATAATATCCCACGTGGTGAGAAGATTTCTCATTTAAATAGCTTAAGAAAAGCTACTTTTTATTAAGGTTGGCTTAGACAGACAAAAGCCCAACATAGCAAATCCCGCGAAGGATGATTTTTGCCCCAAATAAGTAATCTCACACTGCCTATACAATGATCATTGAAGTATGTAGAATTAAAACCGATGAAGATGAGGTTAAAACCTTAAGTCTGTACTTATCTTTGCTGCATGGCGAAGATGAAGTTCCCTTTGACGGATACCTAATGTGCCAACATGGCGTAGAATGTAGAGAGTGCCTCTTGGTTTGAGGAGACTGGCTCTGGTTGAGCCTTGACTGACCAAGTCAACTGCCGACTTACAAGTGAGACCCACTCAGCGAAGCGCGGAGGGTCCAAGGAAGGGAAAAGAATGGGAGTAGGAGACAAAAGGAATACATATAAGCATGACCAATATTTTAAACTTAAATTCTCTTGAGGAAATGGTCTTCAAAGAGTTGATAGCAGGCGATACTAGCACAGCCTGGTGGGTGAAAGAGTAGACGAAGTTCTCTTGATCACGGAGATAATAGCTGGCGATGGCAACGAGAACTGGTGGCCAGATGGATAAGGAAGTCCTCTTGCACCAGGAAGAATTGAGGAGCTTCTGAGATTCGCTGCTAGATGACGCTAGGTGGGTCATGGAAGATATATATCTAGAACAGACTCACAAAGAACATAAGAGACATGACCAACAAAGAGAAAATAGAAGATCACTGTTGGTGTTTGATAAAAAAGGAAGAAATTAACAAGAAAAGAGCATTAAAATTTATATTCCCTCGTACCGTGTATTCCAAGAATACACCACGAGCCTCAAGTTCACTACTGCAAGGTGCTGCTTCTCGCTAGCCGCAACGTGAAGGACTGTCGTCACATCTCCGCTTCGGCCAATCAGACGCCGCCAGCCAGTGGGATTTCTCGATGGTTCTACGCCCTATTTAAGCAGCGGTTCTCCTCTTCAAGATCCTTTACGGCATTACCGCATTACCGCATCACTTCATGGAGTCTTCCTAAGCTTCGTTCCATGGGGCAAATACCTGACGGTACGCTTCTACAGCACGTCACACCGATACGCTGGAGATTACTACGCATCAATGTCACAACTAGATGAGCTGTTGCAAGGCTCAGATCACAGTTCTCACCGCTACGCAAGATGAAAGCTTGCTTATTACTTTCGCTCTTCAGTGATATGCTAAAAAATGTACTTTGGATCTAAAGAAGACACTTTCTTCAAGCAGATACTTTATTTCGAGATGCTGGACATCGCAATCACAAAGTATAGTGTTCTTAAACTACAAACTACAGCTGCCAAACCATCAAGCTCTGGCCACGGCCGACCTGTAGCACTGAAACCTCTCTAGTCAACATAAATAGCAACGGAAGATAAGTTACATTCTTTTATTTTCTATTTAACCACTTATCTTCTATTTTTAAAATGATTTTAATATTGCTTGCAAGTGCAATTATTTCCAAAAATAGTGTGTCTTTCAAATGAGTCGTCTAGTATCAAAACGGGCCAAGTCACAAAATTTACGAAAATGAGTTATGGTTATCAATTTGAAGTAGAAGTACAGCACTATCAGGCGAAACAAGAATATGCTTCAAAATCGTCCATGTCTTCATGTTACACAGCACTGAATTCTTGGTCGTGCAACAGAATGGGCCAAGTCATGCTGGCAGTGCTTTCAAAACCGGCCATGTCAAAGAACGAGTAGCAATCTTCATGTCGCAGCATTATTGTCTGGAATCTAGCATTGTTAGATTACGCATGAATGTGATATCAGCAGGCAACATTGTTCCTTATTTTGTATACTCTTCGAAGTCATAATAATTTGTATTTTGCTCGTTTGCAACACAGACTTCCGTATTCGCGGGCTTCTTACCGCATTGGCGCGAAAGCAATCGTATTTTGTCATTATTGTGTAGTGTATATTGTTCCTATTTTAATAATGATTCTATTAACATAAGTGACTCATTTTCTTTTACTGTGAACTACTAACTTTTAATGATATAATACCTATTTTGTATTCTCCTCAGCTTTAAGATGTTCATCTTCATATATTACTATCCAATTTAAGAAGAATGCTTTCGTTTTTATTGCAATAAAGACAGGGAATTAAATGTCAATTTAATTGCCTTATTTCACAGGAATTTGGAATTTAAAAAGAAAAGTTTTACAAAAAAGGACTAAAATTATACCAAATTGCAACAAAAATGGCCAAGTCAAAATTAATATTAGCAAAAAAGAAGGATTCATTATGAATCAGATTTCTCAAAATAGCAGAACTTAAATATTAAACCATTATGGATATAACTATGTACCATAGGCTTCAAAGGGAGTCGAATCCATGTATTTTGTGAAAGAAATGAAAGAATCATATAGTCTCTAAGGGAACGGAGAGAGATTTCAAGCCAGGATTCTAGCCTAACATTGCGCAAGCTGCAGGACCAGGTGTTCATAAATGAGCTCATGCCTCTTGACATTTATAAGGAGCGAGTCATGGATATTAATAGAACGAGTGGAAAGTTTGGACTGTAAGACGAAGAAGCTCGACTCGGAAATTGCTCTTACGTTGCAGGAAAACGGCAACCTCGCTGAGTCAGAACAAGAATAATTTAATTTAACCCGTATAAAAATAAGTAAACAAATACAGTACGGTGAATCATTTCGGATTAAAGATTTTTGTGTAAAGAAAAACCCTTTAATAATTGCACACGAGGAAAGTGCAAATGCAGCAGACGTCATCGGGAATTCACCGGGACCCAAGGAGTGGGAGAATTAAAAATGAACAGCAACACCCACACAGTTGAAGACGAAAAATTAATTAATATCTCGTAAATGCACGATCGATTTCCATGCACAGGAAGATCATTTTACGTTTGGAAGACGAGCTTTCTGGAGATATAATTTTTATAATTGTACGACAATTAGTTCAAAAGTTGGTCACGAAAAGGACTAGGATTTTATCTTTTTTTTGACTGAAGAGTATAAAACTCCCGGCCAAGCCAGACCAAACATGCAGTATTCAAGAGCCCGTGAGGGGAACGTCACGCTGTATCAGTACATGCAGTTTACGATAGCCCAGGGAGGCGTTACGCTGTATCAGTTCATGCAGTCTACAAGCACACCGTGAGCGGAGGTGCTGCATCACATCGTACATGAAGTTTCAAACGGCCTGAGGGTACGTTATTGTGATACATCAGACATCGAAGGCAGTTTACCAGTACTCCATGAGGGGAGAAACGCTGTGTTACACCGCAGAATTAATATCCGACAGCCACGGGCGTCGCAGTATCAGTAACTTGCGTGCCTCCGGAAGGAGTTGCAAAGAAGAAATATTAAAGTATCGCCGTGTTGAAAAATTAGGAAAATCCTAGTTAAAGGATTTAGGTCCGACAGTGCAAAGTTTACCGTAAAAGTTCCTAAAATACAGTCAAAGCAGGCTGCGAACTTAGGATTCAGGAGATAGGTCTTTCAGTAAACGACCAAAAGTATCGTAACGTACGAAAGTACCGGAACAGCGAGATAAACAATTTATCAATTTTAAAGAACCCGAACAGGGAAAAACAGAGTAAGGTTCGCAACGTATTCCAGAAAATTAGGAGTGCGAGAACCGAATAAACAAAGAAGAACGGAAACTATAGACATTGTCTCAAGAAAGCAGACGAACTATTCTAAAGCACTAAGACTCGAGAAGTATTAGTAGCTAAAAATCCATAGGTCATCGATAGGTTATCGAGGGGACCTCGATCAGAACAGACTTTTGCTAGGATCGATAAACCAGATCTAAAAGGGGAGCCGTTCAAGCTAGAGAAATAGCCGATCATCAGGAACAGGATTCGAAGAATTGTTATTCCAGGGAAAAGTAGATGATTCGAGACTTTCGTATTCTGCAGGATAGGAAGCCGACATTGAATAAATTTCACCCTTGGAGACGGGAGATTAAGAGGTCACGTGTGATAGGCTGGAAAAGGACAGCCTAGTGATCAAAAGTTGTGAAGTGTAAATATATCCAGATCGTGTGTTAAAAGTAATATATTTTTTAGTGTTTTATTGTGTGTTCTAAACGGATACACCCGTGTATTAAAAATGTTGTCAGTGTTAAATGTATTGAATATGTGTCAAGAAATGTTTGTACATGAGATGAATTTGTACAATATGGAGTAAGTCAAGAAGGTGGGCAAAAATGACACATCGAACGGGAATGAAGGTCAGAAAACGACCTTAGACATGTGAGTAAAGATTTTCATTATGTTTTGGTGTCGGGGAAATTTTTGTGTACAATTCCACCGGAGTTTTGAGTAAAAGGGATGTTTTTAAATAATTAATAACTAAATAAGAACGCGATCTGAACAAAAATATAGTTTGAGAAATAATAAATAATTATGTGAAAGAATAAATCCTGTAGAGGAAATGCCTGGAATAAAATGTCAGTGTATTTGACGAATGTTATAAAAGCAAGCATAATAATAATGATTATAACAAATATATTTAAATAAAGGGAAATTTGAATTATATGAAAGAAATAGTTTTTGAGCTTTTGTAAGGAATGAAGACATGATGTGAATAATAATAATAATAACAAGGTAAAGAAATCTAAAAAAAGATTAAATTGAATGATATAAAAATATAGAGCGTTGGAGCCTTAACAAATGTATAAGACATGATGTGAATGCATGTTCTTAAAAATGGAGCGATTTATTGTCAACGGAAAAGATTAATATAAGAATTGAGATATGTATCAATTGTTACTATGAAATTTCTCAGTTCCTTGGAAGACATTTGGCCGTAAAGTAATGTGTAGCGCAATGGAACGCAATTAAATAAAAAGTCACGCTAGGAATGCGTAGAATTTAAATGTACTTGGTAAATTACTTATGAGGGGTAGTTGATTGTATTGAATTGAGATATGTTGTAAGTCCTCTAATTGTGACGTAGATCACGAGGCCATATGTGTGTTATTATATAAAAGGGAGCAAATTAACGGCCGACTTTAAATCGCGTCTTGTATAAGTCCTCCAATGTGGAAATGGTTCCCGAGGCATGTTAAGAGATTCGAACCTAGAATCCTCTTGTTGTTAAAGCCCCTTATTATTCGTCGTAGAATGTGTATTACTCTTACCAATCAACGAGGACCCTTCATAATTAATTAATGCCAAGATTACGAGAGTGGTTTATGAGCCAAAGAATATTGTTGGAAGTGAAAAGAGAAGTTAAAATGCCAGGTCTCTCCATAGAACTGAAAATAAAAGGAAGGTTTGTTTTAAAAGCATTTGAAGAGAGCTCCAACTGTAGGCTAGACAGGGAACCGCCCTCCCTGTCATAAATCACGCTCAAGTAATTGACCAGACCCTAGCCGCATGGGGGTTGGGGAAAAGGCTATTTGTAAGAAGTGCTAAATACACCGTGAGTGTTTAAAAGTTGTTAATGATCCGGGCGTTGAGCCGAGGTCCTTGTAGGTTGATATTATCGCTTGCCAGTTCAGATCGTAGTTTTCTTATGTGATAATGGTCTTATAAGACAAATGAATTAAATAGAAATCCCTATTGTAATATTGTATGGAAATAAGGAATCCACGAGTTTTGTGAAGATAACTAGATTTCGGGAGTAATCATAGTTTTTGACTTTGTCAAGTAATCTTTATAACTCTGGAGTACACAAGTAGTTTCCCGATCACCGTAGTGAATTTGCAAAACTTGAGAGAGGTGGTAAATACTGAGAACATGTGAAATGCCCAAATATTGAAGTGGATAATTAACATGTAATTTTAAATGTAATTATATATTTGTTTTGATGATAAGAAAAGATAAAAATAGTTCTTGAGGTGTACAAAAGTATGACACCATTATTATGGGAAAGTATCGAGCCAAAGAAGCTCGTAGTTATATGGAACTTTAAGATATGTACTTTATGGAAGTGAAAATAATCGTGAATTGTTGGTTTTAAAGAAAACCATGTGTTTTAATCTAATATTTGTTTTATTCTTACGTTATTCCTTGTTCACTTTGAACAAGTAGAAAGATATTGGTCAGTAGTTTATTTGTTTTATTGTTTGTAGCGCCATAATTTTGATTAATTAAATGTGTTAAAATAGGAGTTGATTTTGTTGTTATTTTTGCAAGTGTATCCTCTATTTAATCCAAAATATGTAAGTCACAGAGTGGGAGAACTTACCGCAGCCCCGAAAATCCCGAATTGAGCAATGCTGGCATACTGTGATTTGCATATTTCTTGCTGAAAGGGCACACTATGCAATAAAATCTTTTGTGACCACCATTGCTTTGTCTCTAGATGTTTTTCATCCATACTGAAAAATATGCCTTTAGTGACTTGGCCGGTTTTGATACTAGACGACTCAAATGAACTCATGTAAATAGCACCAAGTTGTGCCAACCTACTAATTTTTAAACCCAAAGGGTTTCCAGTAATGTATAGTATTTATCACATGTTTCAAACAACAAATAAAGTTTATATTAGATTAATGCTTAAATGTTCAGTATTAAAATTGAACTTAAAGTTGAGGATAAAGAACCAGGCCGCACTCCCCTAGCCCAAAATATTCAGTCTAATAGCTCCTTTCACAGTAGTTATTTTGTCCAGTCATTTTGCCCGATGCTTTCTCCCGTTTATGAGAACGAACTTGGGCTGTTCTTCACATAACCAACAGTATCTCCTGCCTTCTGCTCAAGGCCCTCAAGGAGGCAGGGTGTATGTAGGCCCACCACTTCTGGTGCACCCTGGATATTGCTACACACTCAAGGGCTCACAGTATCCCCTGCCTTCTGCACAAGGCCCTCAAGGAGCCAGGGTGTATGTAACCCCACCGCGCCTGGTGCATCCTGGATATTGCTACACCCGCAAGGGCACACAATATCCCCTGTCTTCTGCACAAGGCCCTCAAGGAGGCAGGGTGTGAGCAGCCCCACCACTTCTGGTGCACCCTGGATAGTGCTACACCCTCAGGGGCTCACACTATCTCCTGTCTTCTGCTCAAGGCCCTCAAGGACGCAGGGTGTGTATAGCCCCACCTCTTATGTTGCACCCTGGATAGTGCTACACACTCAGGGGCTCACAGTAACTCCTGTCGTCTGCTCAAGGCCCTCAAGGAGGCAGGGTGTGTGTTGCCCCGCCTCTTATGGTGCACCGTGGATAGTTGTACACCCTCAGGGGATCACAGAATCTCCTGTCTTCTGCTCAAGGCACTGAACGAGGCAGGGTGTGTGTAGCCCCACCACTTCTGGTGCACCCTGGATACTGCTACACCCTCAACGGCACACAGTATCTCCTGCCTTCTGCTCAAGGCCCTCAAGGAGGCAGGGTGTGTGTAGCCCCACCACTTATGGTTTACCCTGGATTGTGCTACACTCTCAAGAGCTCACAGTATCTCCTTTCTTCTGCACAAGGCCCTCAAGGAGGCAGGGTCAATGTAGCCCACCACTTCTCGTGCACCCTGGATATTGATACACCCTCAACGGCACACAGTATCTCCTGCCTTCTGCTCAAGGCCCTCAAGGAGGCAGGGTGTGTGTAGCCCCACCACTTATGGTTTACCCTGGATTGTGCTACACTCTCAAGAGCTCACAGTATCTCCTTTCTTCTGCACAAGGCCCTCAAGGAGGCTGGGTGTGTGTAGCCCTACCTCTTATGGTACACCCTGGATATTTCAAAAACCTGATGACTAAAAAACCAACATGGCGGCCAAGCGAAGTTGAGACTTTTAAATAGACTTTTCTCGCGATTTAACTATCCAAACGTAATGAAACTTGGTACAGCAAATGTTTATACAAATTGTAATGCACTGGAGTCTAATTTAGTTCAATTATTTACATAACCTCAAAATGGCGGCTGTGCGAATTATTTCACTGACATTCTATATCTTCGAAACTATTACAGATATCAACCTGAAATTTTGTACGGTGATTTGTACTGATACAAGATACCTATGTAATTTCCATAACCCTGTGAAGTACAAAACAAACATGGCGGTCGAGCGAATTTGAAACATTTTAATAGACTTTTGTCGTGATTTAACTCTCTGAGCGCATTGAAATGTAGTACAGTAAATGGTTTTACATATTGTAATGCACTAGCATCTAATTTAGTTCAATTATTTATATAGCCTCAAGACGGCGGCAATGCGAAATTTTAAAATTAATTTTTTATTTCTTGTGTCGTAATCATGCTATCGAAGTGAAAGTTTGAATAATGAACCTAGGCAATAATTGTCCTTAAACGGTACATAACTCTATGGCCTATACATATAACAATCCAAAATGGCGAGCATCCGAAATATTATCTATGAATCTTTTACAGCAATCAAACTGAATTTTGTATGTTCATAGAGGCTATAAATATATGGTCACCCTTAGGACATTCAGTAACCTGGTGAGCACAAATCCAACATGGCGGCGACGCGAATTATAAATATTTAAATGGACGTTTCTCGCGAATTATCTATCCGAGTGCATTGAAACTTTGCACGTTAAATGCATATAAAAAAGTTAATCAAAAAGCATCTAATTTATTTCAATTGTTTGCATAATCACAAGATGGCAGCTGTGCGAAATTTTAAAATCTCGTTTTTACATTGTGTTCTAATCATGCGATTGAAGTTTGAATACCACACGTACACAATAATCTTCATGTAATAGTACATACAAAAAATCCAACCTGGCGACCATCTGAATATTTAAACGGTTCTTAATATTTACGAATCTATCACAACCTTCAAACTGAAATTTTGTATGTTCTTAGTGGCAATTAACATGAGTAGGATACATGAAAATAGGCTGTATAGTTCTTCACGGAACTACTTGTCTTTTTTATTCCGTTAGTCTATTACACTTCTAGAGTGTTTCGGTTTTGTTGTACTTTTTATGTGTATAAGTGTGAAACCTTTTTGAATCGTTACCTTCTATCGACTGCCCTTGCTCAAATCTTGTTGTCTTCCGATGCCAACGGTGTAAGGTATCAGAAGGTGTTTTGTATTTTCCCGCCATATATTGTGGGCGTATGTAGCCCCACCACTTCTGGTGCACCCTGGATATTGCTACACCCTCAAGGGCTCACAGTATCCCCTGACTTGTGCTCAAGGCACTCAAGGAAGCAGGGTGTGTGTAGCCCCAGCTCTTATGGTGCACCCTGGATAGTGCTACACCCTCAGAGGCTCACAGTATCTCCTGTCGTCTGCTCAAGGCCCTCACGGAGGCAGGGTGTGTGTAGCCCCACCTCTTATGGTGCACCCTGGATAGTGCTACACCCTCAAGGGCTCACAGTATCCCCTGCCTTCTGCACAAGGCCCTCAAGGAGGCAGGGTGTATGTAGCCCCACCACGTCTGGTGCACCCTGGATAGTGCTACACCCTCAGTGGGTCACTGTTCCTGCTGCCTTCTGCTCAAGGCCCTCATGGAGGCAGGGTCAATGTAGCCCCACCACTTCTGGTGCACCCTGCATATTGCTACACCCTCAGGGGCTCACAGTATCTCCTGCCTTCTGTTCAAGGCCCTCAAGGAAGCAGGGTGTGTGTAGCCCCACCACTTATGGTGCATCCTGGATAGTGCAACACCCTCAAGGGCACACAGTATCCCATGCCTTCTGCACAAGGCCCTCAAGGAGGCAGGGTGTGTGTAGCCCCTCCACTTATGGTGCATCCTGGATAGTGCAACACCCTCAGGGGATCACAGTATCCCCTGCCTTCTGCACATGGCCCTAAAGGAAGCAGGGTGTATGTAGCCCCACCACGTCTGGTGCACCCTGGATAGTGCTACACACTCAAGGGCTCACAGTATCTCCTGCCCTCTGCTCAAGGCCCTCAAGGAGGCAGGATGTGTGTAGCCCCACCACATCTGGTTCACCCTGGATATTGCTACACACTCAGGGGCTCACAGTATCTCCTGCCTTCTGCTCAAGGCCCTCAAGGGGGCAGGGGGTGTGTAGCCCCACCACGTCTGGTGCACCCTGTTTAATGCTACAACCTCAGGGGCCCACAGTATCCCATGCCTTCTGCACATGGCCCTCAAGGAAGCACGGTGTGTGTAGCCCCACCACGTCTGGTGCACCCTGGATAGTGCTACATCCTCAAGGGCTCACAGTATCCCCTGCCTTTTGCACATGGCCCTCAAGGAAGCAGGGTGTGTGTAGCCCCACCACTTCAGGTGCACCCTGGATACTGCTACACCCTCAAGGGCTCACAGTATCCCCTGCCTTCTGCACAAGGCCCTCAAGGAGGCAGGGTGTATGTAGCCACACCACGCCCTAGTGCATCCTGGATATTGCTACACCCGCTAGGGCTCACAATATCCCCTGTCTTCTGCACAAGGCCCTCAAGGATGCAGGGTGTGTATAGCCCCACCTCTTATGGTGCTCCCTGGATAGTGCTACACACTCAGGGGCTCACTGTATCTTCTGTCGACTGATCAAGGCCCTCAACGAGGCAGGGTGTGTGTAGCCCCACCTCTTATGGTGCACCCTGGATAGTGCTACACCCTCAGGGCCTCACAGTATCTCCTGCCTTCTGCTCAAGGCCCTCAAGGAGGCAGAGGGTGTGTAGCCCCACCTCGTATGGTGCACCCTGGATATTGCTACACCCTCAGGGGCTCACAGTATCTCCTGTCTTCTGCTCAAGGCCCTCAAGGAGGCAGGGTGTGTGTAGCCCCTCCTCTTATGGTGCACCCTGGATAGTTGTACACCCTCAGAGGCTCACAGTATCTCCTGTCTTCCGCTCAAGGCACTGAACGAGGCAAGGTGTGTGTAGCCCCACCACTTCTGATGCACCCTGGATAGTGCTACACCCTCAGGAGCTCATAGTATCTCCTGCCTTCTGCACAAGGCCCTCAATGAGGCAGGGTATATGTAGCCCCACCACTTATGGTGCACCCTGGATATTGCTACACACTCAGGGGTTCACAGTATCTCCTGCCTTCTGCTCAAGGCCCTCAAGGAGGCAGGGTGTGTGTTGCCCCACCACATCTGGTTCTCCCTGGATATTGCTACACGCTCAGGGGCTCCCAGTATCTCCCGCCTTCTGCACAAGGCCCTGAACGAGGCGGGGTGTGTGTAGCCCCACCTCTTATGGTACACCCTGGATATTTCAAAAACCTGATGACTAGAAAACCAACATGGCGGCCAAGCGAAGTTGAGACTTTTAAATAGACTTTTCTCGCGATTTAACTATCCAAACATAATGAAACTTGGTACAGCAAATGTTTATACAAATTGTAATGCACTGGAGTCTAATTTAGTTCAATTATTTACATAACCTCAAAATGGCGGCTGTGCGAAATATTTCACTGACTGTCTATATCTTCGAAACTATTACAGATATCAACCTGAAATTTTGTACGGTGATATAGGGTACTGATACACGATACCTATGTAATTTCCATAACCCTGGGAAGTACAAAACAAACATGGCGGTCAAGCGAATTTGAAAGATTTTAATAGACTTATGTCGTGATTTAACTCTCTGAGCGCATTGAAATGTAGTACAGTAAATGGTTATACATATTGTAATGCACTAGCATCTAATTTAGTTCAATTATTTACATAGCCTCAAGATGGCGGCAATGCGAAATTTTAAAATTAATTTTTTATTTCTTGTGTCGTAATCATGCTATCGAAGTGAAAGTTTGAATAATGAACCTAGGCAATAATTGTCCTTAAACCGTACATAACTCTATGGCCTATACATATAACAATCCAAAATGGCGAGCATCCGAAATATTATCTATGAATCTTTTACAGCAATCAAACTGAAATTTTTATGTACATAGAGGCTATAAACATATGCTCACCTATAGGACTTTCAGTAACCTGGTGACCACAAATCCAACATGACGGCGACGCGAATTATAAATATTTAAATGGACGTTTCTCGCGAATTAACTATCCGAGTGCAGTGAAACTTTGCACGTTAAATGCTTATAAAAAAGTTAATCTAAAGGCATCTAATTTATTTCAATTATTTGCATAATCACAAGATGGCAGCTGTGCGAAATTTAAAAATTTCGTTTTTACTTTGTGTTCTAATCATGCGATTGAAGTTTGAATACCACACATACACAATAATCTTCATGTAATAGTACATACAAAAAATATAACCTGGCGACCATCTGAATATTTAAACGGTTCTTAATATCAACGAATCTATCAAAACCTTCAAACTGAAATTTTGTATGTTCTTAGTGGCAATTAACTTGAGTAGGATACATGAAAATATGCTGTATAGTTCTTCACGGAACTACTTGTCTTTTTTATTCCGTTAGTCTATTACACTTCTAGAGTGTTTCGGTTTTTGTTGTACTTTTAATGTGTATAAGTGTGATACCTTTTTGAATCGTTACCTTCTATCGACCTCCCTTGCTCAAATCTTGTTGTCTTCCGATGCCAACCGTGTAAGGTATCAGAAGGTGTCTTGTATTTTCCCGCCATATATTGTGGGCGTATGTAGCACCACCACTTCTGATGCACCCTGGATATTGCTACAACCTCAGGGGCTCACAGTATCTCCTGTCTTCTGCACAAGACTCTCAAGGAGCCAGGGTGTATGTAGCCCCACCTCACCTGGTGCATCCTGGATATTGCTACACCCTCAAGGGCTCACAGTATCCACTGACTTCTGCTCAATGCCCTCAAGGAGGCAGGGTGTGTTTAGCCCCAGCTCTTATGGTGCACCCTGGATAGTGCTACACCCTCAGGGGCTCACAATATCTCCTGTCTTCTGCTCAAGGCCCTCAAGGAGGCAGGGTGTGTGTAGCCCCACCTTTTATGGTGCACCCTGTTTAGTGCTACACCCTCAAGGGCTCACAGTATCCCCTGCCTTCTGCAAAAGGACCTCAAGGAGCCCGGGTGTATGTAGCCCCACCACGCCTGGTGCATCCTGGATATTGCTACAACCTCAGGGGCTCACAGTGTCCCCTGCCTTCTGCACATGGCCCTCAAGGAAGCAGGGTGTGTGTAGCCCCGCCACGTCTGGTGCACTCTGGATAGTGCTACACGCTCAAGGGCGCAATCTATCCCATGCCTTCTGCACATGGCCCTCAAGGAAGCAGGGTGTGTGTAGCCCCACCACGTCTGGTGCTCCCTCGATAGTGCTACACCCTCAAGGGCTCACAGTATCTCCTGCCTTTTGCACAAGGCCCTCAAGGAGGCAGGGTGTGTGTAGCCCCACCACTTCTGGTGCACCCTGGATATTGCTACACCCTCAAGGGCTCACAGTATCCCCTGCCTCCTGCACAAGGCCCTCAAGGAGCCAGGGTGTATGTAGCCCCACCATGCCTGGTGCATCCTGGATATTGCTACACCCGCAAGGGCTCACAATATCCCCTGTCTTCTGCACAAGGCCCTCAAGGAGGCAGGGTGTGAGTAGCCCCACCACTTCTGGTGCACCCTGGATAGTGCTACACCCTCAGGGGCTCACAGTATCTCCTGTCTTCTGCTCAAGGCCCTCAAGGACGCAGGTTGTGTTTAGCCCCACCTCTTTTGGTGCACCCTGGATAGTGCTACACACTCAGGGGCTCACTGTATCTCCTGTCGTCTGCTCAAGGCCCTCAACGAGGCAGGGTGTGTGTAGCCCCACCTCTTATGGTGCACCCTGGATAGTGCTACACCCTCAGGGCCTCACAGTATCTCCTGCCTTCTGCTCAAGGCCCACAAGGAGGCAGAGGGTGTGTTGCCGCACCTCGTATGGTGCACCTTGGATATTGCTACACCCTCAGGGGCTCACAGTATCTCCTGTCTTCTGCTCAAGGCCCTCAAGGAGGCAGGGAGTGTGTAGCCCCGCCTCTTATGGTGCACCCTGGATAGTTGTACACCCTCAGGGGCTCACAGTCTCTCCTGTCTTCTGTTCAAGGCACTGAACGAGGCAGGGTGTGTGTATCCCCACCACTTCTGGTGCACCCTGGATAGTGCTTCACCCTCAGTGGGTCACAGTACCTGCTGCCTTCTGCTCAAGGCCCTCAAGGAGGCAGGGTGTGTGTAGCCCCACATCGTATGGTGCACCCTGGATAGTGCTATACCCTCAGGGGCTCACAGTATCTCCTGCCTTCTGCACAAGGCCCTCAAGGAGGCAGGGTCAATGTAGCCCCACCTCTTATGGTGCACCCTGGATAGTGCTACACCCTCAGGGCCTCACAGTATCTCCTGCCTTCTGCTCAAGGCCCTCAAGGAGGCAGGATGTGTGTAGCCCCACCACTTATGGTTTACCCTGGATTGTGCTACACTCTCAAGAGCTCACAGTATCTCCTTTCTTCTGCACAAGGCCCTCAAGGAGGCAGGGTGTGTGTAGCCCCACCCCTTATGGTGCACCCTGGATAGTGCTACACCCTCAGGGGCTCACAGTATCTCCTGCCTTCTGCACAAGGCCCTCAAAGAAGCAGGGTATATGTAGCCCCACCACTTATGGTGCACCCTGGATATTGCTACACACTCAGGGGCTCTCAGAATCTCCTGCCTTCTGCTCAAGACCCTCAAGGAGGCAGGGTGTGTGTAGCCCCACCACATCTGGTGCACCCTGGATATTGCTACACGCTCAGGGGCTCCTAGTATCTCCTGCTTTCTGCTCAAGGCTCTCAAGGAGGCAGGGTGTGTGTAGCCCCTCCACATCTGGTGCATCCTGGATAGTGCTACACCCTCAGGGACTCATAATATATCCTGTCTTCTGCTCAAGATCCTCAAAGAGCCAGGATGTATGTAGCCCCACCACTTCTGGTGCACCCTGGATAGTGCTACACCCTCAGGGGCTCACAGTATCTCCTGCCTTCAGCACAAGGCCCTGAACGAGGCAGGGTGTGTGTAGCCCCACCTCTTATGGTGCACCCTGGATATTTCAAAAACCTGGTGACTAAAAACCAACATGGCGGCCAAGCGAAGTTGAGACTTTAAATAGACTTTTCTCGCGATTTAACTATCCAAACGTAATGAAAATTAGTACAGCAAATTTTAATTCAAATTGTAATGCACTGGAGTCTAATTTAGTTCAATTATTTACATAACCTCAAAATGGCGGCTGTGCGAAATATTTCACTGACATTCTATATCTCCCAAACTACTACAGATATCAACCTGAAATTTTGTACGGTTATAAAGGGTACTGATACAAGTTTATCTATGTAATTTTCATAACCCTGTGAGTACAAAACAAACATGGCGGTCAAGCGAATTTGAAACATTTTAATAGACTTTTGTCGTGATTTAAATCTCTGAGCGCATTGAAATGTAGTACAGTAAAGGTTATACATATTGTAATGCACTAGAATCTAATTTAGTTCAATTGTTTACATAGCCTCAAGATGGCGGCAATGCGAAATTTTAAAATTAAGTTTTTTTTTCTTCTGTCGTAATCATGCTATCGAAGTGAAAGTTTGAATAATGAACCTAGGCAATAATTGTCCTTAAACGGTACATAACTCTATGGCCTATACATATAACAATCCAAAATGGCGAGCATCCGAAATATTATCTATGAATATTTTACAGCAATCAAACTGAAATTTTTATGTTCATAGAGGCTATAAACATATGCTCACCTATAGGACTTTCAGTAACCTGGTGACCACAAATCCAACATGACGGCGACGCGAATTATAAATATTTAAATGGACGTTTCTCGCGAATTAACTATCCGAGTGCAGTGAAACTTTGCACGTTAAATGCTTATAAAAAAGTTAATCTAAAGGCATCTAATTTATTTCAATTGTTTGCATAATCACAAGATGGCAGCTGTGCGAAATTTAAAAATTTCGTTTTTACTTTGTGTTCTAATCATGCGATTGAAGTTTGAATACCACACGTACACAATAATCTTCATGTAATAGTACATACAAAAAATCTAACCTGGCGACCATCTGAATATTTAAACGGTTCTTAATATCAACGAATCTATCAAAACCTTCAAACTGAAATTTTGTATGTTCTTAGTGGCAATTAACTTGAGTAGGATACATGAAAATATGCTGTATAGTTCTTCACGGAACTACTTGTCTTTTTTATTCCGTTAGTCTATTACACTTCTAGAGTGTTTCGGTTTTTGTTGTACTTTTAATGTGTATAAGTGTGATACCTTTTTGAATCGTTACCTTCTATCGACCTCCCTTGCTCAAATCTTTTTGTCTTCCGATGCCAACGGTGTAAGGTATCAGAAAGTGTCTTGTATTTTCCCGCCATATATTGTGGGCGTATGTAGCCCCACCACTTCTGATGCACCCTGGATATTGCTACAACCTCAAGGGCTCACAGTATCCCCTGCCTTCTGCACAAGACCCTCAAGGAGCCAGGGTGTATGTAGCCCCACCACGCCTGGTGCATCCTGGATATTGCTACACCCGCAAGGGCTCACAATATCCCCTGTCTTCTGCACAAGGCCCTCAAGGAGGCAGGGTGTGAGTAGCCCCACCACTTCTGGTGCACCCTGGATAGTGCTACACCCTCAGGGGCTCACAGTATCTCCTGTCTTCTGCTCAAGGCCCTCAAGGAGGCAGGATGTGTATAGCCCCACCTCTTATGGTGACCCTAGATAGTGCTACACACTCAGTGGCTCACAGTAACTCCGGCCGTCTGCTCAAGGCCCTCAACGAGGCAGGGTGTTTGTAGCCCCACCTCTTATGGTGCACCCTGGATAGTGCTACACCCTCAGGGCCTCACAGTATCTCCTGCCTTGTGCTCAAGGCCCTCAAAGAGGCAGAGGGTGTGTAGCCTGACCTCGTATGGTGCAACCTGGATATTGCAACACCCTCAGGGTTCACAGTATCTACTGTCTTCTGCTCAAGGCCCTCAAGGAGGCAGGGTGTGTGTTGCCCCACCTCTTATGGTGCACCCTGGATAGTGCTACACCCTCAGGGGCTCACAGTATCTCCTGTCTTCTGCTCAAGGCCCTCAAGGAGGCAGGGTGTGTGTAGCCCCAGCTCTTATAATGCGCCCTGGGTAGTGCTGCACCCTCAGGGGATCACAGTATCTCCTGTTTTCGGCTCAAGGCCCTCAAGGAGGCAGGGTGTGTGTAGCTCCACCTCTTATGGTGCACCCAGGATAGTGCTACACCCTCAAGGGCTCACAGTATCCCCTGCCTTCTGCACAAGGCCCTCAAGGAGGCAGGGTGTATGTAGCCCCACCACCTCTGGTGCACCCTGGATAGTGCTACACCCTCAAGGGCTCACAGTATCTCATGCCCTCTGCTCAAGGCCCTCAAGGACTCTGGATGTGTGTAGCCCCACCACTTCTGGTTCTCCCTGGATATTGCTAAACCCTCAGGGGCTCACAGTATCTCCTGCCTACTGTTCAAGGCCCTCAAGGGGGCAGGGGGTTTGAAGCCCCACCACTTATGGTGCACCCTGGATAGTGCTACACCCTCAAGGGCTCACAGTATCCCCTGCCTTCTGCTCAAGGCCCTCAAGGAGGCAGGGTGTGTGTAGCCCCACCACGTCAGGTGCACCCTGGATATTGCTACACGCTCAGGGGCTCCCAGTATATCCTGCCTTCTGCTCAAGACCCTCAAGGAGGCAGGGTGTGTGTAGCCCCACCACATCTGGTGGCCCGTGGATAGTGCTACACCCTCAAGGGCTCATAGTATCCCCTGCATTCTGCACATGGCCCTCAAGGAGGCAGTGTGTGAGTAGCCCCACCACGTCTGGTGCACCCTGGATATTGCTACAACATCAGGGGCTCACAGTATCCACTGCCTTCTGCACAATGCCCTCAAGGAGTCAGGGTGAGTGTAGCACCACCACTTCCGGTGCACCCTGGATATTGCTACACCCTCATGGGCTCATAGTATCCCCTGCCTTCTGCACAAGGTCCTCAAGGCGCCAGGGTGTATGTAACCCCACCACGCCTGGTGCATCCTGGATATTGCTACACCCGCAAGGGCTCACAATATCCCCTGTCTTCTGCACAAGGCCCTCAAGGAGGCAGGGTGTGAGTAGTCCCACCACTTCTGGTGCATCCTGGATAGTTATACACCCTCAGGGGCCCACAGTAACCCCTGCCTTCTGCACAAGACCCTCAAGGAGGCAGGGTGTGTGTAGCCCCACCACGTCTGGTGCACCCTGGATAGTGCTACACCCTCAAGGGCTCACAGTATCCCCTGCTTTCTGCACATGGCCCTCAAGGAGGCAGGCTGTGAGTAGCCCCACCACGTCTGGTGCAACCTGGATATTGCTACACCCTCAAGGGCTCTCAGTATCTCCTGCCTTCTGCTCAAGGCCCTCAAGGAGGCAGGGTGTATGTAGGCCCACCACTTCTGGTGCACCCTGGATATTGCTACACACTCAAGGGCTCACAGTATCCCCTGCCTTCTGCACAAGGCCCTCAAGGAGCCAGGGTGTATGTAACCCCACCGCGCCTGGTGCATCCTGGATATTGCTACACCCGCAAGGGCTCACAATATCCCCTGTCTTCTGCACAAGGCCCTCAAGGAGGCAGGGTGTGAGTATCCCCACCACTTCTGGTGCACCCTGGATAGTGCTACACCCTCAGGGGCTCACAGTATCTCCTGTCTTCTGCTCAAGGCCCTCAAGGAGGCAGGGTGTGTATAGCCCCACCTCTTATGGTGACCCTAGATAGTGCTACACATTCAGGGGCTCACAGTATCTCCTGCCTTCTGCACAAGGCCCTCAAGAAGGCAGGGTCAATGTAGCCCCACCACTTCTGGTGCACCCTGGATAGTGCTACACCCTCACGGCCTCACAGTATCTCCTGTCTTCTGCTCAAGACCCTCAAGGAGGCAGGGTGTGTGTAGCCCCACCACATCTGGTGGCCCGTGGATAGTGCTACACCCTCAAGGGCTCATAGTATCCCCTGCATTCTGCACATGGCCCTCAAGGAGGCAGGGTGTGAGTAGCCCCACCACGTCTGGTGCACCCTGGATATTGCTACAACCTCAGGGGCTCACAGTATCCACTGCCTTCTGCACAATGCCCTCAAGGAGGCAGGGTGAGTGTAGCACCACCACTTCCGGTGCACCCTGGATATTGCTACACCCTCATGGGCTCATAGTATCCCCTGCCTTCTGCACAAGGTCCTCAAGGCGCCAGGGTGTATGTAACCCCACCACGCCTGGTGCATCCTTGATATTGCTACACCCGCAAGGGCTCACAATATCCCCTGTCTTCTGCACAAGGCCCTCAAGGAGGCAGGGTGTGAGTAGTCCCACCACTTCTGGTGCATCCTGGATAGTTATACACCCTCAGGAGCCCACAGTAACCCCTGCCTTCTGCACAAGACCCTCAAGGAGGCAGGGTGTGTGTAGCCCCACCACGTCTGGTGCACCCTGGATAGTGCTACACCCTCAAGGGCTCACAGTATCTCCTGCCTTTTGCACAAGGCCCTCGACGAGGCAGGGTGTGTGTAGCCCAACCACTTCTGGTGCACCCTGGATTTTGCTACACACTCAAGGGCTCACAGTATCCCCTGCCTTCTGCACAAGACCCTCAAGGAGCCAGGGTGTATGTAGCCCCACCACGCCTGGTGCATCCTGGATATTGCAACACCCGCAAGGGCTCACAATATCCCCTGTCATCTGCACAAGGCCCTCAAGAAGGCAGGGTGTGAGTAGCCCCACCACTTCTGGTGCACCCTGGATAGTGCTACACCCTCAGGGGCTCACAGTATCTCCTGTCTTCTGCTCAGGGCACTCAAGGAGGCAGGGTGTGTATATCCCCACCCCTTATGGTGCACCCTAAATAGTGCTATACACTCAGGGGCTCACAGTATCTTCTGTCGTCTGCTCAAGGCCCTGAACGAGGCAGGGTGTTTGTAGCCCCACCTCTTATGGTGCTCTCTGGATACTGCTATACCCTCAGGGCCTCACAGTATCTCCTGCCTTCTGCTCAAGGCCCTCAAGGAGGCAGAGGGTGTGTAGCCCCACCTCGTATGGTGCATCCTGGATATTGCTACACCCTCAGGGGCTCACATTATCTCCTGTCTTCAGCTCAAGGCCCTCAAGGAGGCAGGGTGTGTGTAGCCCCTCCTCTTAAGGTGCACCCTGGATAGTTGTACACCCTCAGGGGCTCACAGTATCTCCTGTCTTCTGTTCAAGGCACTGAACGAGGCAGGGTGTGTGTAGCTCCACCAATTCTGGTGCACCCTGGATAGGGCTACACCCTCAGTGGGTCACGGTCCATGCTGCCTTCTGCTCAAGGCCCTCAAGGAGGCAGGGTGTGTGTAGCCCCACATCTTATGGTGCACCCTGGATAGTGCTACACCCTCAGGGGTTCACAGTATCTCCTGCCTTCTGCACAAGGCCCTCAAGAAGGCAGGGTCAATGTAGCCCCACCACTTCTGGTGCACCCTGGATATTGCTACACCCTCAACGGCACACAGTATCTCCTGCCTTCTGCACAAGATCCTCAAGGAGGCAGGGTGTGTGTAGCCCCTCCACTTCCGGTGCACCCTGGATATTGCTACAACCTCAAGGGCTAACAGTATCCCCTGCCTTCTGCACAAGGCCCTCAAGGCGTCAGGGTGTATATAGCCCCACCACGCCTGGTGCATTCTGGATATTGCTATACCCGCATGGGCTCACAATATCCCCTGCCTTCTGAACAAGGCCCCCAAGGAGGCAGGGTGTGTGTAGCCCCACCACGTCTGGTGCACCCTGGATATTGCTACACCTTCAAGGGCTCACAGTATCTCCTGCCTTCTGCACAAGGCCCTCAAGGAAGCAGGGTGTGTGTAGCCCCACCACGTCTGGTGCACCCTGGATAGTGCTACACCTTCAAGGGCTCACAATATCTCCTGTCTTTTGCACAAGGCCCTCAACGTAGCAGGGTGTGTGTAGCCCCACCACTTCTGGTGCACCCTGGATATTGCTACAACCTCAAGGGCTCACAGTATCTCATGCCTTCTGCACAAGGCCCTCAAGGAAGCAGGGTGTGTGTAGCCCCACCACGTCTGGTGCACTGTGGATAGTGCTACACCCTCAAGGGCTCACAGTATCTCGTGCCTTTTGCACAAGGCCCTCAACGAGGCAGGGTGTGTGTAGCCCCACCACTTCTGGTGCACCCTGGATATTGCAACAACCTTAAGGGCTCACAGTATCCCCTGCCTTCTGCACAAGACCCTCAAGGAGCCAGGGTGTAAGTAGCCCCACCACGCCTGGTGCATCCTGGATATTGCTACACCCGCAAGGGCTCACAATATACCCTGTCTTCTGCACAAGGCCCTCAAGGAGGCAGGGTGTGAGTAGCCCCACCACTTCTGGTGCACCCTGGATAGTGCTACACCCTCAGGGGCCTAAAATATCCCCTGCCTTCTGCACAAGACCCTCAAGGAGGCAGGGTATGTGTAGCCCCACCACGTCTGGTGCGCCCTGGATAGGGCTACACCCTCAAGGGCTGACAGTATCCCCTGCCTTCTGCACATGGCCCACAAGGAGGCAGGGTGTGAGTAGCCCCACCACGTCTGGTGCACCCTGGATATTGCTACACCCTCAAGGGCTCACAGTATCTCCTGCCTTTTGCACAAGGCCCTCGAGGAAGCAGGGTGTGTGTAGCCCCACCTCGTCTGGTGCACCCTGGATAGTGCTACACCCTCAAGGGCTCACAGTATCTCCTGCCTCTTGCACAAGGCCCTCAACGAGGCAGGGTGTGTGTAGCCCCACCACTTCTGGTGCACCCTGGATATTGCTACAACCTCAAGGGCTCACAGTATCCCCTGCCTTCTGCACAAGACCCTCAAGGAGCCAGGGTGTATGTAGCCCCACCACGCCTGGTGCATCCTGGATATTGCTACACCCGCAAAGGCTCACAATATCCCCTGTCTTCTGCACAAGGCCCTCAAGGAAGCAGGGTGTGAGTAGCCCCACCACTTCTGGTGCACCCTGGATAGTGCTACACCCTCAGGGGCTCACAGTATCTCCTGTCATCTGCTCAAGGCCCTCAAGGAGGCAGGGTGTGTATAGCCCCACCTCTTATGGTGCACCCTAGATAGTGCTACACACTTAGGGGCTCACAGTATCTCCTGTCGTCTGCTCAAGGCCCTCAACGAGGCAGGGTGTTTGTAGCCCCACCTCTTATGTTGCACCCTGGATAGTGCTACACCCTCAGGGCCTCACAGTATCTCCTGCCTTCTGCTCAAGGCCCTCAAAGAGACAGAGGGTGTGTAGCCCGACCTCGTATGGTGCACCCTGGATATTGCTACACCCTCAGGGGCTCACAATATCTACTGTCTTCTGCTCAAGGCCCTCAAGGGGGCAGGGTGTGTGTAGCCCCACCTCTTATGGTGCACCTTGGATAGTTTTACACCCTCAGGGGCTCACAGTATCTCCTGTCTTCTGCTCAAGGCACTGAACGAGGCAAGGTGTGAGTAGCCCCACCACTTCTGGTGCACCCTGGATAGGGCTACACCCTCAGTGGGTCACATTACCTTCTGCCTTCTGCTCAAGGCCCTCAAGGAGGCAGGGTGTGTGTAGCTCCACATCTTATGGTGCACCGTGGATAGTGCTACACCCTCAGGGGCTCACAGTATCTCCTGCCTTCTGCACAAGGCCCTCAAGAAGGCAGGGTCAATGTAGACCCACCTCTTCTGGTGCACCCTGGATATTGCTACACCCTCAACGGCACACAGTATCTCCTTCCTTCTGCTCAAGGCCCTCAAGGAGGCAGGGTGTGTTTAGCCCCACCACTTATGGTTTACCCAGGATTGTTCTACACTATCAAGAGCTCACAGTATCTCCTTTCTTCTGCACAAGGCCCTCAAGGAGGCAGGGTGTGTGTAGCCCCACCCCTTATTATGCACCCTGGATAGTGCTACTCCCTCAGGGGCTCACAGTATCTCCTGCCTTCCGCACAAGGCCCTCAAGGAGGCAGCGTATATTTAGCGCCACCACTTATTGTTCACCCTGAATATTGCTACACACTCAGGGGCTCACAGTATCTCCTGCCTTCTGCTCAAGGCCCTCAAGGAGGCAGGGTGTGTGTAGCCCCACCACATCTTGTGCACCCTGGATATTGCTACACGCTCTGGGGCTCCCAGTAACTCCTGCTTTCTGCTCAAGGCTCTCAAGGAGGCAGGGTGTGAGTAGCCCCACCACATCTGGTGCACCCTGGATAGTGCTACACCGTCAGGGGCTCACAATATCTCCTGCCTTCTGCTCAAGACGCTCAAAGAGGCAGGATGTATGTAGCCCCACCACATCTGGTCCACCCTGGATAGTGCTAAACCCTCAGGGGCTCACAGTATCTCCTGCCCTCTGCACAAGGCCCTGAACGAGGCAGGGTGTGTGTAGCCCCACCTCTTATGGTGCACCCTGGATATTTCAAAAACCTGGTGACTAAAAACCAACATGGCGGCCAAGCGAAGTTGAGACTTTTAAATAGACTTTTCTCGATTTAACTTCCCAAACGTAATGAAACTTGGTACAGCAAATTTTTATACAAATTGTAATGAACTGGAGTCAAATTTAGTTCAATTATTTACATAACCTCAAAATGGCGGCTGTGCGAAATATTTCACTGACATTCTATATCTCCCAAACTATTACAGGTATCAACCTGAAATTTTGTGCGGTGATAAAGGGTACTGATACAACTTTATCTATGTAATTTTGATAACCCTGTGAAGTACAAAACAAACATGGCGGTCAAGCGAATTTGAAACATTTTAATAGACTTTTATCGTGATTTAACTCTCTGAACGCATTGAAATGTAATACTGTAAATGGTTTTACATATTGTAATGCACTAGCATCTAATGTAGTTCAATTGTTTACATAGCCTCAAAATGGCGCCAATGCGAAATTTTAAAATTAAGTCTTTATTTCTTGTGTCGTAATCATGCTATCGAAGTGAAAGTTTGAATAATGAACCTAGGCAATAATTGTCCTTAAACGGTACATAACTTTATGGCCTATACACATAACAATCCAAAATGGCGAGCATCCGAAATATTATCTATGAATCTTTTACAGCAATCAAACTGAAATTTTTATGTTCATAGAGGCTATAAACATATGCTCACCTATAGGACTTTCAGTAACCTGGTGAGCACAAATCCAACATGGCGGCGACGCGAATTATAAATATTTAAATGGACGTTTCTCGCGAATTAATTATCCGTGTGCAGTGAAATTTTGCACGTTAAATGCTTATACAAAAGTTAATCTAAAGGCATCTAATTTATTTCGATTAATTGCATAATCACAAGATGGCAGCTGTGCGAAATTTTAAAATCTCGTTTTTACTTTGTGTTCTAATCATGCGATTGAAGTTTGAATACCACACGTACACAATAATCTACAAAAAATCCAACCTTGCGACCATCTGAGTATTTAGACGGTTCTTAATATCTACGAATCTATCAAAACCTTCAAACTGAAATTTTGTATGTTCTTAGTGGCAATTAACATGAGTAGGATACATGAAAATAGGCTGTATAGTTCTTCACGGAACTACTTGTTTTTTTTATTCCGTTAGTCTATTACACTTCTAGAGTGTTTCGGTTTTTGTTGTACTTTTTATGTGTATAAGTGTGATACCTTTTTGAATCGTTACCTTCTATTGACCTCCCTTGCTCAAATCTTGTTGTCTTCCGATGCCAACGGTGTAAGGTATCAGAAGGTGTCTTGTATTTTCCCGCCATATATTGTGGGGGTATGTAGCCCCACCACTTCTGGTGCACCCTGGATATTGCTACACCCTCAAGGGCTCACAGTATCCCCTGACTTCTGCTCAAGGCCCTCAAGGAGGCAGGGTGTGTGTAGCCCCAGCTCTTATGGTGCACCCTGGATAGTGCTACACCCCCAGGGGCTCACAGTATCTCCTGTCTTCTGCTCAAGGCCCTCAAGGAGGCAGGGTGTGTGTAGCCCCACCTCTTATGGTGCACCCTGGATAGTGCTACACCCTCAGGGGCTCACAGTTTATCATGTCTTCTGCTCAAGGCCCTCAAGGAGGCAGGGTGTGTGTAGCCCCACATCTTATGGTGCACCCTGGATAGTGCTACACCCTCAGGGGCTCACAGTATCTCCTGCCTTCTGCTCAAGGCCCTCAAGGAGGCAGGGTGTGTGTATCCCCACATCTTATGGTGCACCCTTGATAGTGCTACACCCTCAAGGGCTCACGGCTGGTGAGTTCGGAATTTGGCGACCCCGAGGGATTCCTGAGCTTCGTCACGTTTTCCCACTTTTTCCATTACATTTGGGGCGGTCCCTCTTCTCTTTCACTTTCCTCTCTGCCTTTCTCTCTCTCCTTCCTTCCAAGTCCCTCAATTCTCATTCTTCGCGGGTTGAGGGCATTTCCTTTCCTCCTGTCTTTTATTTATATTCTTCTCCTTTTGTTTCCCTTTTCCTCTTCGAGTAGAGTAGTTGTAAGTTGCATTTGATCATCTTTCATTTTCACTACCAGCCAAACCATTGTTGTTGTTTGAGTCTTCAGTCTTTTGATTGGTTTGATGCAACTCTCCATGCCTTCATGTCCTGAGCTAATCGTTTCATCTCTACATAGCTACCACACCCTACATCCGAGGCAATCTGTTTAACATATTCTAAACTTGGTCTACCCCTACAGTTCTTGTCCTCGACCCTTCCTTCCGTAACTAAGCTTGCTATTCCTGGGTGTCTTAGTATGTGTCCTACCCACCTATCTCTTCTCTTCATCAGCAGTCGCCAGAAACACTCGTCTTAATACCTCTTCAATCTTACCCTATCTACCCTTTTGATCTTCATCATTCTCCTGTAACACCACATTTCAAACGCTTCAATTCTCCTCTTTTCTGCTGCACCAATAGTCCAAGTTTCACTTCCATAGAGCGCCACGCCCCAGGCAAAGGCTTTCAAAACGACTTCCTAATACCTAAATCTATATTCGATGTCAAGAGATTCCGTTTTTTTTTAGAAATGCTTTCCTTGCCTGAGCCAACCTACTTTTTATATCCTCTTTGTTTCGTCCATCACTGGTTATTTTGCTTCCTAAGTAACAGAAGTCTCCTACTTCCTTCAGCCGATAACCTAGATGGTAGACCAGTTAAAACAACAATATCATCATCATCATTACCATCTCGCGAGGGGAGTCTTAATCACCGATATTGGAAATTACTTAATCTAGCACATGACTTCTCACTGTATTGGTGTTGGTGAAGACAAATGTCGTGAACAAAATATTACATTATGCAACGAGCCTACAATGGCAATAATTAAGACACGAGTATGTTTATAAAACGGGCGTATGCGGGTTTTATAATTTCCATACGAGTGCCTTAATTACCATTATAGGCGAGTTGCATATGACTGTTAATGTTCGACGATAATTATTGTAACTATTTCATGTTCGAACATAAATATTCATAAATATTTGTCGAGATTTCGCCAGTTTTATGTACTGAACAGAGCGCATGAGACGCAGAAAATGCCTTGTATTTGACCATGGCCTCCTCGATCACCCTACTATGACACTATGCCACGCCGTGAAATTTAAATTAGAAGGCCTTGGAACTCAGCGCGGGTGCGATGCTTTCTTTATCTAATTGGTCAAGCAACTGTTTCTTGAGCTCTGATTGGTGGGAGAAACTGTTTCATAATGAAAAATGAGCCTCATTATAGTACAGTTTTCTGACATATAATAGTCAGGGTCGAACATAAAGATATTTAGTACATCAAATGGAAGATCCTTTTAAAAGGCAGGTGAGTTAGACCAGTCGGATATATAAATAGGTTATTCAGTTCTTCACGGAACTACTTGGTCCATGGATAATGTTGCGTGTTTCTGGCATCGTATAACAAACGGAGCCTCTCCTAATTAGCTTCTTTTAAATTTATTTGAAAGAGAAATGAGGATTTAAAGTTGCTTGGAATGAAAACGTACAACAATGCGTGGTCGATATTTGATGTTTTTCAGTCGGTCAACACGATTGTGATGAGTTGTTCCCTAACCCTCAAAAAGTGTACATAAGATAAACACACTTGGATGACCAGTTTCGATCATCAGCAGATCCATTACACTTGGGCTATTAATTCTATGTCTAAAAGTATGGGAGATAGTATTATAATATGTACACTTATTTAGTGGCATTAGTTAAACTAATATTTGTTAGTTATATAGCAAATAGGATATAAAAATAATTTCAACTCTGAGATTTGCTGATGACAACGTCATCTTGGCCGACAAGCCTGAGGATTTGAATGAGTTTTTGAATGGTATGGACTCCGTCTTACGGAAAGAATACATGATGACAATGAATAAATGTAAAACAAAACTATTGGAATGCAGCCGAAATAAATCAGAAACCTCTATGGACATCAAATTGGCAGGTGAAAAACCGAAGGAAGTACGTTGGCTCAGGCAAGGAAAGCATTTCTACAAAAAAGAATCTGTTGACATCGAATATAGATTTAGGCATTAGGAAGTTATTTTTGAAAGCCTTTGTCTGGAGCGTGGCGCTCAATGGAAGTGAAACTTGGACTATTGGTGCAGCAGAAAAGATGAGAATTTAAGCGTTTGAAATCTGGTGTTACAGGAGAATGATGAAGGGTAGATAGGGTAACAAATGAAGAGGTATTAAGACGAGTGGGAGAGGAGAGATGTTTCTGGCGACTGATAATGAAGAGAAGAGACAGGTTGGTAGGACACATACTAATGCACCCGGGCATAGCAAGCTTAGTTATGGAAGGAAAGGTCGAAGACAAGAACTGTAGGTGTAGACCAAGGTTAGAATATCTTAAAAAGATTGCCTCAGATGTAGGGTGTGGAAGGTGTGGTAGCTATGTAGAGATGAAACGATTAGCTCAAGACAGGAAGGAATGGAGGGCTGCATCAAACAAGTCAAAGGACTGAAGACTCAAACAATAACATCAACATTCTATGTGGTATTTTGTCAAGATGCAGAAAGTTGCCTGGCGTGAGTGTGTGATTGTTGTTAAATGATCAGTTCAGTGTACAGTCCCCCAGGGGTCTGCACCCCCTGGAGGCCATCCCCCCATCATCTATTTAAATCACCCCTAACTGGCAAATCTTGTAAGTCCAGAACAACATCTATTAACACCGCAAGGGCAGCTAACCAGTCTGGAAAGCTTACCCAATACTTGCATCACTACCACAAACAGCGACACACAATTAACTGGGGCATCTATGCCATCGGAATGTCGACGAAGCAACGCCGAAGACTATAAGAGGGAACCTTAAGGAGTACAAGCTCTCTCAATTACCAGTCTTACAGTGCGTCGGCCGGAGGCTATCGCTGTTATCATCAGGTGAGTCAGCAGTGTTCAGAATCCTGTACTTTGTAACCTTTACCCACAAATTGTATACACAAGTTTGTACACTTACATTGTAACATTTACTACATCCCCTAGAAGGGACTCATAATTCCATATTACTGACCAATAAACACTTGGTCAGTACACTACACTTGTATTACTGTTTACACGCCTCTCTACGTCCTAAAGTCCATCCTGAATCCTCCGTCACGATTAGGCGTGACACACAGTAGCCAGGCACTTGCTAGCTCAGGTAGCATTGTATTCACGCAGCGGCCCGACTGCTAGGAGCAGCACGCGCCATATAGCTGACGCGTGCACGTCAGTTATATAACCAGCCAGCCAGCTGGAAGACCAGCACGTTGACCTGTACGCTAAGTTCCATCCCCTAAAATACGCCTACATCTTTTATAGGAGCGCCCCCTAGCATCCTAACACTAAACAACATTCTACACTGGTCAGCTTGCCCGACTACGGGAAGCTACCCCCTTTTAGGCACTTCCTTATAAATTAACACAATAACTCTTCCGTTTTAGATCCAACTACCCCCCAATAAGGGATCTAAAACATCAGAGTGGATTGTATTGTCTACTTATTTGGTTGAGTCACAAGCGGTCCGGATGAGAGCAGTGGACCTCGTCACTGTCTGCGCTGAACTGGGAAGAGTATCTCTTTATCTTTCTAGGCTTTCCCCCTGTCGCATTCCTAAGAGTCTTGTGTTCAGCAAGCAAATGTGACACATGCGTGTTGCCAAGTCTAGTCTTCCTGATGTGGTGTATGTTACTGTATACACCATAATAACAATGCGTAATATGGCTGAGGTTTTCATTGTAACTGGGGATATGAGGGAGAGTTCAAAACATGGCCAAGTTTAGATAATTGTATAAAAAGTTAAACCCATAATGCTGTAGTTGTTTCTGGGCAGATTGGTGGAGCTTCTAAGCCGATTGATCAGATTATTTATTTGTTGATGGCACACAACAGGGCTCAGTGTGCACCCCAATAACAGTGCACCTACACAGTAAAATACATTTCCTGGTTATCTACATTAAGAATTAATATCTTAATGTAATTCTTAAAACTAGGAAGTTCACACAGATCAAAAAGCATAGTAGTAAAAAGCTTAATCTAAAGATAATATAAAAACAGGTTTTGAAATTATTACATAGTAAACTAAAAGTTAACATTGATAACTAGGGAACAGGCCTATCCACATATATACATTGTTGATTCTGTTTTGTGTGATAATTTTATTTCAAAGAGTGAACTGGGAGGAGTTTCCTGCGCGCGAATATCTCTTTATCTTTCTAGGCTTCCCCCTGTCGCATTCCTAAGAGTCTTGTGTTCATCAAGCAAATGTGACAAATGCGCGTTGCCAAGAACGGTCTAATTGAGAGACAGAAGTCTAGTTTCCAGTTTACACGAACTGCATCGTTGTAAACACTGCAAAGCCTCCATACAGGTGAATTGTTATGTGAAGTAGTATTGGTTATATAATTTTTGAATGTTATGGTTGACCTTGTAGGTAAACGAGGGATGTTGAAATTTAGGAGCGATAGAAACATTAGTTATCAATTTGACCGTTAATAACTTTATACATGAATTTCATATCATTCACTTGCCTTCGAGACTCCAAACTAGTCATGCCGAAATTCAACCAAAGTTCACCGTAGGGGTAATTGCCCGTTATTTTGAGGTGTAAATATCTGAGGAATGTATTTTGAACTTGCTCAATGGATTTAATGCATGTTTTCTGCCAGGGACTCCATACCTGGCTGGCGTACTCGAGCTTGGATCTCACCATGGCAATATAAAGGTTTATGCAGGTACTGGTCCTAATGAATGGCTTAGTGTTTCTTATTATAAACCCTAACATGCGGTAAGCATCCCCGACTGACTTTTGCACATGACAAGTGAAAGCAAGCTCTCGGTCAAACAGAATCCCAAGATCTTTCGTCTCGCTTACTGTTTGCAATGACGTAAGACCAATTCCATAAACAAACGTGATTGGGTTCTTCTTACGTGTAAAGGTCATAACAACACACTTCGGTACATTTAAGTATAATTTGTTTTCTATACTCCATTTGTGTATATTATTTAGGTCATTTTGTAGTTGAGTGCAGTCATTAGTGAAAGAAATTGATTTAAAAATTTTGAGGTCATCTGCATATAAAAGACTATTTGAGTGCAGTATACAACGTGTCAAATCGTTTATCATTGTTAGAAAAATCAAAGGTTCAAGGTTCAAGCCTTGGGGTATTCCGGAATGAACTATGTATTCCTTTGAGACAATTTTCTGGAACAAAACAAATTGTTTCCTGTCTCTGAGGTAGGAGCTGAATAATTTGAGTAATGGGTGGGAGAATCCCAAAATACACAATTTTTTAAGAAGGATATCGTGATTTATTGTTTCGAACGCTTTCTCGAAATCTGTAAATATGACATCCATTTGCCCACCGTTATCTAACTCTTTAGATATAATTTGAGTAAAATTAGTTGCATTCGTCACTGTAGATTTCATGGATAGGAAACCATGTTGTTTATCTGTCACGAGCGGTCTGAGAAGTACAGATATTCTTCCGTGCAATATGAATTCAAATACCTTGGCTACTGCAGATAAAATAGATATAGGACGGTAGTTATTAATTAGCGATGGATCTCCCGATTTTTGTATAGGGCAGAAGCGAGGCATCAGGGAACGTAGAAGTTTGTATGGCTAAGTTAAATATAAAGTGTAACGGGTCCCTGAGACTTTCAGCACATCCGTTAACTACATACGGTGGAATATTATCAGGACCAGCCGACGTATTAGGTTTTAATTTTTTAATGCAATTTCAACCTCTTCCTTTGAGACAAGTTTTATGTGAAGGGTGTTGGGAGTATTCGAATTGCAGGCTGGGACTTTGTATTGGGCTGATTGAGAGTCATATACTGATTTGAAATATGTCGCAAAACCCTCAACAATGGAATCACCCCTGTCCAATTCACCGCATTATAGACTCTGCTGTATTGTGTAAAAAAAGTCTAGACTTCGATCTTAGTCACCAAAAATTTGTAAATGTATTTAAGACCACATTGCCATGAGTGTAATTAATTAATTAATAAAAAGGTAGAATATGTAACAGCAATACATCATATTATTATGTAATTAATTTAGATGTTAACATTAGATTTAAGTTATGAAAAACATTAGAATTACTGTTTAAAAATTTGTAGGCTTACTGTTATTGGGGTTTAAGACCCTGTTGTAAACCAGCATAAATAAATAAGAGTGTCGCATGTGTTCCTATTTTCTTCTTGTTTTAAATAAACGTCCAAAATTTATTTGAGTCCCGGCTAATGTTTTGTTCAATATTATGGATATATTTCTTATAAGATAATTTAATGTCCTTTTTAATTTCTGATCATAATTCTTCAAAACGCAGTCTATGATGATCTGAGTAATATTTTCTCTAATAAAACTATCAATATTCTCCGTCTTTTCAATACAATATTAATAGTCTATTTATACAATTGGGTACATGTTTCGCACAAACGTTAGTGCTTCCTCAGCCCAAATATACATTAAGACATAAACAAATATTACGCACTTATCAAATACATACATGACCAATCCATCGAAAATGGTGACCTATTATGGATGATTCTATGCTGTTGATCTGAGCCTTTTCCAGAACAGCAATTTTGGTAATGCGGTCTTCCCATTTAATCCTCAGGATTGATCGAGTCTATAATGCGGTGAATTGGACAGGTGTGATTCCCTTGTTGAGGGTTTTGCGACATATTTCAAATCAGTATATGACTCTCAATCAGCCCAATACAAAGTCCCAGCCTGCAATTCGAATACTCCCAACACCCTTCACATAAAACTTGTCTCAAAGGAAGAGGTTGAAATTGCATTAAAAAATTAAAACCTAATACGTCGGCTGGTCCTGATAATTGTATGTATTTGATAAGTGCGTAATATTTTTTTATGTCTTAATGTATATTTGGGCTGAGGAAGCACTAACGTTTGTGCGAAACATGTACCCAATTGTATAAATAGACTATTAATATTGAATTGAAAAGACGGAGAATATTGATAGTTTTATTAGTAAACATATTCAATACGGACCTGAAATGGATAATATTATTCTAATATTTTTCTCTTCCTATGGTTTTCCTTCTCCTTCAATTTACTCATTGTTTCCTTAGAGAACCAGACAGGATATTCTGCCCGTTTTTCGTTTACATATAGGAACGGTCTCGCCAAGTATTGTGTTAACAATTTGATAAAACAGGTCTACTGCAGTATTTATATCAGTGCACTCGTATATTTGACTCCAGGCACCATCCCTCAACCGAGTGTACAGCTGCTCAAAATCGGCTTTCCGGAAGTTAAAGGTATCATTAGGCTGGATAATTACATGGTTTCGAGATATTGTTAGAAATATTTCCACATCCAGAGCTGGGTGGTGGCGATCCAGCGGTAAGAGTGGATCAGTGTTTCCAGTTACATTTGTGATGTTTTTTTTTTTGGATAGAGCTAAGTCCAGCGTCCTCCCGTTACGGTTTAGTACTGAATTATAAGATTTTAGCTGAAGATAATTAATAAAATTTATGAGTTCTCTTGTGTTAATATTGTCGTCTTTAATATTTTGTATTGTTGGGATATTGAAGTCACTGAAGATTAATAAATTTTTATCATATATTTCTGTGCTGGATTCCAACCACTGGTATAGTTTCCTGTATGTTTCTACTTTTGAAGCTGGTGGAATGTAAATATTACAGACGAACCAAATATTTCCTCTAATAACCAGTTTCACTAATAGACATTCCAAGCTGCCAGTCATTCACTCGACCTTGAGTAATGTTAATCCGCTCCGGACCAAGATAGCCACCCCACCCCCTGCTCTGGCAAGCCTCTCTGCCCTGTACACTCTGTACATATCAGAACAGACCTCAGTGTCAGCGATTTTACTAGATAACCAAGTTTCTGTAATTAGAATTAAGTCATACTGTTTGGTGATCAGGTTTTCATTGAATACATCTAATTTCGTATTCATTACTCCTACATTTCGATGTTAAATGGATAATCTGGGTTTTGATACCATTAGAGAGTGTTCAGGTCATCATCATTTCGAGTTACGATGACTCGAGAACCTTCAGATTTGCGTATTGTAATATGTCCATTTCTTACCCACAAGAAAGCATACTCCTTCTCTCTTCTGATGTTCCGAGCTTGTGCCAGAAATTTCCTCTTCTCTGGGGATAAACTCTCGTTCACATAAATTACATTTTCACCAGGAAGACTGACGTGCCGAGTGGAGAGTGTCCGTTTCACCCGGCGACGCTCCATGAAACGCTCCTTGTCGTCCAGCCGAACGAATTTGAAGATTATGCCACTGTGTTGATGATTAGGTGACTTAGGCAGTCGATGACAGGCATCTACTATTGTTTCAGTGATGACCACATCGAGAGCTTGACCTACTTTCTTCACTGTTTCAATGATGTTTCCGTTAGGAACTTCCGGGACACCGTGTATTTCCACCGTATTCCTACGTGTGTACTGCTCAGATTCTCCTAGGCGGTTTTCAGGGGATTTTAGCATCGCCTTGAGGTTGACATATTGCTGGGTTATATGTCTCAATGTGTCCTTTACATTCCTTAATTTCTATCTGCTGGTTTGAAATTAATATTACACAATCGTCTAGTTTCTTATGGCACAATTCTATTGAATTACCTAGATCAGTCTCTCTCGCTCTTTATTCGTCTTTTATCATTTTAAGTTGTTCTTTTAAGTCTTTCAGCATTCCATAAATATTCTCCATTGATGGAGTGTCTTTGCTACTTACACTGTCACTTATAGTTGCACTATAGTCCACACATTGCACACACAGGCACTCGGTGAATCTGTTCAATGTATTCACACACTTCTTGTTGAACCACTTTTAACCGGAACCACACTGTACCTTTCCAGCCATTCCCAAACTACCACCGCACTCTCCACAGTCGCCCATGTTGCTGATGCAGGCGAAAACTCCTATTTAAACAATTTACGAGGAAGCTAGTAATTGCAATTGATGTTCTTATTAATAACTGGGCAACGTATTGTTTAGTCCCTGAAGGGCTAGAACGGGGTGTCAGGGGGTGTGAACGTGTGGAGGGTTGTGGTTAATTAGAAGGAGTACGGAGGGCGTTCAGAGCCTTCGGCCTCTCCGCGGGGAAGTGTAAGTGTTGGGTAAAATGATCGGAGCGCTACAAATCAGTAATTATAATTAGGGGTTGCGTTTATGTGCTAATGGCAAGCCTGGGATGCCTGAGTGGGAACTGCGGCGGTCAAAGTTAAAGAACTGCTTGTAACGGTGTACTGGATTCCCTGAATGTAGGGCTGATGTACCAATGTAGTATCTTACAATCAAATAGGTGTGGTAGCGGGTAGGAGATACAAATATGTGTGGAACCCTGAGAGACACACTCACCTGCGGTACGATGATCGAAGTGTAGTCGGGCAGCGTCTAGGACGGCAACAGATAACCTCCCTCTGAGTGGGGGTCTTCTTAAACGTTTCGAAGTGCTGAGAGTGCATTTCCTCATAGCTGTGGCACTCAGTTCCTCTGTTGATGTTTATGGGATGTGGTAAGCCTTTTAGCAAGAGCTGAGATTTAGCTCTGCTGGCTTGTGTGGTAAGAAGTGTGTCGTTGATGCTGTTGCTTACAGCCTAGGGTTATCTTGAAAGTGTGAAAATAGTGTAGGGTGTTGCCTAGATGGCGTAGATAAGGGTAGCTGGCTTAGATGTAGTAGATAGTTGTAGATAGATGTCTGGAGTGTAGTAGGTGTATATGAATATCTCTCTTAAGGGTGCTATGTGCCCTTAGGGCCCTAACAGTATACACTTATATTGTCGGGTGACAAATATGGTTTAGTTTCTTCCTCGAATAAACACTTAAATGTTTTCGTAGATACTCACTGCTGTGTTCTTCACTCAGCCGCCATCTTTGTGTTCCACTCTCCTCTGTAAACGGAGAGCAAAACTCAAGGAATAAAGCACAATTAATATAGTCTCATTTTTTATTAACTTTTTAAATATTTCCTTATAAAATGAGCATTTACATATTCGAACATTTAGTTTGCACGTTTTCACAACCAGAAACACTTTTAAAATAGTCTATTTTACAAAGTACAATGGGGTGATAAGCTCGTAGAAATTCTCTTCTTACACAGACAGACAAACACACTTACAAAACAAATGCGAGACGTTATCGAACACATGATTGAGGGTAGGGCTCAAATACCGTCCTTCATTTGTTGGCTAACAGCTCCTACCTCTAGATGAACGCTCTGCTCCGTTCGTTCTCAGTATTAACATCCTATATAAACCTCTAAATACATTAAATGATTATTGTAACATTTGATACTTATAGTGCTAGGGAGGATGGGGTGTACATTCCAGGACCATTCACACAGCATTCTAAAACAACATGGTGCCACCCCCCGACGTGGCGTGCCTTTAGTGGCAACAGTTAAAAGAGAGACGTTAAACTCATAGCGCTAGCTATAGAAGAGAGACAGGATGACGTGTGAAATGTGAACTGTGGCCTTGGCCGTATTTGGCACCTGTCTGATCAGATAACCAATCTGCCATATCGGGAATTATTTTAGACCCATACCCCTCACTCTTCGAGGAGTTGTGGGAATTTTACTTTTCGACACATTCAACCCCCCCCCCCTCTCCCTCCCCATTATTACAGACATTTCTGTTTTAATTTAATAATAGATCGTAAAATGTACATAGGTTATTCAATTTCCTTGCTCGACCATGGAAATCACTCTCTGGTACAGTACTCTGTAAGGGATACTTGTCTATTCCCGCAGTCCTTGATGTAACGATCACAATGCATGTTGCATAGTTCACAAGCACCCTGTTCTCCTGGGTCATGGTGCTTCTTGTTGCTGCAGCACTTGAAGTGAAATCCGTGTGTAGCGAATCTTGTCATCATGTGTCGAAGGTCGTAGTCGGCCTGTTTTTCATTCTGTCACCAACATTCCGTCCGTGGAATAGAATTCATCCCATATTTCTTCTTTCATCATACGAAGTTCCTCGATTGCCCCATTGTATCTGTGGTAGTTTATAACAGCTGAATATGTAGCTCTTCGTTGTAGAATTGTTCTCGTGTAAGTTCATAAACAAGACGTGAGAGAGTGTACTTCGAGATTCTTAGGGTCTTTTTTAAATATGTCGCCTTTAATATTTCGATCTCTAGAAGGTCTATCTTTGTCAGGTCTGTCAATTGCTGGTAGACAGACATTTCAGTTTTCCCTTCTTCACCTTTAGGTTACCTGATCTAAATTACATTAAACCAGTCAAGCTTCATATAATACATCTCTCTTTCATTGTCACGAATCCTAATTCTCCCCGCAACGTAGATGCTGTACTGTAGAGCCGTTAGGCCACGCAGACGACCTAGCGGGAACCATTTCCCGGACTCAGCCTTTGGCTACCGGAGGAGCTGACGTTCCCCTGCATGTCCGTGCTAGCCTCGTGACACTGATGCTCCACGCCCTAGACTTCACAGGCGGCCACCCTGAGCTTCATCCCCATTTCCTCAACACACATCTGTCCTCGTAGACACGACCCGTTTTAGGAAGCCTGCCTTCCTTGAGCACCTCTATCACACAACTACCCCTTTGCCAAGCATGTAGTAAGCCTAGCGGACAGGGTGGCGAACTAAACAATATAATATACCACTCTCTGGCAAGGATTACGAGGAATGGCGATGACAGGACCAAAGGACACCCAACGCTAAGCTACATTCAAGTTCATCGCAAACCTTATTCTGTCACATTTCAAATAAAGAGTAGGCTACTGTAGTTTGGTACGACCTCAGGAGATCTTCACCATTCCATTATTGAAAGCTTTGCTAGAAGTCGGCGTGAATGTTCCTGGGAGTGGTGAAAGGCTCGATGATAATATCTAACACTTGAGGTTGGTAAGGGAGCCTCTTATTACAATTGGCATTAGAGACCCTGGGAATGGTGAGGGCTCTAAACTTACATCGTACCTACAACGGGTCTAAAAGGTGAGAAACCTTAATTCGTCTAACGCAACTTCCATTCGGGCATCGGACTGCAGAAGACACAACAGTTTACAGGTTGTTTTTCACCTTGTAGACGCTAGGAATGGTGAAAAGCACTTACTGACTGGTGGTCATGGGTGAGGTAAGTTACATTTGTAAAGCATTATAACCGGCGCATGAATGTTCTCTCCCTATCCTACACATACAACCTATACCGCAGCCATGCTTCAACTCTTAAGAACTCGTTCAGGTGCTGGCTTTGTGTGAATATACACAATTCAGTCCATCAGGAAGCAAGCAATGTTCTCACACGATGGCGTTAAATGGCATAAATGGTTCGGATTTGATTTAAAACAATCAAATTCTGAAGGACAAAACTTGTTTTGAACTAAGATAATCTGACGGCAAATCATGGAAGTGATTTCAATATCATAAAATGGAGTTAAATATAAATGTTTTCCTCAAATTTTCTATGTTAGGAATTTTGAATTTCTTAAATCAGTAACACTTCGAAATATGCCATTTAATTCAAAGTGAATAGAAAATGAATCAATTCCTCAGTTCTGGATGTGAATGTATGAAGTGATACCGTAATAAGATGGGTCATATATAGCTAGTACACAATCCCAGCATTGTACTGAAGCATGGCTGCTTGACTACAGCGTATTGTCTCAGCCTTGAAACCAAGGAATTTGTACACATCTATACTTAACAATGATAATAATAAGCTCTCTGGAAAGCTTATGTTCTTGACCTGTTCGTACAATCTACATGTTTAGGCCACTATAGCAAGCAAACACAATACCAGCTCAGGTCCCTCACAATACCAGCACGAGTGATTTATTGGTTGTTACATATTGTACCATCAGCTTTAACTAACATACATTTTACTATGCCACGTCTCTTTGCATTTGAACAAAATATCCAAGAATCCCATCAAATTCACATTGAGTTTAATACATTTGAATTCCTTGAAATGTTGCATGGTGGTATTAATATTATAACCTGGGACATTAAATAAATTTGGATAAAGTATTAACGTCGAATTGGAATATGAATATACCCTGGAAAATAATATTCATATAAAATGGACAAGGTTGTCTTTAGCCTCGAGATTTATTTTCACGCTCATGCCACAACCTTCTCCGTCTACCAGCATGGTATGGTAAAGCTAACAACTCTCTCTGTCTACCAGCATAGTTTGGTAAAGCTAAACAACCCTCTCTGTCTACCAGCATGGTTTGGTAAAGCAAACAACTCTCTCTGTCTACCAGCATGGTTTGGTAAAGCTAACAACCCTCTCTGTCTACCAGCATGGTTTGGTAAAGCTAAACAACCCTCTCTGTCTACCAACATGGTTGGGTAAAGATAAACAACCCTCTCTGTCTACCAACATGGTTTGGTAAAGCTAAACAACCTTCTCTGTCTACCAACATGGTTGGGTAAAGATTAACAACCCTCTCTGTCTACCAACATGGTTTGGTAAAGCTAAACAACCCTCTCTGTCTACCAGCATGGTTTGGTAAAGCTAAACAACCCTCTCTGTCTACCAGCATGGTTTGGTAAAGCTAACAACCCTCTCTGTCTACCAGCATGGTTTGGTGAAGCTAACAACCCTCTCGGTCTACCAGCATGGTTTGGTAATGCTAAAAAACTCTCTCTGTCTACCAGCATGGATTGGTGAAGCTAAACAACCCTCTCTGTCTACCAGCATGGTTTGGTAAAGCTAAACAACCCTCTCCAACTACCAGCATGGTTTGGTAAAGCTAACAACCCTCTCTGTCTACCAGCATGGTTTGGTGAAGCTAAACAACCCTCTCTGTCTACCAGCATGGTTTGGTGAAGCTAAACAACCCTCTCTGTCTACCAGCATGGTTTGGTAAAGCTAAACAACCCTCTGCTTCTACCAGCATGGTTTGGTGTAGCTAAACAAACCTCTCTGTCTACCAGCTTGGTTTGGTGAAGCTAAACAACCCTCTCTGTCTACCAGCATGGTTTGGTAAAGCTAAACAACCCTCTCTGTCTACCAGCATGGTTTGCTAAAGATAAACAACCCTCTCTGTCTACCAGCATGGTTTGGTAAAGCTAAACAAATTTCTATGTGTCTACCAGCATGGTTTGGTGAAGCTAAACAACACTCTCTGTCTACCAGCATGGTTTGGTAAAGCTAAACAACCCTCTGCTTCTACCAGCATGGTTTGGTGTAGCTAAACAACCCTCTATGTCTACCAGCATGGTTTGGTGAAACTAAACAACCCTCTCTGTCTACCAGCATGGTTTGCTAGAGATAAACAACCCTCTCTGTCTACCAGCATGGTTGGGTGAATATAAACAACCATCTCTGTCTACCAGCATGGTTTCGTAAAGCTAAGCAACCATCTCTGTCTACCAGAATGGTTTGGTGTAGCTAAACAACTCTCTCTGTCTACCAGCATGGTTTCGTAAAGCTAAACAACCCTCTCTGTCTACCAGCATAGTTTGGTGAAGCTAACAACCCTCTCTGTCTACCAGCATGGTTGGGTATAGATAAACAACACTCTCTGTCTACCAGCATGGTTTGGGAAAGATAAGCAACCCTCTCTGTCTACCAGCATGGTTTGGTGTAGCTAAACAACCCTCTCTGTCTACCAGCATGGTTTGGTAAAGCTAAACAACTCTCTCTGTCTACCAGCATGGTTTGGTAAAGCTAAACAACTCTCTCTGTCTACCAGCATGGTTTGGTAAAGGTAGACAATTCTTTATGTCTTAGCATGGTTTGGTGAAGTTAAACAACCCTCTCTGTCTACTAGCATGGTTTGGAGAAGGTAACCAACCATCTCTGTCTACCAGCATTGTTGGGTAAAGCTAGACAACTCTCTCCATCTACCAGCATGGTTTGGGGAAGATAAACAACCCTCACTGTCTACCATTATAGTTTGGTAAAGCTAAACAGCCCTCTCTGTCTACCAGCATGGTTTGGTAAAGATGAACAACCCTCTTTGCCTAACAGCATGGTTTGGTGAAGATAAACAACCCTCTCTGTCTACCAACATGGTTGGGTAAAGATAAACAACCCTCTCTGTCTACCAGCTTGATTGGGTAAAGATAAACATCCCTCTCTGTCTACCAGCTTGATTGGGTAAAGATAAACAACCCTCTCTGTCTACCAACATGGTTGGGTAAAGATAAAAAACCCTCTCTGTCCACCAGCATGGATGGGTAAAGCCAAACATCCCTCTCTGTCCACCAACATGGGTGGGTAAAGATAAACAACCCTTTCTGTCTACCAACATGGTTGGGTAAAGATAAACAACCCTCTCTGTCTACCAACATGGTTGGGTAAAGATAAACAACCCTCTCTGTCTACCAACATGGTTGGGTAAAGATAAACAACCCTCTCTGTCTACCAACATGGTTGGGTAAAGATAACCAACCCTCTCTGTCTACCAACATGGTTGGGTAAAGATAAACAACCCTCTCTGTCTACCAACATGGTTGGGCAAAGATAAACAACCCTCTCTGTCTACCAACATGGTTGGGTAAAGATAAACAACCCTCTCTGTCTACCAACATGGTTGGGTGAAGATAAAAAACCTTCTCTGTCCACCAGCATGGATGGGTAAAGCTAAACATCCCTCTCTGTCTACCAACATGGTTGGGTAAAGATAAACAACCCTCTCTGTCTACCAACACGGTTGGGTAAAGATAAACAACCCTCTCTGTCTACCAGGATGGTTGGGTAAAGATAAACAACCCTCTCTGTCTACCAGGATGGTTGGGTAAAGATAAACAACCCTCCCTGTCTACCAGCATGGTTTGGTAAAGCTACACAAGACGAGAACCTGGAGTCCTCACTTGGGTTTGATTTCCCTCCTTATTTGAAATTCTGGGAGTCATTACCAATAGAAATTCCTGTCCATTATCACCACTGCACATGAAATATGTGCTAAATTACCTAAATATATGTCTTGAGTCTTTATTTCATGTTGATTCAACGATGGGAACTGTCATTGCTTGCCGTTGCTGAACTGCTATAGAAAGAGACGCATGAGGTTTCTTCAACTGTTTTCGAGACGCACGCAGGCGCATACATTGACATCATATTACTGTTTCCAACAAGGGACACACACTATTCAAAGAACGATTGGTCTGCATGAGTATCGCAAATCCCAGGGGTAGTAGTAGTACTCTCAAGTTGTCGAAAGCAGAGACTGGTGCCCAAAAGGGCTCATTTTCCTCTATTGTGACTTTGGACGAAAGACATTAACTGTGTGCGTAAATAGAGGTGACTTGTCCTCTTAATAGAGGAGCAAATATACCGATATGATTCAATTTGTTTACATCGATTGCAAAATTGACTTTATGTAGACTTGTTTTACAATGAGGCGCACGGTTCCAAAATACACCTTATCCATTTTGGCAAATTTTTGAGGAGATGAAAAAGACGTTTCCTTTTCAACTTCAGCAAAATTAATGTATTTCTTCATGTTTATTATGTCGACATTATTCCTATACCTGCGATCTGCATACAACTCGTGATATACCGTACCAGGAAGATGTTAACACATTAACTTTTGGATAAAGAGTGTTCTGGAACTGTCATGGTGGATAAGGGCGGATTTTGGAAACATAACAAAAACTTTATAATGATAACTTCGTCATTAGTGATATGTTTCATTGTTTATGTTCTGTAAAGTAATAAAATATGTTAAAAATTAAAAAAGTTTATCCGGAAAATAAGTAATGTGCGCGTAAAAAAATGGCGCGAAATATTTGGGAACAGCATTGCCACCAGTTTCAAAGAATACACACTTACAGAGTGTACATAGAACGTCATAAATATCGTGCTGACGTCTTCTCCATAGAGTATTCTTTGAGATACGTTCCTCTTTCGGTGCCATTTATATGGATAAGGCGGGTTTTGGAAACGACACCCGAATTCATGTTACATTTACATGTGATAAGCCGGGTTTAGGAACTATTTTCTTGTTGATAAAGATGCTAAATCATATGAGCTAAGGAGATGAGCGAAAAACTCATTTTTCCTAAAAACTGGATAAGGCGGTTTTGGAACCGTGCGCCTCCCTATTGTTAGTACAGAAAATAGTCACAGTTGAGGGATGATTGGTGGCGTACGGACCAGAAAACTGAGGCCATCTCCCCTTGGAATAGATTGAATCTATACTGACGACGAGAAACAAACTGCCCAATTGTGTTAAGGAGGGAAACAATTTAGTCCTGAGGAGCTGCTGCCCTGTGTGACGTCACAGTTTGATCTGCGTGTGAACAGCGGTCTCGTATCTGCTGTAACTCTTAATGCGACAGGCTTTACAGAAGAGTCGGCCGGTGCTAATCCTCAACAGTGCTAAGTTCCTGGCAAAACATTTAACTTCTTGGCGACGGTGTTGTAAAACTATATTCTCATCGTCATTACCATATAAGGGTACTGAGGGGAAACATGCTATTAATACGTAATAGAAACTAAATTACAGATACATTAATTATGAAGCAAGACATTTCAAATGAAAAACAAATGTTATACGTGTTTAAAATTGGACGTTGTTCCAAACTTGAATGAATTGAAATACGTATGTAATTTCTGTCGGAAAATGACTACATTTGTTTCTTCCTAAGGTTTGCATGGTACCATTTACAAAGCAGCTTGTAGGCATACAGCATTCTCTCTCTAGTTATCAGCTGTAAAGCAGCTTGGCCGCAGCTCTCCATTCTTATCGCTTTCCTTTTCAGTTGGTAGTAGGAAGTACACCTCATGTCTTCTATTATGTGCGTCATGTATTCTTGTCGTGGTCATCCTCTGTAATTTCTCCCCTCTATGGAACCTCCATAATTGTCTTTAATAACCCATCATGGCGCAGTATATGTCCAATGAGATGGTGTCGATTCCTTTTTATTCGTGACATGAAACATCTACCGACTCTTGCTCTGCAAAATACCTCATCATTGGCAATCATTTCCCTCCAACTTAACTTCAGTAACCTTTTATCGCACCAAACTTTAAATGCAAGCAGTCGCTTTTTCTGATGGTCCACGTCTCCTTTTCCTATATAACGCAATACTCCATACATAAGTCTTCAACAGTTGTTTCCTCACGTTAAGATTGATGGTTTTTGATGTAAACAGATTCTTATTCTTGTGGAAGGCATTCTTCGCTTGACCAATCCTGCTTATTATCTCTCGAAACCTTCTACCATCATTTGCAATTTTAGTTCCCAAGTAGGTATATTCAGACACTTCCTGTAATGTTTCACCCCTCAATTTTGATTTATTGCGTTGAATATTTTGTCTACTGCATACTAACATTTTTAGTTTTGTTCAAATTTATTCTCATATTAAATTCCGATCCCATTACTTGATCCGTCTTATTCAGAATCAGTTGTAAATCGCTCTCACATGTGGCTATTAATGCTATATCATCAGCAAACCGCAACATGTCTATTTTGGTCCCATTGATAGTGACTCCAACGTTCAATTATTCTCTGACTCTATCCACTGCATTTTGAATATATAAATTAAAGAGATATGGAGATAATGAACAACCTTGTCGATCCCCTTTTTCTATGTGGTGGTTTCTACTTTATCGCCGTAAAGAAGAATCCCAAGTTCTTGTTTATATATATTGCATATATACACCATTAACCATGATAAATACAGTACTAACTTTCAAAACTCTGTGGGGAGCCTGAGGCAGAGGAAGAACTCGTTCTCTATTAGCTAGTGAAGGAAGGAAGACTTTTACGTGAAATCCAAACCATGCGATATGACATTTCATATTAGGAACTCTGACATACATTAGCTAAGAATCGAACCCTGGTGAGATGGAAGTACCTTCACGCCCCCTTGTCAGCTAGTGTGTTACAAAGTGCACAATCAAGTAAAATCTATCCATAAAGTTGTTAAATGTTATATTCCCCCCCCCCCCCCTGTATCCCAAAAAGGACAAATAATTCCAAGCAGAACTAAGGGAAACAAGCTGGGTTGTCCGTGGCAGAATATCTGCACACAGTTCACGTCATAGAGGATAATTCCCGTTAATAAACCTTAAAATACCCGTCACATGACCTGAAGCGTACAATTAAATGCGTATACGATAGCCTAACCATGCTAAATTGGTAACAAGTATTGTTACGCTCAACCAAGCCCAAGGCAGAGATGTGATGGTTTATTTAAACTCGTCTTAAGACAACATTTGGCATAGATGTGTGTATTACAGCAACCAAGCCCATGCTAGCGTCTGGATAACAGCTGTGTTATGAACCTACTGAACGTGATAATTTCCTTTCGAAGAAAGATTAATACAACACATGTTTCAAATTTCAATTTTAATATAAGCAGATTGAATGTCAGTTTCTGATATAGACTCATATTCCGCTCCAATCATAAATGCAAATTCCCTCTGTTTTTACTTATTAATTAATCGTATAGCGAATTTGTGAAACATAAGAAAGCTTATCATCTAGGGTTACTGGATGGAGCCGCGTCGTACATCGGTGATTGTTTCCCGAAGTTTCGGCTGTCATTGCAGCAGCCTTAATCGTGGTTAGGTACGAGTTGGTGTCCGTACTCAAACTAACGGTTATTGCCAGCCAGACGTGCCTGCTTGCCCTGCATTGACGTCATGCTGCTTCCTGATTGGTCCGCGCCCCAGCCAGTCGCGCGTTAGGAGAACTTCCGATTTAAATTATTAGGATACTTCTCGACCTCTGTTGCCTCTCTAATTAACCTCTTTTGATATCCAGAAATTTTAGCATCAGTTTCGGCCTTATCAAATTCGATGGCGTGTCTCGTGACGTCAGCATGTTCAGCTATTGCAGATATGTAGTTCATCTCTCTTGTGTCTCGAATGTGCTCTGAAATTCTAATGGAAACGCGTCTTTTTGTTTGCCCTATAGACCGATACACGACGCGGCGCCATCTTGTAATCCTAGATGATAAACTAGACACCGGCCGTGAAAGGCTTCGATCTAAACATAAAAAGCTGTTCACGTCATGTGTAGGTCCCCTTTAAGAATGCGCGTGAATGTTTTCTTGAACTGCTGGTTGGCCAGTGCGTAGCAAAATGGGTTCATGGGACTGTTCGCGTAACACAAGAAATACGAAAACATAAATAAGTGTTCGTTAGTACAAGGAGGCGTGGCACAGAAGCCCTCCACCAAGGCCAGGATGTGATACGGCGTCCAGCAGGCCACGAAGGCGCCTAAGATGAACGAGATGGTGCGGAACGCTTTGCGAGCTCTGTTCTCCGACTTGGATTTCTGTCTGCCGATCCCAGCAGCGCCACTATCCTTTTTTCTGCGCTTTACTTTGAGTCTCTTGCCGATTGTCTTGACAAAGTCTTTCCTTGAACCGCCACCACCGCCTTCTCGACACTCGGAGGTCTTGCGGCTGAGGGATGTCCTCGAGAATTCATGCCCGTCAGTTGTGGGGTTGACCTGCCCTACTGAATTAGAAGTGGTGGTGGTGGGGGTGGTGTTTGTGGCCACTGTCGTACGCTCCACGGGTTCGATGGTCGATATTTCAGCAAGTTCCGGTGCGGTAGGTGGCACAACGCTGGTGACGGGCCTGTTGGAGTCTTCAGCTGGGAGACTGACCTCCGTGTTTACCTTGGTGATTGGCAGGCTCTGGGGAGGAGCTGGTGGAGTGACAGTCACTGATTGTTGTGCTGCAGCTCGCATCAGAGCCGCCTGGAGGAGAGACGTGTTCCCGATGCCGGTAGCCACCGCAGAGGCAGTCATTGTGTGGATAGGCGAGGGAGGGGCAGTGGTAGAGGCATTGGCGATGCTCAGGGATGAAGGGGGACTTTCGAAGATGGGCGAGGGAACTATGACAGAACTTTCATCCATGAAGCGCAGGTCGGCACCGTCTAGGCCCACTAATATGTCGTAAGTCATGGTGAACAGGGTCTTTGGCCGGTCTGTGCTGGAAGGGGGGCTGTCTGAGATAGGAGGGCTGCTCTGGAACTCTTCTGGCGGAGGGATGATGGCTTGAGGTGCCAGGGTGGTGGTGACTATGGGGGTGAGAGTGCTGCTGCATAGCTCTGCGACAGCCGGAGCATCCACCAGGGGGTTGTCTGTGTCCAACAGAGACTGCTCAGGGATCTGAGGTAAGGGGGCAGCGGAGCCCTGCAGTTCAGAGCTGGGAGTGGTTGGGGTTAATGATCGTCTTGATCCCGGTGGCTCAGGCAGCTTCACGGGGATCGAACCGTTGACACGGTTGAGAACTTGCAGTGCTCCTGACTGCGCCACCATCCCCACTAGTGATGGCCGCTTCCTCCCCCAGGCCTGCTGAGCGGTCGGCCCCGCTGTGCTGTCCTCATCAGACTCGAACGCTGGACTGCTCGAGCGCTCGCCTTCAATGACGGTGGAGGCATTGGTGGCAACCGGGACAGGCCCTTTCTTCTCTGAGAAACTGGTGGTCTCCGCTGTCGTTGTTGTGGCGGTGGTGCTGTTCTTCTGCGAGGATGTCTTTTGGCTGGAGGCTGAATCCCCCGAGCCAGGACCATTGTTTGCCGAGGCTGGTGCCACCGTGAGTCCTGCTGATGGAGCAGATGGTACCTGTGCTGCGGCTGGTGGTGGAAGAGACTTGGGCTTGTCTTGGCTCAGTAGTGTACTCTGTGTCTTAGAGATCCCAATCCCAGCAGCTCTTCCCGCCATACCAGACATCGCTCCCGCACTCAGAGCTACCATGGACTGCATCTTACGCTGCTTAGCTTCGCTCTTCTTCTGCATGTCGTAGGCTGTCTTGTATATCCCTCCGTACAACACGAACAGCACCACCAGGGTTGTCCAGTAGTAACCGATGATGAGGGCGGTGTTGAAGACCGGATCCTTGAGGAACTGCACGGCACATTGTCCAGGCAGGAGGTCCCTGTAACCGATGAAGTGTTCCCAGCCGAAGATGCTGATGAAGAAAAGCAATGCTGGGATGATCCATGTGATGGTGACCATCCAGATGACGCGGTTCTTGGTACGCCAACTGCGGTACTTGGCTGCTATCTTGACGGAGCAGAAGCGGTCTATGGTGATGAGGAGGACAGTGTACTGAGAGACGAGGCACACGGTGTAGTCCACAGAGAGCCACAGGTCGCAGAGGATGGGGCCCAGGTCCCAGTAGCCCATGAGCACGTACACAGTGTAGAAGGGCATCGATACTGTGCCTGCAACACAAGAAAACAACATCACAACGCCACATATTGCCTGTCAAGCTATGCTTTTCAGCCTTTTGCCCAATATGACTGGGCGGGGGTAAAACCTGCCTAAAGCGGAACGCAATCGATCCAGATTTATTTTTCCGTCTTCACAGGTTTCCGTTTTACAAATGGTTGAGTGTTCATAAGACAAAATACACCACAAAGAAATACCGTATTATCGCAAAGGATTACTAAGAAATCATCTGAGTTTTGCCCACTTTAAACAACAAAGTTAATTCTTATCCGGACGTTTTTTGTTTTGGTTTTTCGCGTGTTCTTCAATAACTCTCCTCCAGTGTAAGTGTCTTATGTTTAGAATCATTGTCACTGAATTGCAGTACGTAAATAAATGCAGTACACAGTAAAAAGAACACCACTGTTTTCTTGGTAGCATACTGAACTGCTGTGCCCAATATCGCGGGTTCAAACCCGGCCGAAGTCGTCGGATTTTTTAAGAGCGTTAAAAATCCCTCAGTATGCCTTCCTTCGGAGGGGAAGTAAAGCCGGCGGTCCCATGTCATAGATTGATGGCATGAAAAAGATCCTTCCACAGACTAAACTTGTGAGAAGCTAAATTGTTAGGTTAGATTTTGTCGGAACGCTTTATCAAAGTTCCAACGTTCGCCACTAGGTATCATTGATATCTGGTGGCGAAAGTAGGAACTACTTGAAATTGAACGGAACTTGTAGCTCACCCTAATAAGGGTGTCCGCTCGAAGCAGCTACATACTCAGGCGAGCCTAACATGTCCTCGGACACTCCCGGCACTAAAAGCCATACGATAAATAAATAATTCTACTCTCATTTGTCAGAAGAAAACTGTGTGTATTACCAGCTGGTTGGAGGAAGTAATGGTACAGATATTGTGAAATGTAGCAAACCTGCTGCGTCCATGAGGAAAAATTAGAGTTAATGTTTCCTAGGACTTTGGTGCAAGTACAGTCGCACTCAAAATTAGTTCCGGAATTTCTTTCCGTTTCCGCGTTAGGCAGTTTTTTGGTTTACAGAGTCATTTTACATAGGAAATACCTCCGTTCTGAATTTTGGTTTCCGTTTGTCCTATTTCGGGTATACAGAGGGTCCGGTTTAGGCAGGTTTAACTGTATAACACTGTACTGAAAAAATACATGTAGCCTCTTAATATTATTCACTGATATATATGGGGGAATTCAGGATTACGAGTTTCGAGCGTCACACGGTCATCACTGGGATTGAAGATGAAATTTATATAAAAATTGTAAATATTTCTAGGAAAAATGGACGTCCTTAAAAAAAACGGAGGGGACCTCTTTCGCAAGATTGGAAGATGGCACTGTGTGATGTGCTCATGAGAGACTGGCACGACATCAAAGGTGGCAGACGAACAAGAGCAAAACACAGAAAGTGATATTGATTGTTAACTCGTAGTTAACGCTATTTAGGTCCTAAGCCAGCGAGTTTATAGTGGCTCAATTCAAAAGTAAAATATATAAAAGTAATAAATAATATTGTATGGAGATCCATTCTTCCTAGACTTGCATATTCTAAATTGGGTAGATATGAGTTTAATCTTTTATAGCCTATGGTATAAAATTAAACACATTTAGTGAAAGTCATACCACTGGATTTTCATGAGGTACTCCAAGCAAGAACTTCAAAGCAGCTGGAGAAAATTAAGTCTTTGCAGAGGTGTGGAAACATGCAAATAACCAATCACTTCAAAACCTACACAAACACACCATCGACATCTGGAATTCTGAAAAAACTCTCTGAATAATGGAGCACAGCTAGAATTCATCTAATACACAAAGAGGGTGATAGACTGCATCCAAATAATTACCGGGGGGATTTCTATTACTTGATATCACATATAAGATCCTGTCTAGAATTATCCTCACAAGAATTCAGGAAAAGCTTTACCAAGAACTTGAAGAATATCAGGGAGGATTTCGACCTGTAAGAAGTTGTCCCGACCAAATAATCAGTCTTAAGTGGATTATGAAACATCAAAAATTGAAAAACTAAAAGTTTGCCTTCACCTTTGTTGACTTAAGGAAAGCGTATGACTGTATCCATCGTGAATCATTACTTACAATCCTTAAAGAATTTGGATTACACCAGAAACTTATCAATCTCGTTGGTGTTACCCTTAAGAACACTAAATCAAAAGTTACATTTAGAGGGGATTTGTCTGAATAATTTGAAATCCGGACTGGACTTCGACAGGGGGACGGTCTCCCACCATTACTATTTAACTGCGTATTGGAAAAAATCATGCGAGAGTGGTCTAAGAAATGCCGACCAAACATCAAGATAGGCAAAAATAACACACACTATTATCTAGTGTTTTATCCCTTGGTTGGGGGTGGGAAAAACACGGTAGTGTGGATGTGCTGATTTTGAGGACTGCTTCCGATTGAGAGTAGTTTCCCGTAGTTGGGAGAGACTACCAGTGTAGTGTGTTGGTGTGAGTGCTTAAGCTGTTGGGGGCGTATCTGCAGGATGCAGTTACCTGTCAGGGGATGAATGTCTAAGTGCAGGCTGCTAATCTAGCCTGCCAATTAAGTAGAGTGAGCAATTCAGCAAATGTGCAGAGTCAGTGACTCGGCGCTCTGCAGTCGAGTCGCGTGCTCGAGTACAATAGAACCTGACAATGCGATTACTGGCCTCTACGGTCAGGGGCAATTATGACTAAGGTCAGGTTGGGTATAAGGATGTAAAGATGGAGTTTAATTAGTGATAAACGTGTATGCTTACTGACCAGGTGTTTATTGGCCAGTAAATGTGATGTGATGTCCCTCTTGGGGAGTTCGAACAAATATAAAATGTGGTACAATTTGTAAGGTGTACAGTCGTTCAGGGTAGGTGTTTTACAAAGATAAAGGAGTCTGAGCACCGCTAGATCTCACCTGGTGAAGAGCTGGAACGGACGTCGTCGGGCAGGGCCGCTGGCGAAGAACAGAACAGAACAGATAATCCCTCCAATCCGGGTTCCATTCTCATATGTTTCGGCGCTGCTTAGTCAGCATTGCATCAGTGTAGCTGCCCCAGATAGTTCTTAGTGTAAATGTTTATGTGAGTTTTGCAAGCCGTTGGCTAACCTCCTAGGCTTCGGTGGTCGCCGCTTGCTGTGTAGAGATATGTTCTGGAATTATAGTGTTTCCAGTTAGGGTGGTTTTGGTGAAAGATGGCGGGGTGGGTCTCAGGAGGTACTGCCCCCGGGCTGTACACTAGCATTTGCAGATGACCTTGCGGTGCTGGCAAGTAGTGTAGAAGAGGCAACATTACAAATTGAATAATTGGAACAAATAGCAGCAAAAGTCGGTCTACAAATCTCATTTGAAACGACGGAAATGATGCCTTCCTTCAAGGTAGAAACACACTGACTAATAACAAACAAATTAAGGTTGTCAATAAATTCCATAACTTGGAACTTAAACGAGAAAGTATCAGTTGAAAATAGGATAACTAAATTGAACCAAGCACAACGTATTACTTGGCCAATGAACAAGAAGAAATCTCTCTCGATAAATGCAAAATTTAAACACTGCAACTCCGTTATTAAACCTGAAGCAAGCTATGGCAGTGAAACCCTATTCAATCTGAACACGAAATCAACTACAGACAAATTACAGAAGATAGATAGACGAATCCTCAGAACAATTTTAAACAAAAATCACCGAGTAGATGGACAACGGCGATTTCTACTTAATGAAATTGTATGTCAGGAAACTGAGTCAATAATATATACAATGAGAAAAAGGAGAGTTGTTTTTTCTGTCATATATCATGATTACCAGAGACCAGGATACTCAAACAGCTATCCAATACTTTTGGAAAAGTAAAACCAAAAATCATTGGTTCAAAGTAGCCCTAAAAGATCTAGATGAATTAGGCTTGACAATGCAACAATTTGAACACCGGGAAGAGACAAGGATCCTGAGAAACAAAGACGTGAGACTTAGTCTGAAAACTTCTACACGCAAACAATACACCATAACGGACGAAGAACGGGCCACCAGGTCAGACAGAATGAAACAGTTATGGGAGAAGAAGAAGGAGCCAAATTTGTTCTAAGACATGACTGTATATTGGTTTATTATAGTGCTTCATTTTAGTACCGTGTATTACCTTAATGCTGACGATGACCCCAGTGAACGGTTCGAAACTTAAATTCATATTCTGACCTGAAAAACAATCATAAAATTGACGCCCTATGATCATTGGTTTGAATATAGATTAGGCTCTTCCGTGGCATTGTGTGCAAACATTCCTGGAAAACCCTCATACAGGTGTCGGTGAATCGCTCATCCAAGAATGGGAATGTCACGCTCAGCTGCATAGGTCTGCCATGAAATGTACCGTACATGGAAATATAGGTCAGCTGCTCTCTTGATTAACTTGAAGCGATACTCTCGTGCTTCTAGTTGCTGCATGAGTCGTGTCTGTTTATTGAAATATCTACCTCTTGAACAGCGCATTGGGTACGAACTCTCCAGGAGAAACCTGAAAAATACTCGAAACCGATTTATACTCCATCCGAAAGAGCACACTGCTATACGAGTTGACCTCCACCCGTCATCTTTACGGCGTTACATGAAATTCATGGCTTGTTTATTAATCTGATGTAATTTATTTCAGGATTAGGGAAACACTAATTACAATTGGGTACAATCGTGCTGACCTACTGAAAAACATTAAATTTCGATTAAGACAACAATGAACAAGTAGTTCCGTGAAGAACTATACAGCCTATTTTCATATATCCTGCTAATGTTAATTGCCTCTATCAACATACAAAATTTCAGTTTAATTGCTGTAACAGATTCGTAAATATTGAGAACTGTCTAAATATTTCAGATGGTCGCCAGGTTGGATTTTTATTTTTGTACTATTACATTAAGATTATCGTGTACGTGTGGTATTCAAACTTCAATCGCATGATTAGAACACAAGAAGTAAAAACGAGATTTTAAAATTACGCACAGCAGCCATCTTGTGATTATGCAAACAATTGAAATAAATTAGATGCCAGTGGATCAACATTTGTGTAAGCATTTAACGTGCAACGTTTCACGGCACTCGGATAGTTAATTCGCGAGAAACGTCCATTTACATATTTATACTTCGCGTCGCCACCATGTTGGATTTGTGCTCACCAGGTTACTGAAAGTCCTTTAGGTGAACATATGTTCATAGTCTCTATGATCATTAAACAAGAAGTTCCGTGAAGAACTATACAGCCTATTTTCATATATCCTACTTATGTTAATTGCCACTATCAACATACACAATTTCTGTTTGATTGCTGTAATAGATTCGTAGATATTAAGAACCGACTAAATATTTCGAATGGTCGCCATGATGGATTTTATATATGTAGGTCCTAGAGTTATGTACTGTTACATGCAGATTATTGTGAACGTGTAGTATTCAAACTTCAATCGCTTAATTAGGACACAAGAAAAAACAAGGAGATTTTAAAATTTTTCACAGCTGCCATCTTGAGGTTATGGAAACAATTGAAATAAATAGGATGCCAGTGGATTAACATGCGTATAAGGATTTACTGTACCAAGTTTCACTGCACTCGGATGGTTAAATTGCGAGAAACGTCCATGTGAATATTTATAATTCGCGTCACCGCCATGTTGGATTTGTGATCACCAGGTTATTTAAAGTCCTATAGGCGAACTTAAGTTCATAGCCCCTATGAACATTAAAAAATGCAGTTTGATTGCTAAAATAGATTCGTAGATATTCAGTATCGTCTAAATATTTTGGATGGTCGCCATGTTGGATTGTTAAATGTATAGGCCATAGAGTTATGTACCATTAAAGGAAAATTATTGCGTAGGTTCATTATTCAAACTTTCACTTCGATCGCATGACTACATCACAAGAAATAAAAACTTAATTTTAAAATTCGCACTGTCGCCATTTTGAGGTTATGTAAACAATTGAACTAAATTAGATATCAGTGGATTACAATGTGTATAAATACTTCCTGTACCAGGTTTCAGTGCGCTTGGAACATTAAATCGCGAGAAAGGTCTATTTAAAATTTTCAAATTCGCTTGGCCGCCATGTTCGTTTTGTAGTTAACCGGTTTTTGAAAGTCTTATAGATGGACTTCCAGTAGTGCCCTTTATCTCCGTACAAAATTTTAGGGAGATACCGCTAATAGTTTCAGAGATATAGAATGCCGGTGAAATATTTCGCACATCCGCCATCTTGTGATTATGTAAACAATTGAACAAAGTTAGATGTCGGAGCATTACAATGTATATAAACATATACTGTACCAAGTTTCATTGCGTTTGCTTGGTCAAATCACGAGAAACGTCTATTTAAATGTCGCAAATTCGCTTGGCCTCCATGTTGGTTTTGTAGTTACCAGGTTTTAAAAAGTCACATAAGTGAACTTATAGTAGTTCCCTCTATCACCATAGAAAATGTCAGGATAATATCGGTAATAGTTTCGGAGATATTGAATGCTGGTGAAATATTTCGCACAGCCGCCATGTTGGATTGGTGAGTCGTAACAAAATTTGAAGGGCACGGTCGAGGTCGCCGGAAATAGTGCTATGAACTTTCCGAGTTTCATTGAAATCGCTCCTGCCGTTTAGATTTTATTAGGGGGGGACACACACACGATCACACACACACGCACACACACACGGACAAAAGGTGATCTCATAAGCCTATTTTTTCAAAATTGAAAATAGGCTAAAAAATCAGTTTGGTTGCTGTAAAAGATTCATAGATATTGAGAACCGTCTAAATATTTCGGAAGCTTGCCATTTAGGATTGTTATATGCATAGGCCATAGAGTTATGTACTATTCAAGGACAATTATTGCCTAGGTTCATCATGCAAACTTTCACTTCGATCGCATGATTACGACACAAGAAATAAAAACATAATTTTAAAATTTCGCACAGCCGCCATCTTGAGGTTATGTAAACAATTGAATTAAATTAGATGGCAGTGCATTACAATCTGCAAAATCATTTACTGTACCTCATTTCACTGCGCTCAGAGAGTTAAATCACGAGAAAAGTCTATTGAAATATTTCAAATTCGCTTGGTCGCCATGTTCGTTTTGTACTTTACAGGTGTATGAGATATACATAGGTAAACTTGTATTAGTACCCTTTATCACCGTACAAAATTGCAGGGTGATATCTGTAATCGTTTCGGAGATATAGAATGTCAGTGAAATATTTCGCACAGCCGCCATTTTGAGGTTATGTAAACAATTGAACTAAATTAGACTCCAGTGCATTACAATGTGTATAAAGATTTGCTGTACGAAGTTTCATTACGTTTGGATAGTTAAATCGCGAGAAAAGTCTATTTAAAAGTCTCAACTTCGCTTGCCCGCCATGTTGGTTTTGTCGTCACCAGGTTTTTGAAAGCCTCATAAGTGAACATCTAGTAGTGCCCTTTATCACCGTACACAATTTCAGGGCGATATCTGTAATAGTTTCGGAGATATTGAATGCTAGTGAAATATTTCGCACAGCCGCCATGTTGGATTGGTGAGACGTAACAAAATTTGAAGGGCACGGTCTAGGTCGCCGGAAATAGTGCTATGAACTTACCGAGTTTCATTGAAATCGCTCCAGCCGTTTAGATTTTATTAGGGGGGGGGGGACACCCACAAACCTCACACACACGGACAAAAGGTGATCTCATAAGCCTATTTTTTCAAAATTGAAAATAGGCTAAAAATGGCTTCCAACACGATATTCTTCTCTTTCTTCTTCTTCGCCTTCGTTTCGGCGAGCTATGGACCACGTTACATCAGCTGTTTCCTTCTTTGAGCTTTAATCCTTTCCCAGTAGTCCTTGATGCGTTTCCTGTGCGCCTCCTTTCTCTCAGTCGTTAACTTCTCGCCTGTTCTCAGTTTTGGCTTTTCTTGGAATCGCTGGTGTGCTCTAAGTTTTCTCTGGAGAGGAAGAAGTTCTTGAATGTCCTCAAGCGAAATTCCTTCTTCTATAAGATGGTTTTCGATCCCAGACAATCATGGTCCCTTGGTTTTCTTGTCTATAAAGTAGGAAAATATGCGGTTGGTCAATCTCTGTGAGCTCATGCGTGAGTAGGGGAGAGCTAGGAGTTCTAAATAGTGTCATGGCCGCCGCGTTAGTCCAAGCCAATATCTCGCGAACCCATGGTCGAATGTTGACATATGAGGTGTCGTTGAACTCGAGCTGACGTCCTCTTTCCTATTGACCATGTATTATATTTTTCAAAAATTCTTTGTTTTTTTTTGTTTTCGAAAATAGGCGATAGTTTGAAAACCAAACAGGATAGAACGTTGTGCCATGGCTCAAACGAACAGTCTTTATGACCTTTATTTTTTGTAATAAAACTTTTTTATTTTTTATATTTTTTTGAAAACACTCGAATTTTGAAAATCCTATATTTTGGAAACTAGGAACTCTACAAAAAAAATTGTTTAACGTAAATCAATGGTCCCTACCCCCTCTACCCCCAAAATAAATTTCAAGTCTCTAGGATGAAAACCTGCAGTAGTGTGGTAAGGACAGAGCTGCTCCACTTAGCAAGTGGTGAGCCCCTGCGACCTTGGAATGGAAGGAGCCATGCTAGGAGGGCGTGCTTGGATTCGTTTTTTTCGTCTCGTCGTGCTCTTTACGGGAATGTCGGTGTCGAAAAGGTGAAAATCTGGAAACACGGTCTTTTTGGGGTAAAAACGTGATTTTAGACTTTTTGCTATATCTCACGAACCAATAACGCTAGAGGCGTGTTCGACAGGTCCAAGGACTCGGGGTAACGTCCTCTCTGCTATGGACTACTCGTTATAATTTTTAATAAAATTGGAAACTCGGTTTTGGGGTAAACACGTGTTTTTTGTGATTTTGTCGATATCTCACGAAGCAATAACGCTAGAGGCATGTACGATGGGTCCAAGGATTCGGACAGACGTCCTCTTTGCTATGAACTACTCGTTGTAATTTTAAAAAAATTGGGAAACGCGATTTTGGGGGTAAACATGTGTTTTTTGTGATTTTTGCCGATATCTCACGAACCAATAACGCTAGAGACATGTACGAGGTGTCCTAGGACTCGGGCTAACACCCCCTTTCAAATGTGGTAGATATTTTTTTTCAAAAAATAATTCACATGGGTCTAACGCCATACATGTTGAAAAAACGTTTTCTTTTTCTTTGCCTGTTTATAATGTCCATGAAGCGTGGCGGTTGAGAGAGAGACGATACGGCTGGGTGTGTGTGTGTGTGTGTGTTTCAACGAACCTGTCGCTGACCACGGTGGCTGTGTTCAATAGATCAATCGCTATTTCGACGGGTCGGTGTATGACAGAGCGAGGGTACGTTTTTTCACACCTTTTACCTTTAACGTGTAAACGGTGGTGAGAACTTGGTTCTATGTTGGTCGAAGCGAGTACAGAAAACAAACTTACAGGAGGTGAAGGTCATTTGAGCTTATTGGAAGGCTCCGGTCTGACTTGACAACAGGTGCAATGGAAAAAATGACCAAGACGCTTGAAAGTGAAATAATCTGACCATCGTGGTGGCAGGGGAGTGTGAAAGGCATGCACACACATTTGTGAAGCCACATGTAGGCTAAACCAGTGACATCCTGTTTTGCTTCGTACGTGACAAAATGCAAGTTGACGTGAAATTTGATCTACCGCAGGTGTTCACCTGGGACGTTATCTGTCCACGTGCATGATAACTGTTAACAAGTCACATCCTGTTTTGCTTCGTACGTGACAAAATGCAAGTTCAGGTGAAATTTGATCCGGCACAGGTGTTCGCTTGGGTGTTATCTGTCCACGTGCCTGATAACAGAATGTTCAAAGCGTGGGAATCGCTGAATCAGTAAAAAGTATGATGCAACTTGTCGGAATGATGTCACAACCAATAGATAGGCAAGAGCTGCAAACAGCAGTGGTGGGAGGTGAAGGGAGGGAGAGGGGAGGGGTAATGTATGAGAGAACACAGGAGGAAAGGGAAAGACAAACATGTATGAACATGCATGAAGCGCGGAGCGCTGTACACATAGAGCTATAGGTGGTGTACAACATGTGTGAATAAATAAAAAGTACACAGGTTCACACAACATGTAATTTATTGATCCAAGAATTAAACGTAGAGTTAAACCCTAACCATTTGACGTAGAGTTTATTTCCTTTTTGTTTCAACACTTTTTCCACAAGATAATGCTGAGGAAATGCTGTTTTCTGAAGTTCATGGAGATAAAATCTACCTTTTATGGGTAAATAGGTGACTGGACTGTCCAAGTTGACTCGACGAATTCGAAATAGTTCAGTCCCCCACTGAGGCGTGTAGCCCTTATTGAAGGCAGACTTAAATTTGCTCACACGAACAAAATCCCCAATGTTCAGTCGGTGACGTTTAGGATCGGCTGCTTTTATGGGGTTAAACAGTTTATCCAATCGCTGAATATTTTTAGTCACGAGGCGTGGCTTGGTCTCAATCGTTCTATGTTTGGTGTCATTGTAACGTGACACTAGCTCAGGTAACATGTCCAACCAGCGATAACTGCCCTGAGCGGTAAACGCTTTCCACATATGGGTTTTCAATGTTCGGTTGAACCGCTCGACCACACTGGCTTTGAGATTGCTGTACGTGGTGTAATGGTGAATATCCTTAGATTTGAGAAAACTGGAGAAATCCTTGTTGAAAAATTCTTTCCCCTGGTCAGTTTGTAGCAGCTGAGGTTGACGTTGGGAGTGTTGAATAATATGTTGAAAGGCCTTGGTAACTAGTGGACCAGACTTGCGACGCACAGGTTCAACAAAGGCCATTTTGGAATAGACATCAATGACGGTCAACATATAGCGTACACCGTCGTTAACGCCAGCATAGGGTATCATTTCAACCAAGTCAGCCTGCCAAAGTTCATCCACACCTCGTGAAATCACCTTGAGTCGTGGATAATGACGCCTAGCTGGGCGATGCAACTCGTGAGCAATACCCATTTTAATGGGTGAGGGCTTAAACAATAATTTTGGCATTTCGAAGTTCTTGTTCAATTTCTTGAATTTCCCAATCGTGACCGGTGTGGCCAGCTTGACGTGAGGCATGCAACAACTGTAGCCGCTGGACGAGCTTATTGGGATTGTGCCAGTAGGTAACATCCACAAGAGGTTTTAATGGTTTAAATGTCACTCCCGAAGCGGACACTTTACGACGAGTACTTTGACTGGTGGGAAACATTTTTGCAATGATGGTTTTATAATTTTGAGATATATTGGCATTCACTTGTTGCGTGGGATCATACTGTCTTTTGTGAACATGGGTATCCAATAAAATGGATTTATATTTGTCAAGATCCTCTGACGTATAATCATGGGAAGAGGGGGTCCGAGAAAAGAGCAGCTTTAACAGTCCTGGCGTTAATTTATAGTTGATGTTTTTAATGACAGCTTTAGTACGAGCAAATTTAATGGATGAATCGCCAATTTTAAAACTATCATCCTCATAGCGAACACCATACGTGGTATCTGTGTTTCCAATAAATAGATCGGTGAAATAGGGTTCCAATGTTGATCCATAATATTTTATTAAAATGGTTTTCAGTTGAGCTTTATGTTGAGGGGTGGCCAAGAGTTGTGAAAACGGAGACGCTTTGGAAGGGCAAGGTGTTTCGACCATGGCCAAGGATTTCTTTTTTCTCAAAAACTCTGCAAGGGGTGCGGCCTTTTTTTGAGGCGTAAACACTTGTTCCTCTTCATCCTCAACTTCACTAACACTAGTCAAATCTTCCTGTTCCTCTTCCTCTTCCTCAGGGTCCTCGTGCAGTGTCTGCGTGGCTTGTGAAACGGTGGGTAGAGTTTCAGATGGCTTGAAAGAGGGTTTCAACATGGCTTTTAGCGGAGGTGCTAAATGTTGTTGAATAAACAAAGCATGATTGGCACGTGATTGTTTCAATTGACGAAACTTTTGGCGAATAGTATTTTTTGCTCTAATAATATGCTTTTTTAATTGACTCTCTGCTAACGCCATGGTGTCTTGGCAAATGACTTGCCGGGGAATGAGACAGGGCCTTAAATAGCAATAAAATGATCAAACCCTAAGCGATACCGTCCTTGGTTGAGTTCACGTTGTTTGTCAATCACTAAACAGGCATGACGTTGAGTGTTCCAGCACTTGGCACAGAATTCTGTAAACATTTGAAAGGTCATATCCGGATTCACATGTTCATTATAAATGTGACGACTGTTCCTCTCGTCCTGACGAAATAAAACAATGACATTGGCATTGTCACGAATCAACTGTTTGGACATTTTAGAATACGTTTGCCCAAGATAAAAGCAATCGATATGTTTGTGTCGACCCATGCTGAAATAGCTTTGAATGATGCCTTGACGTTCAGTGGATACATCATCGAAAATCATGAGTGAATCAGGCTTTACCTCATCCGGTGAAATCACATTTTCTTGCATGGAAAATGTAAAATAACCCATATTCTCTTTTTGTAATCCAGACATGACTTGATCCAGAAACACGTAGAGGGGTTGGTAGAGAGATTTTGCAAAAATATAAATATTTTGAAAACGCAGACCATTGGGCGCTGTAATGAGCGTTAGCAAAAGATTAGTCTTTCCACAGCCGGAAGGCCCCACAATGATGCAGCGAATGGAAGATGGAAACAGTGAACCATGGCGTTGTTCACGTGATGTGGGACAGAGATGGGAAACCATGTCCCCCACGGGGAATGACTCTTGCTGCTTAATAATCTTCATGTCAACTAAGGCTTAGACAGGCTAGCCGGCTGTCTATATACAGGACACCGAACCTTGTCATAGAAACAGTAGACTGGTACTACAGGTTGACGATGGATGTCTTTGGACGTGCGTTGATGGCCAAAGATAGGCCTGTCCTCATACATGATCCTAAACAGGAAACAGATCCTGCTAATAAACACTATGTGGATAGGTCAGTAGTGCCACGCACAAAACAGGGAGATTATGACTTTAAGGGAAAGCGGTTAACCCATGTAAAACATCCTCAAGTGTCTACAGACGTTACTACGAAAAAGTATGTGGATAACAAAGTGTATGAGTTTTATGACAAAGTGCCACAGCTTATGGTGAATGGCTATAGCGCTAATCACCATCGGATTATTCACGTGGAAGACCCACAAGACGAAGACGATGTCTGTACCAAGCGTTACGTGACCCATGAAATGAAAAGGCTTTATAAATTTATCCCATGTGTATTTTTAGTGTATCTGACAAATGATAAACCTGTGAATGACAGAAACCATTTACCGCTAGTCCATGATCAGCACTCGACCTATGTGCTTGCTTCAGGTTTAAGCCACTATCGATTACACTATGATGGAACCATTCACATCAAATATGCCATACCTGATGAGAACCATTTACAAATAAAGATAAATGGTCATAGGATGTTGATCCATAACCATGAAATGGTCAATGCAGGGGACGAATTATCCTTTCACCTCATGTTGACATGGGATGAAAAGCAAGCGGGAAAAACCATAAACGACTTTATGTGGAATTGGAATATACAGCCATGAAATAACCATCTGACGTTAGTTGTGATTTAAACTTTCTTGTGAAAGGTTGTTGGTCATTATCATCATGGTGAAACAAAGGTATGCAGTGAGAAAGACTAAAAAAAGGACATTGTCCTTGGCAAAGCCTGGGTTTTCAACATTCGAGGACAAGCCCTTGCGAAAGAAAAAAAGAAAAAATAATGTATTGACCATAAGGAAAGCCCTTCGAGCAGCACAGAGACAGGTTATTCCAAAACGTCGGCGACAGGTTTCAAACCAAGGGCGAGTGATTCCCGTCCCCAAACGAGCGGGATTTTTACCTGCATTATTTGCTGGTTTGGCTGCTCTGGGCTCACTTTTGGGCGGTGCCAGTGCAGTGGCGAAAACCATTAAAGCCGCGCAGCAGGGCAAGCAACAACTCAAAGAAAGTCAGCGACACAATGAAACGATGGAAGCGATTGCCATGGGGGCTAGAAATGCCAATTTAAAGCCAGCCTTTTATCAACAAGGATTTGGGATTTCACCATTTCGAAATATTAAAAAAAAAAAAAATAACCTCTGCCATAGCGAGACATGCCCTGACGCATGAACAAGTGGAAAGCTATGCTAAACAACTAAAGCTTTCTCATTTTCGAGGTGTGTTTATGCGAAACCAATTACCCCCACGACCCTGGAAACAGGAATGTGCTGTTGTCAATTTGGATGATCACCGAGGACCAGGAACGCATTATGTAGCTTATGTCAAAGAGGGATCCACGGTATGGTACTTTGACAGTTTTGGGAATTTGCCCCCGCCCATGGAACTAGTGACCTATTTTGGAAACAGGATCAAGATATATTATAATGTGAAACGAGAGCAAACGTTTAACAGCCAACAGTGTGGACGTTTGTGTTTAATTTTTTTATATAAGACGCAGCATAAGCAAAAACGCCACCAGTATGTCGGCAGAAAGTAAAACGTTTACAGTGCATGGACGTGGACCTGAAGTCAGCCTAGACTTTTACCCGCCTATCGAATTGAGTGAAAAACCCTATGGTTTAGGACTTGTTTCTCTTGAAACGTACAATCGAATATACAACATACGTGAAAATGTGAACAACAAGTTTTACTATGATGATTCTGTGCTCACCTTGAACTCTGGTGGATACACGATCGATGATATTTATGAACACATTTATGTGGTGTTGATCAATCAATATGGTTTAAAGTCATTTCTCGACGGAACGCACAAGTTTGAACTTGTAGGCAATACCAACACTCATCGCTGCAGTATTTTCTCTACCTTTAACATTGACTTTAAAACACACCCCGATTCCATTGGTCCATTACTAGGATTTAAACCACGTGTGTTGGAGCCCAACAAAAAACATGAATCAGACCATGAAGTGAAATTCATTGAGGATCATCATGTGTCGGTGACGTGTAATATTATTAGCCAAGTGTACACCAATCAAGAACCATCGCATTCACTTTATGACTTTATTGTGACATCGCCCAATGGCTATATTATTCGTGAAAACCCTCCAGTGGTGCTTTTTCATTCTGTGGCTGTTGATAGTATTAGTAATATAACATTAAGACTGATCAATAGAGATCAACAACTCATTGATCTAGATTCTACCACACCAGTGACTTACAAGTTGGTGCTAAAGCCACTATGAAGTTTGTGTATAAAGCAACAACACCGTCTAGGAATGGTGTTAGTTGTTTGCCACGTGAATACACGTTAACATCTCAGAACAAGCAGATTTTACAGCATTTGGGTTACCACGTCAACCCTCATGATGAATTCTATCCTAGAGATAGCGAACCGCATCGAGGAGCAACCAGGAGTGGTAAGAATTGATCTCCATTCCTATCAAGCTCAAACACCTGGACTCAATAACAATGATGAAATTCAATTTGTTATCAACAACCAAGATATTTACACCCTACCGCATGAAAGTGTCATTCAGATTGAAGGTCGGCTCACCAAAGCCGATGGCTCTACACCTACCACATCCAAGTTGGCCAACCATGGTTTGGCCTTTCTGTTTTCTGAAGTGCGGTATGTCATTAACGATATCGGGGTGGATAGCACTCGAAATGTGGGCATTTCCAGTGTCATGAAACTATACCCCTCTTATAGTGAGGAAGAAGGTAAAACACTTTGCATGGCAGGTTGGTGTCCTGACTCGACCAATGACTGGATGGTACACACCGATGGAACCTTTACTGGATATTTACCTCTTAAACTGATTCTAGGCTTTGCTGAAGATCACCAACGCATTGTGGTCAACGCAAGGCAAGTGCTTTATCTGGTGAGAGACAGGAGTGATAATAATGCACTCAAGGGAGCCGACAATGCCCCCATCGATTCAAAAGTTCAACTACAACGCTTGCTATGGAAAGTGCCTCATGTGACCCTTAACGATAGCAAAAAACTGGACATACTCAAAATGGTAAAGAGAGATATGCCTCTACCCATGGAATTTAGAAGCTGGGCACTCCATGAGTATCCGCTATTGCCCACTACCAACACACACAGTTGGTCTGTAAAAACAGCTCGCTATACAGAGAGACCTCTCTACCTGATCGTGGGTTTTCAAACGAATCGCAAGTATCAACAAACCAAAGATGCCTCGCAATTTGATCACCTGCAATTGAGAAATGCACGTCAGTAGGTAATATAGGCCGAAGCTGGCACAGGGGCTAATGGGCAAGATGGCCGCCGCGCGCAATCACTCTATGTTATTCTTATGGAGGGGTCATTCAGAGCTGGCACAGTGGCTAATGGGCAAAATGGCCGCCACGCCCTGAGACCGTGAATGACGTCACAGAGAGAGGTCGGCCGTGTACTTGCTAAATGGAATATTTATTATTAATATTATTATTATTATTAGGTAATTATTAATTGATCATGTGCAATTCAGACCAGCCTTATATTGTCCACTTTTGGTGTAGTTGCTAGCATTTTAGCTGTTTCCCTAGAGGTGTGGGTTTCATTCCCGCCTCAACCAAGAAATTTTATTCTGGGCTGAGAGCTGGAATGGGGTACACTCAGCCTCATGATGTGAAAGTAAGAAAACGTGGGGTTTCATTCATACCCCAGCCATTCCGCCTAATCCAACTTTACCTAACCTACCCTAACCTAACTTAACCTAACCTAACTTCGCCTAACCTAACCTAACCTAACCTAACAAACATTATTTAACCTAACCTAACCTAGCCAAACTTCAAAGTGAGAGCAAATATGAGAGCAAATGTGAGAGCACACATAATAAACTAAGTTATAACCTAACCTAACCTAACCTAACTTCACCTAACCTAACTTCAAAGTGAGTGCAAAAGTGAGTGCAAAAGTGAGTGCAAGAGTGAGTGCAAAAGTGGGGTGCAAAAGTGAGTACAAAAGTGAGTGCAAGAGTGGGTGCAAAAGTGGGTGCAAAAGTGGGTGCAAGAGTGAGTGCAAAAGTGAGTGCAAAAGTGAGTGCAAGAGTGAGTGCAAAAGTGAGTGCAAAAGTGAGTGCAAAAGTGAGAGCAAAAAAGTGAGAGCAAAGAGTGGGAGCAAAAATTGGGAGCAAAAAGTGAGAGCAAATAAGTAAGAGCAAATGGGAGAAACCTCAGAAACCTCATTTAAATATTTTAGATTCAACATTTTAACATTTTACATTTTAACATTTTAGATTTTTGATTTTTCATTTTAATTTTTTTTTAGATTTTACTTTTTACATTTTTGATTTTTTGTATTTTAGATTTTAGTTTTTTTAGATGTTACATTTTCAATTTAAGATTTTTTGATTTTAGATTTTACATTTTACATTTTCCGAAAAGAGTAAACTACAAGGTCACATACCTAACCTCACCAAACCTAACTTAAGCTAATTCAAAGGCTAATGCACATACACAAAGTATATAAGGGCACATGCAACTAGCCTTATGATAGTCTTATAGGCTACTGTACAACATGATCACTACCCAACCGGGGTATTTTTTTTTTCATTTTGTTGTTTTCTCATTTGTCAATTTTCCAATTTCCCATTTTCAGTTTTTTTTATGTCAGTTTTAAGTTTTTCAATTTCATAATATGGAGACATGGATTTTGCATTTCGTTGTTTACACATTTGCCAATTTTCCAATTTCCCATTTTCGTTTTTTGTTAATGTCAGTTTTAAGTTTTTCAATTTCATAATATGGAAACATGGATTTTGCATTTTGTTGTTTACACATTTATTAATTTCACAATTTCCCATGTACAGTTTTTAAAATGTCAGTTTAAAGTTTTTCAATATCATGATATAGAACCATGGATTTTCAAATTTGTTGTTATACATTATTTGTCAATTTACCAAATTCCCATTTACAGTTTTTAAAATTTCAGTTTAATGTTTTTTCTATTTTGTCAACATGGAATCATGGATTTTCCAATTTGTGTTTTACATGTTCATTTTGCATTAGGAGTGGGGAGAGGCGGGTAGTAATTAGACATGTACAAGCAGTGGCCATAAAATATTTTTATTTTAAATACATGTACACTATTTACACATAATACATTTTTATATATATTCTTTTTTGTTATAAATTGTACAGTTGTTTTTATTTTGTTTTCTATTTATATATTTTTTTTAAATTATGAATACCATTTTTTTATTTTTGTAGTGTTATTGTTTTATTTCCTAAATTGTTTTATGTATTTGCTAGTTGCAGGCAGAAGATTTTGATATTCATAACTTAACTCTTTAAGCATAGTCAATGATTGAGTAATGACCATAGGCATGTGTACCTATACCATCAGCATCAATCACTCTTTTATCATCACCAGGACACAAAGCAATTTTGTTTAGTCTTATAGATGATATGTCATGTTGTTTAGAAGCGATAATGTTCATTGGTATTCTTTTTACATTGTTGTTCATGACACAATCCTTATAATCTTGAAAGCTTATACAATTTTTGACAACCCCTTTGCTAATACCTTTAATCTTTTTGATTTCTTTACCATTTATGTCTAAAGCGTACATTTTAGCTCTAAGTCCAACAAATGCTTTTATAATTTGTCCACAAGCCTCGTCTTTAAATTTCCCCAACGTTTTCTTGTTTAATGTAGAGTAACATATGTGATTAGTAGGATAATCTGATGTGTCCAGGTGTTCTAGGAAATCCAACTTGTCTTGATATACATCTGGGGTGTTAACCAAATAAATGAACGAGTCGGTATCCATATACATGAGTTTAAGATTGTTCATGCCATAATAGGGTAGCAGGACATCATAGTGGTGGGAATACATTAGAGTTTTTGAAATATCCAGTATACACATTCCAATATATATAGGCTTATTGAATACAATGTTACGTTTAGCCATGTGGAAAGCAGCTAGGTTGGGACCATAAATTGTTCTGTCGATGAATGTTGGTTTAGCTATTAGCTTTTCTGCCTTTTTGCTGTCAGTCACAAGACGTATGTCTATTCTTTTACGGATATTTTCCATTGTTTTCCCAAAAAATGGCATTGTTGAATAATTTATACAGATTTTTCTCAAACTCATTTCTGGCTTGTTTTCGAAGGTTGTTATTAAAATCAACGTATGCCTTTAACCAAGGTCTTTGTTTAAACTTTAACACACGATGAATTTTTATCAATTTTATTCCATGATCTAAAGCCTGTTTTAATGCCATGTAGTGAACAACATATCGCCTTCGATTTCCAAGATGAGGAATTAGTTTTTTCAGAGACGAATCCTTAGGTTGTGTACACTCTGGTAGGAAAGGTAAATCGTTGTGTAGATCATGAAGGTCAGATGGGTAATCAACATCAACGTCTAGAATGTATCCCACAGGATCGTCGTTCTTTAGTTTTTCTAGATCAACGGTATCTGGAGAAACCCACTGAAATCCACCATAAGGAAGGGAGTGGCACATAGCCCACCCGTATTGGTTGTTGGCATCATCATAGATAATGAACTGCGATGGTTTCTCAGAATCATAGGTTTCCATGTATTTATTGTTAGCTTCAGCATACCGATGAGACACCTGGCATATGCCTCCACGTATTCCAGACTCGATTAAAAGAATCTGATCGTAATCCTGTAGCAATTCCAGTTCAATGCCTGTGTAAAAGAGCATTGCCTCAAAACTTAAACCAGGCGAAGTGAAAAAGTGTGCAGCATCCGCTCGGTGTGTTTCTAGTGTTTTGTTTCTAAACGTTTCAAAGCTGTCTGCAAGAAGGAGTACATCTGAAGTTAGGTAGAGGTCACTATATTCCCCTAGAGTTTTAATGTTGAACTGTTTCCACACATTTTTAGCATGTTCATAGTCTTTTTGACTAACATCTTCTTGACTTAATTTGTTAAAGAATACCTCTTTTGGAGGTAAACACGTTTCACTTAACTTTTCCCATGAGTCAATGTAGTCATAACAAAATACCCCTTTACGAGTCATGAGCATTGCATTTTCTTTTCCAAAGTACTTGTCTGTTTCAGGGTATGATGTTAAGTTGGAAACTAAGTTTTCCAAACTACTCGGCATTAACCGAAACGTGTCCACAAATCTAAGCTTAACATTTCCTACATATTTGGTGAAGGAAATGTATTTTTCCTTGGAGTTAGCGATAACATCCACTCTCTCAGTAGTACATCCTAATTGCTTTACAATGAAATTTGCGTCGTAGCCACTCATATTATGTAGAAATACAGGAACGGGGTTACGTGTTTTACACCTCAAATTACAGTTATTGTGAGCACTTCCACGGTATTCCCCTGTAATATGGCAATGGTCTCGAACTTTCCAATCCTCTTTGGTATACGGTTTTTGACACAAATAACAGGTTTCAGAACATTGGAACTCTGCTTCTTGATCCTCAGTTAAAGCCTTTGGAACATTTAAGCTGTAAAGGCGATCAATTTCATTAGCTATTGAAATCAAACAGACCATAAACTTTTCTGCAGCGTCAGGTCCACGATAAATAAGAGGTTGGCTTGGAAGGTTTGTCTTTATGTGTTCCACAGCAGGTGAGGGTTTAACGTATATACCAAAGCTCATAGGAACATGACTCTGGTATGGCACTGTATAACTTGCTTCAGGATTGGGTAGACATGTTTGATAGGGTAACAGTATACTTTCAAAATCAGCATAGATAACGTAAGGTATTCTCAGCATTTTTTCCACGTTTAAAAATTTGACAATGGGGTTTTTAATAGGCATTTCAACCCTAGCAATGTCATGCTGGACGCACAAAGCTCTATGTTCTTTCAATTTTTCTATTCCTTGTTGACCATATCGATTATCGAAGTGAGTAAAACACCGTTTACACGTATATATCTTATGTCCATGGTGAGTAATCTGATGTCCTACTAGTTTATCAAAATCTTTGATAAAGACGTAGTGGTTCTGGCCGGATGATGAACTTAGCAAAAGGAGGTCACGATGGTCTTGCATCTCTTGATCCACAACCTTTAGAGGGAACAGTTTATTGTTTTGTTCCAATCCAAATACATTAATGGATATATCGTTGGCTTTTTCAAATTTGGGAATGTCAACTAGCGATGTAGGAAACGATATTACAGAAAAATCATACTTGTTGTCCAGGTCCTTGTATTTACTAATGCGATGAGCATTCTTTTTAACCAGTTTTGCTAAAATGGCATACATAAAACACTTTTCATCATTCAAATTTTCAGGATTAATGCAGGCTTTTCTTGCTTGTATAGCTGCTGGTAATGGAATATATGTGCTTCCACGCAAGGGATTGTACTTATTTATTTTCAATCGTACTCCTTCCACTGCTAACAAAGCCCAATTACTGCCTTTTAGCTCAGATTCTTCCATTTCCGTAGTTAACTTTGTAAATTGTGTTTCCAAGAAACTACTTAAGTCCGTTTCCAAAAATAGGGCCTGATTTCGTGTTTTAAATGCACGATCTGTAATTTCATTGGTAGATGTATGAATGAATCTACATTCAGCCACAAGATTAACTTTTATCGACTTGTGCATTGCTAGTTCTTTCTGCATAGCTTGTATTATTTGCTGTTTGGACTCTTTAAGGTATGAATTTAAATCCTTGCACGTATCGCAACGAATGAAATAGGATTTAAGTCGACCTTCAAAAGATGTCTCATATTCAATAAGTCCATTTTTGTCAGGGACCAATGACAGTAGGTAATGTTTTGTAGGCTCAGATTTTTGTCTTTTAGCTGCCGACACAACATTACAACATTCTTCATGACGACGTCCATTGTAGGCATTGTTGAATGTACAGCCACAAGTCTTGCACTCATAAAATTCCCCACACGATACTTCATGTCGCTTCCTATGATAGTCTCGAAGAAAAGTCTTTCCACACTCTTTACACATATAGCTAGGAATGGGTTCTTCCATCACGAATGTTGATTTCTGCAAACAGCTGCTTACTGCGTATCACAGGGCTAGAGGTTGGTCAGTGAGACGGTCTTTCACGATGTGAACACCGTGAGAGGTAGTAGTCAACTGGTGATATTCTTGTGAAGGGTCCACTAATATACCCCTAGTCTAGACCAACAGCTCTTTACAGCGTATGACAAGGCTGTATACTGGACAGTGAGACGGTCTTCCACGATGTGAACACTGTAACAAGTAGTAGTCAACTGATTATATACTTGCTAAGGGTTCTCTAATATACAATAGTCAAGACCAACAGCTACTTACTGAGTAGTACAAGGCTGTACAATAGTTGTTTTGACAGTCTTTCACGATGTGGTCACTGTGGATGGCGGTAGTCAACTGATGATATTCTTGATAAGGGTCCTCTAATGTACCCCTGGTTAAGGGTAACAGCTGTTCACTGCTTATGACAAAGCTAAAGACTGGTTGCTTCAACGGTCTTTCACAATGTAAACACTGTGACAGGTAGTAGTCAACTGAAAATATTCTTATGGCCTACTCAAGGTTATCAGGTACTTACTGCATATCAAAAGGCTGTACACTCATGTGTGTTAGGCACTCTTTCTTGCTAAGGACCCCAATATTCCCTACACAAGGCTATACATGTTAGTTCTAAACACTTAGTGATTAATTGTATATTCAATTTTTGTACAAAGCTTACACAAGCACGTTTTTATGAGGTAAAACTTTGTTAAATAGCTGCATGCGACACACAAAGTATGTTGCCGCTATCTAGCGGTGACTATGAGAACTACTTGAACGACCAGCATGCTACCTAGCGCTCCATTTCAACACTCGCTCACTGAACGACCAGCATGCTTTCTAGCGGTCGATAGCAATACTCCTCAACTACCAGCCTGCTATCTATCGGTCAATATAACAACTCACTCAACTACCAGCATGCTACATGGCTTTTTTTTGTCAGTTTTTTGTTTGCCTTTTTCTGTTGGCTTTTGTATTAGCTCTTTCATATTTGCTCTTGCTTGTTGGGGCTTATTTGGTCTTGGAAAGTATGGTAGTCCTTTTTTTATGGCTGCATAATGCTTACAGCCATGTTTGTAAGCAGCAACAACAACAACAACAACAACACACAAAATTTATTTAAAAAAACAAAGTACTCGAAGGTTTATCAATGACTCTCAACTCTTACACTTACCTCTATCCCATGCCTAGTCAAAAGAAATAGTGTATTTTTCAAATTTTTCAAAAAATATTTGGAAAGTAGGCTATATCATTAAACTAAAAATCCTAAAAAGACATATGTTAACTCCAACACCTACCTCTATACCATTCTTAGTCCAAAAATAGTGTATTTTTAAATTTTCCAAAAACATATTTCCAAAATGGGTTATATTTCCAAAATTAAAAAGTTTACAAAAATGTTTGTTTGACAGAAATGAATGGCCTTTACCCCCTCTACCACGGTACCAAGTCCCAGGTCTCTAGGACAACAAAAATAAAATTTTGAAAATGGGCTTTATTTCCAAAATTAAGAATTTTACAAACAAGTTTGTCTAACGTAAATCAATGGTCTTTACCCCTTCTATTCCCATACCAAGTCTCAGGTCACTAGGTAAAGAAAATAATTTTTTTTAAAAATGATCACTATTTTGGAAACTAGGAATTCTACAAAAAAGTTTGTTTAACATAAATGAAAGGTCTCTATCCCCTCTACCGGTAAACCAAGTTACAGGTCTGTAGGACAAAAATGAAAAACGTTCAACTGGGAAAGTAGGCGATTTTTCATAAAACCAAACATTCTAAAAAGTGTTCTATGGGCTTAAAATAATGGCCTCTATGTCCTTTATTTTTTATAATAAAACTTTTTTATTTTTTACATTTTTTTTGAAAAAAGTTCAATTTTGAAATTTTTATATTTTGGAAACTAGAAAGTTTACAAAAATGTTTGTTTGACGTAAATGACTGCCCCTGACCCCATCTACCACCAAAATAAATTTCAATTCGCTAGGACAAAAAATAACAGTAGTAGTGGAGTGGTGGCGCTTCTCACTCCAGAACCCCCCTTGCTCTACTACTAAGCCTCAGCCATGTTAAATATCTCTCGAACGCATGGTCTGATTTTGACAAATGAGGTATCGTTGGACTCGGGCTGACGTTATCTTTGCTATGGACTATTCGTTATATTTTTCAAAAAAAATTTGAAAAATTTCAAATTTGAAAAATTTCAATTTTTTTTTGAAAAATATAACGAATAGTCCATAGCAAAGATAACGTCAGCCCGAGTCCAACGATACCTCATTTGTCAAAATCAGACCATGCGTTCGAGAGATATTTAACATGGCTGAGGCTTAGTAGTAGAGCAAGGGGGGTTCTGGAGTGAGAAGCGCCACCACTCCACTACTACTGTTATTTTTTGTCCTAGCGAATTGAAATTTATTTTGGTGGTAGATGGGGTCAGGGGCAGTCATTTACGTCAAACAAACATTTTTGTAAACTTTCTAGTTTCCAAAATATAAAAATTTCAAAATTGAACTTTTTTCAAAAAAAATGTAAAAAATAAAAAAGTTTTATTATAAAAAATAAAGGACATAGAGGCCATTATTTTAAGCCCATAGAACACTTTTTAGAATGTTTGGTTTTATGAAAAATCGCCTACTTTCCCAGTTGAACGTTTTTCATTTTTGTCCTACAGACCTGTAACTTGGTTTACCGGTAGAGGGGATAGAGACCTTTCATTTATGTTAAACAAACTTTTTTGTAGAATTCCTAGTTTCCAAAATAGTGATCATTTTTAAAAAAAATTATTTTCTTTACCTAGTGACCTGAGACTTGGTATGGGAATAGAAGGGGTAAAGACCATTGATTTACGTTAGACAAACTTGTTTGTAAAATTCTTAATTTTGGAAATAAAGCCCATTTTCAAAATTTTATTTTTGTTGTCCTAGAGACCTGGGACTTGGTACCGTGGTAGAGGGGGTAAAGGCCATTCATTTCTGTCAAACAAACATTTTTGTAAACTTTTTAATTTTGGAAATATAACCCATTTTGGAAATATGTTTTTGGAAAATTTAAAAATACACTATTTTTGGACTAAGAATGGTATAGAGGTAGGTGTTGGAGTTAACATATGTCTTTTTAGGATTTTTAGTTTAATGATATAGCCTACTTTCCAAATATTTTTTGAAAAATTTGAAAAATACACTATTTCTTTTGACTAGGCATGGGATAGAGGTAAGTGTAAGAGTTGAGAGTCATTGATAAACCTTCGAGTACTTTGTTTTTTTTAAATAAATTTTGTGTGTTGTTGTTGTTGTTGTTGTTGCTGCTTACAAACATGGCTGTAAGCATTATGCAGTCATAAAAAAAGGACTGACATACTTTCCAAGACCAAATAAGCCCCAACAAGCAAGAGCAAATATGAAAGAGCTAATACAAAAGCCAACAGAAAAAGGCAAACAAAAAACTGACAAAAAAGCCATGTAGCATGCTGGTAGTTGAGTGAGTTGTTATATTGACCGATAGATAGCAGGCTGGTAGTTGAGGAGTATTGCTATCGACCGCTAGAAAGCATGCTGGTCGTTCAGTGAGCGAGTGTTGAAATGAAGCGCTAGGTAGCATGCTGGTCGTTCAAGTAGTTCTCATAGTCACCGCTAGATAGCGGCAACATACTTTGTGTGTCGCATGCAGCTATTTAACAAAGTTTTACCTCATAAAAACGTGCTTGTGTAAGCTTTGTACAAAAATTGAATATACAATTAATCACTAAGTGTTTAGAACTAACATGTATAGCCTTGTGTAGGGAATATTGGGGTCCTTAGCAAGAAAGAGTGCCTAACACACATGAGTGTACAGCCTTTTGATATGCAGTAAGTACCTGATAACCTTGAGTAGGCCATAAGAATATTTTCAGTTGACTACTACCTGTCACAGTGTTTACATTGTGAAAGACCGTTGAAGCAACCAGTCTTTAGCTTTGTCATAAGCAGTGAACAGCTGTTACCCTTAACCAGGGGTACATTAGAGGACCCTTATCAAGAATATCATCAGTTGACTACCGCCATCCACAGTGACCACATCGTGAAAGACTGTCAAAACAACTATTGTACAGCCTTGTACTACTCAGTAAGTAGCTGTTGGTCTTGACTATTGTATATTAGAGAACCCTTAGCAAGTATATAATCAGTTGACTACTACTTGTTACAGTGTTCACATCGTGAAAGACCGTCTCACTGTCCAGTATACAGCCTTGTCATACGCTGTAAAGAGCTGTTGGTCTAGACTAGGGGTATATTAGTGGACCCTTCACAAGAATATCACCAGTTGACTACTACCTCTCACGGTGTTCACATCGTGAAAGACCGTCTCACTGACCAACCTCTAGCCCTGTGATACGCAGTAAGCAGCTGTTTGCAGAAATCAACATTCGTGATGGAAGAACCCATTCCTAGCTATATGTGTAAAGAGTGTGGAAAGACTTTTCTTCGAGACTATCATAGGAAGCGACATGAAGTATCGTGTGGGGAATTTTATGAGTGCAAGACTTGTGGCTGTACATTCAACAATGCCTACAATGGACGTCGTCATGAAGAATGTTGTAATGTTGTGTCGGCAGCTAAAAGACAAAAATCTGAGCCTACAAAACATTACCTACTGTCATTGGTCCCTGACAAAAATGGACTTATTGAATATGAGACATCTTTTGAAGGTCGACTTAAATCCTATTTCATTCGTTGCGATACGTGCAAGGATTTAAATTCATACCTTAAAGAGTCCAAACAGCAAATAATACAAGCTATGCAGAAAGAACTAGCAATGCACAAGTCGATAAAAGTTAATCTTGTGGCTGAATGTAGATTCATTCATACATCTACCAATGAAATTACAGATCGTGCATTTAAAACACGAAATCAGGCCCTATTTTTGGAAACGGACTTAAGTAGTTTCTTGGAAACACAATTTACAAAGTTAACTACGGAAATGGAAGAATCTGAGCTAAAAGGCAGTAATTGGGCTTTGTTAGCAGTGGAAGGAGTACGATTGAAAATAAATAAGTACAATCCCTTGCGTGGAAGCACATATATTCCATTACCAGCAGCTATACAAGCAAGAAAAGCCTGCATTAATCCTGAAAATTTGAATGATGAAAAGTGTTTTATGTATGCCATTTTAGCAAAACTGGTTAAAAAGAATGCTCATCGCATTAGTAAATACAAGGACCTGGACAACAAGTATGATTTTTCTGTAATATCGTTTCCTACATCGCTAGTTGACATTCCCAAATTTGAAAAAGCCAACGATATATCCATTAATGTATTTGGATTGGAACAAAACAATAAACTGTTCCCTCTAAAGGTTGTGGATCAAGAGATGCAAGACCATCGTGACCTCCTTTTGCTAAGTTCATCATCCGGCCAGAACCACTACGTCTTTATCAAAGATTTTGATAAACTAGTAGGACATCAGATTACTCACCATGGACATAAGATATATACGTGTAAACGGTGTTTTACTCACTTCGATAATCGATATGGTCAACAAGGAATAGAAAAATTGAAAGAACATAGAGCTTTGTGCGTCCAGCATGACATTGCTAGGGTTGAAATGCCTATTAAAAACCCCATTGTCAAATTTTTAAACGTGGAAAAAATGCTGAGAATACCTTACGTTATCTATGCTGATTTTGAAAGTATACTGTTACCCTATCAAACATGTCTACCCAATCCTGAAGCAAGTTATACAGTGCCATACCAGAGTCATGTTCCTATGAGCTTTGGTATTTACGTTAAACCCTCACCTGCTGTGGAACACATAAAGACAAACCTTCCAAGCCAACCTCTTATTTATCGTGGACCTGACGCTGCAGAAAAGTTTATGGTCTGTTTGATTTCAATAGCTAATGAAATTGATCGCCTTTACAGCTTAAATGTTCCAAAGGCTTTAACTGAGGATCAAGAAGCAGAGTTCCAATGTTCTGAAACCTGTTATTTGTGTCAAAAACCGTATACCAAAGAGGATTGGAAAGTTCGAGACCATTGCCATATTACAGGGGAATACCGTGGAAGTGCTCACAATAACTGTAATTTGAGGTGTAAAACACGTAACCCCGTTCCTGTATTTCTACATAATATGAGTGGCTACGACGCAAATTTCATTGTAAAGCAATTAGGATGTACTACTGAGAGAGTGGATGTTATCGCTAACTCCAAGGAAAAATACATTTCCTTCACCAAATATGTAGGAAATGTTAAGCTTAGATTTGTGGACACGTTTCGGTTAATGCCGAGTAGTTTGGAAAACTTAGTTTCCAACTTAACATCATACCCTGAAACAGACAAGTACTTTGGAAAAGAAAATGCAATGCTCATGACTCGTAAAGGGGTATTTTGTTATGACTACATTGACTCATGGGAAAAGTTAAGTGAAACGTGTTTACCTCCAAAAGAGGTATTCTTTAACAAATTAAGTCAAGAAGATGTTAGTCAAAAAGACTATGAACATGCTAAAAATGTGTGGAAACAGTTCAACATTAAAACTCTAGGGGAATATAGTGACCTCTACCTAACTTCAGATGTACTCCTTCTTGCAGACAGCTTTGAAACGTTTAGAAACAAAACACTAGAAACACACCGAGCGGATGCTGCACACTTTTTCACTTCGCCTGGTTTAAGTTTTGAGGCAATGCTCTTTTACACAGGCATTGAACTGGAATTGCTACAGGATTACGATCAGATTCTTTTAATCGAGTCTGGAATACGTGGAGGCATATGCCAGGTGTCTCATCGGTATGCTGAAGCTAACAATAAATACATGGAAACCTATGATTCTGAGAAACCATCGCAGTTCATTATCTATGATGATGCCAACAACCAATACGGGTGGGCTATGTGCCACTCCCTTCCTTATGGTGGATTTCAGTGGGTTTCTCCAGATACCGTTGATCTAGAAAAACTAAAGAACGACGATCCTGTGGGATACATTCTAGACGTTGATGTTGATTACCCATCTGACCTTCATGATCTACACAACGATTTACCTTTCCTACCAGAGTGTACACAACCTAAGGATTCGTCTCTGAAAAAACTAATTCCTCATCTTGGAAATCGAAGGCGATATGTTGTTCACTACATGGCATTAAAACAGGCTTTAGATCATGGAATAAAATTGATAAAAATTCATCGTGTGTTAAAGTTTAAACAAAGACCTTGGTTAAAGGCATACGTTGATTTTAATAACAACCTTCGAAAACAAGCCAGAAATGAGTTTGAGAAAAATCTGTATAAATTATTCAACAATGCCATTTTTTGGGAAAACAATGGAAAATATCCGTAAAAGAATAGACATACGTCTTGTGACTGACAGCAAAAAGGCAGAAAAGCTAATAGCTAAACCAACATTCATCGACAGAACAATTTATGGTCCCAACCTAGCTGCTTTCCACATGGCTAAACGTAACATTGTATTCAATAAGCCTATATATATTGGAATGTGTATACTGGATATTTCAAAAACTCTAATGTATTCCCACCACTATGATGTCCTGCTACCCTATTATGGCATGAACAATCTTAAACTCATGTATATGGATACCGACTCGTTCATTTATTTGGTTAACACCCCAGATGTATATCAAGACAAGTTGGATTTCCTAGAACACCTGGACACATCAGATTATCCTACTAATCACATATGTTACTCTACATTAAACAAGAAAACGTTGGGGAAATTTAAAGACGAGGCTTGTGGACAAATTATAAAAGCATTTGTTGGACTTAGAGCTAAAATGTACGCTTTAGACATAAATGGTAAAGAAATCAAAAAGATTAAAGGTATTAGCAAAGGGGTTGTCAAAAATTGTATAAGCTTTCAAGATTATAAGGATTGTGTCATGAACAACAATGTAAAAAGAATACCAATGAACATTATCGCTTCTAAACAACATGACATATCATCTATAAGACTAAACAAAATTGCTTTGTGTCCTGGTGATGATAAAAGAGTGATTGATGCTGATGGTATAGGTACACATGCCTATGGTCATTACTCAATCATTGACTATGCTTAAAGAGTTAAGTTATGAATATCAAAATCTTCTGCCTGCAACTAGCAAATACATAAAACAATTTAGGAAATAAAACAATAACACTACAAAAATAAAAAAATGGTATTCATAATTTTAAAAAAATATATAAATAGAAAACAAAATAAAAACAACTGTACAATTTATAACAAAAAAGAATATATATAAAAATGTATTATGTGTAAATAGTGTACATGTATTTAAAATAAAAATATTTTATGGCCACTGCTTGTACATGTCTAATTACTACCCGCCTCTCCCCACTCCTAATGCAAAATGAACATGTAAAACACAAATTGGAAAATCCATGATTCCATGTTGACAAAATAGAAAAAACATTAAACTGAAATTTTAAAAACTGTAAATGGGAATTTGGTAAATTGACAAATAATGTATAACAACAAATTGGAAAATCCATGGTTCTATATCATGATATTGAAAAACTTTAAACTGACATTTTAAAAACTGTACATGGGAAATTGTGAAATTAATAAATGTGTAAACAACAAAATGCAAAATCCATGTTTCCATATTATGAAATTGAAAAACTTAAAACTGACATTAACAAAAAACGAAAATGGGAAATTGGAAAATTGGCAAATGTGTAAACAACGAAATGCAAAATCCATGTCTCCATATTATGAAATTGAAAAACTTAAAACTGACATAAAAAAACTGAAAATGGGAAATTGGAAAATTGACAAATGAGAAAACAACAAAATGAAAAAAAAAATACCCCGGTTGGGGTAGTGATCATGTTGTACAGTAGCCTATAAGACTATCATAAGGCTAGTTGCATGTGCCCTTATATACTTTGTGTATGTGCATTAGCCTTTGAATTAGCTTAAGTTAGGTTTGGTGAGGTTAGGTATGTGACCTTGTAGTTTACTCTTTTCGGAAAATGAAAAATGTAAAATCTAAAATCAAAAAATCTTAAATTGAAAATGTAACATCTAAAAAAACTAAAATCTAAAATACAAAAAATCAAAAATGTAAAAAGTAAAATCTAAAAAAAAATTAAAATGAAAAATCAAAAATCTAAAATGTTAAAATGTAAAATGTTAAAATGTTGAATCTAAAATATTTAAATGAGGTTTCTGAGGTTTCTCCCATTTGCTCTTACTTATTTGCTCTCACTTTTTGCTCCCAATTTTTGCTCCCACTCTTTGCTCTCACTTTTTTGCTCTTACTTTTTTGCTCTCACTTTTGCACTCACTTTTGCACTCACTTTTGCACTCACTCTTGCACTCACTTTTGCACTCACTTTTGCACTCACTCTTGCACTCACTTTTGCACCCACTTTTGCACCCACTCTTGCACTCACTTTTGTACTCACTTTTGCACCCCACTTTTGCACTCACTCTTGCACTCACTTTTGCACTCACTTTTGCACTCACTTTGAAGTTAGGTTAGGTTAGGTGAAGTTAGGTTAGGTTAGGTTAGGTTATAACTTAGTTTATTATGTGTGCTCTCACATTTGCTCTCATATTTGCTCTCACTTTGAAGTTTGGCTAGGTTAGGTTAGGTTAAATAATGTTTGTTAGGTTAGGTTAGGTTAGGTTAGGCGAAGTTAGGTTAGGTTAAGTTAGGTTAGGGTAGGTTAGGTAAAGTTGGATTAGGCGGAATGGCTGGGGTATGAATGAAACCCCACGTTTTCTTACTTTCACATCATGAGGCTGAGTGTACCCCATTCCAGCTCTCAGCCCAGAATAAAATTTCTTGGTTGAGGCGGGAATGAAACCCACACCTCTAGGGAAACAGCTAAAATGCTAGCAACTACACCAAAAGTGGACAATATGAGGCTGGTCTGAATTGCACATGATCAATTAATAATTACCTAATAATAATAATAATATTAATAATAAATATTCCATTTAGCAAGTACACGGCCGACCTCTCTCTGTGACGTCATTCACAGTCTCAGGGCGTGGCGGCCATTTTGCCCATTAGCCACTGTGCCAGCTCTGAATGACCCCTCCATAAGAATAACATAGAGTGATTGCGCGCGGCGGCCATCTTGCCCATTAGCCCCTGTGCCACCTTCGGCCTATATTACCTACTCACGTCTTTTCCTCAACGGAGCTGTGTTTCCCTATGAAGGACTGGATTTGGATTTTTCAAAAAATAAGTTTGGGCCCCTGTACGACTTGTTTTCTAAATTTCGATGGTCGTATTATCAAAAAGAGAACGGCCCCATGCTACTACCCCAAGCGTTTAAGGCAAGAGCACCACTGATTGTCTTTGACTGTTCTTACCTGGAAGAGTCTGTCAAGCCATCCAATATCGACATTCGACTAGATTTTGAAACGCATGACAATGTACCAGCCAATACGACGGCCTACTGTTTGATTATTCATCACAAACAAGTCAACTATTATCCACTGTCCAACCAAGTGACGAGTGTATAAATAACAGCTCAACCCACGTCAAGCCGCTCAGTCATGTCTTGCTTTAAAGCCTCAAGAGACGTTACATCCATGAATTTAAACTCTGAGGAACAACGTTTCAAGACTTTTGCCACATGGCCAGTGCCTTTCATAAACCCTCAAGCCTTGGCGGCCGCTGGATTCTACTATTTAAAAACAAGAGATGAAGTGAAATGTGCCTTTTGTCCCATCATCATAGACCAATGGCAGGAGGGCGATGAACCCATGCAGGAACATCAACGCTGGTCACCCACCTGCCCCTACCTGTGCAGAATGAAAGTGGGAAATATACCCTGTTATTCAAGCTATCCATCACTTGTGTCTCTGGGTGATGAAAAAAAAAACAAGTTACGATACGTGTGGGCCGTATGGTATCCATGGTGCTTCGGTGAGCAGCTCACCATCAAAAACGCCTAGTTTAGAGACATTGGGACATCATCGGTGTTATGGACGTTACAAACACAAGAGACTATATTGTTGTATCAGTTGCTATCGTCCATATCCTAAAATGAGAAAAGCCTGTAAGACGTGTTATGATAATAAAATGATGTAATTCTTAAATTCTTATTTTTTTGCTTTTGCCTCTGTCCTACCCTAACCTTATTTTTTGGAACTAGCATGGCAGGTAAGTCCATGCCATGATCACACCTGATCGTCCGTCAGTCGTCAGTTGAACTTGGTCCAGACAAGCGTCAACATGTTGCGCACACTCATTGTGGATTGCCAAGGGTTTAAAATTGGTGACAACAAATTTATATTTAAACAAGTGGCCGTGATCGATTGTACCACGTTTTGGATATCACAAGCTACGCATTTGCTATTTAAACCACCCCATGCTTTTGATTTGTTGTGTGAAAAAGACCGTAAACAAACCCAGTGGATTGAAAATCATAGGCAACTAGACTGGAATCAGGGAACCATTTCCTATAAATATTTGGATGTGGTTATGAAAGCACACTTGTCCTCGGCCAATGTGGTATTTGTGAAAGGTAATGAAAAACGTCAATGGTTGCAACCATTTTTGGCGTCTTACTGCCAATGTATCGACCTCATGGAGTTGGGCTGCCCCTCCCTGCAAACGCTCATGGATACTTGTTCCTGTGGCAACATTACCCATACAGCCCTATCGCATGCGTGGCATCTCTTTCATTGGTTAACCACCCATGCCTGCTGGGAGTTGTTGAACAAAATTATAACTCAAGATTTACCTGTGAATGACGTCAGTGAGATTTCTACAAGCGACGTGTAAACATCTACAGCACGTGATACCATGGAGAAAGGCAATGCTACGGACAAAGCCATCGGCAAGTTCTTTGTGTGCAAAAAGAAACTAGACAGTTTTACCAAAGAGGAACTCTTGGCGCTGCCCAAGTCGTTCATTTATTATGTGGCCGCCAACGCGGTCAAAGAAATCTGGCAACATGTACCAAAATCATGGACTCAAGATCCTGTGTTGAGTGAATTGCAACCCTGTACGGATTACGATCACCATAAGCAAGTGGCCATGGCAAAAATACCGTCTATGCGTCAGTGTGCGACTTGCCAGCTAGTGAAACTGTATCACGGTCATAAAAGTCCATGTAAAGACTTTGTTGAATCATTCCACGAGTGTCATGGCGAGAAAAAGCAACAACAACAAACACAAACATCGTCCACAGAGGAGGAGGAAGACCAAACCTTTTTACCATCGATGGAAAAGGATATGCCAGACCTGTACTGGCAATGGCGTCATTGACAAAGTGATTCAATACTTACCTTTCGAAATCCATCTTCCAGGTTATCGTTTTTGCGGCCCTGGAACTCGTCTCGAAAAACGTTTACAACGTGGTGATGTACCCATTAATCTTTTGGATCAAGCATGCAAGGAACATGACCTTTCTTATCGCCATAGTCATCCTGGTTTAAGACATGTGGCAGATAAATTGTTATTGAAGAAAGCTAAACAACGTTTCACATCCAATGATGCCTCAGTGGGTGAAAGAATGGCAGCCCTGATTGTCATGAGTGCTATGAAAGGAAAGTTGATGATGCATGGACATAAACATTGAGGAGTGAGGAATTGGGATTTGTTTGTATTCTATTTTTCTTTTGTCAATTCACTATGACTATGAAATAAAAACAAAAGTTTTCCAGAGCACGATGTTTTGTTATTTTTAATTTTAAGAAATCGTGATGTTGATGGCTGATTTTTTCATTTTACACATTTCACACATGATGAATTCCACACACTGTCATTTATCATTTTGCAATTTACAGTTTTTGAAAACGTTCGTTTCAAGTTTAACGTTTTTGATGATATGGATTTTTCCATTTTGCTGATGACACATTTTAAACAATGTCCGTTTGAAGTTTTTGAATTTTCAAATTTCACACATGGCCATTTCCAGTTTTTAAAAATGTCCGTTTTAAGTTTTGCTGTTTTGGTGATATGGAAACATGGAATTTCCATTTTGCTGTTTTCATATTTTTTTCCATTTGGTGTATGTCGAAAGTTGAGATTTGACAATGATGTTGATGCGAGTGCTTGACCTTGATAATACTGCAATGTGTTGATGTGTGTTTGGAGAAACGTCGAGGTCTACGACTACTGCAGGTAAGACTGTTTTTACAAAAATAATGTCTTTTGACTGCCACATTTCAATGAAAAAACGGAACTATTTAAAACAAAATGAATATATAAGTGACCATTTACCCCTCCCCACCCACCCACCCTACCTCACCGTGTTTGCTCTGGTCAACCATATACATCAGCTTTCTCTCTCCACTCATACATTCACACCTGTCTTTGGGAACAAACACAACCACTTTATTTATTCCCAAAAGCACATTCTCGACATGCTCACTCATCCCAAAAGAACTTTTTAGTTTATCATTTACATTACGAAAAATAATTAAATACTAGTTATTAAAGTTACTAAAAATCTTACTTATTTCATATTTACAAAAAAAACTCAACTTTGTACAGCGTTAAAAGAATCAGACTATTTACCAATCAAAAAATTTAAAAAAAATAAGGTTGCATAGAACTTTTTAAAGAGCAAAAGGTCCAAGTGAATTGTCACTATTTACAAAATCTACTATTTACAATGACAAAAAAACAATATTTACAAAATTCTAAATCTACAAGTTACAAAAAGCCATGTCCCATAAACGATTAAACAGTGAAATCACACCTCCTCCTCGTTGCGATCATAACCCCAGGGCAGGCTAGTGAGCAGGTCATCAGCCCACACACGCTTGTTATCCATGGAGGCGAGGGTGCGTTTTCTCTGTTCCACAAGATACAAATGATGGTTGCTGGATTGTATCCTGCACTGTGTATGAGACATAGCTTTGCCAGTGCGTAAAACCGCTAAGTAATCGTCTACACGTAGCGATTTTACCACTGCTCTACCTACACCTTTTGCTCTTTTGGCTTCCTTAGAGTCGAGTGTGCGATAAGCATACATTTTCGAAGCCAAACCTACGAATTCCGTCATAATGGAATCACCGCATTCATCTTTTAAAACGCCCATTTCCTTTTTGTTCTTTATGGGCAGCTGAAACACGTTGTCAGCACTATAGCAAGAAGTGTCGAACCAGTCACTATGTTGCCTCATGACGTCATAGGGGTTGCAGTGGCGAATGTGGTAAATGAATGAGTCCGTGTCCATATACAAAAGAGAGACGTCCTCAAAATGGCGTTTGGCAAACTCATAGTGGAATCGATACATGACAGATTTAGAAAAGTCTAAAATGACTTGACCCAAGTAAATGGGCTTATCCATGGTCACGCTGGTCTTACTCATTTCAATAGTAGCCAAATCCTCATCGATAATTTTGATCGATTTGAAATTTGGCTTGGCAATGTACCGCCGGGCACCCCACTGCCCCTCCCAGACATTCACCAATTTAATGTCACGGTATTTGCGGACATTCTCCATGGATTTGCCATAGATGCAGTTGTTCATTAATTTAAAAAAATTAATTTCAAACTGCTGTGTTGCCATTTGTCGGTGCTCTGTGTTGAGTCGCATGTATGGCTCAAGCCATGCTTTTTGAGCAAAAGAAATACCCCTGTGGATTTTCTTCAACACCAAGCCTTGGGCGAGGCATTGCACCAACATTTGGATATGTAGCACATACCGATTTTTGTTGTAAAGTGTGCCCATGAGTTTTTCAATCTTCACTTTACTGTCAGGGGGAACCATTTGCTCAAGACAGAATGGGAAATCGGCATGTTCATCATACAAGGATGAGGGATATTCAATATCCACTTCTAGCACATATCCACGGCCTGTTTCTTGGCTAGCCTTGATCACATCAAATTCTGACACTTGTTTGTCTGTCAGCCAAGCAAACTTCCCATAGGGCAAAGGCTGACTCATGGCGTAACCGTACAAATTATTCACGTCATAGTACATTAAGTACGATTCTGGTTTGTCTGGTGAATAATCAGGCATGTAGACATTGTTCGCTTTGGCATGGCGCTGGTTAAGTGACACAAATCCGCCACGAATGCCCTTTTCAAAAAATAGAACCATGTCTAAGTCAGTGAGTAAATCCAATTCCACTTGAGTGTATTTTAAAGCGGCATCGGAACGAGAGTCCAGGACTCGTATAATAGTGAGCCGGGTCAAGACCGTAAATGTGTTGACACAACTCACGGAATTTTTCAAACACATCTGTGAGCAGCAATACATCCAGTTTTAGGTAATGTAAAGCATATTCACTTAGCGTGTTCATGCCAAACACTCGCCAAACTTGACATGCATGTGCATAGTCTTCATCGGAAACGGTACTGCGTGTTAGTTTCGAGTAAAATTTCTCTTGTGGTGGGAGTTTTCTTTGCTTTAACACGTCCCAGCTGTTGCAGAAATCATACGGGAATATACCTTTCCGAATGCACAACTGAAATTGCTCAGGATCATTAAAATGCATTCTAGTATTTTTTAATTCCTCCTCATTCAAGCCATTCACAAGGCTGTCTAGCGAGGACGTCATAAACTTAAAGGAATCCAAAAATCGAATGCTAAAGTCGCCCAACCACCATGTCAGGGCTGTAAAACGCTCATGGTTTTGGGGAATAATGGTAAACGAGCCCTTGTTAACATGACCCAATTCACGAATCAAAAACTGAATGTCATAATTTGCCAGGTTGTGGAAAAAGACACTGATGAAACGAGGAGCTGGAAAGTTCAAGTTGCATTTACTATGCGCAGCTCCACGAAACTCCCCCGTAAAGTGCGAGTGATCACGAACGGCGTCTTCAGCACTGATCAGTGGCTTTTCGCAAATATGACATGTCGTGGCATGCTCATACTGCTGCTGTTGTTCTGGAGATAGACTCATGGGTACTGGGTGGTTTAGTAATTCCTGTACATGGTCGGCCAACTTGATAAGTTCATCCAAGAACCATTTGGCACAATCTGGCCCCTCACGGTATTTGTACACGGATTGTGTGGGGTCATGGGCACACACCACATTAAATCCTATGGCAAAAGGTTCATGTTTTTGAATGGGTGTGGTTGAGCTCATGGTGGGATCTGGTTCACATCCCGCCATGGGTGTGGTGAGAGCTTCGAAATCTGCATATACCACATAGGGAACAGTGTCACGCTTATGAATGTCCTTAAACTTTAACACAGCCTTGTCCCCTTGTGGCAATATCAGTCTCACCGCTTCCTGAGTAACACAATCCACCCTATGACGTTCCAAAGAAGTAGGCGTCCAAAAGTATTGGAGACAACGGTCACAAATATGCTTTATACCATGTGCTTTGGACATTTGGCTGCTTAGCAATCTACTCAGGCTTTTAATGAGGCAATAGTGATTCACCTCTCCGTAAGATAAATATAAAAGATGAATGTAGTGTCGTTTCGGTTCTTTTGTGGCATAAAGAGGACCCACAATCTCATCACCATTAAGGCCATACACCATGAACGAAAAGTCCTGGTTATCTTGTTCAAACCTATGGATCTCGGTTAAGTCCATAGGGAACGATACTCGAGTTAAATTTAAAGTTTGTTTTAATTCATCAAACTTGGCCTTGTACTTTCCCGGCCAACAACCATTATGTTGCACCGGCTGCAAAAAGGCAGCCACAGACCACAGAAAGCAATCATTGTCACGATTCCTAATATTCACTACAGCCTTTTTCGAAGCTATTGCTGGTGGTGTTTTAATATAGCTAGACCCAGCATTCAACGGGTTGAATTGACACATGTTGATTTGCAAATGATGAATTTTGTCTAAGGCTAGACCACTCGGTCCTTGTTGCAGTTTATCAAATTTTGATAGCAAGGCATTCACCACGTGGGTTTCATACCACTGTTCCAAATTACGGGCTATGAATAGCTCTTGCATTTTACTGCAAATATAAAATGTCTCTTTATGCTCTACGTCCTTCTTTTTATATATGAAATCGCACACCAGTTCTGTATTCACCTTTAAAGCCGTATGCAACCTTTGCGCTGTGCAAATTTCAATTTTGAAAATTTCAAAACAAGATTGTAAAAATTCTTTGGGAATCAAACTTTTTCTAACATTGACCACACGACCAGAGCACACACGTGATTTGAAACAACTGTTTAGGGGTTCCCAAGTTAACGTATCCGCAGCAGTAAAAGACATTATTTTGAAAGAACACACTCACCTGAGTTTAGAAATGTAGACTGTCTGACAATAATCCAAAAAACACACACGTTCCTGGTTATTCACAGAGGTCAAGCGTTTTCCAACACTCTAAAAAGAAATAAAATAAACCACCATAAGTATATCCATTCCATATAGTTTATGCATTTCATAAACAAAACAAAATCAAACAGGTTATATATTAAAAAAAACAAATCTCACCTTGACGTGTAATGCTTTTCTATATTCCCGTCTCGTGGGCTAGTATGGAAATGGTTTTCTTTTCTAGTTGTCCGTTTTTCTCTCTTTCTTTAATATCGTTCACACACACGACAAGTAGGCTATACCGGTTATCTGCAAACAAATAAATAAATAAAATCATTAATTACCTAATCAATAAATAATTGCATGTTTTTATATATAAATCAATAAATATATAAATGAATAAATATATACCTACCCCACAACAAGGTTACGTATTTTCCACCAACACCAAAACTGTTAAACAAGACCAAGTGTTTCATGCAACGCAATGTGTTCAAAGGTAGTCACCTAAGTGCGAGTGGAAATGTCAGCGACGTGTCTTTATATATCACATTGCATGTATAATCTTTTTTTTCCCACGCTTTGAACATTCTCTTATCGTGCACGTGGACAGATAACACCCAAGCGAACACCTGTGCCGGATCAAATTTCACCTGAACTTGCATTTTGTCACGTACGAAGCAAAACAGGATGTGACTTGTTAACAGTTATCATGCACGTGGACAGATAACGTCCCAGGTGAACACCTGCGGTAGATCAAATTTCACGTCAACTTGCATTTTGTCACGTACGAAGCAAAACAGGATGTCACTGGTTTAGCCTACATGTGGCTTCACAAATGTGTGTGCATGCCTTTCACACTCCCCTGCCACCACGATGGTCAGATTATTTCACTTTCAAGCGTCTTGGTCATTTTTTCCATTGCACCTGTTGTCAAGTCAGACCGGAGCCTTCCAATAAGCTCAAATGACCTTCACCTCCTGTAAGTTTGTTTTCTGTACTCGCTTCGACCAACATAGAACCAAGTTCTCACCACCGTTTACACGTTAAAGGTAAAAGGTGTGAAAAAACGTACCCTCGCTCTGTCATACACCGACCCGTCGAAATAGCGATTGATCTATTGAACACAGCCACCGTGGTCAGCGACAGGTTCGTTGAAACACACACACACACACCCAGCCGTATCGTCTCTCTCTCAACCGCCACGCTTCATGGACATTATAAACAGGCAAAGAAAAAGAAAACGTTTTTTCAACATGTATGGCGTTAGACCCATGTGAATTATTTTTTGAAAAAAAATATCTACCACATTTGAAAGGGGGTGTTAGCCCGAGTCCTAGGACACCTCGTACATGTCTCTAGCGTTATTGGTTCGTGAGATATCGGCAAAAATCACAAAAAACACATGTTTACCCCCAAAATCGCGTTTCCCAATTTTTTTAAAATTACAACGAGTAGTTCATAGCAAAGAGGACGTCTGTCCGAATCCTTGGACCCATCGTACATGCCTCTAGCGTTATTGCTTCGTGAGATATCGACAAAATCACAAAAAACACGTGTTTACCCCAAAACCGAGTTTCCAATTTTATTAAAAATTATAACGAGTAGTCCATAGCAGAGAGGACGTTACCCCGAGTCCTTGGACCTGTCGAACACGCCTCTAGCGTTATTGGTTCGTGAGATATAGCAAAAAGTCTAAAATCACGTTTTTACCCCAAAAAGACCGTGTTTCCAGATTTTCACCTTTTCGACACCGACATTCCCGTAAAGAGCACGACGAGACGAAAAAAACGAATCCAAGCACGCCCTCCTAGCATGGCTCCTTCCATTCCAAGGTCGCAGGGGCTCACCACTTGCTAAGTGGAGCAGCTCTGTCCTTACCACACTACTGCAGGTTTTCATCCTAGAGACTTGAAATTTATTTTGGGGGTAGAGGGGGTAGGGACCATTGATTTACGTAAAACAATTTTTTTTGTAGAGTTCCTAGTTTCCAAAATATAGGATTTTCAAAATTCGAGTGTTTTCAAAAAAATATAAAAAATAAAAAAGTTTTATTACAAAAAATAAAGGTCATAAAGACTGTTCGTTTGAGCCATGGCACAACGTTCTATCCTGTTTGGTTTTCAAACTATCGCCTATTTTCGAAAACAAAAAAAAACAAAGAATTTTTGAAAAATATAATACATGGTCAATAGGAAAGAGGACGTCAGCTCGAGTTCAACGACACCTCATATGTCAACATTCGACCATGGGTTCGCGAGATATTGGCTTGGACTAACGCGGCGGCCATGACACTATTTAGAACTCCTAGCTCTCCCCTACTTGCGTGTTATGTGGTCATAGAAACTAATTCTCCTTTCACGCCAAGTCCGTTATCCTTTCCACACGTATGTAGAGTTCGTTGTTACGTCGCCTCCTGTACTCTCCATTTTCTCTGACTGGTCCTAGGACCTTTCTCAGGACTTTTCGTTCTTTGGCCTCTAATTTATCAACTAAACCTTTCTTATTCTTTGCCAGGCATTCTGCTGCGTACAGAGCTTCTGGACGAATAACTGAACAATAATGCATAATCTTGGCATTGATGGACTCTGATCGTTTAGTGTAAACATCTCTGGTTAGTTGGTACGCAGTTTCCATCTTGTTGATCCTTGATGTAAATGCTTCTTTCTCAGAGTTGTTTGGTTTTATCCATTCTCCTAAATACTTAAATTTGTCTACCCGCTTGATTATTCGTTGTTCCACATATAACCCTCTGGGGGCCTGCTTGATGTTAGTTAAGTAAATTCCGTTTTCTCAAAGCAGATCTGGAGGCCTGCCTTTGCCGCTTGGGTTTTAAGTTTGATGATTTGTTTTCTAGCAGTATCTATGGAATCAGAACATATAACTAGATCATCTGCAAAAGCTAGGCAGTCGATTGCCAGATCCATTTTCTTATAACCAATTCTGAGTCCGTTGTCGACCTCTTCATTACACATCTCCTTGCGCCACTGCCGAATATTTTTTTTAATACGCAGTTGAAAAGTAGAGGCCATAATCCATCTCCTTGTCCAACACCTGTCTTGATTTCGAAGGTGTCCGAAATCTCTCCCTTGAATTTCACAATGGAGGTCGTATGGGTTATGGTATGTTGGATAATTGTTCTTGTTTTGTTGTCTAGGCCCACGATATTATTATTATTATTATTATTATTATTATTATTATTATTATTATTATTATTATTATTATTATTATTATTATTACTTACCAATGAGCATGTCAGTGGCGGCTAAGGAAGCAATGAAGTAGTTGCTGGGCTGGCGGATGCTGCGGTCCACGATGAAGGCGAGCAGCACAAGGATATTCCCGCCCACGGTCAGCACGATGCAGATGCCGAGACACAGCGCGATCAGCACGGTCTGCCACAGCTCGAAGGGTGGCAACACTGGGGAAGGACCAGGCAGTGGCGTGCCGGTTGCTGAGGTGGCGACCGTCATGTTATCCGTCATGTTTCCCAGCACTGAGCCGTTCCAGTCCGGGTCGTAATCTCCGTAGGGCGGAAACAATTCTCCCGTATCCCACAGGAGTCTGGTGGACGAGGTGTTGTAGGCGTCCAGACATTCCTGACCCATGGTCCGCTGGTAGACATAGCGACACAGTCGTTCCTTCTGCTTCTTGAGCTTCCTGGAACAGAAGGAATACCAAGATTAGTGCATGTTTTCTAAAAATAAATGTAGGGGTACTCGCAGTTTTAGTCGATACAACATCACTATCTTGCAATTTTCGGCAATTTGCAAAGTTCGGTCGTTTTTAGCCTACTTTCAATTTTTGCAAAAAATGAAAGTTGTGTGTCTGTGTGTGTGTGTGAGTGTGTGTGTGTGTGTGTACTCGGAATGTCAGTCCCCCCGTATCAATTCGAACATGGTGAAACCAAATTGAACGAAATTTGGTACAGAGGTAGAACTAGCAAAGGGCACCTCATGTCATGTTTTATATCGCCGCCATCTGGACGAAAACGTAATGGCGGCCACCCAAATGTTCAAAGCTTAAATCAAATTACGACTAACCTAATCATCCGATCTCTACCAAATTTTGCAACAACTTATATTTATATGGCAAGCGTCTTTTGACTAAACTGCAAGGTCATCAGCCCAATAGTTTGCATATGGCGGCCATGTATGTGTGCAAATCGATTCCCCCTATCATTATAAACACGGTGAAACCGAATTGAACGAAATTTAGTACAGAGGTAGCATTAGCAAAGGGCACCTCAGTGTCATGTTTTATATCACCGCCATCTTGACGGGAACGGAATGGCGGCCACCCAAATGCTATAAGCTTAAATGAATTTACGACCAACCTAATCATTTGAACTCTATCAAATTGCAACAACATACCTTTTGGTTGGAAGATCTTTCAACTGAACTACAAGGTCATCAGACCAATAGTTTGTAGATAGCGGCCATGTATGTGTGCAAATCGATTCTCCATATCAATTCCAACATGGTGAAACCGAATTGAATGTTTTTTTTTACAGAGGTAGCACTAGCAAAGGGCACCTCATATTCATGTTTAATATCCGTATAACACGTTGTATTTCAACAAGCTACTACAACCAGCATTCAATTATACTTCTTGAAAAGGACAAAGAGTTATAACAATGCCCATGCATTTAGAAGAAAGTAGGCTATATGTTCTTTTCTGAACATCTTGTTTGTGTTCGAATCATTAACTTTCAACTTTTTCGATGCCTGGGTGGATGTTAAATAGTTCGTTATTTTCTTCGCCCTTCAAAACTAACCTCACGCACAAATAACGACCCCTCCTCCAAACACTAGCCTGCGTGCTTATAAGAACCAAAGGAAACTGATTCGATAGATCGATTTAAATCGAGGATAACTCGAAATATCCTCCAGCTGATGTGAACAGCGCGTTGAGGGCAGCTGATCGATGAACGTTCAAGTCTGAAGTTAAATTTGCCAGACTAGATACAAACGCAGTAATATTTTTTTCTTAAACAGTTTTGAAATGTTACCCCTAAAAACACTGACCAGGACAGTTATCATCAACAACAAGGGATATCTCTCCCGTAACGCACAGAGTCCAGACACTCCTGTCCAATGGTCCGCTGGTGGTAGAATACGCGCAAGAAGAGCTTGTCACAGAATCTTCGGCAATGTTCGGGTGGGCTCGGTAAAGGCAGAACACGCCCCTCCCACTTCACTTCAGTAGCTCGCTGGCAGCAGTTCTCAACGGACCGTCTGTTATTGGGATTCAAGTGAGATCTCAGCACGTGTATGTAATGCCTTACACAGTAGACTAGTTATTACCTGAGCCAGGACACAGTAACCTATACCCTAATTAGCCTATAATGTATGCCCTCTACGCTTGTAGACTGCTTCTCGCAGGCTTGAAGAATGCAGTGAGCAGTGATCCTGGTAATCAGTATTCGGGGGACATACAGGGGCCCCGAAATGAGCATTAAACTACACCGATTGATATTGGTCTCTGCGCATCGTTGAGTTTCGGCAAGCTCTTCTTGCGGGTACTTCTATACATAGCAACATAGGCACTCTTGAGATTCCTTAAGCACAAGAAAGACGATAAGCGTTTATCTTTTCTTTTTAAGCGTATGGCTTTTAGTGCCGGGAGTGTCCGAGGACATGTTCGGCTCGCCTGAGTTAGTAGCTGCTTCTACGCGGACACCCCTGGGGTGAGCTACAAGTACCGTCTCGTGTGGAGTGTTGTCTGGGGGGGAAAGTGTGATTGTAAGGACTAGCAATTGGAAAGTAGCGGCTGTGGCCTTTAGTTAGGGTCCAACCCCGGTATTTGCCTGGAAGTCATCATCATCATCATCTTCCTTCCATGTATTGGGCCAAATGTCCCGTTACGGTCTTGCACTTTCCCTCCATCTCTTCATCGGACGTCCTATCGATCTATTTCCCCGTGGCTGGTAGCGAAGGATCTCCTTTGGTAATCTTCCAGGTTCCATCCTTTGGACATGATGCTTCCAGTTCTCATGGTAGTCACAAATGTATGTAGTTATTGGTTTCACTTTTATTTCCTTCAGCACATCCTCGTTTCTCTTATGATCCCATTTAGTATAGCCTGCTGTTCGGCGCATAAAGGTCATTTCGCGTGCTGTGAGTCTGGAGATGTCCTGAGATCTTCTTGTCCATGCCTCGCTGCCATAGCACAGGGAAGCCTGGAAGTAAGATTGGAAACCACTGAAAACCATCTTCAAGGTTGCCGGCGGCGGGATTCGAACCTCCTCGCCTCCCGGATGTGAGCGACTTCCTGCAGCCACGCCGTAACAACCATGGTTAACCCACCCGGTAGCGTTTATCGTTGAATCCAAGAAACGGAATTGTCAGAATTTGTTGGGAATATTGGATATAAGGGAAGCCTCCGTGGCTTAGGCGGCAGCACGCCGGCCTCTCACCGCTGTGTCCGTGGTTCAAATCCCGGTCACTCCATGTGAGATCTGTGCTGGACAAAACGGAGGCAGACAGGTTTTTCTCCGGGTACTCCGGTATTCCCTGTCAACATTTCATTCCAGCAACACTCTCCACTATCATTTCATTTCATCTGTCATTCATTTATTCATTGCCCCAGAGGAGTGCGTCAGGCCTCGGCAGCCGGCACAGTCCGTATCCTCGCCGCTAGATGGGGCTTCATTCATTCCATTCTTGATCCGGTCGGAGACTGGAAGCAGGCTGTGGATTTTTCATTGGATATAAGGTACTATCTCGATATCCACCACAGGAAAGTCAACAACACCTATCAGAGAACCAGTGAATGAGGATCACAAGTGTATTGGACATAATGTGTCAGTAAATTATTAAGAAAGTGCTTGCCACGGTGGGTGAGTGGTAATCGTGACAGACTACCAACCCCCCAAGCTTGCAGGTTCGCTCCTGGCCGTGGTAAGTGATTTTTGAAAGGCGACAAAAATCACGATACGCATGTCAGACGTTGTTGGCATGTTAAAGAACCATTTGAATTCAGTAGGCCGTGTTCATAATGGCAAAAATAATCTCGGAATTTTCCGCCAACACAAAAGTTCCTCCTTTCTCTACTAAAAAAACCCTGACACTACAGCCCATGAAGGGCCTAGTCCTAACAAGCGACCGCTGCCCAGCCATATGGCCTGCAGATATTGAGGTGAAACGTGGTCAGCGCATCGGGTCCCCTTGACCGTTAATCGTGGTTTTCATGATCGGGGCTCGGCCTCACTGTCAGACAGCTACTCAATTGTCCTCACGAGGCTGAGTGCACCCCGTTCCAGCCCTCATGTCAGTTTCTAAAATCCATGACGGAGCCGGGAATCGAACCCGGGGCCTCCGGGTGAGAGGCAGGCACGCTACTCCAACACTACGGTGCCGGCCCTTTCTCTACTAGAAAGCTTGACTTTCATAGCGTACCAAGGAATGACTAATATTCGACATGCAAGCTGCCCTCTGGGCGTCAAATAAGAAAGCTTGCACCCGGTACCCGAGGCCATACGATATTATTATTATTAGTAGTCTAGTAGTAGTAAGCAAGCGATCAACAAGGGAGGCTTATGATGGAGGTAAAGGCTCTTGGGTAGTGAGTCTACAAGGTGCCCAACCCTCGGAGTTGGTGTTCACATATCGCCTGGTTCTCACCACAGAGTTACTCTTGGCTGTTTGGAGTCTGGGCAGGTTCTTTGCCTTGTATGAGGTGCGTTCAAAAAGTAGCGAGCCGCAAGCTGTAATGCGCAAACCAGTGACGACATCGGCTAATCGTGGCGTGTGTAACGAGGTGTGGTTCCAACCAGAGCGTGGAAGGTCACAGCCCGTCGCTAGAGGGCACGCGTGCACGACACGTGATGATACAAACCGAGCAGCAGCATTCATCAATCGTCCAACCAAGACCAAGACAGTAGGCCATTCGACATGCTTCCTGAACGCACCTTGTACACGCATTGCACAGCAGTGGATTGAAGTGAGCACTCGCCCACTTGAAGTTATCGCTAGAGTGAGACAAGGAGATCCTTATGTTCTTTTAAATATTGCTTTAAAAGTAGGCATTTGAATGAGCTGGGAAAATTGGGAGAGGAATACGTACCTTTAATTTCCATTCTGAGCACGAGGACATCATTATTCACAACCAAGAAGTGCACTTGTAGCATTGATGATTCAGAGAAAGAGAAGGTTTGAGTGTGAGCAACATCTAGTACTTGGGAGGGGGGGGCCGTGGTGGCTCAGCGGTCTAGCTGTATGCCTCTCACCAAGGCGGTCCGGGTTCGATTCCCGGTCAATGCATGTGAGATTTTCGAAGTGAAATGCCATGTCCTGTGGTTCGGATTCCACGTAAAAAAGGAGGTCCCGTGGCTCATGATCTCAAGATTAACGGTCACGTTAAAACTACAAGCCTTAGCAACATCTAGTACCCCTTCATACTCATCACGTCCCGAAATTGAAACAAAACAGCAAAATGATGCACGGCTAGCTGCAGGATAAGAGATGTTATAAACAAGCCGAGACATGAACCTAAAGCAGAAAGAATAGACCAAGCACTGACCTCTCTGAGTGTTGTCCTGCTATGCCTTTAACGTAGTTTTACACTTCAAACAAGTAGTTCCGTGAAGAACTATACCGCCTATTTTCATATATCCTACTTATGTTAATTGCCTATATGATAGCCATGAAAACGAAAATTTTCGTTGTTGGTTCCCATGCGATCTAAAAGGGAAGTTAAAGTTGCTCTGAGGAACCCATTTGTCATTCAAAACTTTGAACTTTTCATTATCCGTCAATACTGTCTGTCTGTTAGGTCGTCAGCCCGAAGGCTGGTTGGATCCTCAAAAAGCACCGCCGATAGGTTATGTGGGTAGATACCCACAAAAACCCAAGGCAGCGTTAATTTGAGGCGTACTAGGCAAGATAAGGAGTGAGGTAGTTTGCCATTGCTTTCCTCACTGAGTCAGAACAGCACTACTAACCCTATGTGTAGAACCTTTCACAGCATCCACAGGCACTGACTGTGCCCCGAATGTCATTACTAAGCACCACCCATACCTCAGTAGCTTCCATATAATCACAGCCATGAGTGAGACTGAGACATCGGTGAAAAGCCACATTTTACTCTAGCCTGTGCCAACAGACAAATGCAAATGAACTGCATTCATCAAGAGATGGCAAACAGGCCAATACTTTGTTTTTAAATAAACCAATGTCCAAATCCATGTTATGTTTACTTACAACGGCCTTAGGCCTGCTCACATTTGCCTCTAAGCCCTCCTCTGACGAACAACTTGGCTGTTTTTCTATGCTTGCAGTCCTTGTTAACAGCTCCTTACTCGTTGACGGATTGCCACATTCATTAACACTAACCACATCATATTTATTGATTTTTAACAGTTTAAAGTAGTTTTGCATGTTTGACTTTCTTTTGTCTCGCATTACTACTAGTCCAATTGGACACAATACGAACACCAATAGCCAATAGAAAATACAAACACAACAACAATCAACGAATCAACTTTTACAAACACCACTACTGACTTGACGCCAGACACAGAGACATTTTCACCTCTGTCCCACGCGCATCTTGCTCCGAGCATAGTTACGACAACGGCCGGAAATATCCGATCGTGTTGTGTTTACAATATATATTATTATCACTCAAGTGTTGCATAAATATAGGCCTAACATAATTCTATTTTAAACCAGTAGAAAATCGCAAAATGTTCCAACGTTCCAACACTAAACATTCTGGAGCCCGTTATGCAATCAATTTTCTTGAAAGATATCAATGTTTTTAAAGTGTTCCCAGGTTTTTGGGGTGGGCTTAAGCCCCCAAATCCCCCCCCCCCTGGGTGCGCCCCTGCCTCTATCAACATACAAAATTTCAGTCTGATTGCTGTTATAAAGATATTGAGAACCGTCTAAATATTTCGGATGGTCGCATGTTGGATTTATATATATTATGTAGGCCATAGAGTCATGTACTATTAGATGACGATTATTGCGCAGGTTCATTATTCGAACGTTGAATTCAATCGCATCATTAGTACACAAGAAATAATAACTTAATTCTAAAATTTCGCACAGCGCGATCTTGAGGTTATGTAAACAATTGAAAAAAATTAGATGCGAGTGCATTACAATGTGCATAAACATTTTCTGCACCAAGTTTCACTGCGTTTGGATGGTTACATCGCGAGAAAAAAGAATTTAATTGTTTCAACATCGCTTGGTCGCCATGTTCCTTTTGTAGTTAACAGGTTTCTGAAAGTCTCATAGGTAAACTTCTAGTAGTGCCGTTTATCACCGTACAAAATGTCTGGGTGATATCAGTAATAGTTTCGGAGATATAGAATGCCGGTGATATATTTCGCACAGCCGTCATCTTGAGGTTATGTAAACAATTGAACAAAATTAGATGCCAGTGCATTACAATGTGTATAAACATTTGCTGTACTAAGTTTCACTGCGTTTGGATGGTTACATCGCGAGAAAAGTGAATATAAAAATTTCAACTTCGCATGGTCGCTATGTTCCTTTTGTAGTCTCATAGGTAAACTTCTAGTAGTGCCCTTAATCACCGTACAAAATTTCTGGTTGATATCAGCAATAGTTACGAAGATGTTGAATTCCGGTGATATATTTCGCACAGCCGTCATCTTGAGGTTATGTAAAAAATTGAACAAAATTAGATGTCAATGCATTACAATGTGTATAAACATTTGCTGCACCAAGTTTCACTGCGTTCGGATAATTAAATCGCGAGAGAAGTCTATTTAAATGTTTCAAATTCGCTTGGCCGCCCTGTTCGTTTTGTAGTTAACAGGTTTTTGAATGTCTCATAGGTAAACTTCTAGTAGCGCCCTCTATTACTGTACAAAATTTTAGGGTGATATCTGTAATAGTTTATGAGAATAGAATGCCGGTGAAATATTTCACACAGCATCGGTGAGACGTAATAAAATTTGAAGGTCACAGTCGGGGTCGGCCAAAATGGTCCTACGACCTCACCGAGTTTCAATGAAACGCTCCAGCCATTTACAAGTTATTAGAGGGGACACGGACAAAAAGTGATCTCGTAAATGTAAGTAGGCTAATAAGAATAGGACTATTCCTGTTTAGAAATGCTGTATACTTCTGTTTTAGGCGCTTTGTCACTCGGTATGCATTAAAATACATTAAATATCCAAGATGTCGTAGAGCGACCAGCCACAGCTCATTTCATGCCCCTCAGTGCAAGAAACAATAGTCGGCAGGCCCCGAAGGGATGGCGAAAACCACACTTTAAGAACCAACTGTTTCTGAGTTATCTCAAGAAAATTTCCCACTCCCGAAACTGACCAAGGAATGGTAACGATGGCAACGCCAGCTCAGCTCCAGTTAACTACGAAGCGTTATATTACACGTCAACACATGACGGTATGTGTGAGTATAACATATATTGTAAAGGTACAGGGTCTTTATTAGCCTACTTTTCACTTTTTGCAAAAATGAGGAAAAAGTCTTATGAGATCGATCCGGGAAAATGTCTGTCTGTCTGTCCTTCTATCTGTCTGGCTGTGTGCCCCCCCCCCCCCCCTATCAACTCCTAGGGCTGCAGCAATCGAAACCAAATATGGTATGAGTAAAGATCTATACCGGGACATCTCAATGTCATACTTGAAAATGATGTCAGTGCTACCAACTGCTGAAAAATCATAATTGAAATTTCAGATCCATGTTGGATATGTTGGAATATATATATGGGAACTATTACAAAATTGGCACATATATAGATAATAATACTTCAGTTTAATTTTCAGGAGGCCATACATGAGAGTGTTGCCAAAATGATTCTAAGCCTACTGATAGGTCCAATGTTTAAATGCATGTAACTCCTACACTATCAATTGTATTTCAACCAAATTTCGTATGTACTATGTGTACATAAACAAATATGACTGAGCGTATTCTTAAGAGCCACCACGGCTGCCAACTGTCAATAAATGCTCTCTCTATTTTTTATCCAAATACCAATATATCAGAAAGTATGCAAGCCACAGCCTTAACCTTCGCACACGTCTAGTGCCTGACATTCTAGATTAATTTGGAGCAACTAATGTACGTCAGTGCTAACAACAACATTCTAAGCCTGTCCAATTTTAAAATACCAGTAACTACTATACTAACAAATGGATTTCATCCAAAATTGGCACAACAATAGATGATGAAATGAAAATCCACAGCCTGCTTCCAGTCTCCGACCGGGTCAGAAATGGAATGAATGAAGCCCCCATCTAGCGGCGAGGATATGAACTGTGCCGGCTGCCGAGGCCTGACGCACTCCTCTGGGGCAATGATTAAATGAATAACAGATGAAATGAAATGATAGTGGAGAGTGTTGCTGGAATGAAATTTTGACAGGGAAAACCGGAGTACCCGGAGAAAAACATGCCTGCCTCCGTTTTGTCCAGCACAGATCTCACATGGAGTGACCGGGATTTTAACCACGGACCCAGTGGTGAGAGGCCGGCGTGCTGCCGCCTAAGCCACGGAGGCTCATAACAATAGATGATAATTGGTACGTGCAAAGCCCGTACCAACGTTTCTAAAATGCATCACCCCTATATACTTGTGTTCCCCGCCATTTAAAGCGCCCGCATGATGACTTGGTTCCGCTAATGAACTAGAGGTGGCAGCATCTATCGACGTCTCTAGCCGGAGTTGTATCTTCGTCCGCTAGAGTGTGTAAGTGGTGTCTTCTGATCTCATCCTAATCGAGACATATTTGAAGGATATTATTGTGCCCGTTTAGACCGGAGTCCGCACGACCACACATGCATTTTACCAAGAATCAGTCAGCACGAGAGTCAAAATATCCCGGGGCGCCAGATGGGTTAAAGCTAATCGCAAAAACGACATCAAATGAAAAAAAAATGCTTTACTGATTTTTGGCTCAATGCAACAATAAGGATAGAAGGAGATTCAACTGGGCATAACACATCATGTAAAATTATCTCATTTTATTCTGAAGTTAAAATTGACTGCAAAATAAAATGCTCAAAGCGGCATCATTCACGTGTGGCGACCCACATTACTATTTACACAATGTACAGAAATTTTCCGACACATTGGACAATTATCTTTGGAAACACAAGTCTGATTATTAGTCCTGTAGACTGTGTTCCAAAACTATATTCATTATTTATGATTAAATCCAGTTCAAATTTAATTGTCTTTACTGGAAATACCGTAGTTCACTGATTGAATTTTTACATAATATTAACACTCGTAGAATAATTGTTCGTAGAATTTTTAACTTTCACTTATTTTTCCAGTTTCAAAAAAAATATTGTCAAAAAATATTATTATCTTTGAATCAACACAAATTATTTACACATATTAATAACAACATCTGAAAAGTATTTGACCTTGAGCATAGCAGCGAAGAACTTGTGCGAAGCACAAAAAAATTAATTGTTCTTCTGACATTAAACATTTCGAGGAGTGACTCGATTATGAACTTCAAGTTCCTAACAAAATATGTGATTTCTGAATCATCAACTTGATCAATAAATTGTTGGACCATTCAACTATTCGATTCTCCACTTGGAATCATCATGAAGAAAAATATTTATATTTGTGGCCATTTTAGTAACTTTTACAACTTGCAATTCTTCGACAGAATGCGGAAGTAAGAATTGTAGCTTCATAATAAATTCATTTATTTCATGGCACTAGGATTGAAAATATCCTTCAAATTATTCGTGGTTATAGAATTATTTTTAATCGGCAGTGGCCCATTCTATTATTTGTGTAAGAACACAACATTCCAACAACAACGGCAAAGGTCTTCCTCTGAAGAAGAATAAAATACTATCATGACAAATCCGGGTTCTAGCAAAATCAAAGTCTTAATGGAATCCCTAAACAAGGTTGAAATAAGAACTGATGGTTTTTAAGAAATAACCTTCGGGTCATTCATACGACGCAATGTGTGGTTCCAATACTCCTTCTTTAACACTGAGCCATCGAACCTGCTATTTGATTGATGCTCAAATAAAACCTCCTCATTCCTGCGACTTAAACATGCGCACCTGGGAATGGCATTTCAACTACTCCACACACATAAATTTTCTTCCCAAAATTTATACAATAAATCAAGCCTCTGCTTGTTATCAACACTGGAAGATTAATAAACTTACAAGTTTATTTTATTTTACCATTCAGTTCAACCCGTGAATTTACCATACTTATGATAATCTTTATTTCTCTTTCGAATGTGTATTTACGTCATGATTTTATATAAATACAAAAATATCCTATTTGATACAAATATCATTTGCTTCCCGTTTCATGCCTCTCCGTGTTATCTGAAAAATATACTTTGCTCATTGCAAATATCAACTGTTCAACCAGAACTGAAATGTTGGTTGAATGCGGGCTTGCGCTAACCACTCTCCTTCGGAAAATCACCTGTTCCAAACTAGAAATGATTAAACTACTTCATAGGCTCTCTCTCAATAAATGTGAATATTAGAAAATATAAAATCCAAGAATTATTTAGAAAAATTATGAAAATCATTATTATTATTATTAGTGGATTATTATTATTATTATTATTATTATTATTATTATTATTATTTATATTAAATGTGTTTAATTATTATTTCATTATGTGAGAATCCACATGTTCGATTCTTCGAATATGGATAAAATATCCATCTCTCAACAAAAATAATTATGAACTTTTACAGTTACATCGGTTGTTTTCCGTGATTACCCAAAAATATGAAACATTCAAATAAATGCTCGTTCTGCTCGGTCATCGATCCTAAACTGTTCTGAGTGCTGAAAATACTCAGAATAACCCTAATATGTCTTGCGTAAATCATTGCAAGATTTAAATACGAAGAAAAACAAATGTGTTGGTCATCTGCAGAAAAAATAGTTTGTTCCAATTAGCTAGGCATAGTATAAAGTCAAAAGTGGCTTACATTTCTTGATGGTCTTGAAGCGTAGTGAACCTGGTCTGTACCAGATTTATCCAGATACATGCCCTATCGGACAAGCACGTCTAATCCTTGTATCGGCCGCCATTATATACCCACAATCTGTCTAACACGACATAGTGGAGATATTTCTTGAAGTATGAAGTAACTGCTGATCCATTTTAATGTTGACTTCTATTAAAGCCATAGCATTTCGCTTAAATGGGGTCAGATCTAAGTGATCTATTCTCAAATATGTCAGTTGTAACATAACTCACGGTAATCTTTTCAGTACAAGAAAACACTGACAGTCTAAACCAATCAACGGCTGTTCTGAAGATCGTTCCCTGGGCATGGCTTATCACCATCTATCATGCGCGAAGCAACATATAGTTTCCCTGCGTTGGCTAATGAACAACACCGTGATAGACCGGCCTTCAATATACTGAAAGATCGGAGTGGTTATCAAGTTACAATAATGAAACTGACTAAATTGGACTAAAATATCCAAGTATTGAATGCTTATTACTGGACTGTGACAAAGTACTTTCTAGACAAAGTCTAGCATATGTCCATGTAGAAATAAAATATTTCACCAGTGTCCGTAGAAAAATATCAATCACCTTAGTGATCCTCTCTTGCCGGAAACTTACTAAGTTCCACATGTAGCGCAGCACTTTTGTGACTATCACAATTTGAAGATATGTTCTGCGTAGATCCGGCAACCATGTGCCTTGGCTCAGCGTAGTAGCACCTTGCTATGCAAGCGCTTGGTTCGAAGTGAGCTGAAGTTGCTTGGGCCGGCCGGCTTTTATTCAAAACGGTCAGGGTCACGCTGAAATCTAGAAATCCTCATATCTCTGGTATCCCTGGTCCGATTTACTGGCCGTGCCAGTAATCTGATCCCAGTCTCAAGTCTCTACTCCATGGCTAACTATTTAATCAATAAATAGTCTCGACCTCTGCTATTACCCGCTACGGCACGCTGATAGGACCAATTTTTAAATACACGTTACTTCTATACTATCAATTGGATTTCAACCAAATTTCGTATGTGCTATGTGTACCATAACATAAATGACTATGCGTATTGTTAAGAGCAATCAGGGCTGCCAACTGTTAATAAATGCTGTTTATATTTTTTACCTTAATATCAATATAGGCTATCAGAAAGTATGCAAGCCAACAGCTCTAAACTTTGCGCACGTTTAGTACCTGTCATTCTAGATTAATTTGGAGCAACTAATGTACGTCAGTGCTACCAACATCATTCTAAGCCTGTCCAATTTTAAAATACCAGTAACTAATATACTAACAAATGGATTTCATCCAAAATTGGCACAACAATAGATGATGAAATGAAAATCCACAGCCTGCTTCCAGTCTCCGACCGGGTCAGGAATGGAATGAATGAAGCCCCCATCTAGCGGCGAGGATATGAACTGTGCCGGCTGCCGAGGCCTGACGCACTCCTCTGGGGCAATGATTAAATGAATAACAGATGAAATGAAATGATAGTGGAGAGTGTTGCTGGAATGAAATTTTGACAGGGAAAACCGGAGTACCCGGAGAAAAACCTGCCTGCCTCCGTTTTGTCCAGCACAGATCTCTCATGGAGTGACCGGGATTTTAACCACGGACCCAGTGGTGAGAGGCCGGCGTGCTGCCGCCTAAGCCACGGAGGCTTACAACAATAGATGATAATATTTCAAATTATTTCTGACAAACACATGCATGACATTGTTGCCATCATCATTTTACGCACGCTGCATTAAGTCCAATGTTTAACTGCATGTAAAGTCCATGCTATCCATTGGACTTCAACCAAATTTTGTATTCTGTACCTTAAGAGATGGAACTAAGAATATATTCAGTCACCAGGGCTGCCAACTGTAGTACTCTATCAGGCTACATAATGCCAGGTATATTTCGAACTAATTAGAATTTTATATTACCAACTTTATTTCGTCATTATTCTAGATAGCCTAGGTCCATATAGATTAATCATTGGCATGAATCTTAAATTTTGAGAAAAGTAGGCTCTTTAGTTCGTCATGGAACTTCTAGTTTTTGCTTTGCATGGCAATTCCGCTCCACCTTGGCCTCCGGTCCCCGACCAATAGCCGGCTGTTACAGGTTGGCACGCGCGGTCTACGGCCGTATTCCCACAAGGAAAGTACTACTTTGTATTTGTGGATTACTCAAAAGCGTTCGACCCCCTAGACAGAAGCCTCATCTTTACAAAATTAGAAACCCTGACTGACAAAACAGAGCTGGTAGTCCTCATTCACAAGAGATTTTCGAAGTGAAATGCCATGTCCTGTGGTTCGGATTCCACGTAAAAAGGAGGTCCCGTGGCTCATGATCTCAAGATTAACGGTCACGTTAAACTACAAGCTTCCTTCCTTTCCTCATTCACAACATGCTACGAAGCAATACAATATATATCTCGGACAACGTAACTTTCTCCAAAGGAGTCACACAGACTAATGAGGTGCTCCAAGGAGATCCACTCAGCCCACTTCCATTCAACTTCGCAACGCGGGATATCGCCGAGAAACTAAAAGAAGCAACAAACAATATAAACCTCTACATTTACAAAACAGAGCAATCAAGGCTTAGAAACCTGAGCTGAAGAAAACAAGCTCCAGATGAACGCCAGGAAAACTGTCCAGATGACCTTCAGAAAAGGTGGGAGAGAAAACCCGCACGACAATGTTTATTACAGAAACGAACCACTTCAATCGGCTAACGTCTACAAATACCTGGGCATGACCCTCCAGACAACCGTAAGATCCTTGAGGATTCACACTAAAACAAGAACATCAGCAGCCACGAAGGCAATATTTGACATACCATCACTACCTAGACTATCCCTAAAAAAGCCATGAAACTATTCGATGCCAAAATCATACCCATTCTAACGTATGGAATAGAAATAACCTGGGAAAAACTAGGAATGAAAGATCTATCAGCCATGGAAGCCGTCAAAGCTCGGTTCCTGAATTCCGCCCTAGCAATATCCAAATACACCCGCTCACGACTCGTCTATGTCCTAGCAAGAGAAACCCTTCTGATGGAAGATCTCAGGACCAAAAATATAATCTATCTTTTACTAAAAACTGGGGAAAACAAGTGGAAATAAGAAAACAGAAGTCAAAAGAGATATGGGCTGACTTCTATGTAAACGGAGGCCATGGTGAATAGATCATGGATGGAAACCAACCAAGACCTGCGCCATTTCGTGAACTCATTGGCAACGCACGGAGACCACCACAGAGTGTGCAAAGAGAAGAACCATCACCAGCCGAACGAAACATATGTATGTGATCTTTGTGAACGCTCATGTGATCGATACCACATTACCAGATGCAAAAAACTATCCAAGTCAATAATCGAGACCTGCTTAGAACCATAAGACTGAAACAAAGAGAAATATAAAATAATGAATGTAGTGTAAATTTAATGTATTTCTATGGTTAATTCACAACTTGTGCGAGTTTCTTTAATAATATAAAGTTGCTGTGTACTGCATATCGTATTGTATAGTGTTTTATTGTGATTTTGAATAGTGCTGTAATGCCTTATGAAATATCCGTTACGTGAACGTGTATATCTGCACAATACGTACATAAAGTGCAGGAAATCGTGCACTAGAACTAGACAAAAGCTTCGAGTGAAATTTCCAGGGAGACCCATTCCTATAAATCGGACAATAAAACAACTGGCTAAGAGATTCAAACGTACAGGTTCAGTAAACAATAAAAATAGACGTAAAGGTCCTTATTTCCTTACTGAAGCTAAATTAACCGGATTAACCAGAAACTTTACTGTATAAAGAGATGCCGATTATGGGGAACATTTTCAGTATCTACTGTAAACATGGTGAGTAAAAATGCATGATACTGATTTTAAGCACCGTATTCTGCCGTACATACGCGCGCCCGGCAGCCGGCAACTGAGCCTTCACTGGCGGAGCGCGTGAGCGAGAATGTCCTTGCAAAGCAAATATAAAGACCCTGTATAATCATACTTCTTAATTAGCGCCTGGATGTAAATAAATTATGCCATGAGACAAAATAACATACATTATTCAGAATTCAATTCTTATTACTTCCGCATATAAAATGTCAACCTCTAATATTAAACATAATCTTATGTACCTTTATCTTCCAAGAAGTATATTTTCACGACCCCCGAGATCAACCTGATAGGTTGGTAGCCCACAACAGTATGATAGCGTCATAGATGTAGCATTGCCATGTGAGAATTAACCCTTTGACGCAATCAAGGAAATGGGGTTTGGAAATGTATCTAGCATTATTTTCCTAAAGTTATGTTGACTGAAAGCCAAGAACACAAATATTGAAATTTATATATTTCATTCGAATGGAGTTGGAATTTTCTTGTATTCTTAATACTAGCAGTAGTACCCGGCTTCGCCCGGTGGATTTATTTGTTTTATGGATGATAATGAGTACTACTACAGAACTGGAGCTCTCAAGAATAAGGATCGGAAAGCACCAACGCTTATTGCAGCTGATAACCTCAGTATACTGCACCAACACCATCGCCCTTCTACAGAGACAAACTATTGTCATGATGATAACTGTTTTAATGGGGCCTTACTCCCCGTGACTGCAATTTATAAGCAGCTCGCAATTCTGCACCAAAACACTGGTAGGGGTGACGAGATGCAGCCCGCATTACCAGGCAACAATAGACTTAGGTATTATTGGAGCTATCCAGGAGCGCTTGTTCTTCCGACTTACTGAACAAAAATCAATCTTTATGATTACCGGAGAGGTGTAGCCTAATGCTACATAGCCTAAACTATTCCTCTCCAATCTGGCTATCATATACAAAAAGAATTTTTCGAATCGGACTGGTAGTTCTAGAGATTAGCGCGTTTAAACACACAAACACACAAACACACAAACTCTTCAGCTTTATTATATTAGTATAGATTAGGTGCTAGTAAAGTTAAGAGCACATTTTCATTATTTTGTCTATAACAAATCAAAAGTACATGCCCAACTCGGTGGCTGGGTGTTGATGGGCTCCATACACAAAGGTTTCAGATTCGATCCCTGGCTGTGTCGAGGAATTTTACATTAGGCAGTGTGGCACTTTAGAATGCAGCTTCTCTCTTTTGTTTAGCAGAAATGGACGTTACAAGTTCTCCACACCAATTTTAGCACATCTTTTTCTGTCATCCAATTCCGTCATCTTACGGTAACCGGGTGAGTTAGCCGTGGTCGTTATGGCATGACTGCTGGCAGTCGCTCACATCCGGGAGGCGAGGAGGTTCGAATCCCCCCGCCGGCAACCTTGAAGATGGTCTTCTGTGGTTTCCCATCTTCCTTCCAGGCAAATGCCGAGGTTGGTCCCTTACTATAGGCCACAGCCGCTACCTTCCAACTCCTCGCCCTTACATTCCAACTTCCCTCCCCAACGGTACTTGTAGCTCACCCATTGGGTGTCCGTCTCGAAGCAGCTACAAAACTGGCGAGCCGAACATGTCCTCGGACACTCCCGGCACTAAAAGCCATACGCTAAAAAAATATCTTACGGTAGGAGTATGTTCAGTAGCGACATTCTTCTCTTCTTCTGCGAGGTACCATAATTGGGGCTTGATAATAGGCCAATCAGGCCTCTGGAAACTCTGACAGTGTGATAAAGTCGCGCATTCCAGAAAGGAATGTCCTCATACACATTGTTGAGTACAATAACAAGTACGTTGTAGAACACATGGTCATAGTTTTTAAAGTTTCATCACGAATCGAAAGGCAGAGCTCTTGACATAAAGGAAGCAATCGAGATACACCTAGCTAAACGAAACAATCCCAACAACCAAAATGAACACACGTTCATGGAGAGCTCACCCCTCTTCACGCTACTAAAAACACACCCTGTCGGAAACAAGACACAACTTAGCGATACAGCCAAGCTAGATGAAAAAGTGGGGGAAACTAGGGTGTTTTAATAGGTAAATGTTATCTGGATCAGGTGCACGGTGTACTTTTCTTCTGCAATAAACCAAGGCCCATATTCGCGGCAGTATTAAAGGTGCCGGGACGTCCTCATAAGACCAGGCAGCCCTTAGTTTGATGGCTTATGGTCCACGCGTGGCGAGGAATGTTCCACGGTCTTTGATAGTTGTAGACCCACCTCATTCAATAACATACATCTTATCTAGGTTGGCAACACCCCACATAAACAAATCGCACTGACTCCGCACAGCACATATGAACAGGGGAGAGAAAAGGGAAAAACCCGTGTCGTTGAGATAACAGGCCCTCTCAGTCGACCACACCTGGAGCTAGAGTGAACATGAAAACTGCACGCAGCTCCAGCAAGGAAGACAACCAGATATGTAGTAGCCTGTAATATTACATTTTAACCATAGTTGATTTTTACAACCATATAATCTCTCCAAAGTACAAACTCCGGATATCTATCACCATTTAGCATTTCACCTAGCATCATATATACTGCATTTAGCATACACCGACAGTTGCATTATCAATACTGCAACTAAATAATTGTACATATTGTAAATATTTTTCACCTGTATTTTCAAACATAGATGTTATAGCCTAAGTGTAATGGATCTGATGATGATCGCTTGACGATCGAAACTGGTCATCCTAGTGTATGTATCAATCTCATCTAATTTATATCAGGATTAGGGCATAACCCAGCTCTTTTGGGTACATTCGTGTTGACCGACTGAAAATCACCGAACTCTTGTTTCAAAGTTGTCATAATACGTCCTTGAATACAGGAACCAATCAAATTCCTGGGATATATATGTTCCATATGCGTAAAGAAAAAAGCGTCTCTCATTATCTCAGTGGTTTGGTATTTGATTGAATTGTCAGTAAGAAGAGCTACGCCTCGCAGTATCATACCGTATGAAGTACAGTCGCTTTGATGCGACACACACAGAGTCCCGCCCGGGGCTGCTTACCCAATACATAGCTGCTCTGCTCTTCAAATTCCAGCCGTCCCCAGACAAAAGAACTCACTCCCTCTCCACCCATTGCGTATTATTTCCTTACAAGCTGGGATTTGAAAGTTTTATCAAGCCGAAAACTTCTATTGAAGAGAGCCAAGCTTTTCATCTTGCTCAATGCTCACAATGCTGAGATTGCTTATGTACTTACTGGAGAATGCTGTGTTCAAACTCCATGAATACATCACGCATGTCTCCAGGGGCAAGTCCACGTACCTCAGTAATGTTTCACCACCCCTGGACAAGTAACGTCAGGCCTGAGATCCACTTCATGATCTCCACGTGGTGTAGTGGCTGTCACCACTGAGGTCCGGGTTAGAGACCAACTCGTGAGGTATAGCTGACAACAGGTGAGATCGAATCCCAGCTCAGCTATCCTACATATCATTCTCTGTGGTTTCCAGGCGCGGATTTAATGGGGGCGGGGGTCACGGGGGTCATGACTCCCCCAAACGGAGACCAATTTTTTTTTCAAACTCAAAAAACGAAAACACAATAACCACACAAATAAAACTTAACGACTTATAAGTGAAAAACAGCTTTTTTTTCATTTTATTAAATACTGAAAATATCTTTATTGCAATTATTATGTTCTGTTACAACTGTACTTATTTACAACTTCATACCTGTTATATAAAAACGATTATTTATATAACAAAATCAACTCGTCTGTTTTGTTTAGTAAACCTTGTGATTACCGAATCGATGTTTATAGTGATGTCACGATGAATGAGCAGCAATGCACGGATAGGAATTTGGAGCTTTTTTCGCAACAAAATATTTTGCCGACGTCCAAACTGCAAGCTTGGTTGGCAATTTAAGCTGTGACTTTCTCCCTTTGTCGGTACCAACTCGACTTGCCGAAACTGTAACGCACCTTGATACTTTTCTCGAAGCTTGATGTAAAAGTCGCAAAACACGCCGTTGCAATTTGTACGAATATTTTTGGTGCGCTAAACGCATCAAATTTCTATCCATGTAGCTTGAAAAGAAATGGTCTAATTTTGTACGTTTGGTTATTTCGTGATTGCGCTGTTAGTGATACCATTTTTCTTAACAATTTCGATTCTCTGATCCCCCCCCAAAGCCAAACTCTACATCCGCGCCTGGTGGTTTCCCAATTCTACTCCAGACAAATGTCGGAATGGTTCTCTCTAAACCCTTTATAGTTCGTTCCCACCATGTATTTATAGAACGGAATTAGGGAGAGAATCTTCCCACCCCTTTCATTCCAAGCAGTTCCTCATGCATCCAAAAGCTAACTGCACAGAAATATTGAAACCCCATTAATTTGATGTATACTGTCATCAGAAACCAAAGGTGGGAAGCATATATCACAGTGGTCTCCACACTGCACGACCTCGCCAGTTCGGTTATGCAATGCATTGTTTTACAGAAGAAGGTGTCTTTATTGAGATAAGAGATTTGTAAAAGTTGGTATATAACTGAAAAATAATGTTAATAATGGTTTTGGTCACTTGAGAAAATATATTTTAGCTAGAAAGGAAATAATTATTACGTTGCGGGTGTTTGCCATGGAATAGAATATTTTTAAAATTAATTTTCTGTGGTTTTGAAATTATTACAATATATTCGAATATACTAACCTTTAACATTCCAAAACCACTTTTATATTTTTGTGCAGTTTTCAGCAAAGATTTTACAGGTCCCTGAACGTGTGTTGCGTGGGACTTATGTATTTTGTTTTAAATTATAGAGCGTGATGTGAGTTTTGTATATTATTATTATTATTAATCTTGATTGGTCACATTGGACCACTTGAGTCGTTCCACAATCACTTCTTCTTTGAAGGTAGTACTGCTTGGTTCTTGCGCTCTTTCCAGTACTTTTTCATTCTTTCAGATCGGGATTTTCTCAACTCATCTGAAATCTCCATAGGCTTTCTGTGTGTCATTTCTGCAGAAAATTTGTGAGTTTTAAGAATGGTGTTAATTTTATTTTTCTCCTCGGCATCTGTTATCTTGAGTCCAACTGCTTTGAGATCTTGTTGGATTTCTTGGATCCATTTTCCTCCAGTTTTCTTTCCTAGATTTCTCATCACCAGTTGGCGTACAATTCTGTTTTCTGGAAGCCGTAAGATGTGAAAAAAATATGAAATTCTTTTCTTCTTCATTGTGCTGGTGATTGGATCAATCTCACGATAGACAGTTTCATTTGGGAGAATCCTCCAGACTCCCTCAACCTGATACTTTTTATTTATGCACGTTCTAATGATTCTTCTTTCCGTTTTGAGGAGCTGATCAGTTCTTTGTTCATTTTTAATTTGGAACAGTGTTTCACAAGCATAAGTGGCTTCAGGGAGAGTTACAGTTTTATAATGTTGGATCTTAGTAGCTATTGATAGGCATTTTTTATTATATGTTGACCAGGTTAGAGATTGTGCCTTTTTCATTTTATTTGTTCTATTTATCCAAGTTACTTTTTCGTTTAAGTTATGTGTTATAATTTCTCCAAGATACTTAAATTGAGGAACTAGGTTAATTTTATGATCATTTATATAGACTTCATTTATATCTAAGGGTTTCATAGGCATGATCTCAGTTTTTTCAAAGGATATCTGTAATCCTATCCCTTGAGCAATTTCTTGGAGACTAGTGATCTGAGTACAAACCTCTTCCTTGTCTAGTGCTAAAAGAGCCAAGTCATCTGCAAATAATATAATATATCTTGATAAATAAACCTCATTAGTGATTGATAAATACAGTAACATCATAATTTGGAGGTGGGAAATGATTACCCCATTGCACATTTAAGAAGACATTCCATCGGGTATGGGCAGTGGGATAATAATTTCCCACCCCATATTTCATAAAATAGAATCCTTATTGTTACATATTCCTACTCATCTATCACCCCCCATTACAAATGTGTAAAATATATTTAATTATTTTATACCCCCAGGCTTTTACTCTATAAAGGGTTGCCATGACCTTCCCAATCTTAATCGTCATTGCAAATAGACGCTATTGCAGACACCATAGTATTAGTAATATATACATGTTAGATCTTTTATTTTATAGATGTAATTTCTGACGTGTCCTATATCAAAATGTATCGTATACACGTAATTGATCAAATGGATTTAATAAAAATCTAATGTAATCTAATCATACTAACACAGTTTATTAGCCAAGTGTTCAATCCCTCAATAGATTGAACAACAGCCACAACAGGATGATTTTAAAGATACGGGTTCGATTTCTGACTCAAATCAAAATTTAATTTCATCCATACAAGGGTTGGTTGGTTGGTTCCTTAGTTTAGGGGCTGAGACAACGCGGACATGTAGCCCCGTGTACTTTGGGTGTGTGTAGAATCTGTTTGATAACCGGTGTTAATTGTGATGGCTGTATTAGTGTGTGTTATCTGTTTTTTAATTTAAGTAAGGACTGCAGACTTTTGAATTTTTCAAATAGTTCCTACTTTTGCCGCAAAACGCCTCCGTCAACGACTACTAGGCCTAGTTCAGAACTTAACTACTCGGCTCTTGGCAACGAACGTAGAAACCTAAGAGCGTTGTTTACATTCCTAAGCTATACAATTTAGCTTCACACAGGTATAATTAGTGGAAGGTTCTTTAACATACCATAAATCTATGACATGGGACCGCCGGCTTTACTTCCCCTCCGAAGGAAGGCATGCTGAGGGATTTTAACACTCTTAAAAATTCCGACGGCTTCAGCCGGGTTTGAACCCACTATCTAGGGCATAGAAGCTCAGCGTACTACCAAATATGCCACCAAAGCTGCCCAGCCATACAAGATTTGCTTTTCAATCGGTCAACACAATTCTGCCTAATTAGATTGAGCGAGAATAACAATTACCGTATTTTATCATACTACTCCTCGCCCAATCTACAGGGGTGTGCAAGTTATTACAATCAAATAAAGATTTAAACCAGTCACAATGTTTTATTCAAAATCATTTCATTGACCAACAGCTGGCGCCCTTCATTACCCTACTCAGTAATGTTTTCTCCCCTGTCGATTTCATAATTGGGGATTCCGAGCGATACTCGAGTTTGGCCTGTTTTCTATTTTTTCATTGAATTTGGAACATAAACTCTGTCAGGGGTTCCCAACCTGGGGGGGGGGGGGGGGGCGTGAAGTGATTTCCGACCTGGAAGCCCTTTGTGTGTCCTATATAGTAATATTGTTTCCGTTCAACTGTGTTTAGTTTGAGACATGTTTTTTCTTCAAATTCCTCTTCTCTTTTCTGTCTTTGATTTGTTGCCGAGTTATACCCAATTCTTCCAAATCATCCTGAACTTCTTTAAACCAATTATTATTGATTTCATTTTTCAAAAAGTAATCGAAAAGTTGTTTCAATAGCCTGGTTTGTGGCAATCTTGATATGTGACAGAAAAAGGAAATTTCTTGTTCCATTCACGCATAACCTTTAAACTCCAATATTACAATTTTGTATGATAAACATTTTGCGAATCTATCCAAGTGATTGTCGTGCCAAGTGAATCGTTCAAAAGCACTGGTTATTGCCAACTCTCGGCAAAAACATCTACGGAGCCGCGAGGTTGGAGGTGAAATAAGGAATTTGCTGTGCTGTAAGGAGCAAAATCAAGCCTGAGAGATCATTCCAAAATATTAGGACTGGGTGACGTTCCGGTAAACCGTCCTGCAGTGTATTCTGAAATAGCCAAAGTTGCACTGCGTGTCATTGTCCAATTTTCAACGACTTATTTATGTGAGCCAGGATTTTCAACGCTGAGTGTCATAGAAACAAAGCAGCGCTGTCGGCTTGATGTTGCAAGTGATCTCCGCTGTCTCTGTCAAGTATCAAACCAAACATACCGAATATTACCAAGAGAAAACAGTGTCAACCCTCTCACTGACATTTGTTGACTAATTTAAGGATTTATTGTTAAAGTGTGTTCTTTTTATTGTGGTAAAATGAAGTTAGTACCGTATCTTGTTGTAATTGCTTTCATTGATTTTGAGAAAGCTTTTGATAATGTAAATTTTAAGGTGCTGTTTCAAACCCTGAGAAAACTGAAGGGACAGTAGAACACTCTATCAACTTTACAAGAACCAGACAGCATTAATTGGCAAGGAAAGAGTGGAAGCAAGAATTGGGAAGGGAGTAAGGCAAGGATGTGGACTATCACCACTGTTATTTAATATCTACATTGAAGAAGCCATTCAAGAATTCTTAGCTACCAACAGTCATGGCATAAAAGTTAATGGCAAGCTGTAGAGTACCATACGATTTGCAGATGATATAGCCCTGATAACGGAAAATGAGAGAGATATGGAAAATGCTCTGAATCACATTAACGAATTATTGCAAGAGAAGTGTGGCATGAGGATAAATAAAAATAAATCCAAAGTAATGGCATGCACTAGGGATGGCGACCAAATAGTCAACGTCCTAATGGATGGTGAAAAACTAGCCCAAGTAAAGGATTTCAACTATCTGGGGAGCTTGATCACATCAAATGGGAAGTGTACGAGAGAAGTAAATGCTCGAATCGCACAGGCAAAAGAAGCCTTCTCAAAAAAGAAGTCTTTACTAACATCCAGGACTGTTAACTTAGAGGGGGGCGTGGTGGCTCAGCGGTCTAGCTGTATGCCTCTCACCAAGGCGGTCTGGGTTCGATTCCCGGTCAATGCATGTGAGATTTTCGAAGTGAAATGTCATGTCCTGTGGTTCGGATTCCACGTTAAAATGAGGTCCCGTGGCTCATAATCACAAGATTCACGGTCACGTAAAACTACAATCTTCCTTTTTTTGTTAACTTAGAGGTGCGAAAACACTTCGTGAAAAGTTTTGTATGGAGTATAGCAAGTTATGGCTCTGAAACATGGAGTCTGCGACAAGCAGATGTATCAAAACTTAGGGCATTCGAGATGTGGTGCTGGCGACGACTACTAAAGATACCTTGGACTGATAAAGTCACGAATGAGAATGTTCTCAAAAGAGCAAAGGAGACACGTACCTTGATTGAATCCTTAAGCAGAAGAAGGAATAGTTTTGTTGGCCATTTGATCCGTCATTCTGAATGGTGGACCACACTCTTCGAAGGGAAGCTAGAAGGAAAGAGGAGTCGAGGAAGACCAAGGACTCAATTTATAGACATCATTAAAGGCAAGCACACTTATTGCCATTTGAAACTCCAGGCCAGACAAAGAAGACGTTTTGGAAGACTTGCATGTCACCTAGCGGTAGAGGAGAAGAACAAGAAGATGAAGTTAGTTAGATATAAAGTGCGTGCTTCATATTATTTTATGTTCGACCCTGTCTATTATATATCAGAAAACTGTATCATAATGATGGTCATTATAACACTATTTTTCATTATGAAACAGTTTCTCCCACCAATCAGAGCTCAAGAAACAGTTGTTTGACCAACCAGGTGAGGATAGCAACACATCTGCGCTGAGTTCCAAGGCCTTCTAATTTAAATTTCACTGCCTGGCCTAGTGTCATAGTGGGGCAATCAAGGAGGCCATGGTCAATTACAAGGCATTCTGTGCGTCCCATGCGCTCTGTTCAGTACATAAAACTGGTGAAATCTCGACAGATATTTATGAAGCTTAGTTATGGAAGGAAGGGTCGAGGACAAAAACTGTAGGGGTAGACCAAGGTTAGAATATGTTAAAGAGATTGCCTCGGACGTAGGGTGTGGTAGCTATGTAGAGATGAAACGATTAGCTCAGGACAGGGAGGCATGGGGAGCTGCATCAAACCAGTCAAAAGACTGAAGACTCAAACAACAACAACATGTTGGAACATAAAATAGTTATAACAATTATCGTCGAACATAAACAGTCGTATGCAACTCGCCTATAATGGTAATTAAGACACTCGTATGGAAATTATAAAACTCGCATACGCTCGTTTTTAAAAATACTCGTGTCTTAATTATTGCCATTATAGGCTCATTGTTTAATCTATAAGGTGCGTTCAAAAAGTAACGAGCCGGAGGCTGGAATGCGCAAACCGGTGTTTGTAACGAGGTGTGGTTCCGACCAGAGCATGGAAAGTCACAGCCCGTCGCTAGAGGGCACGCGTGCACGTTACGTGACGATACAAAGCGAGCAGCGGCATGAATCAATTGTCCAACGCTGCCAGTCGCATTGCAAACAGTGACATGGAGGCGTCAAACGAAGAGAAAAGAGGTGTTGTTCAGTTTCTGACAACGAAAGGAGTAGGGGGAACGGACATTCATCGCAGAATGTCACAAGTGTACGGCGAACACTGCATGTCCCTTGCAAGGGTCAAGGCGTGGCACAAGCGCTTCAGGGAAAGACGGGTATCGTTAGCCGATGATGCCCGGTCTGGGGCACCCCCCTGCATTACGGATGACAACGTCCAGCTGGTTGATGCACTCATTAACCAGGACCGCCGAGTGACAGTGAACGCCATAGCCGCCGTGGTCGGATTGAGCGTTAGAAGTGTGCACACCATCATGAAGGAACGACTGAACTTGTGGAAAGTGTGTGCCCAATGGGTGCCCCACAGTCTTCAACCACACCAGGAAGCATGTCGAATGGCCTACTGTCTTGGTCTTGGTTGGACGATTGATGCATACTGCTGTTCGCTTTGTATCGTCACGAAACGTGCACGCGTGCCCTCTAGCGACGGGCTGTGACCTTCCACGCTCTGGTCGGAACCACACCTCGTTACACAATCCACGATTAGCCGATGTCGTCACCGGTTTGCGCATTACAGCCTCCGGCTCGTTACTTTTTGAACGCACCTTATACTATTGTGAGAAATATTTTTTCCATTAAGAAGTGTTATTACGATGGGTCTATATGCTCCACGTCAGTTTATCGAAGAGGTTATAGACGCGATGAGTAGATGGGAAAAGGGTGTGCGAAGGGGGGGATGACCACCCATATCTAAAAAAGGGGGGTTGTCAGCTGGCAAAGGTTGGGAACCCACTGCTCTAGTCATGTCATTTCAATTCATAGATTCTAAAAAATCATTTAATTTGAGTTTCTTGTGTGTTTGAGTCTTCAGTCTTTGACTGGTTTGATGCAGCAATTCATGCCTCCCTGTCCTGAGCTAATCGTGTCATCTCTACATAGCTACCACACCCTACATCTGAGGCAATCTGTTTAACATACTCTAACCTTGGTATACCCCTACAGTTCTTGTCCTCGACCCTTCCTTCCATAACTAAGCTTGCTATTCCTGGGTGTCTTAGTATGTGTCCTACCAACCTATATCTTCTCTTCATTTGCAGTCGCTAGAAACATCTCTCCTCTCCCACTCGTCTTAACACCTCTTCGTTTGTAACCCTATCTACCCATCTGATCTTCATCATTCTCCTGTAACACCACATTTCAAAAGCTTCAATTCTCCTCTTTTCTGCTGCACCAATAGTCCAAGTTTCACTTCCATAGAGGTCCATGCTCCAGACAAAGGTTTTCAAAAGTGTCTTCCTAAATGTCTTCCTAAATGTCTTTCTTAAATGAAAATATAATTCAGACTCTTGGTTAAACATTGGAAGTAATTTCACCGCCTTGTAAACATATTTATTTAGTGCTTTAATCCGTGACAAGTATAAATGTTATTTTGGGAAACTGGCGTCCAGTCAAATAAATTGCACACCTCTGTACTTAGGCACAGACATGTTCACCGACTGAAAATCATAATAATAATAATATCGTATGGCCTCGGGTGCCAGGTGCAAGCTTTGTTATTTGATACCCAAAGGGTAGGCCAAATTTCGTTGTTCCTTTTTTTTTTTTTTGTCGTGTAGCCTCCTGAGAGGCCGAGTGCAGGTCTTTCTAGTCGACGCCCGTGGGCGACCTGCGCGTCGGGATGAGAGATGGAATGGATGAAGATCAATGAAACTGGGCAAGGATGTGGAAGGAAGCGGCCGTGGCCTGGTGTTGAAAATGGGAAGCCACGGAAAACCATTTCAAGGACAGCCGACGGTGGGGCTCGAACCCACGCGTCTACCGAGTCAGCAGAGAGCTTGGCCCCTTGACCTAACGCAGCGCTTTAGCCCGCGTAGCCACTACTGTCGGTCGTTGTTCCTTGAAACACTACGAAAGTCAAGGAGGTTAGATATCTACGCTCCTTCAACACTAGAGCGCTTTCTAGTAGAGAAATGAGGAACTTTGTGTTGGCGGAAACTCCCGAGATTGGTTGGTTGGTTCCTCAGTTTAGGGGCTGCGACAACGCGGTCATGTAGCCCCGTGTACTTTGGGTGTGTGTAGAATCTGTCTGATAACCGGTGTTAATTGTGATCATTGTATTAGTGTGTGTTATCTGTTTTCTTAAATTTAAGTGCTGCAACTTAGAATTTTTCAAATAGTTCCTACTTTTGCCGCCATTCGCCACCGTCAACGACTACTAGGCCAAGTTCAGAACATAGCTACTAGACGCCACCGCAGTCGGCTCTTGGCAACGAACGTAGAAACCTAGGAGCTTTGTTTACATTCTTTACCTATCCAATTTAGCTTCACACAGGTGTAATTAGTGGAAGGTTCTTTAACATGCCATAAATCATGGACATGGGACCGCCGGCTTTACTTCCCCTCCGAAGGAAGGCATACTGAGGGATTTTTAACGCTATTAAAAATCCGACGGCTTCGGCCGGGTTTGAACCCGCTATCTTGGGCATAGAAGCTCAGCATGCTACCGACCACGCCACCGAAGCCGCTACTCCCGAGATTAATTTTGCCATTATGAACACGGCCTACTGAATTCAAATAGGTTCTTTGACATGCCAACATCGTATGACATGGTGTCGTAATTTTTGCCGCCTTTCAAAAATCACTTACTTCGGCCAGGAGCGAACCTGCAAGCTTGGGCTTAGTAGACCGACACGTTGACCACTCACCCACCGTGCCAAGCACCGACTGAAAATCATTTCAGTTGATGGATTACATAGGCAACGCTGAAAAATGGTTTGTAACATTTCAATCCTTAAGATATTGTACCGGTCAGGGAACATGGTAGTGGAGTGGTCATTTCCCTTCGGGGTTGGAATCCGCAAAACGTGAGGGGTGACGATGGGGGCATGCGATCTGAAATGACCAGATGAAAACAATTGGGACAGGGACAGGTGATACCAGAAGCCCAGTGTACAGTATGTCCGCTCCAAGGACGCGTACGCTAAGCTAGTGCAAACATGTGCTGGCCACACAATACTGACATTCCATTAATATTAATTGTAGCGCTGCGCCGTCAGACACACGCCCCTTCTCGCCTGCACCTGTCCGGGCCATTTCATTTTCTCACACCCCATTTCTTGAGCAGCAGATTAATTATTCATAGCGCTTCAAACTGCTCCACTTCACGAGACAAGAACCCAGCGTAAAACCCCCGCACAGTGCAAGATTAGGCATTCCACAACACACTGCAGAGTGTGGAAAGAAACAACACAGGCGCTTAAACCATCTGGACTCAGCATGGAGATGTTTAGCAGGAATTTGGTTTCAAGCTAGACACTAAATTAGAGAGACAAACAATGCATCTTATAAACACTATCAACGCAACCGAAGAGGTAAATTTCGTTTGACATTAACCCTTCCACAAGATTGGTGCCATACGGGATAATGTTGGATTCATATTAACCACTCCACAAGAAAAGTGTGATACTTGAGAATGTTGGTTTGTTATGATTAGTAAGTGTAATTATTTACACATCTGACAATAACATTATGAGAACACATTTGAGCTTGCCGATTCAAATAAATTGATCTGATTTTCTATAGGTCATATACAGTGAAGTAATAACTTTCATTTTTCGTGAACATGATGTTTATTAACCCGGGAGGGATCGCGTCAAAATAGTTTCGTGATGGGTCGCGCACGGTCATTATGACCGGGATGTATAAAATACATTTTTTTTGTTGCGAAACACATATTATTTTTATGGAAAAATATATCCATGAAACTAAATACCAGGTTTTGTACCGAAACACATTTTACTGTATTATTGAAGAAAAAAATCAATGAAACCCACTTAATCTATTGATTTATTCATCCTAGGAATTATCCTGGGCAGCATCAGGATTAGTGCATTCCACCCAGGTAACACATGTAAGTTCCTTACAAAACATCTTCGAGATCCACCAATCGGTTGAACTAGCCTTGAAAATAGAGCGAGTCCAGAATTATCAACGGAAAACGGTCCCTGAGGCTGTTTACCAGCCTACACTTCCATGTACATCGTGTGAAACAAAGATCTCCACTAACTGACTGGGAATAAAAGTGGGAACAGCAAACGCAGACACGTGCAGTGGATGAGTCCATTGAAAGGTACAGGAGGGGACGAAGTTTTACGCCGTGAAATTATTTCGGAGGAGTAAAAAATGTATGCGCCCGGTCTAAAAGACCGTAACGCGACCCCTCACGGTTTAATGATCTTTGCAGACAGTTGCTGTATTTTATGATGATACTCTATTTATATTGGTAGACGTACTCGTCGTTGACATTGCAATGATTTATCTGGCTATCCCGTCACGAGAGGTAGTTTAAGTAGGCAATTGCTAATATATTGGAGAATATGTATAGAATTTGCGGGGCATTCTTAGGGCATAGGATTATAGAATGAGTAATTGATAAATGACGTGTCTTGCATTTGAGAGGAGAACCAGGATGGTTATGTGTATAAATGTAAATAAATGATGTTATGATATTGGGATTTGATTTGGTCTAGAGATGTGATGATAACAAGTCCGGATTCCCATTCGTACTTATGCTTATCTGTCAAATGTTTGTTTCAATAGTTTGTTGGTGATGATGATAATTGTTGTTTTAAGGGGCCTAACATCTTGGTTATCGGCCCCGAAATAGTTAGTTGATGGAGTGTTATGCAATGATACACTCATATAAAATGATGAAGATGGTGTCCGGTCACACAATCTAAGTTCTTTACTTTCGACTCCAAATTGAAACATGTAACTGACTCATCTCAATCCAACAAAATTTAAAACTTTGTCAGGACAAGATGAATCACACAATTGTAATGTATGGAATGCTTTTTACCGGAGTAGCCTATAAGGCATGTTTGCCATAGCACATGTACGGGTAGTATTGTCCTTTCATTGGAATAATAATTGTGTATGGAACCATTGGGTTGAGGGACATGGCTTGTGCAAGTTAGATTGATTTAATCCTTGTCTTGTTCTGATATTACATATTTTGGATAATAATTTATTCTTTGTGCATTGTATAGCTTATTAAATATCTATAACCATACCTGTGAGTGTATGTCCTTACCCAATCCCATCTCCAGAAGCTCCATTTTATGATTAACTATCATTGCCCGTCACGGCTTTGCCAGCAAATCTTATATATAAGAGTGAAAGTCTGTCTGTATGTATGTATGTGGGTATGTGGGTATGTACAGTATGTATATTTGTTCCGTATACAAATCTACACCGTTCCACCTATCTCAACCAAATTTGGCATGCACATAGCTTAGGACCCAGAAGGAACGGATGGCTACATGAATTTTGATAGTCTTTCTCATTCTTCTGATTTCGGCCTTTTTGCGCTCGAGCAAAAGCTAATTAAGTCATAAAATAAATTGATGAAGTAATGACAAGGCCGGCCATCTCCATGGCAACACTAGCTCCATTCGACACACGACCGACTGGATGCAAGTTGCGCTTTTCACTACCGGTAAAGAAAATGGGTCGAGACACGGCCGACTGGATGCAAGTTGCGCTTTTCACTACCGGTAAATAAAATGAGTCGCTTTACATTAAATCCCGTTAGGTACTCAACTGGTCACACAGCACTGTCAATCCAGCATAGCATAACAAAGACTTGACACTATTGTCAATATAATTTCCGCAATATCAAAATGCAAATTATATCACAAAATACAATAGCGTGATATTAAATGACAGACACTAAACATACCTTTGCACTTTATTAAAATGTCTTGGTAAGACCTTTTCGGCGCCCATAGAGGAGATCAAACACAGTCTTCCAAGGAGTGGACATTGAATAGCGTATGTTGGGATTCGTATAATGGATAAATAGTGATCGTGAAACACGGACGTCTTACTTAGCAGCCATCTTTTATTACACTAACTTATATCAAAGAGCTTCAATCATAAAGAATAAATACAAGAAATAAACCAAAGTAGAAATACATGAAATAAGCCAAAGATGTCCATCTTCTCAGTCCTCCACATCCTCCCCACCCTGGTCTATCTCGAGAGGGAAGACCAGCTGTACAGACCGACTAATCTTGGTCCCGTTGGCCATCTGAAGGATGAGGGTTCGCACCTTGTTGTCCCTGCCTGGTCGCCTTTCAGTTATTCGCGCCTTCTGCCACATGTGTCTAGGTCGCATGTCGTCCTGTAGTAGTACTATATCTCCTACTCGGCACTCCTTCGTCTGTCCATTTGGGCGGCGTACTTCGTGGTAGCTTCTCAGATCAAGAAGATACTCATTCCTCCATCTCTTGAGGAAGTCCTCCTGCATTTTCTCTCTAAGTCTCCTCTCCTTCCTCAGGTCTATTCGGGTCGTGGGTTCGGAGACGTTGGGCAGGGTAGTCAGCCGTGCCCCAGTCAGGAAATGACTTGGAGTCAGTGTCTCCGAGCCATCTTGGATTATGGGTCGGGAGTTAATGGCGGCTTCTACTTCTACCAATAGAGTTCGGAGTGTGTCCTCACTAATCAGAGCCTTTCCCAATACCTTTCTAAGGCATCTTTTAGTCGTACCCACCATTCTTTCCCACCAGCCTCCCCACCAAGCCGCCCGTGGGGCTATAAATTTCCACTGGACTCCGTTGTGGGCGAAGTGCTGGCTCGTTCGTGGGTCAGTGAGGACTTGGCTGAGTTGTGTCATTTCTTTGTGTTCATGCCCGTCCGTTTTGACTTGGTGTTCACATGGAGTGTCGCGGCAGTGCCTGAGAAGGATTCGAGTGAAGTGATATCTCCTCTATCTCCTCTGATCTTCTGTGTGATCACAGCGCCCTCTACCTCCTCGTTCAGGAACTCCATCAACTTGGTAATGTGACTCTCGGGAATGCTCTCTCGTTTGGAATAAATTATCCATCGGCGGACAATACCTTGAGGGAATGCTCGGAGAATTTTAGGGCATAACATCCGCCCGTAATTATCTACATTTTCCCCTAAGGCCCGCAAGGCTTGTACGCGTCTATTGCATTCTATGTACATGGCATTTAGATTAGAAGGAGTATCGTCTGAAATTGGTTGTAAGGCTTCGAGATAGTCAAGATGGGCCTGAATTATGCGGTCAGTGTTTCCGTAGCGAGATATTAATATCCGTTTAGTTTCTTCATAAGCATCAGCCGTTATCGGTATTCCATCAACTAGATTCTTCGGCTCACCCTCCAGATATCCACGGAGATAGACGTGCTTGTCAATGTGAGCGAGAGATTGATTGTTGTCAACAGAAGACTGGAATTGCTCCCAAAAACGTGCCCAATTCTCAATGTCACCTGCGAATTTGTCTAATTTTACGGCAGGTAGCTTCACTGTGTGCGTGACGGGTGTTGGCATTGGTTGCATACTCATTCCGGCGACCGATGTTGTCAAACTGGAGAGTGACTTAGATTTATACTCGTCGTGTGATGCTTTCAGAATCACTCTCTTCGCGATGTCGATGTATTCCTCACATTTTTCGACATCGGCCTCGTATTCTGCGTCGGTCAAACATTCCTGTATACTATCGTCCAGAACTGTGAGATGATCTAAAGCTTCTTGGAGTCTAATGCGATTATATTCGTATTCTGAGATGTCGCCGACCGTAGCACTATTTATTATCGTACTGAATTTAGTTATAGTTGCTCGTTCCGTCTTCCGCTTTCTTTTCAAAAACGCTAGTTTACTCTTAACACTCTCGTCTTGCATCTTGAAGAATGGGTGACGAAATAAATAAATAAATAATTAGTACCGTGCTGCGACAAGGGAAGGTGATTGTCTGATGTCAGCGCATGCGTAATACTCGTGAGATCGTCTTGTAGTGTCCGTGATGGCTACGAGGTATTTAGTTTAGTATCTACCGCAAGATGGCAGCACTTGCTAGTCTATCATTCGTGAATTCCGTTACGTGGTGTAAAGTAATTATATTACAATTCGTGCACTGTTTAGCCGTAGTAGTAACTTTTGCAATAATATTAATAACTGAAATATCACGTTAGTATGTGGCGCGTGTAGAAGTTCCAGTATCTTCTTACCTCGTAATCCGGCGTGGCGTGGCTGCATGTACAAAACGTGATTGCTGTTTGTAGTGATAGCATCACCAGTTTATTTTGTACACAAGTAAAACACAATTGCCCGTATTCTAATGCACATTTCTACGTAATCTAAAGTTTTCGGCACCAATGTTGGGATTCGTATAATGGATAAATAGTGATCGTGAAACACGGACGTCTTACTTAGCAGCCATCTTTTATTACACTAACTTATATCAAAGAGCTTCAAACATAAAGAATAAATACAAGAAATAAACCAAAGTAGAAATACATGAAATAAGCCAAAGATGTCCATCTTCTCAGTCCTCCACAGCGTATCCATAATGATCTGGAATGTAGAAGGACTCAACAGCATACTCCACCTGAACCCACCAACATTTTTCGATACAGATATTGTATTATTAGCAGAAACTTTCATAACGCAAAATATTAATATAGAAGGTTATTACAGCAGCCATATCCATGCTACACAGGATGACCAAGGCCGACCCAGCGCAGGCATATCATGCTTACTAAAACCATGGTTATCCCCGTACAAAATTATTTACAAATCTGCTAATATATTAGCAATGGAAACTAAGAACCTGAACATTACAGGGACCTATTTTCAGCCAAATCACTCAGCGCAGGACATAATTGACAACATGGCGGATATGTTGAAGAACATGAGACAAAATGTTGGAACTATCGTAGGAGGCGATTTGAATTGTCGGATAGATAAAGAAGTCCTCAAAAGTATTTCAGTTATTGAGCACATGGAAAGAGAAGGTTTCATATTGCAAAATGATCCACAGGACCATACATACATATGTTACAATGGTGCGAGTACGAGTGACCTAATTTTTACCAGCACTTCTATCAAAACCTCAGAAATAAAGGTACTCGCAAAATCAGAGGTGGCGCCACTTAGAAAATATCTCCCAGTTAAGGCCAAGCTATCAGTCAAAACATGCAAAATGAAGCAAGAGCAATGGACAGATAACATTCAAAGAACATTATGTATCAGTGACATTGAGGAATTTACAAAAACTGAAGGATTCATTATACAACAAATACAAGGAGAGAACATCGAAGCAAGAGCGCACAGGGAAAGAAGATCCCAACCATGTTCGACAATGAGTGTTTCGTTCTTGAGCTACTTCACAAAACAAAGAACTCGAATAGCATAATACAATTGTCACAGATGTGGGTACAAGAAATTGCTAAAGGAAGAAAGAGCAAACAGGATGGAAGAGCAGAGTAAGAAATTACTGTTGAAAGACATAGAAAATCATTTCACTGTTTTCAAATGAAAATGAAATTTTGTATTATATTGTAATTTAATTTTCTTTGGACATTGGCTGAAATGTAATATTTGATTATTAAAATAGAATTCCATTAGGGTCACTCGATTGTTATAAAACTTTATGAACTTTCCTGCTGAGTGGTTAGTACATAGGCTGTCTTCATTGAATGAAATGCAAATCTTCACTGAAGCTACTGCAATAGAACCGTAATACTTGGGTAAAATGGAATATTTCCACGCCGTGATTCCAACATGATCTTAAAATTATAGACCACGAACATACCTCTTTTGTATTTAAGTAGTTGGCATAAGTTTATACATGCAATGGCATCTGCCAGTTTTAGTATAGCGATGCAAATTCAGCATAGCTTTTGCTAATCAATTAAATAATTCAAGAGATGTCATTGTGGATGACGTGTGGTAGGGATTAGAATTTTTCGGTGATTTCAGAGTGAAGAAAGCGGTATTTTAAAGTGGCAAATTCGGTGGTTTCAAGTGCACTTTTCGATACTTTCAAAATCATAAATTTTATGCGGGATTTTTTAAATATCATGGATAAGATGCATAACATAACACATTTCAGTCATCCTTCAAAGTATACTTCAGTGAAGAGATCCAAATTCTCTTGTGACAAACGGTGACGCATATCACTTAACGTGCTGGTGTAAGCTGAAAAACAAAAGTTCACAGCATTTGAACAGGGGATCCAAATGGTTTTCAACACAGATTCTGAGAACTTTGGAAATGCAAATGTCATTCCTTGCAAAACTCCAACAATGTCTGTCTTGGTCCTGTCATGCATCTGCTTCTTGATTAAAGTTTGCAGTTCTTTGTATCCTCTTAACATCTCACTTTCTTCCAGTGTTCCACAGAACGGCAACTTCGTAATTGTCTTTGCAATGTCCTCATTGATGTTCATTGGCACTATTTCTGATGGATCAAACGCACACATTTGTAAATCCTGTTCCCAGGGTCAACGGATCAAAGGCTGATTAATTTTCCAAGAGCATGCGACCCAGCATTTACTACATCTGAATGTATTTTCCCTCTTTTTAACTCATTTTCACAACCCTCCAACTGCTCCTTAATGTTGGTACCGTACTTTCCAGAAACAGCAAGTTTAAGGGCTTGCTGAAATCTCCGTAGATGTCCATCAAGAAGGTGAACAGTTGGATGTGGCCTTCTAATAAGGGGATGAGTTCAGTGATGTCTATGCCAAATTCTTTCAATCTCAATTATTTCGTCATGTGAAACATTGTTGAGAAAATCAACACCAGAGTTATCAGTCCCTACTACTTCACTCATAAATTGCAAAATATCTTTCAAGTACTCTGACAGGCACTCTACAGAATGAAACCAAGAAGACCACCTGGTTAATACTGGTTCCGGAAACAGTGGCACACTTTGATCTGGATACTTGCCATCTAGATATTCATGTCTGAAAGGCGCACTATATGACGCCACGCGTCGAGTAATTACTAGGATGAAGGGGCAGATGACCTTGCTGTTCCGGTCCTTAAAACCTCAATAACTATGTACTGTAACTTACTAGGATGACTTCCCAGATTGATAGAGATCGCTGTATGCAGAAAGTGAGGCCCGCTATCTACCGTTAAGTTTCCAATCTTTCCGTGTTTGTTGGATGCTCTCCATGCAGTCAAGTCATGAGAGAAGATTACCGCTACTACACTCACACAAAAACAAGCGTTTATCGGCTTCTGTGACGACGATATTTTAAACGGGCAAGGTGGTCTCACTACGATGACATTAGGGCAAAACCTGGATGAATGTCAAGATGCAGAAGAAAGTGACATCCATCGATAAAGACAATCATGGTTTCAGACACGAGGATATTGTATGGACTTTGACTGTCGGTGAGGTAAACTGGGATCCAGTACATATAGAATGCGTAAGTGATGCAACGGAAATCCCAAAAGTTCCCACAGTCAACCTAGTGTGTCTATAGTCACACTTATCTCTTATATAGAAAATCAAGATGAATTTTCGTTTCTCATATATTGTTTTCTTCAGAATTGTACAATCTAAAATTAGAAAAATTAAACCATCTAAGAAACAAAAAGTGATGACAGTCATTTTTCTTAGTTTTTAATATTGGTAAAGCCCACATAGTGTGTCTTACAATACCATGTTATAAATTATTATATTTATTTCTTTGCGTGTTCATAAAATACATTTCGATATTTTTAACCAATAGTTTTCTCTTTGCTACGCTTAAAAACATTACTGTGGATAATTCGCGGAAATTCGTGCATTAATTGCCGCGAATTATCGGAAGCGCACTGAAAAGGAAAAAACGAAAAAGCTAAAATTTGCGTTTTATGCGAAATTCATGCATAATTCGCGTTTTCATGCGAAATTCGCGAAATTTCGCGACTTCAAAAATAATTTTTTTCGCCATTTTTAGGGTTATTAAAACACATTACCATCTGTGTATTACTTCATTCAATAATTCGCGAAATTCGCGATGGCGAATTTTTCCTATCCCTAGCTATCTTCATTGAATGAAATGCAAATCTTCACTGAAGCTACTGCAATAGAACCGTAATAGTTGGGTAAAATGGAATATTTCCACGCCGTGATTCCAACATTATCTTAAAATTATAGACCACGAACATACCTCTTTTGTATTTAAGTAGTTGGCATCAGTTTATACATGCAATGGCAGCTGCCAGTTTGAGTATAGCGATGCTAATTCAGCATAGCTTTTGCTAATCAATTAAATAATTCAAGAGATGTCATTGTGGATGACGTGTGACCTACCAACTAGTGGTGATTTAATAAAACATGGCAAAAGCTTATGAAATATTAGACATCTTCGTATATCTATGACAAAATATAATATTATTACCTCGATGGTGAAGTCAGTCAGTTAATTTTCTATGATCCATGCGCATAACAATAGTAAACGTAAAGATCGATTTTCAACACTCAAGCATCTAGTGGAAGAGCAGATAAATAGTGCAATCACCCTCCTCTAATTCTGTAACAACGTTCAATATTTGCGTAAGTTCAATATATACGAGGCACGTCCAGAAAGTAAGTTCCGTTTGGTAATAAAATTAAATTGTGTACAGATACAGAAAAAATATTTATTGCACAACATTCTACACCTCTTAAACTACTTTTCCACATAACTGCCGAACTTTTGTAGGCATTTGTCATAGCGTGGCACACGTTTTTGGATACCTTCTTCATAGAAGTTTGCCGCCGACCCGTAAACGAGAGTGAAGACCCCCCTTAAGATAGCCTACTGTTTGGCCACTACTGCTAGGCAAATTGCGTATGTGGTCAGGAGAACTCCTAAACATACGCAGTTCTCCTGGTAAGCAGGCAATTTGCCTAACAGTAGTGGCCAAACAGTAGGGTATCTTAAGGGGAGTCTTCACTTTCGTTTACGGGTCGGCGGCAAACTACTATGAAGAAGGTATCCAAAAACTTGTGCCACGCTATGACAAATGCCTGCAAAAGTTCGGCAGTTATGTGGAAAAGTAGTTTAAGAGGTGTAGAATATTGTGCAATAAATATTTTTTCTGTATCTGTACACAATTTAATTTTATTACCAAACGGAACTTTTTTTCTGGACGTGCCTCGTATTTCTATATATACCTTGCGTAATATATTGGCATGTATCTTGACATTTTGAAATCGATTGGAATAAAGTACAGGGATAGGAGGGTGATATACAATCTGTACAGAAACCAGACAGCAGTCATTCGAGTTGAAGGACATGAGAGAGAAGCTGGTATTCAGAAAGGTGTAAGGCAAGGCTGCAACTTATCACCCATACTTTTCAATATTTACATTGAACAAGCAATGAAGGAAACTAGAGAAAAATTTAAAGTGGGAGTGAGGATTCAAGGAGAAATAATTTCAACTCTGAGATTTGCTGATGACATCGTCATCTTGGCCGACAAGCCTGAGGATTTGAATGAGTTTTTGAATGGTATGGACTCCGTCTTACGGAAAGAATTCATGATGAAAATTAATAAATGTAAAACAAAAATACTGGAATGCAGCCGAAATAAATCAGAAACCTCTATGGAGATCAAATTGGCAGGTGAAAAGCTAAAGGAAGTAGGAGACTTCTGTTACTTAGGAAGCAGAATAACCAGTGATGGACGAAGCAAAGAGGATATAAAAAGTAGGTTGGCTCAGGCAAAGAAAGCATTTCTACAAAAAAGGAATCTGCTGACATCGAATATAGATTCAGGTATAGGAAGTCATTTTTGAAAGCCTTTGTCTGGAGCGTGGCGCTCTATGGAAGTGAAACTTGGACTATTGGTGCAGCAGAAAAGAGGAGAATTGAAGCATTTGAAATGTGGTGTTACAGGAGAATGATGAAGATCAGATGGGTAGATAGGGTTACAAACGAAGAGGTATTAAGACGAGTGGGAGAGGAGAGATGTTTCTGGCGACTGCTAATGAAGAGAAGAGATAGGTTGGTAGGACACATACTAAGACACCCAGGAATAGCAAGCTTAGTTATGGAAGGAAGGGTCGAGGACAAGAACTGTAGGGGTAGACCAAGGTTAGAATATGTTAAACATATTGCCTCGGATGTAGGGTGTGGTAGCTATGTAGAGATGAAACGATTAGCTCAGGACAGGGAGGCATGGGGGACTGCATCAAACCAGTCAAAAGACTGAAGACTCAAACAACAACATCTTTCTATAATATGTAAATACACCTCCCGAACAAGGCCAGGTAAAACAGCTAGTATTGTATAAACAAGATACTTTAAATTCAGCGACAACTCACTGGCCGATGTCATGATTTATTTGTAGTCTAGTTCAATTTTGAAAGAGCCCGCTTTGCGATACAATTCAAAGGTAGATAAGGCTTGATGATGATAATTCTATTCCCTACTGATATAGAGAACAGTTGGAGGATAGAATTGTATCTTCGTGCTGTTATAAACATAACAATTATAAAAAAACGCAATTATTTTATTCTCATCAAAGCAAATAAATTTTTAAATGTAGACTTTGTTGTATGAAAGCAATACATTCTTCATCACCGATGAGCTACAGCTTATTACCACTACCACTGAGAAGGTCTTGCTCGTGCTTTCACATTCCTCTCCGTAAACCACAAAGAAGCCACAAACTCAGTTGCTCTAGCGAAAGAAAGCTCGAATAGCCGTTCCCCGAGTAGATGTGTCACTATAAATAAGAAAGTAAGATGGTACTATTTTGTAAATCATATTGTCTTCAAAATTTACAACTGATCACTGCTATAACTTGAACACTATTCAGGTAACGATCTGCTTAGTCAAGCGTAGTGAACCCATGTACCATGGCCTCAAAGGGAGTCGAATCCATGTACTTTGAGAAAAGAATGAAAGAATCATACAGTCTCTAAGGGAACGGAGAGAGATTTCAAGCCAGGATTCTAGCCTAACATTGTGCAAACGCTAGGGCCAGGTGTTCATAAGATGAGCTCATGCCTCTTGACATTTATAAGGAGCCAGTCATGGATATTATTAGAACGAGTGGAAAGTTTGGACTGTAAGACGAAGAAGCTTGACTCGGAAATTGCTCTTACGTTGCAGGAATATGGCAACCTCGCTGCTGAGTCAGAACAGGAATAATTAAATTTAACCCGTTTACGAGTATAAAAATAAGTAAACAGATACAGTACGGTGAATCATTTTGGATTAGAGATTTTTGTGTAAAGAAAAACCTTGTAATAATTGCACAGGAAAAAACTGCAAACGCAAGTATACGTCATTGGGAATTCACCGGGACCCAAGGAGTGGGAGAATTAAAAATGAACAGCACCACCCACGCAGTTGAGGACGAGAAATTAATTAATATCTCGGAAATGCACGATCGATTTCCATGCACAGGAAGATTATTTTACGTTTGGAAGACGAGCTTTCTGGAGATATGATTTTTATAATTGTGCGACAATTAGTTCAAAAGTTGGTCACGAAAAGGACTAGGATTTTATCTTTTTGTGACTGAAAGGTATAAAACTCCTGGCCTCACCAAGCCAATGATGCAGTTACTCTGACAGCCCGTGAGGGGGCGTTACTCTGCATCAGTGCATGCAGTTACTCTGACAGTCCGTGAGGGGGCGTTACTCTGTATCACGCCGGAAGAACAGTATTCAAGAGCCCGAGGGGGGCGTCACGACGCATCATGCAGTCTACGAGCATTCCGTGAGCGGAAGTGCTGCATCGCATCGTACAGGCAGTATTAGTCCATCCAGGGGGGCGTTAAGCTCTATCAGACATCGATCCAAAACCTGAGGGAGGTTACTTTGATCATAGTTCGTCATGGCACGTCTTGATGTAGGCAGTTTGCGCTACAATTTCAAGTAGTTAATTCAGAAACACAGTTCGACAAGAGACTCCTGTGGGAGGTTATGCTACAAGTTCGCCGAGTGTAGATCAGTTACGATATGAGTACGCTACGCTGATGGTTAGCAGTTCGAGACTTTGAAGAGTCCTAAAGTATAAAGAACATTAAATATACGGACTTTAAAGTAAGATACAGCGATCAGTAGGGAACTTCGAGTTCCAGAAGAACACTAGTTCGATACAGTTACGAAGTTATAAGAACTCCAACAAATAAACGGCGTTATGGCTAGTAAAGACATTGTTAAAGACATTAAGTCCTGTAAAGGACAAGAATAAACAGTAATTAAGGTCGTGAAAGATAGAAGTTCTAGCAAAAGGAACTTAGGAACTTAGGTTCGAAACCAGAGGAAAAACGTACTCTAGTGAGAAAACGTCAAAAATATACGATAGACAGTATACGGTCCTCGAAAGGAGGCCAAGATATAGAAACTATAGGGTACGATAGACAGTGTACGGTCCTCGAAAGGAGGCCAAGATATAGAAACTATAGGGAGCGATAGACTACCATAGATAAATAGAGGTGACGGCAAAGTAAAGACATTTATCGCCTAGTTAAAGCAGATAAAATGAAGCCGAGTAATAGACAATAGAAGCGGTTTTTGAGAGACTGAAACCAGTAGTTTCCACTGTAGGAGAGAGAAACTTTGAACGAGTAAAATCACACGTCCAATGCAGGTTGATAGGATTCACATCAGGGATCGTCAACAGCCGACAGAAATCGTCAAAATCGTTGAGATACGCCCGTGTGATAGAAGTGAAGTGTAAATATTGTAAGAAAAATAATAAGAGGATCATTTTAAGTGTTTTATGTAAGGTGAAAGCGTTTTATGCAAAGTGATATGTGTTATAATATGTACCAGAGTCATATTTTTTAGTGTTTTATTGTGTGTTCAAACGGATACACCAGTGTATTAAAAATGTTGTCAGTGTTAAATGTAGTGAATATGTGTCAAGAAATTTCTGTACATGAGATGGGTTTGTACAATATGGAGTAGGTCAAGAAGGTGGGCCAAAATGTCACATCAAACGAGAATAAAGGTCAGAAAACGACCTTAGACATGTGAGTAAGGATTTTCATGATATTTTGGTGTCGGGAAAAATTTTGTGTAAAATTCCACCGGAGTTTTGAGTAAAAGGGATGTTTTTAAATAAATGAATAACTAAATAAGAATGCGATCTGAACAAAAATAAAGTTGTAAGAAATAATAAATAATTATGTGAAATAATTAAATCCTGTAGAGGAAATGCATGGAATAAAATGTCAGTGTATTTAATGAATGTTATAAAAGCAAGCGTAATAATAATAATTATAACAAAGATATTTACATAAAGGTAAATTTGAATTATATGAAAGAAATAGCTTATGAGCTTTTGTAAGGAATGTAATCATAATAATAACAAGGTAAAGAAATCTAAATAAAGATTAAATTGAATGATATAAAAATATAGAGCGTTGGAGCCTAACAAATGTATAAGACATGATGTGAATGCATGTTCTTAAAAATGGAGCGATTTGTTGTCAACGGAAAAGATTAATATAAGAATTGAGATATGTATCAATTGTTACTATGAAATTTATCAGTTCTTTGGAAGACATTCGGCCGTAAAGTAATGTGTAGCGTAATGGAACGCAATTAAATAAAAAGTCACGCTAGGAACGCGTAAAAGTTTAAGTACTTGGTAAGTTACTTATGGAGGGTAGTTGATTGCAGTGAATTGAGATATGTTGTAAGTCCTCTAAATTGTGACGTGGATCACGAGGCCATGTGTGTATTATATTATAAAAGGGAGCAAATGTATGGTATTATTGAGCGTAGGTCCTGTAAGCTACGACTAGACCCTAAATCGCGTCTTGTATAAGTCCTCCAATGTGGAAATGGTTCCCGAGGCATGTTAAGGGATTCGAACCTAGAATCCTCTGTTTGTTAAAGCCCCTTATTATTCGTAGTCGAATGTGTATTACTCTTCTCCAATCAACGAGGACCCTTCATAATTAATAAATGCCAAGATTACGAGAGTGGTTTATGAGCCAATAATATTGTTGAAAGTAAAACGATTGAGTAGAAAGCCAAGTCTCCCCAAAGAACTGAGAATAATGTGAAGGTTTGTTTTAAAAGCATTGAAGAGAGCTCCAACCGTAAGCTAGGCCGGGAGTCGCTCTCCCTGTCATAAATCACGCTCGAGTATAATGGCCTGACCCTCATAGTACGAGGGTGGGTAAAAACCGTCTTGTAAGAAGTGTTAAATACACCGTGAGTGTTTAAAGTTGTTAATGACCCGGGCGTTGAACCGAGGTCCTTGTAGATTTATGTTATCGCTTGCCAGTTCAGATCATAGTTTTCTTATGTGATAATGGTCTTATAAGACAAATGAATTAAATAAAATCCCTATTGTAATGTTGTATGGAAAATAAGGAATCCACGAGTTTTGTGAAGATAACTAGATTCGGGAGTAATCATAGTTTTTGACTTTGTCAAGTAATCTTTATGACTCTGGAGTACACAAGTAGTTTCCCGATCACCGTAGTGAATTTGCAAAACTTGAGAGAGATAGTAAATACGGAGAACATGTGATATGCCCAAATATTGAAGTGAATAATTAACATGTAATTTTAAATGTAATTATATATTTGTTTTGATGATAAGAAAAGATAAAAATAGTTCTTGAGGTATACAAAAATATGACACCATTATTATGGGAAAGTATCGAGCCAAAGAAGCTCGTAGTTATATGGAACTTTAAGATAGGTACTTTATGGAAGTGAAAATAATCATGAATTGTTGGTTTTAAAGAAAACCATGTGCTTTAATCTAATATTTGTTTTATTTTTATGCTATTCCTTGTTCACTTTGGACAAGTAGAATGATATTGGTCAGTAGTTTAATTGTTTTATTGTTTGTAGCGCCGTAATTTTTATTAATTAAATGTGTTAAAATAGGAGTTGATTTTGTTGTTATTTTTGCAAGTGTATCCTCTATTTAATCCAAAATATGTAAGTCACAGAGTGGGAGAACTTACCGCAGCCCCGAAAATCCCGAATTGAGCAATGCTGGCATACTGTGATTTGCATATTTCTTGCTAAAAGGGCACAGTAGATAATATTGTAGTGAATTACATCATGACAAAATTTCGATGGAAATGCATAACTTCATCACTCAAATAAAACATCTTACGAAAAGCAATAGAATTTAAAAAATATGTAAAAGCTGACGCAAATAATGGTTATATAGATGAAGATTAAAGGTAATATAACATAAATGATGAGACAATTGCATATAAATCTCACCAACAAAGAGTCACAGATTTTATATAAAATCTGACTCAATGTTACGTCACAATTCCGTACACAAAAGTCAATAGTGAGTCACGGAGACGAAACACAAAATCCGTTCACCTCACTTCGTATGAAAAACTAGTAGAACTTTGCAAGAAAATTAAAAATATCTACAGTACAGTCCTGAATATTTTCCTTATTATGCATGTTACGATAAAATAGACACAGCACGTCACACATTGCATTGTTTGATAGCACATCAGACTAATATTGAGAGAAATGGAATTTCCAATAATTCACCATGAGCCCCTTAAATAGGGCTACGAAAAATCAGTCGAACATCTATTTACTTTATGTGTATATTAAGGCTTTCACGGCCCGGATTAGTATACAAATAATTCATGGTTTTTGGGCTAATGCCCTGTGAAATTAAATTCGTAAAAATCCCAATAATTTTAACAGAGACACTGGATATCAGCTAATTGACACTTGGCTACCAGTTATTAAGGATCTAGGAAGATAGTTCCTCTCAGTCTCTCTGTTCTTCACCTATTTCAAATTGTACGTTTTCCTCTATGGCTACAGAGCCTGGATTTGATCTCCTTTGTTCGTCACTGGAGGAGTATCCATCTGTTTATTCGCCGTTGCCTGTATGACGCTAGGTATCTATCGTTCAGATACACTTCCCTTTTGTTTATGTTTCCTTATATCCATCTAACCCTCCCACCGCCCCCCTCCCCTTTCTTTTGGACATCGTCATTCTTCGAGGAGTCTCTATATTTTCACCCCGCCCCCTTTACCTTCTCCTTACTTACTACTCTGTCCGCCGTTCTACCATGGTCCATACAGTAATTTCTGGCAGCTGCTCTCTGGTGACGAACAGTGGAATTAATCTATATTTTTTGTATTTTTCTCGAGAAGCAGGACATCCGGCAAGATGAGGCAGAGCAGTACAGTCGGAGAAACTGCCTTCTCCTCCACGGAGTACGTGAAACTCCCAACGAGGACGTCTACGCGAAAGCAATCGAAACACTCTCAGGGAAACTAAATGTGACTCTGCAAATGGACAGTATAGACCGATGTCACAGACTGGGTCGCCAGCTAAGTACTGCTGCAGGAATCGTGGCCTCAGGGAGTAGGCCTATAATAATAAAGTTCGTACGATACCACCAACGAGATCGTGTTTGGCGCGCCAAGCGACTGCTCAAAGGCACATCACTGTTAATAACAGAATCCCTTACTGCAACTAGGAAGGACATCTTAAGAAAAGCACGGGACTTTTGGGGATTACGTAATGTATCCACACAAGACGGCCGAATTGTTGTCCACCTCAACAATGGCAGAAAACTAAATATTAACACACCTGCGGAACTAAAGTTGCACATTAATAGGCTAGGTGAAGGAAATGGAATATGTTCATAGACATGTGTACTAGAAGTTACATTAGGTTTGTGTGTGTGAATGTGTGTGTTTGTTTAGTATTCAGGCAGTCAGCTGTTAGTTTCATCAGGAAGTCGAGGTGCCGTTACGGTAAGTTCTTGACCTTGTGAGCATGCCATTTAGAAATAGTTCTGCTGTCCTTGTAGAAGCCAATTCACCCTCGGGCAATGACCGAGGCTCGTACAATAGAAATTCTCCCCTCCCTCCACCTTCACCAGCGCACGCTGGTACTAAGTTAAAGCAAGCATTTTCAAACTGTCCTAGAACCTTACATTGCTGCCACCTGAATAGCCAAAGCTTACCAGCACACATAGATGAGATTACAGCAATATTCTGTGAAAACAATGTTCATGTAATAGGAATATCTGAGAGTTGGTTGTCTGAATCACTTCCGAATTGTGTGGTTCAGCTTGAAGGATATAATCTCCTTCGCCATGATCGAGCCGATAGGATGGGAGGCGGTGTTGCCCTTTATTGCAGAGATGATCTGAAAAGCAGGGTTATTTGTTCATCATCGTCCGTTGGGATACTGAGGACGGCGTTCATGTTTGTTGAGGTAACACTGAGTGAGCTGAAAGTATTGATAGGTATTGTCTATCGCCCACCTACTGTATCATACATTTCCGAGTTTGAAACTAGTCTGCTTAATTTGCTGCCATCTTACGAACATGTCATTATTTTAGGAGATTTTAACACTAACTTACTAACCAAAACATACAAAGCAAAGAAACTTGAAGATCTATTTTCCTCCTGTGACATGACGATACTTCCTCTCGAGCCAACTAACTTCGTAAGCACAGTAAGCTACACTTCACATACACTAATTGATCTCATCATAACAAATAACCCACAGAAAGTAGTGACTCATGGTCAAATACCAGTGCCGGCTATATCCACCCATGACTTAATATACTTAGCGTATTCGCTCCGCGTTCCAAAGTACAGGACTAAATATGTTACATGCAGAAATATAAAGGACATAGACCCGGTATAACTGAAATATGATGCCTACAGTCTTCCATGGAACGACATATTGAGACTGGACGACATTGACGAAAAAGTAAACAAGTTTAATCTATTAATACATGCACTATACAACAAACATGCGCCCAGGAGAAAGATAAGGATTTCTCGTAAACCTAAGCCGTGGTTAACTCCGGAAGTCAAGAAAATGATGTCCCGTAGAGATAATCTTTTCAGACAATACAAACGTTCTGGTCTACCAAATGATTTTGAAAAGTACCGAGTACTTCGAAACCAAATTAAGCAAACATTACGTAATCTTAAATTTAAGTATGTTCGTGATACAACCTGCCGACTAAACACGGCTAGAGCGTGGAAACAACTCGGTGCTTTGGGCATAGGAAGAAACCAGGAGCAACTCCCTATACCTGACATTCCACTAGACGAGCTAAATGCATATTTCACGGATGCAGATATGCAATCCAGCCCAAATAACGCTGCCAGTCACGGCCCATCATTTCCACCAACAGATCGACCCAGCTTTTCATTTCGTAACTTAGGCACTAATGAAGTTAAGAGAGTGTTGTATTCCATTAGATCCCAGGCGAGCGGGATTGATGATATACCTATAAAATTTATACATTACATTATTGGTGCTGTTCTCCCCATTCTCACACACATTTTTAATTACTGTTTAAACAATGGCACACTGCCTTCTATCTGGAAATACGCCAACGTGATCCCTCTTCCTAAGATACCTTGCCCACTGTTACCGTCCGACTACCGCCCTGTATCTATTCTCCCTGCTCTCTCCAAAGTACTGGAACGGTTAGTACAAACTCAAATACTGGAATATTTGAACACTCACTCTCTACTTGATCCACTCCAGTCTGGTTTCAAGAAGGGCCACAGCACAGCTACTGCCTTACTTAAGGTGACTGATGACATCAGACAAGCAATGGACCAAAGACAAGTAACAATACTCACACTCCTCGATTTCAGCAGAGCATTTGACACCATAGATATACCGACCCTATTGAAGAAGCTAAAATCCCTTCTTGGCTCCGAAGCCATAAATTTTTTCTCTGCTTACCTAACGGGTCGAAATCAGCGTGTGATTGTACAGGACACCATCTCACAGTGGCGTCAGAAAAAGGCAGGGACCCCTCAAGGTTCGGTCCTTGGGCCCTCACTTTTCGTGCTCTATATCAACGATATCTCCTCCACAATTAACTATAATAAATATCATCTTTATGCAGATGATCTCCAAATATATTGCCACACTAGTATCAACAATATATCATATGCAATAAGGGATATAAACACTGATATCCACCAACTTAGTGTATACGCCGATGACAACTCTCTCCTGATCAATCCTAAGAAAACCCAAACTATCATCATCGGCTCTCATAAGTTACTAAACTCATTAAAAAACAACTACGTTGTGCCTCCAGTAACACTGAATTCAATCACCATCCCCTTTAGTAAAGAAGTAAGGAACCTTGGGTTAACCTTAACTGAAACTCTTGACTGGTCACCACATATAAGAAATACACGTAAAAAGATATACGCATCCCTTCACCCACTCGTGCGCCATAAGAATATTTTACCACTAGGCATTAAGATTAAACTCATCCAGACACTAATACTACCAATTCTAGACTACTGTGACATCGTTCTCGTTGACGCGACTCATGGATAAACAATGAAACTCCAACAAGCATTGAACTCTTGTCTTCGGTTCGCTTTCAATCTAAGATACGATGCCCACATAACCCCAAGCTACCGTGCTCTTTCATGGCTTAAACCTGATGAACGCCATAAATTTCACTTGTTGACATCCATCTATCGATTTCTGCATGAAAACACCCCCACGTACATGTCATCAAAATTTAGTTACTTGTCCTCATATCATAATCGAAGCACTCGATCTGGCTCTTCCCTCGCCATCCCTATCAACCACTCATCCATGTTTAACCGCTCTTTTGTTGTAGCTGGGTCTCGACTATGGAATTCAACTCCTCCCGATATCAGAAATTCCACAACAATAAATAAATTTAAGGCCGCATGCCGAGATTACCTGTTGAATACTGCTGATTGCCCCGTGTGAATGGTGATGGATGATAGGACGTATGACTGAGCTAGGATTATATCTAGGATATTATAGTAAGGTCTGTGACATTGTGATTATTATTATTATTATTTGTATTGTTATAATTATTACTATCATTATTCATGTGCCTTTTTTACTAATATTAGTATTAGCATAATTAATTATCATCATAATGTTTTTTGTATTTTCGAAATTGTCATAAGCTATGTACTGGTACCATATTTCGTGGTTAAGTGTAAGAGAGGGCCATGAGTCCTAACTTCGCCACTACCGAAGACATAAAATAAATAAAAATAAATAAATACTTTCTTTGGCCACATTGTTTGATTCCATTGAAAAAGGAGGCAAGGTTTCTCCGAAACGCATGGTTCTGATTTAATTCACACGGCTTTAGCCCAAAAACATGAATTATTTATCTTTTTACTTTGTTTTTAGATGAGTTTTTTCGAAATGTGAATGCTTTTCAGTCAGTCAACACGATTATACTCACTTGTTATTCCCCAAACCTAAATAAAACGTGGCGTAGTTTGCTCTGTATGAGCTAGTTCTATCTTTCTCCATTTGTTTCTTTATCAAACTCATTCAGCTGGATCCATTCACAAAGATACTCTACATAAATTTCTATTCTACATATGAAACATATTTCATAAATTATTGCAAGATATATTTACACATCATCGTCATAGGCTCTGTGGTCTGTTCAGCAGCTGAATAGTTTCAAACACAAATATACCCGAAACATGGATTTGTTATGTTACTATAATTGGAAGCGTTACCTCTTGAGAGCTTTGATTTTGGCATGATTTTATGCAATACCCATACATGAATTTGTGATGTAGGGCTTCTGTTAAAAATTCATTTAGTTTGAGCTCAGAGCGCCGGGGTCACGCGAGGCTATCTGACAGCTCACCTGAGTTGTGATTTTCCACTGACACCGTATTTCAACTGAGAGGAATGATAAGGATTCGCCTTTGTCTGTTGGCGCACGCATTCCAGCACTCAGTTCGCGCCAGATCAAACTTGAACTTGGCATAAAAATCATGCCAACACTCCCGTAAATAACGGTTATATTGATGAAGATCCAAAATAATATAAATTATAATTATAAATGAAGCCTTTATACTTCTCAAAAGAGCATATTAGGCCTAATATCAAAATATCACGAATAGACTCAAAATGACATCCCATTTTCCATCCACAAAAGTCAATATAAAATTAAAGAACATTACCACAAAACACAAAATTCGTTTAACTCACTCCGTATGAAGGAACAGTAGAGCTTGGAAAATAATGACAAAAATCTGAAGTCCTAAATAAGTCTTTGAGATACAACAGGTCCAACATGGTGTTGACTACATTTCTGTCATGTCCAAAATCCAATCAACAAAGGTAAACATGTCGCAACTTCAATAGCGCTTTAGGCAAACAATGTATTAGACATCCTTTAATGTCATTGACTAGACCTTCCATGAACACTATTAGCAGTTAGCCTTTTCTACCACTACGAGCGCTAGTGTGAGTCAATGCAAAACTTCACTTAAGCACTTATAACTGCTTCCGGGGTGAAATTTTTCAAACAAAATGCCAGAGGGTATTGAACCAAGGAACACATTAGAGAAAGAATTACGTAAATACGTTGATTTGATTTTTTAGAGAACTGCATTCAGACCGGAAGTGATTTAAGAAATTTGGTTTTTAGCTTGATAGAGCTCTCCAAGACTAACAATTTGACACCTTTCCGGGCCCTTGAGCCCTTCAACGTTTCGCACAAGAGACGACATTGCTTAATTTAACGTTTTTACTGATATAGTGAACCCATGTACCATGGCCTCAAAGGGAGTCGAATCCATGTATTTTGTGAAAGGAATGAAAGAATCATACAGTCTCTAAGGGAACGGAGAGAGATTTCAAGCCAGGATTATAGCTTAACATTGTGCAAGCGCTAGGGCCAGGTGTTCCTTAGATGAGCTCATGCCTCTTGACATTTATAAGGAGCCAGTCATGGATATTATTAGAACGAGTGGAAAGTTTGGACTGTAAGACGAAGAAGCTTGACTCGGAAATTGCTCTTACGTTGCAGGAAAATGGCAAACTCGCTGCTGAGTCAGAACAGGAATAATTAAATTTAACCCGTTTACTAGTATAAAAATAAGTAAACAGATACAGTACGGTGAATCATTTTGGATTAGAGATTTTTGTGTAAAGAAAAACCTTGTAATAATTGCACAGAAAAAAACTGCAAACGCAAGTATACGTCATTGGGGATTCACCGGGACCCAAGGAGTGGGAGAATTAAAAATGAACAGCACCACCCACACAGTTGAGGACGAGAAATTAATTAATATCTCGGAAATGCACGATCGATTTCCATGCACAGGAAGATTATTTTACGTTTGGAAGACGAGCTTTCTGGAGATATGATTTTTATAATTGTGCGACAATTAGTTCAAAAGTTGGTCACGAAAAGGACTAGGATTTTATCTTTTTGTGACTGAAAAGTATAAAACTCCCGGCCTCACCAAGCCAATCATGCAGTCTACGATAGCCCAGGGAGGCGTTACGCTGTATCAGTTCATGCAGTCTACGATAGCCCGTGAGGGGAACGTCACGCTGTATCAGTACATGCAGTCTACGATAGCCCGTGAGGGGAACGTCACGCTGTATCAGTACATGCAGTCTACGAGCATTCCGTGAGCGGAAGTGCTGCACCACATCGTATATGCAGTATTCAAGAGCCCGTGAGGGGAACGTAACGCTGTATCAGACATCGAAGGCAGCTAACCAGTACTCCTTGAGGGGAGAAACGCTGTATTACACCGCAGAATTAATATCCGACAGCCACGGGCGTCGAAGTATCAGTAACTTGCGTGCCTCCGGAAGGAGTTGCAAAGAAGAAGTATTAAAGTATCGCCGTGTTGAAAAATTAGGAAAATCCTAGTTACAGGATTTAGGTCCGACAGGGCAAAAGTTACCGTAAAAGTTCCAAAAATACAGTCAAAGCAGGCTGCGAACTTAGGATTCAGGCGATAGGTCTTTCAGTAATCGACCAAAAGTATCATAACGCACGGAAGTACCGGAACAGCGAGATAAACAGTTTATAAATTTTAAAGAACCCGAACAGCGAAAAACTGAGTACGGTTCGCAACGTATTTCAGAAAATTAGGAGTGCGAGAACCAAATAAACAAAGAAGAACGGAAACTATAGACATTGTTTTCAAGAAAGCAGACGAACTATTCTAAAGCACTAAGACTCGAGAAGTATTAGTGGCTAAAAACCCATAGGTCACCGATAGGTTATCGAGGGGACCTCGGTCAGAACAGACTTTCGCTAGGATCGATAAATCAGATCTAAAAGGGGAGCCGTTCAAGCTAGAGAAATAGCCGATCATCAGGATCAGGATTTGAAGAATTGTTATTCCAGGGAAGTGGTAGATGATTCGAGACTTTCGTATTCTGCAGGATAGGAAGCCGACATTGAATAAATTTCACCCTTGGAGACGGGAGATTAAGAGGTCACGTGTGATAGGCTAAAAAGACGGCCTAGTGATCAAAAGTTGTGAAGTGTAAATATATCAAAAGTGTGTGTTAAAAGTAATATATTTTTTAGTGTTTTATTGTGTGTTCAAACGGATACACCAGTGTATTAAAATGTTGTCAGTGTTAAATGTAGTGAATATGTGTCAAGAAATTTCTGTACATGAGATGAGTTTGTACAATATGGAGTAGGTCAAGAAGGTGGGCCAAAATGTCACATCAAACGAGAATAAAGGTCAGAAAACGACCTTAGACATGTGAGTAAAGATTTTCATTATATTTTGGTGTCGGGAAAAATTTTGTGTACAATTCCACCGGAGTTTTGAATAAAAGGGATGTTTTTAAATAAATAATAACTAAATAAGAACGCGATCTGAACGAAAATAAAGTTGTAAGAAATAATAAATAATTATGTGAAATAATAAATCCTGTAGAGGAAATGCATGGAATAAAATGTCAGTGTATTTAATGAATGTTATAAAAGCAAGCGTAATAATAATAATTATAACAAAGATATTTACATAAAGGTAAATTTGAATTATATGAAAGAAATAGCTTTTGAGCTTTTGAAAGGAATGTAATCATAATAATAACAAGGTAAAGAAATCTAAATAAAGATTAAATTGAATGATATAAAAATATAGAGCGTTGAAGCCTTAACAAATGTATAAGACATGATGTGAATGCATGTTCTTAAAAATGGAGCGATTTATTGTCAACGGAAAAGATTAATATAAGAATTGGGATACGTATCAATTGTTACTATGAAATTTATCAGTTCTTTGGAAGACATTAGGCCGTAAAGTAATGTGTAGCGTAATGGAACGCAATTAAGTAAAAGTCACGCTAGGAACGCGTAAAAGTTAAAGTACTTCGTAAGTTACTTATGGAGGGTAGTTGATTGCAGTGAATTGAGATATGTTGTAAGTCCTCTAAATTGTGACGTGGATCACGAGGCCATGTGTGTATTATAGTATAAAAGGGAGCAAGTGTATGGTATTATTGAGCGTAGGTCCTGTAAGCTACGGCTAGACCCTAAATCGCGTCTTGTATAAGTCCTCCAATGTGGAAATGGTTCCCGAGGCATGTTAAGAGATTCGAACCTAGAATCCTCTGTTTGTTAAAGCCCCTTATTATTCGTCGTCGAATGTGTATTACCCTTCCCAATCAACGAGGACCCTTCATAATTAATAAATGCCAAGATTACGAGAATGGTTTATGAGCCAAGAATATTGTTGAAAGTAAAACGATTGAGTAGAAAGCCAAGTCTCCACAAAGAATTGAGAATAATGTGAAGGTTTGTTTTAAAAGCATTTGAAGAGAGCTCCAACCGTAAGCTAGGCCGGGAGTCGCTCTCCCTGTCATAAATCACGCTCGAGTATAATGGCCTGACCCTCATAGTACGAGGGTGGGTAAAAACCGTCTTGTAAGAAGTGTTAAATACACCGTGAGTGTTTAAAGTTGTTAATGACCCGGGCGTTGAACCGAGGTCCTTGTAGATTTATATTATCGCTTGCCAGTTCAGATCGTAGTTTTCTTATGTGATAATGGTCTTATAAGACAAATGAATTAAATAAAATCCCTATTGTAATGTTGTATGGAAAATAAGGAATCCACGAGTTTTGTGAAGATAACTAGATTCGGGAGTAATCATAGTTTTTGACTTTGTCAAGAAATCTTTATGACTCTGGAGTACACAAGTAGTTTCCCGATCACCGTAGTGAATTTGAAAACTTGAGAGAGATAGTAAATCCTGAGAATATGTGAAATGCCCAAATATTGAAGTGAATAATTAACATGTAATTTTAAATGTAATTATATATTTGTTTTGATGATAGAAAAGATAAAATAAGTTCTTGAGGTGTACAGAAGTATGACACCATTATTATGGGAAGGTAACGAGCCAAAGAAGCTCGTAGTTAAATAGAACTTTAAGATAAGTACTTTATGGAAGTGAAAATAATCGTGAATTGTTGGTTTTAAGGAAAACCATGTGTTTTATTCTAATATTTGTTTTATTTTTATGCTATTCCTTGTTCACTTTGGACAAGTAGAAAGATATTGGTCAGTAGTTTATTTGTTTTATTGTTTGTAGTGCCTTAATTTTGATTAATTAAATATGTAAAAATAGGAGTGGATTTTGTTGTTATTTTTGCAAGTGTATCCTCTATTTAATCCAAAATATGTAAGTCACAGAGTGGGAGAACTTACCGCAGCCCCGAAAATCCCGAATTGAGCAATGCTGGCATACTGTGATTTGCATATTTTTTGCTGAAGGGCACAATAGGGACCCCTACTTTGTCTAATAAGATGGGGCCCCTACTTTGCTAAGATGGGTACCCCTACTTTGTGTGCTAAGATGGGGACCCCTACTTTTTGGGCTAAGATGGGGACCCCTACTTTGTGGGCTAAGATAGGGACCCCTACTTTGTCTGCTAAGATGGGGACCCCTACTTTGTGGGCTAAGATGGGGACCGTTACTTTGTGGGCTGAGATGGGGACCCCTACGTTGTGGGCTAAGATGGGGACCCCTACTATGTGGGCTAAGATGGGGACCCCTACTTTGTGGGCTAAGATGGGGACCGCTATTTTGTGTGCTAAGATGGGGACTGCTACTTTGTGGGCTAAGATGGGGACTGCTACTTTCTGTGCTAAGATGGGGACCACTACTTTGTCAGCTAAGATGGGGACCCCTACTTTATCTACTAAGATGGGGACCGCTACTTTGTCTGCTAAGATGGGGACCGCTACTTTGTGTGGTAAGATGGGGACCCCTACTTTGTGTGCTAAGAAATATTGACAACTTTAGACAGTTTTGGTAAAGAAACATATTTTTCTGTCTAGTGGGAAGTGTGCTTGTGAGAAGACAGTGTTGCCAATATGCAAACAAGTATGTTGCGTGAAGAACTAACATAGCCTGTTTTCTTGTGTATTTCACGAGTCCTTCATGCCTTTGTGAATGAAATATATTTTCCATGTGATGGAGTCAATAGGTTATGGTTTATGTCCTATCCTGTGATAAAATACACTGTAACAATTTCAAATTCGTAATTCATTATCCACACATTGTAGCCATTTTTAGCCTACTTTCGATTTAAAAGAAATGAAAGTAGACTTATGAGATCAACACAGGGCGAAAAATTGTGTGTCTGTCTGTGTGTGTCTGTGTGTCTGTGTGTGTGAGTGTGTGTGTGCTCTGAATGTCTGCTCCCTCCCCCCTATCAATTCAAACACGGTGAAACCGAATTGAACGAAATTTGGTACGGAGCTAGCACAAGCCAAGGGAACCTCAGTGTCATGTTTTATATTGCCACCATCTTGACGGAAACGTAATGGCGGCCACCCAAATGTTCAAAGCTTAAATCAAATTACGACTAACCTGATCATCCGATCTCTACCAAATTTTGCAACAACTTATTCTTATATGGCGAGCGTCTTTTGACTAAACTACAAGGTCATCAGCCCAATCGTTTGATGATGACGGCCATGTATGTGTTCCCCCTATCAATTCAAACGCGGTATAACCGAATTGAACAAAATTTAGTACAGAGGTAGCACTAGCAACGGGCACATCACGGTCATGTTTTATATCGCCGCCATCTTGCCTGAAACGAAATGGCGGCCACCCAAATGTTAAAAGCTTAAATCAAATTACGACCAACCTAATTATTTGATCTCTACCAAATTTTGCAACCTTTTTGTGGGAAGCATCTTTTGACTGAACTACAAGGTCATCAGTCTAATAGTTTGCAGATAGTGGCCATGTATGTGTGCAAATCGATTCACCATATCAATTCATGCACGGTGAAACCGAATTGAATGAAATTTTTTACAGAGGTAGCACTAGCAAAGGGCACCTCATATTCATGTTCAATATCCGTATAGCACGTTGTATTTCAACAAGGTACTACAACTTATATTCAATTAAACACCCTGGAAAGGACAAAGAGTTATAACAATACCCATGCATTTAGGAGAAAGTAGGCTATATGTTCTTTACTGAACTATAAGCGCAATAATTATAGTTTTAAGACAGCGAAGAGGAGTTATAGCAATGCCGTCACCGTAGCCCGGCCTTCAACACATCTCCAGAACACGGTTTTGAAGTCACTATGAAATATGTACCAGATTTGTTTTTTTATCATCTCTTTCATAGAACATGTCCAATTTGAGAATCTAACATTCGTTTCATCCATAATCTGCGACTAGAAAATTGCTTTTCCATTTACACAGTAAACCACTTCCCTTAATTCAACTTAATGGAGTTGCTACCCCGTTCTCTAAATCGGTAAAAAGTACCGGAGTCACACTAAATGAAACATTGAATTTGGATGAGTACGTTACTAATACACGCGGGAAAGTTAGCTCGTCACTTCATCCACTTAAGATTCACCAGTTCGTTCTACCCCGCAACTTGAAAATAAGACTCGTCCAAACCTTCATACTCCCTATATTTAGCCTACTTTCGTTTTTGCACAAAAAGAAAGTAGACTTATGAGATCTACACAGGGCCAAAAATTGGTGTGTCTGTGTGTGTGAGTGTGTGTGTGTGTGAGAGAGTGTTAGTGTGTGTGTGAGTGTGTGTCTGTGTGTGAGTGTGTGTGAGTGTGTGTCTGTGTGTGCGTGTGAGTGTGTGTGAGTGTGTGTCTGTCTGTGTGTGTGTGTTTGTGTGTGAGAGAGAGTGTGTGTACTCTGAATATCTGAGCCCCCCCCCCCCTATCAATTCGAACACGGTGAAACCAAATTGAAAATCATTTGGTACAGAGGTAGCAATAGCAAAAGGAAACTCAGTGCCATGTTTCTTATCGTCGCCATCTTGACGGGAACTTTATGGCGGCCACCCAAATGTTCAAAGCTTAAATCAAATTACGATTAACCTAATCATTTGATCTCTACCACATTTTGCAACAACATACCTTTATGTGAGAAGCGTTCTTTGACCAATCTACAAGGTCATCAGCCCAATAGTTTGCAGATAGCGGCCATGTATGCATTCAAATCGATTCCCCTATCAATTCAAACACGGTGAAACCGAACTGAATGAAATTTTGAACATAGGTAACACTAGCAAAGGGCACCTCATATTCATGTTTAATATCCGTATAGCACGTTGTATTTGAACAAGGTACTACAACCAACATTCAATTATAATCCTTGAAAATGACAAAGAGTTATAACAATACCCATGCTTTTAGGAGAAAGTAGGCTATATGTTCTTTACTGAACATCTTGTTAACTAGAGCGATGTTGTATTAGTAGATGCTATCGGAAAACAAAACAAGAAACTTCAGAGAGCTTTAAATTCCTGCTTTAGGTTTATATTCTCCCTAAAATATTCATCACATGTGTCTACGTTTTATGCTCCTCTTTCCTGGTTAAAAGTAGAACAACAAAGAAACCTGCAGATGTGTACACTCAGCTATCGACTTCTCTCAATGAATATACAACTCACTATCTCTCTTGCAATTTTCGTTTTCTTTCTTCCTTTCACGATCGTCACACGCGATCTGGATCTATAATTGTAAATCCTCTACAGTCATCTACTTGTTGCATGTTCCCCTTGGAACAGTGATCAAAATAACTGGGTCCTAGTCCACTACACCATCATTTGGGCCAAACAAACACCAGATGTGCTCTGGACCCTCAGATTAAAAGTGCAAATAGTAGTTCCGTAACATGGGTTGGTTGGTTCCTCAGTTTAGGGGCTGCGACAACGCGGTCATGTAGCTCCGTGTACTTTGGGTGTGTGCAAAATCTGTCTGATAACCGGTGTTAATTGTGATGTCTGTATTAGTGTGTGTTATCTGTTTTAATTCAAGTAAGGACTGCAGACCATATTTTCAAGTAGTTCCTACTTTTGCCACCATCCACGAAACCTAGCTTGCAGACTTAGCTACTAGATGGCATCGCATTCACCACCTGGTGGTGATATTTGGAACTAATATTGCGTTATCAATTCTAACCTACACATTTTGGCTTCACACGTGTGTAGTTAGAGGAAGGTTCTTTTTCATGCCATAAAACTATGACAAGGGCCCGCCGGCTTTACTTCCCCTACGAAGGAAGGCATACTGAGGATTTTTTTACGCTCTTAAAAAATCCGACGACTTGGGCTGGGTTTGAACCCGCAACCTTGCGCATAGAAGCTCACCATGGTACCTACTACGCCACAGGAGCCGCTCAAATATGGAATCATATCCTTCAATTGGACTTGTTATAAAACTGTGCAATCTTCTTGGTATCTTTTGATCCTTAACCTTAACTCAAATTGGTCCACTTGTAGTTCCTCAAGGACCTCAATCCCTGAGGGTTTACTTACTTCTGGCACAGATAATGTTTAAACTAATTAATAGCTAGAATGGTATAGAACTCTGCTCAATAGGGGAGCTATCCCTTGAGTATTCGCACATTGACAATGGGGGACTCGGGAGCTCATCAAGTCGCTCTGTGGACAGAACCTCTGATAGAACGACTCTAATGAAGTCTGTGTGCTAGCAGGTGACAAATACTTCCTCGTCTCTGCCGAGTTCAAGTGTTTCCACTGGAGCCTGTTCATATTTCCGCCCTCGACATGCATACACTATATTTTCATTTGAGACTGATTTGCCTTTCAGCGTCCAGTCTAGTCTGCAAGCCTCTGATTACGATCAAGTTGCCTCCATGATCTCCTATTAGCAGTTAGCACTTTGAAATCGTTCAACACTGAACACTGAATCGCCTCCTGCAGTAGGTCTAATCTATAGCCGCGAAGTCACCCATTTGTTGAATCTACTCGTGCGCTACCAATTGTAAAATAGATTTACTAAGCCAGAAACCTTCCCTGGAGTGCACACAACATCTCACCCTAGTTTCATTGCAATCGGTAATGGTATATGAACGCATAAGGGACCTGGAATGATTCGTGCGCCTTGACCGTATTCGAACCGGCAGCTAAGCTTGAGTTCAGTTTTAAGAACTGCACTTGACCACTGACCAACGCCGGCTGCATTAATTAATAAAAAATATTATATTTTAAGAGCTGTGGTGAGATAGCATGTAACCTCGCCATGAATCAGCAAGCCATGCTCACACCTTGCATTGCGGTGTCATAAGTATACAGACTGTGCAATTGGGTTACTGTGAGATTTAATGTCTCCTGATACAGTAAATCTATCACCCTTTAGTGTTACGTAAATAATTTATAACCAGAAACCTTCCCTGGAGTGCACACAACAACTCACCCTAATTTCATCGCAATCGGATGAATGGTATATGAACGCATAGGTGACACACAGACAGACAGACAAACTATCACCACGAGGGCGACCGAGAAAGCGCTGCCTGGATACTATGCGGGAGGACATGCAACTAGCGAATGCCACAAGCAGAGACGCTCAAGATGGATCGGTATGGAAGAAAGAGTGCAGAAAAGCAGACCCTGCAATAAAGCGGGATTAATGCTAGGAAGATGATGATAGATATATATATTTGGACCAGGGATAGATCAAGAAAACTAACAGAATTAAGTACCTAGGAGAATGGCTGGAACCGAATCTCTCGGAAGTAAGGGCATTATCAACTCGAGTTAACAAGTTAGAAATGGCTTATCAACTAACCAAGAACACATATAATAAGAAGTGTTTCTCCAGAAAGACTAACGTGAGACACTACCAGACAGTTATAAATCCTGAAGCCTTATATGCTTCAGAATGTCTAGTATTTATCCAGAAGGGACCTACGGACGAACTTGAAGTACAGGAGAGAAAGATAATGAGGAAGATATTGGGGCCTGTTAAGGAAGGGAATGAACACAGAAGGCGACATAATCAAGAGCTCTACACGTACTGTGAAAGAATCACGGATGTTGCTAGGAAACGACGTCTAGCATTTTATGGACACGTCTACAGGATGCATCCTACCAGGTTGACCAACCAGCTCCTCGGTTACTGGCAAAAGCGGAAGACCAAGTCACCATGGTTGTGGTAAGTGAGCAAATATCTGCAAGAACTTGGACGGACGGAAAGAGTCTTAAAAGACCGAACATCTCTCAGGATGTTGCTTCATTAATTGAGGTTGCAGGGCAAACCAACAATAATGAAAACAGGTGCCCTCTGAACCCAGGAGAGGAGGGTGCAACACAGCCAGAGGATGCGTAACTACTGGGCAAACATCAAAGCCCACTCCAAATGTAACAGTTGAACGTCGTGGTCCTTAGATGGCCTATTCGAAACAAGAAGAAGAAGAAGAAGAAAGAATAATGTTTTCTCGTTAAATGTAAAGTAAGTTACAGCAAAGCGACCCCACAAAAATAAACGTTATAATATTAATAGGCGTCCTTAGTAAATTTAATTAATACTAAACGATATCTCTGAACACTTTCCCAGGGTTTGTAGTACGAATGATGATTTGCACTTTTAGGAATATTTCGGAGTTCGCAAACACCAGAAGTCGTCCTTTTAAGGAACCAGTTTCCCCACTGTGCAAAGACGCTTGTAGTTCTGAGCGGCCGTATTCATGATCCCCGGGAACACCTTTCACTTCGAAAATCTCACATGCATTGGCCGGGAATCAAACTCGGTCTGCCATGCAAAGAGGCAATCAAATATACCTACACTTGCTCTTCAAATTCTGACCGTGATTAAGAAGCCTAACCTTGTCCCTTGAAATCAGTTGGTTGGTTCCTCAGCATAGAGGCTGCGACAACGCGGTCATGTAGCCCCGTGTACTTTGGGTGTGTGTAGAATCTGTCTGATAACCGGTGTTAATTGTGATGGCTGTATTAGTGTGTGTTATCTGTAATTCAGGCAAGTACTGCAGACGATCAATTTCAAGTAGTTCCTACTTTCGCTACCAAATGCTACAGTAAATTACACCTAGCTGTGAACTTGGCTACTAGATGCCAACTCAACCGGCACCTGGTGGCGAACGTTGGAAATTAATAGAGCGTTATTCAAATCTAATCTACATATTTAGCTTCACAAAATTGTAGTTAGTGGAAGGTTCGTTTACATGCCATAAATCTATGACATGGGCCCGCCGGCTTTACTTCCCCTCCGAAGGAAGGCATACTGAGGGATTTTTAACGTTCTTAAAAAATCCGACGGCTTCGGTCGGGTTTGAACCCGCGATCTTGGGCATAGAAGCTCAGCATGCTACCCACTACGCCACCGAAGTCGCCTCGCTACACTTTACTGACGCGCGTTGATACTGATCAGCAAACTGGAAGTAATACGACGTTTAAGATGTCTTGCTAATGGTTACGCAGATCAAACACAGCGTTCTTGTGGCATGTAAACACCCTCGAGAGTACAGCTAATCGATTAATAAAATACTCGACTGTGTGCTCGACAACGACAAGCTTTTTGCAGTTGCTATTGATTCTGGCATGACACTGTCCCAGCTTACTGTCTTCCGACACTTGGATGGTGACCACCGTGTAACAGACACTCCTCATCATTATTGTTTGTCATGTATAGTTGTATCTTATGTGAATTTAATCGGAAAGTGCCCAATTAAGGAATAGAAATAAGTAACCAGGCTGTTGTCTCATGGCCTTGTGTTCTATATGAACAAAAACCTACTACGATGTATAGGCCATTAAGGAGCGACACGGTATAACGTCGAACTAACGCATTGATTAGAAACCGACAGTGATCTAGGTGGCGGTGACTGGCTATATACAAGCTTTGGTAAAAGTCATTTTTAGATAATTGTTTGGTATTGAATGGATGCTGTTGTTAAAAATTCGACGAGATTCTACATGTCCTGGTGATTGTACTGTAATTCTTTAAAAGAGAAGATTCGTATCTCTAAATAACGGAGAAGTGTCGATGAAATGATGCTTTATAAGATAAAGCAGATATGTCGCAAGTTTGCGGAATATAAAGTACACCTGAATAAACGTTACACACCAACCACAAGTAAGCCTAGGTATCCAATAGAATATGTAATGCACGGCACTTTCCATTTAGTAAGAAATTAAATATAATACATTTCCTTCCTATTATTATACTCCTTAGTTGTTATTTTGTGATTTCCATATTTATTCCTTATATTTATTGTTCATACGAGAAGGGGGGAGGGTGTTTTTGCCATAAGCAAGCCACATTGTCCTGCTATCCGGGAGGAGAGATGTCGTGCTCTCTCCAATATATTCTCATAGTGTATATGAGTGGCGCCCAATGGAATTTGTTTGCGTGAAAGACCAACCACAACGGGGCCTCAAAATAACTCCGGTAGTGAAAAAGGGTCAGTGATTTTTCGAGATTGAGAATGATATATGATGATGATGATGATAATTGTTGTTTTAAGGGGCCTAACGTCTTGGTTGTCGGCCCCTAATGGTTTGGGTGATAGTGAATGAAAGATGATAAAATGAAACTTACAACTACAACTAACTACTGACTTACAAACAGGAAGAGGAGACGGGAAACTAAAAGGAGAAGAATATAAATAAAAGACAGGAGGAAAGGAAATCCCTCAACCCTCGATGACTGAGAATTGAGGAACTTGGAAGGAAGGAGAGCCAAGAAAGGCAGAGAGGAAAGGGAAAGAGCAGAGGGTGCGCCCCAAAGGCTATGGAAAGAAGGGAAAAACTTGACCTACCTCAGGAATCCCTCAGGGTCGCCAACTCCAGCCGTGAGCCCTTGAGGGTGTAGCACTATCCAGGGTGGGGCTACATACACCCTGCCTCCTTGAGAGCCTTCAGCAGAAGGCAGGAGATATCATGAAACGACAAGAAGGCTGACCCCTCGAAGAATGAGCGTATCAGGAAATTAGAGACAAGGGCCAATTAAGGTGGGAAAGTGAAAGACTCCCAAGGTCTCGGATACCCTAATACCGTCAGGGTTGGAAGAGAACAAGAGTTGACCAAGGAAGGCCGAAAGAAAATGGTGACAGTGAGGAGTCCGGCAGAAGTAAGTGGAAGCAACGCCGGACTCAGCTGGGATCCCGTGGTCGCCAACCCACGTCCCACTAGTCGTGAGTCCCTGGGGGAGAGAATGATATAAGTTTTAGTTCTATCTGATGTTGGTTTGAGATTATTCCAGCTGCACCAAAACTAAATCAAACTCGCTTCAAACGCTTATACAAGATTCAAATAGAAAATGCCATTAAACTGAATTAGTTATCGCAAAAAAATGCAGATAAAAATAAACATATTTCTTGAATTTTGATAGCTTCACGAGTGTATCAGAAAATTCACCGCATTTCGCTTTTCAGTCGGTAAACACGATAATGTGCTCAACTAAATTGTGCGGGGAAGAAAACGTATCTAGTCACATGTACAAAACTGGATAAAATACATGAATTATTACATACTTCTCGAAAGGTTTCTTTTATGACACGTTTTGTTCGTGAGGTGAACATTATCAGGTCTTGTGCACTTAAGGGATTTTTAACGCTCTTAAAAAATCCGACGACTTCGGCTGGGTTTGAACCCGCGACCTTGGGCATAGAAGCTCAGCATGCTACCAACTACGCCACCCAAGCCGCCGGTTGTGTATTATAATGCTTCAGCAGTCAGTGACACATATAATAAATTGCATTCATGAAAACTTCATATCCCTCCCTATATTATTCTGCTAAGGTCCCATTCCAGTTTTGTACCGAAAATAAGGTCCCATTAACACCAACCTACACATATGGGGTACCTACAGGTTCAGCTAAACAGAGTCACTTACTCTTTAAATGCCTCACAATTAAATAAATACCTTAAAACATGTATATTTACAATGAAATAATGAAAGAATGCAACACGGTAACCATGGTAACAGAATTTCACAGGTCCATCTATTTCTGTAAGGCGCAATGCAATTCCAATTATTACATTACTGTGAAAGTTTCCAGACGGTTATAAGGTTATCACTGAATGAAATTAAGCTTAAGGGGGTCAAGGGGCACTCTAGAATTTTTTCACGCAATTTTCACGTGTGAGTGTGGTACGAAAATCTTTTTCACACGACTATAAAGGGTCTCCGAAAACCACATTTAAAGGCCCTTAAATTAACAGTGTCTGTGATATTCCCAGAAAACTAACTCCGCTCTGATATACCTATGAAGGAATGACAAACCCCTAACCACTGCACCAGTAGCTGAATTGATAAAGTCTGATTATTCTTACCAAGGATAAATCAGTCATAGCATTCATGATTGAGGTTTTGCTAAGTGTACTCTTTACAACTAGAATATTCGCGGGCGAAACCGCGACGCGTAATGTTTATATTGTCATTAATAAACGGAATTATAATTGAATATTTTTCCTTTTTGTCACATATTTCAGGTATATTTAATAATTAAAAAATAAATATTTTCCGGATTTTTAGCACCTAAAACTCTAAGCCCTACTTATGACATACCTAATATATGGATCCTTTTCGGTTTCCTGGCGAAATCTGAGTGAACATTCTATCCGCTCGGATATCAACACGGCTGTGCAACATCTTGCACTGAGGGCATATTCCACAATAGCTGCATACCGCTGCGTACGGCTCTAACTGGCATCTCCATTGTGCTGAGGCATTAAGCTTTTAAGTTGCTAACGTCTGACAGATATTGTTTGCAATGGCCACAATATTCTAGTGTAGTTGTGGTACTGGAACTGGGGTTAGAATGTCGTACAGCACAGGGTGGGTATAATTAAAGATGCGCTACTTGAGAGGAACCCCGAGTGATCCTAGGACAATGAAACGGTGTGGAAACCTTTGGCAGGACATGCGGAAGAGACATAACGAATAAACCATTCAAAGTAACACACTTTAATTTCCACATGAGCGGGTAACAGGCACTGACAGTCCAGCTCAATGGGACAACCATGTGCATCCACGACAGCCTGGAACCACATTAGCGAGTGCTCCACCACTGCCCACAACATCTCAGGTGGGATGTTGGCAACCTCCCTCACGATGCCCATCTTCAAAGGCCAACATGTGTGAGTGTCCCGTTGCACAGTGGGTCAAAATCGAAATCTAGGGGGACAAAATTATTTTTACGTTTTAATCATGAATTTATAGTGAAAGCAACGTATATAATTAGTTTACTTCACAATAAACATCAGTTAAGACATTTTCTAAGCTACGTCTACACATGCAAGAAATTGTCAATAACTAGGAGTTGGATAGAGCATTCAGTTATCTCTTCAGAACAATTTTCTACCACTAATTTTCTTTAACAAAGCCACAAAGTTCCACTTTTGACATAATCGTCGAACCCAGTGCTTCAAACAGTTGTATACGTGTGAGAACTGGTGGCGCGGCATCTTCTAAAACATAAAATAACTAAGTAAGTTGCAAAAAGATGCAAAAATCTTATAACAGGCGTAAACTACAAGACTTTATCTACATTTTAACATTAAGTAGAAAGTGACGCAGAGAAACGCGACATACTAAAAATCTAAGTGAAAATTTAGTTTTAAAAATAATTGTTAATTTTTACATAATGCAAATATAGCTAAAATTACGTATTAATTACGCCCATTAATAACTGAAACACGTAACAAAGATCATACCTTCAGCTGCATGTTCCATCTTAAAGAATCACACTAACCACAAAGACAACCAAACCACAGCCACTTACATTCACCCTTCAATTCAGACTGCTCGAACAGTGGTGACAGATTTAGACTAAGATGCGTTTATATCCCAGAATAGTGAGCGGCAATTTTATGAGAATGCTGTAGAAGTAATACATTTTGATTTTTTAATTATGAAAATAAATAATTTTGTCCTCCCAGATTTCGATTTTGACCCACTGAGCGTTGCTCGTAAGGTCACTTCGTAACACATTGGACGATCGTACTCCACAGCTTGGCCACCAAGATCCCCAGATTTGAAACCGTGTGATTTCCGGTTGTGGTGTTACCTTAAGGACAGGGTGTATCAATGGGATACGGACACATGTTGGCGTTTGAAGGTCACCTGTTACCCACTCATGTGGAAATTAAAATGTGTTCGTTATGCCTCTTCCGCATGTCCTGCTAAAGGTTTCCTCACATGAATGGCGCCCCGACATTCAAAGACATACTAAAAACAATTTAGATTGTCAGTCCTTATAAAATGCAATTGAGATTGAAAATACTCGCAAAATGCAATTTACATTGAAAATGTTTACAAATTGCAATTTAGATTGAAGATACTTACAAAATGTAACGTAGATTCAAAAAATTCACAAAATGTAATTAAGAAACACGGGGAGCAAATTCACACAAACAGTACCGAAATCTTAAAGAGAAACGAAATATAATTAAAAGAAAATAAAGACTGATCCCCAGAAGAATGAGGGACCAGGAAAGCTGAGAGATGGGCCAATTAAGGTGGGAAAGGAGGAGACTCCCTAGGCCTCGGATTCTTAATACCATCGGGGTCGGAAGAGAACAAGAGTTGACCAAGAGAGATCGACAGGAAAGAAGACGGAGAGGAGCCTGGCCAAGTAAGTGGAAGCAAAACCGGACTCAGCTGGGGTCCCGTGGTCGCCAACCCACGTCCCTCAAGTTGTGAGCCCCTGAGGGATATTACAATAGTACATTATGCATACGACTGTTTATGTTCGACGATAATTATAACTTTATTATATGTTTTAACATAAATATTCATAAATATCTGTTGAGAGTCAGCCACTTGAATTTTGTGATCGGAGTGCACGCGCTGGGTATGATATCTCTGTTTTTTAATTTCTTTGACCGACCGACGCATGCGCTCTGTGTGCTTGCAACGGCATATGCAGGCCATATGTCTACAACAGCCTACAGTCCAGCGCTATATCATTCGCTAATATTGCCACCGAAGTCGTTTGAAAGCAATGCGCTGTGTAGAAATTGGAGTTGAGGATATTAAGGTACAGTGCTATTTCTTGTCTCAAATTCGCCAGTTTATTTACGCGAACATATGGACGGTGCGTATTCCATGTCGGTAATTTATATAGAAAGATGTTGTGTTTATGTCCGACATGTTGGATTTTGAGCGCATGCGCGAAGGTATCCTTACCTAATTGGTCAATGAATGAGCTCTGATTGGCTGGAGAAAATGTATCGTAATGAAAAACAGTGTTATAATGAGCCTCATTATGATACAGCTTCCTGACACATAACGTTTATATTCCGACATAATATGTTATTCATTGAGGATATTTCCGTTTACGTTATTTAAAGTGAGACAACTGCATTCATAATATTGACACCGTATTGCGATGCCAGGATAACTGAATGATGTCATTACAATCGAGTTATGTTTTTGTTTGAGTCTTCAGTCTTTGACTGGTTTGATGCAGCCCTCCACGCCTCCCTGTCCTGAGCTAATCGTTTCATCTCTACAGTAGCTACCAAACCCTACATCCGAGACAATCTGTTTAACATATTCTAACCTTGATATACCCCTACAGTTCTTGTCCTCGACCCTGCCTTCTATAACAAAGCTTGTTATTCCTGGGTGTCTTAGTGTGTGTCTCACCAACCTATCTCTTCTCTTCCTTAGCAGTCGCCAGAGACATCTCTCCTCTCCCACTCGTCTTAATAACTCTCCCTTTGAAACCATATCTACCCATCTGATCTTCATCATTATCCTGTAACACCACATTTCAAACACTTCAATTCTCCTCTTTTCTGCTGCAGTCCAAGTTTCACTTCCATAGAGCACCACGATACAGACATAGGCTTTCAAAAATGACTTCCTAATACCTGAATCTATATTCGATGTCCACAGATTCGTTTTCTGTAGAAATGGTTCCCTTACCTGAGCTAACTTACTTTTTATATCCTCTTTGCTTCGTCCATCACTGTTTATTTTGTTTCCTAAGTAACAGAGGTCCCCTACTTCCTTTAGCTTTTCACCTGCCAATTTGATGTCCGTAGAGGTTTCTGATTTATTTCGGCTGCATTCCAATATTTTAGTTTTACATTTATTAATTTCATCATGAATTCTCATGAATTCTTTCCTCAATACAGAGTCCATACCAAATCATTAGGCATGTCGGCCAAGATGACGATGTCATCAGCAAATCTGAGAGTTGAAATGATGACTTGAGGGGAAAGATCTATGGCGACAAGTTATCGCTCTGTCATCAGTCCAGGATGCTGTCCCGGAGACAAGAACATCTGGTAGTAGTAGTACTCTCTGTCAGTCGATTTAGAATGTTTAGAGTCTCCTTTCACTCTTCTGTTATGTTTAAAAAGTTTTAGAATATGTTTTTGTAATTTATGGTTTAAAGCTTTTATCACTTAATGCATTACTTACAATGATTGATTAAGTGAGTATTTTTGTCGATTGGTTGATAGATTTTTAGCCAATTTTCATTTATGAAAAAAAAAAAGGATTATGAGATCACCTTTTGTCCGTGTGTTTGTTTGTGTGTGTGTGTGTTCCCTAATAACTTCTAAACGGCTACAGCGATATCAAGGAAACTCGGTAAGTTCATAGCACTATTCCGGATGAACCGACCGTGCCCTTCAAATTTTGTTACATCACACAAATCCAACATGGCGGCTGGGCGAAATATTTCACCAGCATTCAATATCTCCGAAACTATCACCGATATCACCATGGGATTTTGTACGGGGATAAAGGAAACTACTAGAAGTTCACCTATGCGACTTTTGAAAAGCTGGTAACTACAAAACCAACATGGTGGCCAAGCGAAGTTGCGACTTTTAATAGACGTTTCTCGCGATTTAACCAACAAAATGCAATGAAACTTGGTACAGTATACGTTTATACACATTGTAATGCACCGACATCTATCTTTATTCAATTGTTTCATAACCTCAAGATGGCGGCTGTGCGAAATATTTCACCGGCATTCTATATCTCTGAAAGCATTACCGGTATCACCCTGAAATTTTGTACGGAGATAAAGGGCTCTACTGGAAATTCATCTATGAGACTTTCAAAAACCGATTGACTACACGATAAACATGGCAGCCAAGCGAAGTTGAAAGTTTTAAATAGACTTTTCCCGCGATTTAATGATCCAAACGCAATGAAACTTGGTACAGGAAAGGTTTATTACATTGTAATCTACTGGTATCTAATTTAGTTCAATTGTTTACATAACCTCAAGATGACTCTATGGCCTACACATATAACAATCCAATATAGCGTCCATCCGCAATATTTACTCGGTTTTCAATATCTACGAATCTATTACAGCAATCAAAATGAAATTTTGTATGTTGATAGAGGCAATTAACATAAGTAGGATATTTGAAAATAGTCTGTATAGTTCTTGAAGGAACTACTTGTTCGATTATGAATTTTTTATTTTTATATACCGTTACTGTCTTTATTTCCTTATGGTGGATAGGGAGTACTAATACTTGTGAGCTGTGAGGGTGGTGTCTTCCTGATTGCGTTCGACCTCATTAGTAGATCAGATTGCGGTCACTTTCATTTTAGGGAACAACTATAGACATTCCTGCGTCCAGATTGCGATAAGTTTTCTTGGGAGACCGGTCCGGTTGTACCTTCCCTGAGGATTTCCTCACCTTTCACTTCCACCCCTCTTGCCAATGTTGAGGTGCATGTCATGTGCCAGTCCTCTTTGGTCCTGATACACCACATTTTGACAGTGAACTTATTGATTTTGACTTATCAAAAGTCACAGATTTGAAATCTGGATTGTTAATAAACCTAGAACTTCAAATGTTTCATTTTGTGTGTAGGAGAGGGCGGGGACAAACATTGATTACAGAGGGGATTTAGAATCAAACGCAGAACAAATTACTTTTACGAGACGAATTTTTTGAGGTAATGAATGTTTTTCACGATATACTGTAGGGACCAACCTATTATAAAAAAAAGTTCTCTCGGCACGCCGGAAGGCGGAGGTAGATTTCACCGGACAAACTTGGGGATAGGCGAAAATAGGCAGAATATGCAGGTTTACGTAGAAGGATCAGACCTCATTTATTGCGAGAAAGTATTTTATAATTGGAGATTAATTAACTTCGTTTTTCGTCATTTTATGCATATTTTAAACATTTTATTGTCTTATGGGGACGGTAACCTTCTTGTCATTTGGGGTCCATTTTTATACTTGTGGTCACACTGTCCTTATGCAAGGTTTCGACACTGATGTGTAACTATGTAACGGTCTGTTACTTCTTCACGCAAAATTATATCTCCCGCACAGATTTTGGTTGGTTCCTCAGTTTTGGGGATGCGACAACGCGGTCATGAAACTCCGTGTATTTTGGGTGAGTGTAGACTCTGTCTGATAAACGGTGTGAATTGTGATGGCTGTATTAGTCTGTAATTCAGGTAAGGATTGCAGACGGTCAATTTCAAGCAGTAGTTCCTAATGTTGCTACCAGATACTACCGTCAATGACACCTAGCTGTGAACTTGGCTACTACATGCCACCGCAACCAGCAACTCGCAAAGGAAAGCATACTGAGGGAATTTTTGAACCCGCGACCTTGGGCATAGAAGTTCAGCATGCTACCAGTTACGTCACCGAAGCCACTTCACACTTAGTCAGATGGAATCTGAATCTGATCTCGTGCAAGTTCGTTGTCATGGCAACGTCTGATGGCTCATCCCTCATCAATTTAGTAGTGTTGCCATGGCAACCTCTGATAGCTCTTGGCATTTTCATATAATTCCGAAATCATTTTTCTCATCCCTTGGCGTATTGGTGGGTCATATCAAAAATTCGTTCAGACAAAAGTTTTATTGTGGTGTTTGAAGCCATATTTTCAGTGTTGCGTTAGTAAACAAGAGTTTAGTGCTTTTCAGTCGGTCAACACGAATGTACCCAAAAGAGATGGGTTATACCCTAATCCTGAAATAAATTACATGAGATTAATAAACACTAGGATGACCAGTTTCGATCGTCATGCGATCATCATCAGATCCGTTACACTTAGGCTACAAAATCCATGTTTGAAATACAGGTGAAAATATTTACAATATGTACAATTATTTAGTTGCAGTATTGGTACTGCAACTGTCAGTGTATGTTAAATGCAGTATATATGTTAGGTGAAATGCTAAATGGTGATAGCTATACGGAGATTGTACTTTAGAGAGATTATATGGTTGTAAACTATAGTTAAACTATAAAATTTTAGGCTAACTACTTATCTGATTGTCTTCCGTACTACAGCTACTCGCAGTTTTCGTGCTCACTGGAACTCACTGTGCGGTCGACTGCGGTGGTTATCTTAACGACTGTTTTTTCCTGCCTTCTCCCCCCCCCTTGCCCCTACGTGCTGTGGGGAGTGATAGCGATGTGTTTATGTGAGGTGTTGCCAGCCTAGATAAGATGTATGTTATTGAATGAGGTGGGTATACAACTATTAAAGACCGCGGATTAGCCCTCGCCACGCGTGGAGCATAACCCATTCGAACTAAGCGTTGACGGTCTTATGAGGACGTCCCGGCACCTTTCATACTGCCGCGAATATCAATCTAACGAACAACACACGAATAACAATGAATTCAATTTCCACAGCAGAGTAAACAACAGAACGAACGTAACCTTTTCTCAAGGTGAAATGAATATGTTAGACAAAGGTTTGAAATACAATTGCACAGACGCACACACGAACCACAATATAAAACAGTTAATCACAGATATTGAGATAGCCAGTCACAAGCTCCCAGCAGAAGACAGGGAATTAACCAAAAATCTCGCCACCAACGAAGCCAAAAAATCCTCAAACGAGAGGGCGATAGCAATAACATTCCAAACAACAAACAACTCAAAGAAATAAAGTCGTTGAAACAAAAAATAAAAGAGCATGATTTAATCATCACAAAAGCAGATAAGGGAAACACTACAGTAATTTTGAAGAAAACAGAATACATTGAAAAAACAGTCGAATTCCTAAACAACAACGAAATCAAGGAATTAACAAAAGACCCCACCAACAAATTCCAAAAACAAATAAAAAGTGCGCTAAAAGAAACAGAATACATACTGACCAAAGCCGAAAAATCAAAACTAATAATCATGAACCCGAAAATACCGTCATTGAGGGGACAACCAAAAATACACAAAAAGGAATGCCCAATGAGACCAATAGTCAATTGTAGGAATGCCCCTAATTACAAAATCAGCAAAGAGTTGCTAAAAATCTTAAAATGCCGTCTTTCCAACGACAAAAACAACTCTGTAAAGAACACAACAGAACTAGTAACAGCATTGAACACCCTACAAATGAAACCTAGCTTCAGGCTAGTATCCTTCGACGTAACTAACATGTACACCAATATTCCGATTATTGAAGCAATCAACACTATCGAAAACAACTTAAAATCCAACAATTCGGTAAAAGAAATTGAAGAGATTGTGAGATTACTGAGGGTCGTTCTCACCCAAAACGTGTTTCAATTCGACAATAAAATATACACACAGAGAGAAGGCCTAGCAATGGGATCGCCACTAAGTGGGTTAATCGCTGACATCTTCATCAATGCACTAGAAAATGCGTTCTTAGAAAAGACTTCAACAAAGGGAATAGTAATATGGAAAAGATACGTAGATGATGTAATTTGCATCTACGATACTGAACTAACAAGCGAAGAAACAATTCTCCAATCCATTAATAGCCTTCACCACTCTATCAAATTCACTAAGGAATCCGAAATAGACCGGAAAATAAATTATCACGATATAACTATTGAACGTAAAGACAACGACCTTACATATTCCATATTCCGGAAAGCAACACAAACCTCGCATGCAATCGACAATCAGTCTAATCACCCCAGTACGCACAGACTAGCGGGTTTCAATTCAATGGTGCATAGGGCTTTAAACATACCCATGTCAAAAGACAAGTATAATAAGGAAATAAGAACTATTGTGCAAATAGCAAAGGAAAACAACTTCTCGCCAAGCAAAATAAATCAAATTATAGCCAAACATAAAAATAAAGATAAAACGATTCCCAAACCGGACAGTAATGAGAAAAAATTTGCGCGTTTCAACTATGTGAATGCGAATACATATAAAATCACTAACCTATTCAAAAAGCAAGGCATAAAGATAGCTTTCACGACGAAAAACACAACCGCTAGGCACCTCCTAAATAGTAATCTAAATAAACGTGACCCGTATTCAAGGTCAGGGGTATATTCTATAACGTGCCAAGACACCGATTGTCAAGCTAATTACATCGGGCAGAGTGGAAGGCGAGTAGACACACGTTATAATGAACATAGGAAGGCGATAAGATACGGAACACATTCAGCCGTGTGTGAACATATGTGTGATGCAGGGCACAGCTTTACCAACATAGAGTCGGACCTTAAAATAATCCATCACGAATCGAAAGGCAGAGCTCTTGACATAAAGGAAGCAATCGAGATACACCTAGCCAAACGAAACAATCCCAACAATCTGAATGACCACGCGTTCATGGAGAGCTCACCCCTCTTCACGCTACTAAAAAACACACCCTGTCGGAAACAAAACACAATTTAGCGACACAGACAAGCTAGATAAAAAAGGGGGGAAATTAGGTTTTTTTTAATAGGTAAATGTTATCTGGATCAGGTGTACGATGTACTTTTCTTCTACAATAAACCAAGGTCCATATTCGCGGCAGTATTAAAGGTGCCGGGACGTCCTCATAAGACCGTCAACGCTTAGTTCGAATGGGTTATGCTCCACGCGTGGCGAGGGCTAATCCACGGTCTTTAATAGTTGTAGACCCACCTCATTCAATAACATACATCTTATCTAGGTTGGCAACACCTCACATAAACACATCGCTATCACTCCCCACAGCACGTAGAGGCAAGGGGGGGGGGAGAAGGCAGGAAAAAACAGTCGTTAAGATAACCACCGCAGTCGACCGCACAGTGAGTTCCAGTAAGCACGAAAACTGCGAGTAGCTGTAGTACGGAAGACAATCAGATAAGTAGTTAGCCTAAAATTTTATAGTTTAACTATAGTTTACAACCATATAATCTCTCTAAAGTACAATCTCCGGATAGCTATCACCATTTAGCATTTCACCTAACATATATACTGCATTTAGCATACACTGACAGTTGCAGTACCAATACTGCAACTAAATAATTGTACATATTGTAAATATTTTCTCCTGTATTTCAAACATGGATTTTGTAGCCTAAGTGTAATGGATCTGATGATGATCGCTTGACGATCGAAACTGGTCATCCTAGTGTTTATTAATCTCATGTAATTTATTTCAGGATTAGGGTATAACCCATCTCTTTTGGGTACATTCGTGCTGATCGACTGAAAAGCACTAAACTCTTGTTTACAAAAGTTTTAGGTAATTATTAGGAGAATATGTCCATTTTGTACGGTTTTGATATTGTGCCTATTACGAGAGATGTGATTAATGTTTCCCGAAAAACCCAGTTTTTCCCACCCCTTTGGTCAATGGTTGGTGCTATAAAAAACTCTTCAAACATAAATTTTTGGGCTTTATCCGACACATAGTATCAACTTTGAACGGATTCGATATTTTACATATTAAGCGAGTTATAGCAATATTTCACTTTTTCGAAAAAAAGCCCCCCATTTTCACCCCCTTTGACCGATTTAGCCCAGTAACGAGCTCGACCGAGATTTTATAGGTATACATATTCGGTAAAAAAATCAAAGTGATTGGTGCAAAATTACGGCAGTTATCGTGTCCACAAGAAACTGATATATATATATATACATAAATTTTATATCAACATTTGAGCTGACGGTGGTTTTGGGGACTGTGGGATGTGAAACGCGAAGATATGTCGAAATTTTCCGGAAGTCGAAACATGGTACCCATGGCAATAGTTAGCTTTCTAATGAAATCTACCTAATATATATCTCGCGCCTCAAATGGGAGAGGAGGGGCAGAAATTTAAAATTATACCCTGTAAGTATAAAATTTCCAGTTACAACAATTTTGTTGAATGTGAAGGTCGTTGATTCCGATCCTGAAACGTTTCTATTCTTAAGACTGAAAATGTTATAATCATTGCCTTACGAGGTGCCATCAGATTGGGAGAGGACTTGATTCTTTTTAAGCGAAGTTTTATGGGGTGTGCTCAGCTGAACACTGAACTGTATTCTTTAGTTAGGTAGTGAAATATCAGTTTCCCCTTGTTATACACAAAACTTACGGAAGGTATGAGTCAGTCGGGAAGAACCAAGAACCAAGAACCGGTCTCCCAAGAAAAGTGATCGCAATCTGGAATGACCGCAATCAGGACACAACCGTGAGGGTTGATATCGGGTCTACTGATAAATGTGACCATCAACCCTCTCAGCGGCATTAGCTGTTAATTTTACTATTATCGTCACCATGGCCTTGGAAGTCTGCAGTAGTGAGGTTATTATATTTTTTTGTGAGATGGAAAACAGAGATGGTTGGTTGGTTCCTTAGTTTAGGGGCTGCGACAACGCGGTCATGTAGCCCCGTGTACTTTGTGTGTGTGTAGAATCTGTCTGATAACCGGTGTCAATTGTGATGGCTGTTTTAGTGTGTGTTATCTGTTTTAATTCAAGTAAGGACAGCAGACTTTTGATTTTCAAGTAGTTACAACTTTTGCTAGCAAAGGCCACCGTCAACGACCAACTAGTTCTGAACTTGGTTACTAGATGCCACCGTAGTCGGCTCCTGGCGACGAACGTTTGAAACTAAGAGCGTCAGTAAATTCTAACCTATAATTTAACTTCACACAAGTCCAATTCCTTATCATGCCCTAAATCTATGACATGGGACCGCCGGCTTTACTTCCCCTCCGAAGGAAGGCATACTGAGGGACTTTTAACGCTCTTAAAATATCCGACGACTTCGGCCGGGGTTTGAACCCGCGATCTTGGGCATAGAAACTCAGCATGCTACCAAATACTGCAGATGGCAGCCATGTATGTGTGCAAATAGATTCCCCCTATCAAATCAAACACGGTCAAACCAAATTGAACAAAATTTGGTACAGAGGTAGCACTAGCAAAGGGCACTTCAGTAACATGTTTTATATCGCCGCCATCTTGACAAAAACGTAATGGCGGCCACCCAAATGTTAAAATCTTAAATCAAATAACGACCAACCTAATCATCTGATCTCTACCAATTTTTGCAACATTATATCTTTATCTATGAAAAATCTTTTGACCAAACTACAAGGTCATCAGCCCAATTATTTGCGGATGGTGGTCATGTATGTGTGCAAATAGATTCCCCCTATCTATTCAAACACGGTGAAACCGAATTGAACGAAATTTGGTACAGAGGTAGAACTAGCAAAGGGAACCTCAGTGTCGTGTTTTATATTGCCACCATCTTGACGGAAACGTAATGGCGGCCACCCACATGTTGAAAGCTTAAATCAAATTACGACCAACCTAATCAACTGATCTCTACCAAATTTTGTAATATTATATCCTTATGTATGAAGAATTATGTGACTGAATTACAAGATCATCAGCCCAATAATTTGCGGATGGCGGCCATGTATGTGTGCAAATAGATTCCCCCTATGTATTCAAACACGGTGAAACCGAACTGAACGAAATTTGGTACAGAGGTAGCACTCGCAAAAGGCAACTCAGTGTCATGTTTTATATCGCCGCCATCTTGACGGAAACGGAATGGCAGCCACCCACATGCTATAAGCTTAAATCAAATTACGACCAACCTAATCATTTGATCTCTACCAAATTTTGCAACAACATACCCTATTGTGGGAAGCATCTTTTGACCGAACTACAAGGTCATCTGCCCAATAGTTTACAGATAGTGCTCATGCGTGCAAATCGATTCACCATATCAATTCTAACACGGTGAAACCTAATTGAATGAAGTTTTGTTCAGAGGTAGCACTAGCAAAGGGCACCTCATATTCATGTTTAATATCCGTATAACACGTTGTATTTCAACAAGCTACTACATCCGACATTCAATTATACTCGTTGAAAAGGACAAAGAGTTATAACAATACCCATGCATTTAGGAGTAGGCTATATGTTCTTTACTGAACATCTTGTCTTTAAAATTCATTTGCGTCAGCTCCCGCCTGGTGTGACGCTGTTCAATCATGTCACAAATGATAATATACGCACCAATACAGTGATATGGACGAGCAACGAGAGGTTTGACCATGGATATGGAAGGAATGGGTTGATATCACAGTCATCAGGCACATGATCGAGCAGTCGCTGAAGCAGACGGAGAAAATGAGGAGGAGGGATGACAGCCATTTAAATTGGCCCTTGCGTGAGTGATCTTAGCTCGCTGTCAAGCACACCAGACGCTTACCTTTCGTTACGAATAACGCCATTAATCATTGCAGACCGTGGTCGATCATAAACAGTCCCACCGCTATTTATTCCCGTTTCGACAGGACCAGGGGGGATGGTTGGTTGGCTCCTTAGTTTAGGGGCTGCGACATCGCGGTCATGTAGCCCCGTATACTTTGGGTGTGTGTAGAATCTGTCTGACAACCGATGTTAATTGTGATGGCTGTATTAGTGTGTGTTATATGTGATTCACGTAAGGACTGCTGACGATAATTTCAAGTAGTTCCTATTTTCGCTACCAAATGCTACCGTCCACGACACCTAGCTGTGAACTTCGTTACTACTAGATGCCATCGCAACCAGTGTCTGGTGACGAACGTTGGAACTTAAGAGCATTAATCAAACCTACCGTACAAATTTTGGCTACACACAAGTGTAGTTAGTGGAAGGATCTTTCTCAAGCTATAAATCTATTACAACGGGACCGCCAGCTTTACTTCCCCTCTGAAGGAAGGCATACTGAGGGATTTTTAACGCTCTTAAAAAATCTGACTTCTTCGGTCGAGTTTGAACCCGCACCTTGCCGGGGAATGAGGTGGCATACGGTTCCTTACGCCAACCCCGTCAGAGGAGCTAATGAACAGGGCACAGGGTTGGGAGGAAGCGGCAGTGGATTGTTAGAAATTACCTTCCCGGCATTTGTCAGAAGCTGAACATTGGAAACAATTGAAAAGCATTTTAAGGACGGCCGACGGTGGGGTTCGAACCCGAAGAAGACTGGCCTTGCGCCTTAGAACGCGTGGCTACCATACTCTGAGTACCGTATCGTTGCTGTTAATGTTTCTTTCTAGAGCTTGGTCGTTTGACCACGTGCAATTGAGTGAGTTGTCTGATAACCTGCCTTATTGTGGTGTCTGTATTTGTAATTCAGTTGAGAATAGGAAAGTTAGGAACCATCCTGGCATTCGCCTGGAGTAGAAGTGGGAAACCACGGAAACACACTTCCGGTATAGCTGAGGCGGGAATTGAAACCACACCCCTTTCCATCCTTTAAAACAGAATTATAATCCTTAGCAAAGCCGGGAATCAAACCCGGGCCTGTGCGATGACAGCCAAGAATGCTAGCCACTACGCAAGGAGGCGACCACCTCCTGGAACTATTGGCTGTCAGCCCCAGAGATCAGGGTTTGATTCCTTGTGAGGCCAACCTGGGAATAGGTGGATTCGATTTCTACCTCAGCCAGCCTGAAAGTGGTTTTCCGTGGTTTCCCACTTGTATTTTAGGTAAACGACAGGATGATTCCTAACTTAAGGCCACAGCCGCCTCCTTTCCAATCCCCACAATTAAAATTACACACATCGCAATATTACATACAAAATTCCACACACATTCAAGTACACGGGGCTAAGTTAGCACGATGTCCACGCTCCTCAAATGAAACAATTAATTTTAAGTAATTACAGATGTAAACTTGAATGTGGTGGTGTTACTCTACTGTGACAGAGGAAGAGCCCTGCCTTATCAGCTGTGCCGCCTTTCCCTTCAAATAGCTGGCAATCAGCCTCCCACATCCACATTATACAGCAGGGGTGACCACTAACCTTAACTTTGGGAGCCACAAATTTATGAAGCTGCTTCGAAACGAGTAATATTGTTAAGGAATTAATGATTTACATAATGATGATCCGCTTTGTATGTGTTTGAGTCTTCAGTCATTCACTGGTTTGATGCAGCTCTCCATTTCTCGCTGTCGTGTGCTAATCGTTTCATCTCTACATAGATACGACACCCTACATCCGAGGCAATCTGTTTAACATATTCTAACCTTGGTCTACCCATACAGTTCTTGTCCTCCAACCTTCCTTCCATAACTAAGCTTGCTATTCCTGGGTGTCTTAGTATGTGTCCTACCAACCTATCTCTTCTCTTCATTAGCAGTCGCCAGAAACATCTCCTTTCCCACTCGTCTTAATACCTCTTCGTTTGTAACCCTATCTACCCATCTGATCTTCATCATTCTCCTGTAACACCACATTTCAAATGCTTCAATTCTCCTCTTTTCTTCCGCACCATTAATAATAATAATAATAATAATAATAATATTGTATGGCCTCGGGCGTCGGATGCAAGCTTTGTTATTTGATGCCCAGAGGGCAGATTGCATGTCAATTTTTTTCGTTCCGTTGAAGACTATGAAAGTCAACGAGGTTCGATATCTAAGATCCATGACGCTATAGCGCTTTCTAGTAGAGAAAGGAGGAACTTTGTATTGGCGGAAAATCCCGAGATTGATTTTGCCATTATGAACACGGCCTACTGAATTCAAATGGGTTCTTTAACATGCCAACATCGTATGACATGCGTGCTGTGATTTTTGTTGCCTTTCAAAAATAACTTTCCACGGCCAGGAACGAACCTGCAAACTTAGGGTTGGTAGTCTGACACGATAAGCACTCACCCACCGTGAAAGCATTTATATTAATATTTAATGATATTAAATGGTTTGAACTTTTAAATTGTAGCCATGCATCACCACCTTAAATTAAGCGCTTCAAAATATATCTGTCAGAACTATTAAACCTATATGAATTATAAAAACAAACGTTTGGTGCTTTTCAGTCGGTCAACACGAATGTACCCAAAAGAGTTGGGTTATACCCTAATCTTGAAAAAAATTATATCAGATTAATAAAATTCACTAGGATGACCAGTTTCAATCGTCAAGCGATCATCATCAGATCCCCTCTTGCACTAGACCCTTCAATTAGAGAACCTCAGACATAGATTGTATAGCCTAAGTGTAATGGATCTGATGATGATCGCTTGACGATCGAAACTGGTCATCCTAGAGTATTATTAATCTCGTGTAATTTTTTTCAGGATTAGGGCATTACCCAACTCTTCTGGGTGCATTCGTGTTGACCGACTGAAAAGCACTAAACTCTTGTTTATTAAAGCAACACTGAAAAATGGCATCAAACCCCATAATAGTAATATGATTTATGTTAATCAGTTTTAGGGAATGTCTCTCCTGAAACAAAAATAGTAAAATGGAGTTAGCCCGCTCTCGCACCAGACCCTTCAATTAGAGAACCTACTGATGCTAATAGTATCATGAGGATATCCCCTAGAAGCTCGATGCGACGATCCTGAGCTTCGTTGCTCACAGCGTATCGGCGTAGGTTATTGTCATGTGGCCATACAGGATGAAGTCGGCAAACGCTAAATCCGGCGATCCGTGGTGGCCAGGGAGCCACCTATTCCCTTTTCTATGAATATTTATCCATCCTGTCATCAAATTGGTACGTTTCCCTACAGGGGTTCCTCTTCTTTACATCCCCTCTGCAACTCCCAGATGTGTATATTGGGAACTTCCTATATAGAAATACTTTTGCGTCTCGAACAATTAAACTATTTCATACACTACGTATACAGTTGTTTGAGTCTTTTGACTGGTTTTATGCAGCTCTAGATGCCTCCCTGTCCTGAGCTAATCGTTTCATCTCAACATAGCTACCACACCCTACATCCGACGCAATATGTTTCTTATAATCTAACCTTGGTCCACCCCTACAGTTCTTGTCCTCGACCCTTCCTTCCATAACTAAGCTTGCTATTCCTGGGTGTCTTAGTATGTGTCCTAACAAACTATTTCTTCCCTTCATTAGCAGTCGCCAGAAATATCTCTCCTCTCCCACTCGTCTTAATACCTCTATGTGTGTAACCCCATCTACCCATCTGATCTTCATAATTCTCCTGTAACACAACATTTCAAACGTTTCAATTCTCCTCTTTTCTGCTGCACCAATAGTCCAAGTTTCACTTCCATAGAGCACCACGCTCCAGACAAATGTTTTCAAAAATGACTTCCTAATATCTTAATCTAGATTCGATGTCAACAGATTCCTTTTCTGTAGAAATGCTTTCCTTGTCTGAGCCAACCTACTTTTCATATCCTCTACGTATACACGAATTAAAGTAAAAGATCAACCTTCCTGTGAAATTTCCACCTGTTAATCTGACACCCTAGTAGTTGTTGTTGTTGTTGTTGTTGTTGTTGTTGTTGTTGTTGTTGTTGTTATATTAAGGGGTGGAACAGCGAGGTCATCTGCCCCTTATCCTGATACCCAGATGACACCCATTGAGTGTTGTAAACATTAGGCGCTGTATCAGCGACAACAAGTAATGCTCCTTCATTGATTTTCTGCCCTTAATTGAAGGGCCACTTACTACTACCGTGGATTTGTCACGCGAGGTTCAACTACACAAGTCACTGAGCGTTTACTTCGCTAGGGCTGTACAAAGTAGCGAGAATGTGGCTGGGTCGACATATTAGGTGTCGATATGAAGCGCTACCACTTGAACTGTTTCCACACAATGAAACAGGAAGCCTAACAGAAGAGTTAGGGAATTCAAACAAACTTGCATGTTTCATTTTCTTCTTCTTCTTCTTCTTCTTCTTCTTCTTGTTTATTATGGCGCTTTTCAGTGTTGCCTTAGTAATCTAAATTTGATTTTTTTTAGTCGGTCAACCCGATTGTACCCAATTGTGATGGGTTCTTCCCTAATCCTGAAAAGCAAATGACATGAAATTAATAAACACACTTGGATGAGGAGTTTCGATCATCAAGTGATCATCATCAGATCCATTACACAATCTATGTCTAATAATAATAATAATAATAATAATATAGTAAGGCCTCGGATGCCGGGGGCAAGCTCTGCTAGTTGACACCCAGAGGGCAGCTTGAATGTCGAATTTCGTCGTTCCTTGGAACGCTATGAAAGTTAAGGAGGTTAGATATCTAAGCTCCTTGACACTATAGCGCTTTCTAGTAGAGAAATGGAGAAACTTTGTGTTGGTGGAAAATCCCGAGATTAATTTTGCCATTATGAACACGGTCTACTGAATTCAAATGGGTTCTTTAACAACGTATGACATGCGTGACGTGATTTTTGTCGTCTTTCAAAAAAAAAACACTTACCACGGCCAGGAGCGAACCTGCAAGCTCGGGGTTGGTAGTCCGATGCGATAACCACTTTTTTATTATTATTATTTTATTAGCTCTCTACAGAATTACAGAATTTTCAGATATGATAAATACCATACTATTACATCACAAGAAAATCCAGATAGTGTCCTTATTTATCGTACAATTGTCCACTTTCTCTAAGCTTCCAACGCTCTTTCTGCAGGTGATACCTGAGATCCAGGAACGAGAAATGTTGATCATTGTCCATCACGAAGTGTACATATTGGCCCATTATCCACACAATGGCAGTCTGTTTAATTTGGGGGAAGGCGGTCACCGACAAACGAATCAACTTCCTGTCATCAAGGTCATCCGTGGGCACATTTAATAGTTGACATACTTTTCACTTACACCACAGCCACGTGGAGGCAACTCGCGTGCATGATGTGAAGCGGTCTATCGCCGTATCAGTTTGACCACATATAGTACACCATGGGTAAGCTTCAAGACGGATGGTATATCGCCGTAGAGCGGTTGGGATGAGATCGTTGAGGAAGATAAAAACCTGGGAGTGTACAGCAGAAGAAATGGTCATAGCCCCAAAAATTTTCCAAACAGTGGGCCAATGGACGTAGAGGGTGGTGACCTCGATTCGCGGTTTGGAGTGTACCACTTGCCGCAACATGTTATAAATACTTTTCGTCGTTGGAACAGTCCCTGAAGGCATTTGGCGAACAGTTTCCAGAAGGTGCTGTTGATGGTCCCTAAATATCTTCGGCAAAGCTCTATCACAACCACGGGCTGTGTTTCGAATATCTTTGTATAGCGCTTTCGTAAAAGTGTCATGTTGGGAAAGAATGGTGATATCGTTCTTGCAGAGGAGTGCACGGCATTTCATGCCATGAGCGGTTAGCCCTAGCCCACCTTGCCGGGATGGGAGACACAACTGTTCCCGTTGTACTCGGAACAAAAATCCTTGCCATATAAACCAACCTGTATAATTTGACAATCGGCTCTCAAACATTTTGGGAAGTGGGAAAAGTTGTGCGACATACCATATTTTAGAGAGCGCAAACACGTTGAGGACCATGACCTGTTGCACTATATTGAGGTTTCTTTGACCAAATTGGATCAGCACTCCCCTAACTTTGTCAATGACCTTAGTCCAGTTTGCTTGCACTGTGTCCAGAAGCGATTGCTTCCAGGTAATGCCAAGAATTTTCACCTCATTTACTATCCGGAACCAGGGCTGTTGGGTAATCACTGAGTTAGTATTGAGCGGAAGCAAAGCAGTTTTCTGGGGGTTCGATTGTGCTCCAGAGGCGATATGGTAGAGCTGAAGGACGCTATCGATGTGGGAGATGTCTTCATTACTGCGGATCAATATTGATACGTCATCAGCATAGGCGCACATGCCAAAAAACATGTGTGGACAGTTTGTAACCCTGTAGCTTCACCTGGGTAGTCCGAATGAACGGTTCAAGGCCAATGACAAAAAGTAGCATGGAAAGGGGACATCCTTGCCTAACTGATCGTTGTATTGGAATCAGAGGGGAAAGAAAACCGTTGACGAGCACTCGAGACGTAGCATTACAATTTATCATACGAATGTAGTCAATAAGGATTGCAGGAAATTCAAAGTGTTGCAAGACCATGTACAAGTATTCATGACTGATGCGGTCGAAAGCTTTATCAAGATCTAAGGTGAGAAAACTCATTGGCTCAGTGGGGAGCATTTCGGCTTTTAGGTGTAGGTCCCGTAGTATCGCTAAGTTTGTTAACAGAGTTCTTCCAGGAATACTGCAACATTGTTCATCACCAATGATATCATGTAGAACAGTCTTCAATCGGCATGCAAGTACTTTGGTAAGGACTTTATAATCACTGCAGAGCAGAGTAACTGGTCGGAAGTCCCCAACTGCCATGGGAGAGGATGTTTTTGGTATGAGGACTATGGTACCCTCGTGATGTGATTGACAAGAGCACGACGTTGGAGAATGGTACGCAAGACGTGACAAAATTCTTTGCCAATGAGAGGCCAGAGGTGTTTATACAGTTCATATGGCAGTCCATCAATGCCAGGTGAGCGGTTGTTTGGGAGGTGCTTAACCACAGAGTGAATCTCTTCATCCGTAATATCCGCGCTGAGCAGAGTTTTGTTGTCCGGAGATAGTTGGGTACTGCAAGATGAAAGCAATAGGGTCACCTGCTGTGGATTAATTGGAGCCTTAGCGTAGAACCGTTGATAAAACAATGATATTTCACTACGTGTAGCGTCAGGGGAGGTGACGACACTTCCAGTACTGGTGCGGAGGCGGTGGATATATTTACGTAGCCGCTCACGTTGTCCTTTGGCGATATGGTATACACTTACTTGCACTTTCGTCCGGGAGCACTGTACGATCTTTTAAAGCCACGTTTATATGAGCGAGCGTTCGTTGCTGTAGAGACAGGAGCTTGGTTTTAACTTCCCGAATCTGGTCATACATACGCTCCCCAGCATCAGATCTTTGCTGGAGCTGGCGAAGAACTCGATAGTAAAATTCAACTGTATCCCGTCTTTCCCGACCTCGTTGGTAGGATATGTTCTTAAAGACGCGGCGGATCCCTGGTTTAACTAAAATATCCCACCAGTCTGCACAGTCGCGAAAGTTGCATTTTTGTTGTACCCATCGAGTCCAGTGTTGTCTGAAAATATCTTGGCATTCCTCCTCCAGTAACAGCGAGCAATTCAGTTTCCAATAACCTCTTCCTATGTGAAATATGGGATGGGGGTAAGAGATTGTACATACGACAGCATGATGGTTAGTGAAACTGGCAGGTATCACTTCATATCGTCAAGGCTGGATAAGTTCCTGGGAAAAGTAGATGCGGTCAATTCGTGATGAGGAGTTGTGACTTATACAGGTGTAATGGGGCAGGGGCACCCTTAAACTATCCACAGCATCAATGAGGTGTAGGGAGGTAAGGAGGCTCCTGAGAGCCGGGTTGACACCTTGGTATGGACTAGTGGAATTCTCTGCGCGTTGAATACAATTGAAATCCCCTGCAAGAATAAGTTTTTCCTTAACGTCGTGCAGATGAGGCAGTATACTCTGTTGAAAGAACATTTTCCGTTCCACACGTTTATTGGACCCGGATGGGGCATATACATTTATCAGGGTGGTATTGTTTATGTGTCCAGATATTACGCGTCCTGATGGATGACATAGCACACCTTCGAGTGGGATATCATGTCTTATGAGGAATCCGGTCCCTCTATTCGTAGTACCGGTATTGATGTATTGTTTGTAGAAGGCAGATATGGGCAAACAGGGTATGGCAACTTCTTGAATGAAGGTAATGTCAATGTCTGCATCTCGAAGGAATCTCTCCAACATTTGAAATTTCAGAGGGCATTCTATTACATTGATATTCACAGTGGCCACAGTGAGAAATTGCACCATTAAGAGAAGTATAAAAGCTGTGCTAGACATACTGGAAGGTGGACTCGAGGAAAAAGAAAAGACTCGGGTGAGAAGTATACTGGTGCACTATGTCAAATTAGGTTGAGATAGTTCCTTATGACTGCCATTCATAGGCCGGCTGTCAGCGTTTGAGAGCGTTCGTGGGTCCCTAGATGACGTAGAATGAAGATTTTGTTTCTTTTTCACAGCTGCGGGAACGTTTGTAGAACCAGTTGGATTCTTCGGGGCTGGTACGGCAATCGAGGCATTTGTTTTAATCTTCTTAGATACGTTCTCAGATCCCCGATCAACCTGCTTAAGTGAGTCGGTAGGTACCAGAGAAGGTGGGGGAAGTGAAGACAAAATTTCTGTGGCAGCCTGTAGTGACGGCAGAGTTGGTTCTAAGGCTGTTATACAGGTTGCCGATAGCACAGGGGCACTCTGTGTCTCGCTGATCTGGTCAGTGCAAGGTACCAGTTCTGCGTCATGTGTGTCCGAGGCCACTTCTGCTGTTGTCCCAGCTGACTGATCAATAAGCATGTTTTCATGTGACGTTTGCTGGGTCACAACATCCGAGTATTGGACACGTCGTTGTTGTGTAGGAGTTATCCCGAGGGGAATCACTTTCTTTGGGCAGTTGATACGTAGATGTGTGTTAGCATTGCAAATTAAACAGGTCTGTTTCTGTCCATTATACGATATATAGCCAGAATGGCCACCAAAAGTCTCAGTGGAGGGGATATCTTGTTTGATTTCCATAGTGACTGCACGTATTCCATTATACACCGGGAACTGATAAGCAGAAGACCATTGTTCTTTCCCGACGTCACTCACAGTGCCATATTTCGACAGGACGGATTTGAAAATTTCAGGGGGAACTTCGAGTGGGACATTAAATATACGCACTGTGGTAAAATTTGAATCCGCTGAGGAGAGCTTAACATTAGTCATTTCGCCTGAGTCATACTGAAATTTAATAGGAGCTGCAAAAGTATTTAGCAATTTCTGATAAGTAGATATGCTGATTACCTTGATGTACATGGTTCTTTCTTGCGCATTTAACTGGATGGCTTCTACTTGGTCGACAGTCAACCGGAGGGTATCGCTAATCCAACGGTGAATTTCTCCTGGTGTGGGGGCGAGAACTCTGCCTGTCCCATTGACAGCGTACGGTGTTTTTCCTCTGGTATCCGGACATGATTTTCAGCGGGGTTTTCTGGGTTTCTGGTTTTGTTGTCCTATCTGGAACACTACTTGAAAAAGTATTGTCCGAATGACACACGGAAGGTCAGTACACCCGTGGAACTATCGGAAGCACCGTTATTAGGAAACGTACACTCTTCCAATGCGGTCACACAGCGCGCACACACGCACCTCACTCGGCCACGACTAGTGACCAACTGACCACTCACCCATCGTGGCAAGCTCTATGTCTAAAAGCATTGGTGATAGTACAGTGTTTACAATATGAACACTTATTTAGTTGCGGTATTAGTTGAGTTAAGTAAACTGGTCAATATGTGTTAGTTGTGGTCTATGTGATATTTTATTGAGATACTGGAAGTGGTGATTGACCTCCAAAACTAGAGTGAATATGTATCAGTTCAGATTGTATTGTACAGGCTACTTATCTGATTGAGTCTTGCGCGGTCCTGTTGAGAGCAGTTCACTTGGTCACTGATTACTCCCAACAATTGGGTACAATCGTGCTGGTCGACTGAAGAACATCAAACAATAACAAATATGTTCTTAGCATGAGTTTGCTTTTGGCTGAGGGTCAATACCGTCCGTTACCATGGCAACAAGTACAATTAAGTGCTCGTGGTTCCCTTTCGTTGAAGCGTGTGTGATAATACGAATAGCCATCCATGATTGTATGCACCACTACAGCTTAATTATTAGTATTTATTTATTTATTTAGCCGAGGATTTAAATCTGGGCTATGGACTATAAGCTATGCCGGGGCTGCGAGTAATATGGTACATGATGGCACATGACATCACCAGAGATGGGAGAAAACTGCCACAAGAACCACTCAGGCTTGGTTTCTCATACTCATACTCATCTACTCTCACTCCTCGCCATTCCTCCTTCATCCAATTCCTCCTGTCACAGTCGGTGTTTGAACCTATAACCACTCTTAAGGATGAGGTCAAGGAAGATAAAACAAAACTCAAAATTCAATTTGTTAGCCTATTTTCAATTTTGAAATAATAGGCTTATGAGATCACCTTTTTGTTCGTGTGTGTGTGCGTGTGTGTGTGAGTTGTGTGTGTGTGTCCCTAATAACGTCTAAACGGCTGGAGCGATTTCAATGAAACTCGGTAAGTTCATAGCATTATTCCGGGCGACCCCGACCGTGCCCTTGAAATTTTGTTACATCTCACCAATCCAACATGGCGGCTGTGCGAAATATTTCACCAGCATTCAATATCTCCGAAACTATTCCCGATATCAGCCTGGAATTTATTTCGGTGATAAAGGGAACTACTAGAAGTTCACCTATGTGGCATTTGAAACACTGGTAACTACAAAACCAACATGGCGGCCACGCGAATTTGCGACATTTAAATAGACGTTTCTCGCGATTTAACCAACCAAACGCAATAAAACTTGGTACAGTATATGTTTATACACATTGTAATGCACCGACATCTAACTTCGTTCAATTGTTTATATAACCACAAGATGGCGGATGTGCGAAATATTTCACCGACATTTTCTATCTCTGAAAATATTAGCGGTATCACCCTGAAATTTTGTACGGAGATAAAGGGCACTACTGGAAGTTCATCTATAAGACTTTGAAAAACCGGTTAACTACAAAACGAACATGGCGGCCAAGCGAATTTGAAAATTTTAAATATACCTTTCTCGCGATTTAATGTTCCAAACGCAATGAAATCTGGTACGGGAATTGTTTATACACAATGTAATACACTGGTATCTAATTTAGTTCAATTGTTTACATAACCTCAAGATGGCGGCTGTGCGAATTTTAAAATTAAGATTGTATTTCTTGTGTCGTAATCATGTGATCGAGGTGAAAGTTTGAATAGTGAACCTATGCAATAATTTTCCTTTAATGGTACATGACTCGATGGCCTATACATTTAACAATCCAACATGGCGACCATCCGAAATATTTAGATGTCTCTGAATAACTAAGAATTTATTATAGCAATCAAACTGAATTTTTTATGTTCATAGGGGCTATAAACTTAAGTTCACATATAGGACTTAACATAACCTGGTGATCACAAATCCAACATGGCGGCGACGCGAAGTATAAATATTCACATGACGTTTCTCGCAATTTAACCATCCGAGTGCAGTGAAACTTGGTACAGTAAATCCTTATACGAATGTTAATCCACTGGCATCTAATTTATTTCGATTGTTTCGATAACCACAAGATGGCAGCTGTGCGAAATGTTAAAATCTCCTTGTTACTTCTTGTGTCCTAATCATGCGATTGAAGTTTGAATGCTACACGTACACAATAACCTTTATGTAACAGTACATAACTCTAGGACCTACATATATAAAATCCAACATGGCGACATCCGAAATATTTAGTCGGTTCTCAATATCTACGAATATATTACAGCAATCAAACTGGAATTTTGTATGTTGATAGTGGCAGTTAACATAAGTAGGATATATGAATATAGGCTGTATAGTTCTTCACGGAACTACTTGTTGAATACTTATTTGATCCTCTCCCATCAGCATTATTTAGAAATAAATTGTTACATCTGTCATTGAAACAGATTCACTGAAGACTAGAGAAGATTTTCCAAAAGATAAAAGTGATCCAGGTAGTGAAGCAATCCAAGGGCAGTTACTAGTTGTTGCCGACCAAGTGGACAGTTCTTGTTGTAAAGATATTGTGAGGGGTCTAGGCGGCTAATCACTGCGTCTCCAGCAGCAATCTCTGGGGAGACAGCTTGAGGTATTCCCTGGGGGATGGCGGACGACAGCCACGGAACGAATTGAGTTAACGGAGTGATCCCTTAAGTTAGTCTCTGCTTCACAGCGACTTCATTACAAGACCAAGATATTTACTTCACTCTTAAACTAAGTGGCAATTCACTTGTTTACTTTCAATATGTGCATTGCACCCCAAAATGCAATTACCCCAGTTTACCTTAAGTCCACTGAGACAGTTTAGTGGCTAATTGTAATCTAAATATCATTACTTGCTTACCCGGTTTCATCATGTGGGTCAAATCCCAGGCATACAACAGTCCAACTATGTACACACCTCAATTAATTATATTATGTATTTCTTCTTCTTGTTTCGAATAGGCCATCTATGGACCACGACGTTCAACTGTTACATTTGGAGTGGGCTTTGATGTTTGCCCAGTAGTTACGCATCCTCTGGCTGTGTTGTTCCCTCCTCTCCTGGGTCCAGAGGCACCTGTTTTCTTTCTTGGCGGTTTGTCCTGGAACCTCAATTGCTGAAGCATCTTCCTGAGAGATGTCCGGTCTTTTAAGATTCTTTCCGTCCCACCAAGTTCTTGCAGATCTTTGCTCAGTTCCCACAACCATGGTGACTTGGTCTTCCGCTTTTGCCAGTAACCGAGGAGCTGATTGGTCAACCTGGTAGGATGCATCCTGTAGACGTGTCCATAAAATGCTAGACGTCGTTTTCTAACAACATCCGTGATTCTTTCACAGTACGTGTAGAGCTCTTGATTAGGTCGCCTTCTGTATTCATTACCTTCCTTAACAGGCCCCAATATCTTCCTCATTATCTTTCTCTCCTGTACTTCGGGTTTGTCCGTGAGTCCCTTCCGATTGCATACTAGACATTCTGATGCATATAAGGCTTCAGGACGTATAACTGTCTGGTAGTGTCTCATTTTAGTCTTTCGGGAGAGACACTTCTTATTATATGTGTTCTTGGTTAGTTGATAAGCCATTTCTAACTTGTTAACTCGAGTTGATAATGCCCTTACTTCCGAGAGATTCGGTTCAAGCCATTCTCCTAGGTACTTATATCTGTCAGTTTTCTTGATCTCTCCCTGGTCCAAATGCAGTGTACAAGGAGATTCACTGATGTTTGTGATGCACTGTGTTTTTTTCAAGTGACACATATAGTCCTACCTTAGCTGCTTGTTGCGTGAGAACATTAAGTTGTTTCACAGACGTTTTTATTGAGATAGAAGTGCCAGGTCGTCGGCAAATGCCAGGCAATCAACACTGAGCCCATTGCACTTGTGTCCCAAAGTGATACCACTTGGTACCCCCTGACTAGTTAGCTCCTTTCGCCACTCCCTTATCACCTTTTCGAGGGCACAGTTAAAGAGGAGAGGTGAGAGACCGTCTCCCTGTCTTACTCCTGACTTAATTTCAAAACTTTCAGAGAGGGTTCCTCTGAACTTCACTCGTGACATGGTGTTCTTTAAAGTCTGTTGGATAAGGTTATGTGTCTTCTCGTCTAGTCCTAGTTCTTGCAGGATCTTCATGAGAGTAGGTCTGTCAACCGAATCATACGTCTTCTTAAAATCAACAAAAATGATGACATATTTCATACTAGCCATTTTTGCTTGCCGTAGCACTGATTTCAAGTTCAGTATCTGTTCCGTACAAGAGCGTCCTTTTCTAAATCCTGCCTGGTATTCTCCTAGTCGAGGGTCTAGCTGGGGTTCAGCTCTGTTTAATAAGGCCTTAGAAAAGATCTTGTATGTCACAGGTACTAACGAGATTCCTCGATAGTTGTTGATGTCGGCCAAGTCTCCTTTTTTATGTAGGGGATGAATCAAAGCAGAGGTCCAGTCACTAGGCAATGTTTCAGTCTCCCAAATGTCATGGAAGATTTCTGTCAACTTGCCTATAGTCCTATTCCCAGCTTGTTTACATAGTTCCGCTACAATTGAGTCTTCACCTGATGCTTTGTTGTTTTTCAAGGACTTGATGATGTCTATCACTTCTTCTTTGGTTGGTGGTTGAGAGTTTGGTTGCCTGATGGTGTCTTGATAAGTGAAGAATGTGTCAGATGATTCACAGTTAAGGAGATTCTCGAAGTACTTGGCCAGAAGGTGGCAATTGTCCATATCATTATAGGCTATCTGCCCATCCGGTCCTCTGAAGTGGAGGCTGGGAGGATTATAACGGCTGAGGTTCCGTTTAAAGCCTCTGTAGAAATTTCTGGTGTTGTTCTTCTTGAAATCGTCATCCAACTGAGTCAGTTGGTCCTTTGTGAACTGCCGTTTTACTTGTCGGATGATCCTGGCAGATAACTTTCGTTGCTCTATGAACTTATCCCTGTTGTTTTGTGTCTTCTGCGAGTTCCACTTAAGCCAGGCTGCTTGTCTCTGTGTCACCGCTTCATCACAGGTAGTCGTCCACCAGGCATGCTTCTTCTGCTTCAGTAATGGCGCAATCTCCGTGGCAACATTCACTAGGTTCTCCCTCACTTCATCCCAGGTTTTACATTCCAAGGTTTCCATTTTCTCCGTGAACTGCTTGCAATTTGAAAGTTTTTCTAAATCAAACTTAGTAAGTTTGTGTGACTTTGTTTTTTTTTAGTATTCCGAGGTGGAAATCTTAGCTTGACCTTGGAGAGATAGTGGTCGGAGTCCAAATTTGCTCCTCTTAACACTCGAACATTCTGGATCTCTCTATGGTACTTCTTTGAGATGGCAACATGGTCTATTTGGAATTCTCCCAAGAGACATATAACGAGTTCTTCGCCATATTCTTCTTCCTTTATTGTAGCGTATGTTTATTTTCAGATTGCCGATGATCATTCATTCATTCACTTTATTCGCAAGTGGGAGTAATCCCCCGGTGGCAAATTGTACAATTATAGAAAATTACCAACAATAGTATCGAACACTCTTAATATACACAATTCACGATTTAGGAACTATAGGCTAGTAATTACACAAATAGTCAGTCTTTCCTTAAACACACCTAGTCTGTACGTTTGGGGAAAGGCTCTAAGACTGCGGCAGGTAGAGAGTTCTAGTTATCAATGGCACGGTTTACAAAATAATATTTACCATAATTATACTAGAGCCATCCTTATTTCCGACTTGAAGTTTCAATGCTACGTCACAGCTATACTCTAACCAGCCAATCACAGGCAGCCATTCAATTTGATATATCGAGATAAATCGAGTTTCGCTGACGATGTTTCCAGCTAACATCTTGCCTTCCATGTTGTTGTCAGCTGTTAGTTTCATTGGCGGTCTTTGTGTATTCTCGTATTTCTCGTATGTTTTTCTTTTTGATAGTATTCTAGTCTGTTATTATTTAACAGCTTAGTATTTGTTTGTCGTTTGACATAGTGTAGTAAAATTACGTGTAGTTGTAGGTTAGCTTTAGGTCAGTGAGTGTTTGTGTTATTTCTGCCGTGCGTGTTTGTGATAATGTCATGCCGGGGTCTAGCACGAGTCAGACAAGTGCCAAGAGAGGAAATGGTTTGAAGAAATATTGCTGAACAACTTGCCTCAGATGAGCACAATATTGTTATGAACTATGCCCCGTATCATAGTGTCATTCACGACAAAGCTCCAACAATGGCAGCAAGAAAGGATCGTGCTCATTGAGTGGCTGACGAGCTACAGCTTTTCTTTACGTGACGACATGACTCCGAAATGAGTGGTGTGTTCCCTTTATAGGTTTTATAATACATTTTCTCGAACTCTGATTATCTTCGACTCCGGACGCGAGCGGTAATGGTGAGTAATTTATTTGTTACAATTTTTTTCTGCTTCATTATCAGAAATATTCTATTAACCGCGGTGTATGTGTAGTTTCTTCTACTATGTACTTATGCACGAGTATGACGTAGTGTGTAAACATGTCTGTTCAAATTACGAGTGTTTTGTTAACATTACGGCTATAATCTGTCACAGTACAATCTCTATGACTTTTGGTTTTGATCATGGCTACTCTTTTCTGGTGAGCTATTGCAGGCCTCAGCGCAAAGCTTAGAGATTCCTGGCAATGGTGAAACAGTCAAAGAGAAGAGGACCATGCTAAATTGAGTGACACATCTATATTTTATATTTCCATTTACGGTGCTGTTTTTTTTATATATCTTTGGTTTATATTAGTTATCTATGACTATTCTTGTGAGGAGTCCATACTAGTAGATTTAGTGTTGGAGATCTGGTTATTGGTTATACATGAAAAGATATGAAAGAATTGTGAAGAGAATATAATAAAGGTTGGTTAATTTGTAGGAAATGTGTCCCTCAGGGTAATCAAATACTACCACACCCCAGAATAGATGTGTACGGTTTAAATTATGACGCCACAACGTGAGGTTCGAAAGAGGGATACAGACACGAACAAGGAAATTAAGAAATATGGTGACTAAGATGAAATATGAGTAACATAACGTGAGTACAATGAAAGTAGAAAAAGAAATGGCTGAAGATCTGAATCGGGATATGCTACTAATGTTTCTTAGCAAGTTTACAGAGATGGAAGAGTCTATATATAAGTCTGTGAAACAGTGGAATGAGTCTATAAATGTGGAAGTGAAGGAGATGAGCGAGATCAAGGAACAAGAAGATTATCAAAGATGTGGAGGGCGTAAGGAAGAAAATAGACAAGAGAGAGAACAAGAGAAAGGAGAAACGGTTAACGGAGAAGGTGAAATGGAAGAAACTGAAGGAGAGGAGGCAGGTGAAAGAAAGGAAAAGGGCTGAAGAGAAAGGAGAAACGGATAAGGGAGAAGGTGAAACAGAAGAGCGTGAGAAAGCAAAAGATATGGGAGAAATTGAAGAAAAGAAAGGAGAATCAGATGAGGTTGGTAATGAAGACTGTAGCAATCAAGAAAAAGAGGCTAAAGATGAGGGTGAAAGTGCAAGAGTGAGCCATGGAGAAGACAACATACTAGAAGAAGATAAGGTGAAGAAGAAACACTGGAAAACAAAGTGGAAGAAGAGAAATGAACTGTTGAGTAAGACAAGACAGACGACGAAGAGGTGGAAAATGTGGAAAGGAAGAAGAGAGAAGTGGTTGAGAATGAAGACAAAGGGGACCTGGAGAATAGATAAAAGGAATAATTTAAACCGTGCACATCTATTCTGGGGGGTGTGGTAGTATTTGTTTACCCTGAGGGACACATTTCCTACAAATTAACCAACCTTTATTATATTCTCTTCACAATTCTTTCATATCTTCTCATGTATAACCAATAACCAGATCTCCAACACGAAATCTACTAGTATGGACTCCTCACAAGAATAGTCATAGATAACTAATAAAAACCAAAGATATATAAAATATAGATGTGTCACTCAATTTAGCATGGTCCTCTTCTCTTTGACTGTTTCACCATTGCCAGGAATCTCTAAGCTTTGCGCTGAGGCCTGCAATAGCTCACCAGCAAAGAGTAGCCATGATCAAAACCAAAAGTCATAGAGATTGTACTGTGACAAATCATGTACGTCAGCTGATTCGCGGTAGTGGACTGGCAACACTGTATCGCCAACCGGTGAACTGTCAAGTCGGAAGTAACGATGGCGGCACTAGAGTTCGCTGCGGTCGGGCCTTAACTTTGATAGGATGATCGCTCCTACCCATGTAAGTAGGCTTTTCCATACGTTTGCTAAGCTCACCCCATGCTGGTTGATTTGTATACGTGTTGTACATAGCGCAGAGTCTAGATTTCATCCTCCTAGCCTCAAGTGATTCCCACCCAAGTTTCTTTAACATTCGGCTCACACTGCTCCTGGGATTAAAGTTACTGAGCACAAATCTAGCGGCCTTTCTTTGTACCATTTCCAACTAACTTATGAGCTCTACTTGATATGGATCCCAAACTGCCGAAGCGTATTCCTGAATAGGTCTTACAAGTGACAAATATCCTAATTCTTCAGCAGAGGTACTACTTACTTTTAATACCCTCATTACAAAGTGCAGGGATTTGTAAGCTTTAGAAACTACACATCCTACACGACTACTCCATTTCATATCATTCCTTACGTAAACGCCCAAATATTTGCAAGAATCTTCTTCTACAAGTGTCTCCGAGCCAATGTTATATTGAAAATCTTGCCTTCGCACTTTCCCTATTTTTAAGAGACTACATTTTCTTGTGTTTATTTTCATTTTATTTACAATCGCCCACTTATAGACAAGGTTCAGGTCATAACTTTCGATATATTACACAATCAACCGCAAACAATCGGCAGTCACTTCGAATCCCTTTCGGTAAGACGTTAATAAGTGCCAGAATTGGTCCGACACGTTATTCCTGTGTCTACCATCTATCGTAAAAAATGGTTAATTTATCGTTACGCCATCTGAGGGTTTCGGTGTTTCTCTGTGATTCCATTTGTGGAGAAACGTCCTCGAACTAACTCTGATGTTTTGACAAGGAGCAAACCTGTGTGTAAGCGCGCGTTCCCCATCTTATCCTGGCCGAGATCCTCATAGAAGACTACACTGAGGCACCATGAACATCCTCCTGCTGATTACAAGCCATTTACTGTACAATATTCGTGCATATCATTTTCTGCAGTACCTCCATAATTTGTTATTATTAGCCTCATCCACGACTGTCAGTCGTAACTCTTCAGTCGGTGAACATGAACAATGTATATAATATGAGAATAATAAGTGCATAAGGCTCCTGTATTATGTTATGATCACTGTTACAATGGGGCAATATTAGGATAACTGTCGACCAAAATATTATGTGCACTCGAGTTTGAAGGTTGTTTGTGAAGTAACCAATAGACCTACATAAAATCCAATAACATCATCATTTTCGTTGTTCTATTTTACGTGAGTTCATGTAGGTTTGTACAGCTTTCACCGGAGCGGCTAACTGGTGAACCATGTCTTAATTCCCCGTACAAATACAAACCGATATAAAATAAGTGAATTAATTTACGTATTTCACAATCTTACAGCATACCTTTTTGTTGTATAAGGATTACAACGCGACCAAGAAATACAATTTCAAACCACCCCGAGCCGAGAAAAAGTTACCCTGAAAAACTGATAACAACTTTGTTTCTTGGACACACAACATTTTAAAATTAATAAACGAGTTATACAACATTCCAATGTATATTGTGTTAAAATTTGGATTCGATCTGATGACGGGTTTGTGAGATAATAATTATTTAATGTGACGCATGGTTGAAACACGCTTAAAAACGGGCACTTTTTGTGTTTCAACTGCGATAAAAATATTAAAATATAAATTAAAAATTCCAAACCCACATGAACTAACGTAAAATAGAACGACGAAAATGATGATGTTATTGATGTTATGTAGGTCTATTGGTTACTTCACAAACAACCTTCAAACTTGAGTGCTCATAATATTTTGGTCGACAGTAGGTGTTTCGATCTACGAAGGCAACTCTGAAAGTACATGGAAATAGGCTTTCTTCATGGAGCTGACTGGCCGCGTGGCTCAGCGGTAACGTTCTCGCTTGCTGGGACCAAGGTTGCAGGTTCGTATCCTGGTGCAGTCAGCTGGTAGTTGTGGGTGCGAGGGGCTATGTCAGTAGAGTTACTGGCTCGTTCAAGTTCCCCTTAGGGGCAAACTTCAGGCGCTCTGGCGTCTCTAAAACCCAGAGTAGTTAAAAGGGAGGTAAAACCAATAACAATATCATTATTATACATGGAACTCCTATAGCAACAGGCTGAGAAGGGGGCTGGATCACGTGTGTGTATAATTATACAGTGAGTCCGGGAATGTTGTCCGCAGCGCCTTCATGCGTCTGGGAGAGCTATAGTGCGGGCCAAACCATTAGAAGCCTGAAGGTCACGCGTAGTCGGTGCGGTGTTGTCATGTACGTTCTCGCATCCAGCACTCGACTGAAGGTACCGTGCAATAGCATGGCAACACCGCCAGGCGCGGGGAGGAGAGCGGAGCGGAGGGCCCCTTGACCTTCAGGCTTCCAATGGTTTGTCGCGCACTATAGCTAGCTACAGCAGTTACGTTGGTAGCACGGCTTCCGCTTGCAACATCTCTACTTAGTATAAAACAAAGTCCCCGATTCTTGAATGTTACGGGTAAACTCGAGAACCACTGGATGGATTTTGATGCGGTTTTCACCATTCTGTAAAGGATATATCGAGTATGCTTTCTGTAGAAATTAATTTATTTATTATCAAAGGAAGCCGAGCAGTAACGATTTTAGTGGAAAAGTCGATAAAATACCTGGCGTCGAGCGCTTTGTAAGCTTACGCTGGGCAAACCGTTAAAAATATCTAAATACTATGAGTGTAAGAATTGTTCAGCATGAAAAGTTCTACAAAAAAGTCCCCGAGAGCATATGTCTATCTTCAATACATCGCTCACTATAAGGGAACAACTGAAGCTTGTCTCTTACAGCTCTATGTGCTGTCGACTTAGAGATTCCTGTTTGTTGAGCTAATTTTCGTGTTGATTTACTTGGACTACGCAGCATTATATCGGAGATTTCATCAAGTTCTTAGTCTGTTAATAGCGTAGGCCTGCCTGTTCCCGGTACATCGTGAACTGAGCCAGTCACACGAAATTTACTTACCAAATCCCGAACGCTATCACGGTTTGGACACTTTGAATTAGGAAACCGCGCCTGAAATCTTAATTTTACATTTTCTGTAAACCGATCGCCTTCGCGAAAAACGTATTCCACCAAAAAACCTCTCTCTTCAGGAGTAAACATTACCGCCTATATACTGTTGCACTCTTCCAACAATAATCTATCTGAACGCTCGCTGACTGTAATAGACGCTGAAGACGCTGGCGCGCTTATCGCGATACACATCGACAGCTCACACGGGGAAGTCCCGCTTTGAAGGACACAGTGCAGTGCAGCCAACTAAAACTCATGACTCAATCACTCACAGCTGCACGTACCCACTGCGGTGAACATTCTCGGGCGCCCTGTACAACCACAAGGCTTATTTATTAACCTCATGTAATTTTTTTCAGGATTAGGACATAACCCAACTCTTTTGGGTACATTCATGTTGACCGACTGAAAAGCACCAAACTTTTGTTTACTAAGGCCACACTGAAAAATGGCTTCACACCCCATAACAACCACAAGGTTAATGATTCCTGAGCTGGGTCTGTTTTTCTTTCTCCTTTTTGCACTGTTTTTGGGGAGGACCTTATTCAATTATTTTGTTCTTTTTCCTAGTTGTTTATTTTCCCCATTACCCGGGGACAGACGCCACCTCTGACGAGAGGATTGTGTACTAACATCCAGCTGTTGTGGAAGTGTTTGTACTGCACTGTGTCGTGCGGGCCTCAAGGTCGTGCTCGACAAGGGGCCATAAACAGTATTAAGGATCGCCTGACTGCTTGATTGCTCTGCTTTATGACATACTCAGTGAGTTATAGCCAGGCTACTACGCTAATAATAATAATATCAATAACAATACACAGGCCACATCACAGAATCCAGACAATGAATCTACTCAAGATAGAGTTTTAGCACTTACTAATATTCTCTCTCTATATATTCGTTTATTCTAGTGGGACGTGGGTTGGCGACCACGGGGCCCCAGCTGATTCCGGCATTGCTTCCACTTACTTGTGCCGGGATCCACTCCGTCTTCTTTCCTGTCGACCTCACTTGGTCAACTCTTGTTCTCTTCCGACCCCGACGGTATTAGCGCATCCGAGGCCTAGGGAGTCTCTTCCTTTCCCGCCTTTATTGGCCCTTGTCTCATCTTTTCTGATACTCTCCTTCTGCGAGGGGTTATCTCCTGCCTTCTGCTCAAAGCCCTCAAGGAGGCAGGGTGTGTGTAGCTCCACCACTTCTGGTGCACCCTGGATATTGCTACACCCTCAGGGGCTCACGGCTGGTGAGTTCGGGAGTTGGCGACCCCGAGGAATTACTGAGCTGGGTCTGGTCCCCCCCCCCCCCATTATCCATTTACCTGTGGGGCGGGCCCTCTCCTCTTTCACATTCCTATCTACCTTTCATGGCTCTCCTACCTTCCAAGTCCCTCAATCCCCATTCTTCGAGGGTTGAGGGCATTTGATTTCCTCCTGCCCTTTATTTGCCTTATTCTCCTTTTGTTTTCCATTTCTTCTTCTAGTATATAAGTTAGTAGTTAGTTATAGTTTACATTTTATTATCATCTTCACGATCACCGACACCATTAGGGGCCGATAACCTAGATGTTAGGCTCCTTAAAACTACAATCATCATCATCATCATCATCATCATCATCTTTATTCGTTTAGTCGATTCCGACTCTCCGTGACCCCATGTACTAAACTACGCCAATTTCTCTTCTGTCCTGCAATGCCTCCCAAAGATTTTCCAAGCTGGAATTTAGTGCTTCTGTGATGCCATCCATCCATCTCATTCTTTGCCTCCCTCTTCTTCTTGTGCCATCTTCCCCAACATTAAGGTATTCTCTAATGAATTATGTCTTCTCATGATGTGTCCAAGGTTGCTCAGTTTTTGTTTCAGGATTAAGCTCTCCAAGGAAAACTCTGGTTTAATTTGCTGTAAAACTGACTTATTTGTTCTCTTCGCAGTCCATGGAACTCTAAGAACTTTTCTCCAACACCATAATTCGAAGGAATCTATTCTACGGCGTTCAGCTTTACTTATGGTCCAGGTCTCATATCCATACATCACAACTTGTGGTGGTCCCAATTTGTGACCAGAATGATATAATTTTATATATTTTATTATTCTTATTCTTCTTATTATTATCAATATCTTTTAAGTTACATTTTACCTTTTATTAGTTATTATGTTAACTAATATGTTTATATCTATTATTATGCGGTAATGTAGAATATTATGGCAATTGAAAGGACTTGGAGCGATACATATTATATTTGAAATAAATTAGACGCTTGACTGAATATTATTTCTGAAGAAAATTCGAACAAGAGAAGAAGAGGGTGTTTACGGAAGACCGGCTTATATACCGCTTCTTGGAAATGACATAAATAGACACTTATGTCTTTCACATCAAGTATTCTACCAGTATACAAATCATACTAAGAAGGGATTCTATGAAGACTTGCCACTAATAATGCTGGGCCGATGAATGAGTCCTTTGCAACTTTATACAAAAGGTGGGCTGGACCTCCCGAGAAATGCTACAAAGAAGTATTGTCATTGTTGATATGTGAAAGGCGGGCTAATATTGCCTAGCGACCTCAGAAGAGGGGATAGACACGTGCCTTACCTGGGAACGTTATATATATGACGGCCGCCCAAATGGATTATTATTATTGAATTGCTGGAGGAGAGGGAATGGTGCTGAGTGGAGCAAAGGAATAGAACTTGTAGCGAGATGGAGTCTGTAACGCAGTTCTAAACTAGACAATTGACTATTAAGTATGTGAAATTGATAAGACATACTGTCTCATCAAACTGTGACATGGTTGTGTACGAGGCTATTGTCACAGGGATGATTTTTAGCCTACTTTCGATTTTTGCAAAAAAATGAAAGTAGACTTATGAGATCAACACAGGGCGAAAAAAAAGTGTGTCTGTCTGTGTGTGTGTATGTGTGTGTGTGAGTATGTGTGTGTGTCTGTGTGTGTGTCTGTGTGTGTGTGAGTGTGTGTACTCTGAATGTCTGTCCCCCCCTATCAATTCGAACACGGTGAATGCGAATTGAACGAAATTTGGTACAAAGGTAGCACTAGCAAAGGACACCTCAGTGTCATGTTTTATATCGCCGCCATCTTGACGGAAACGTAATGGCGGCCTCACAAATGTTCAAAGCTTAAATCAAATTACGACTAACCTAATCATCCGATCTCTACCAAATTTTGCAACAACATACCTTTATGGGGGGAGCATCCTTTGACCGAACCAATAGGTCATCAGCGTAATAGTTTACGGATGGCGGCCATCTTTGAGTGAAAATCGATTCCCCCTATTAATTCGAACACGGTGCACCCGAATGGAACGAAATTTGGTACGGAAGTAGTACTAACGAAAAGCACCTCAGTGTCATGTTTTATATCGCCGCCATCTTGACGGAAACGTAATGGCGGCCACACAAATGTTCAAAGCTTAAATCAAATTACGACTAACCTAATCATCCGATCTCTACCAAATTTTGTAACAACATACTGTACAATACCCAAGGGGTATGCACCCCTTAGAGATCATCCCCCCCATCATCTGTCTAAATCTCATAAAAGGCAACCCTTTAAAAGCCTACCCAATATCCATCAATACTATAAGGGCAGCTGGCTACTCCATAAAGCAGCTCAACCCTTGCGTAATTATGACACACAGCGACATACTACAAACTGGTTCAACTATGCCACAACGCGCTGACAGAACAGAGGCTAAAGGTATAAAAGGTGCCTTAAGTGGGTCACGAGAATCTCTCCATCACCAGTGCTTCGACGAGACAGCCGGAGGCTAACGACAGTGTCAACCGAGGTGAGTCAGTCAGTCAGTGTTCAGAATCCTACTTTTGTAACCTAACACCCACAGTTTGTACTCACATTATAACATCACAAGATCCCTTAAAAGGGACTAACAGTTACTCATTGCTGACCAATAAACACTTGGTCAGTCTCTTACACTTGCATTACTGATCTACACTCTTCTTCACGTCCCCACGTCCTTCCTTACTCCCGTCACAGTCGGACGTGACACACCGTAGTAATAACGCCAACTCAGACGTCCTTGTATTCCTCACAGCGGCTAGCGTGCTCAATTGAAGCGCGTGCCGAACCGCTGACACTAGCAAGGTGATTATATAATAAGTAGCCGGCTGGGCGACTAGTACACCGACCCGCGTGCTAAGGCTACATCCCTTAAACCACATTTACAGTCTTTATAGGAACGCCCCCTAGTTCCTAGCACACCACAACACACTACACTGGTCAGCTTGCCCTGTCAAGGGGAGCTACCCTTATTTAGGCACAAACTCATAAATTAGTACAGCAACTCTCCCTTTTAGATCCACCCCCAAATAAGGGATCTAAAACACTGGTGGAGGCGGGGTCCTACGCATAGAGAAAAGGGACTCAACCAACGAGCCCTCGTAGGTAAAACGACCCCTTCCGTACCGCAAAAAGCCAAGCAAATTAGTGAGAAAATTTTTTCCCCCAAATAAAAAGCACCATTTTTTTTTTGAGTGCTCCAAACTAGCTACACAGGGGAAATTCTTAACAAACCAACCCCCCAGCCCCATACAGAATCAGAGAAATATAAGAATACACTGTCAAAACACGCACAGATTTTTTTTTTATTATTTTTTCACATACACTCCATTCAACATGGCCCCCCTATACCGCCTAGCTGTGCTAAGGAGCATTGGGGAGTACCAGGAATTAATTGCCTGGCATAGAGTTTTTGAAACTAGGCAGGACTACCTCAGAAGGTTTCAGCAGCTCCTGCACGCCCAGTACATGCGGATCATAAGAGCCCTTGTCCGGCCACTCCGCAGTGCTAAGAATCGCAAGATTCGAGCGAAAATCCCCACCCTCCGCACACAAATCATAAAAGCACACTGGCAACTACACTGTCGACACGAGTTTATGTTCCAACAATGGGAAACACTCATCACGGAACACAGACGGATAGGGACTCAGGACACCAAAGTCGCTGAACTGGCCATATGCCTCAATAGGCAGTACACCCAAATTTGGGACGAATACCGTGAACTCCAAACCAACAAGGCCATTTTTGAGTTCATGGTAGGGCCACCAGCCCAGCCGAGAGAGGACATAAGCGTAGATACGCTAACTCGACAATTTGCGAGGATGTCCCTCTCGCCACGTACTGCCACAGAATGGAAGGAGTTCGCCGTGGCCACAGTCCGGGAGACGGCCAGGTTAGGCTCCAACATACTAAAGAATACATCCTACACAGACACACGTCCTTCAGCTCCGGATCGGAAGGCAATTTTGCCAAGCCGAGGGGAAGAGCCTAGAACAATCCCCTCGGACCGGATGAACGAGAGGGAGTTGAAGCCAGGACCTTCAATCACACATAATACGACAGAGGGACAACAGGAGGTAACCTCGTCATGGGCTGACGACGTAGAGCCTGACCTACCACATATAAAGCCTACATACACTCACACAGATAGGCTAACACAGTGGCAGGAGTCTGCCGTGGCCACGGGCCAGAAAGCGGACAGGCTACACGACACCACATTGGCAGGACAAAAACAGGCACTTAAGCGGCCTTCACCGCCAGTTCAAAGGGCAAATTTGCCAGAACGGAGGCGAACACCGGCATTAGTCCCTCAGGATGCACGGTACACGCACATACAGATTAAACAGGCATTACCATACAATACACGGGGATTAGGAAAGGTATTATTACCCACCCCACAAAACCTCGCAGTCAAACATACATACACTCCCGTAAAATCTGCTAAGATAGCGCCAAGCGCAATAACGCCCTTAAATACAGGTACACTTAGACCTAGAAACACGCGCTACGGTGGAAGTAGGGCAAGGCTTACTTTGCTAGAAATTCCGCCGGAAAACAGCAAAGAAACACCTCAATGGATTTCAGAGGCCTATAATATCGTAACAGGGCAAAACCCTTCACCTTTCTGAGCACTGAAGCTCGAAAGACGATAACGACTTCCACCAAGGCCAAAGAAATAAAATAACATCACTTCCCCCATCATAAATGGCCACACAAGTTCTTTCACGCGGGAGATATCAGAAAATAGACCGACAATTACATAGTAAACATAAACTGCGCATTTTTTTTCTTTCTCGTATTTTATGTATATACAGGGCAACATGGCCAAATTAGAAGTGAGTAATTTTAAATCCTTCTGTGTTTTTTTTTGGGAACCATGGCATCTTTCTATCAGGCCATCACTAAGCCAAGTGAAAGCCCATCAGGCTTAAGGCCGGAAAGAGATATTTTGAACACAACTTAGGCATAAAATCACAGCATAGAGCTTAAGGGAGTCTTTCTAAGTAGAAATGACTAGACGTTCTACATTATGGTTCCACAGTTTGACAGATTCTCTTGTTGCGGGCAAAAAAAAAAAAAAAAAACGTAAGCATGGCAAGAATTAAGAATCTCAAACTAGTTTCAAAAAAAAAAAAATTTTGGGAGGTGTGCTTTAACCAACTAAAAAGCCCAATTGCACACCGGGATGAGACACTGTCATTTTGGTGAGTTACAATTACTTTGATAGGCAGGTTTGACTCCCACAGTGCACTGGCTTTGCTCGGGACGTGGATACAAGGGTATCAGTTACGTCTGGCAATGGCCTTCCTAAGGTGTACTAGACAGTGTCGGTAGATTCCCCTGAGACGTAACCAGATTACGGTAGTACTCACGTTACCAAAATGGTAAATACTACACTCAGGTCCCAATCACCATTTTTTTTCAAAAACATAGTGCTCACGACATAATTTTTAGAGACTAACGCCACCTACTATTATTTTCTTTCAATGTGCTCTCTTAATGCAGAGCGGGGCATAAATAATTTTTTTTTGTTTCACACAGTTAGCCCAAGAAAGAAAAATGGCCAAATAAACTATATATATATTTTATACATAGGTATACATAACACAACACTCGGGGACACAAGTGTAGTCAATGGAAGGTTCTTTTGCAGACGGCCAATGCATATGAGATTTCCGAAGTGAAATGCCATGGCCTGTGGTTTGGATTCCAAGTAAAACGGAAATCCCGTGGCACATGATCTCTAGAAATGGTCACGTTAAACCACAAAATTCCCCTCTTGCCTTTTTATAATGCGAAGAGCACTAACAGAAAAGCAGGCTGATTAAGAACACATGTTCGGATACACAGCGTTATCGAAACAAGTAAACAAGCGACCGCGCAAGACATTGCAACCCGACACCCTCATACTCAGCATTAAAGCAGACGTCAGTGATAAACTGCGAGCCTTACAGACGACAGTTCCCAAAGCACACTGCACGGAATCATTCATAGCCAACCTAAGAACCCTATATCTTCAAAATTTACACTACGAGGAGAGGGCAAAAATAAGCAAACTCCTCGCAGGAAGGTATACTAGGGGTTGCGCATAGAAAAACACACAGCCCATTTGCCATAGTGTAGGCGGCACAGAAATGGCCACCAAATCTTTACAGACAACCGGCTTCGAACCCATGTCCACACACAAAAACCTCGTACCGAAAACTAACTAAACAACGGTATTTTCGGTACGAGAAACACAAACAAAATACAGGCAGAATGCCCGCAGAACATGAACAACGCAGACATATAACACAGAGAATTACATAGAACACGGGTTCGAACCCCAGAGAAAATTGCACGCCAGGGAAAAACAAGCAGACGGCCTTCCAATCACACCAAAATTGGCCCATATAACGGCTTAGACAGATAATACTACATTCCTGCGGCCAAATGACAGGCATAAAATTCCAGAAATACACTTGACAGGGAAAATGGACTTTCCAGACAGAGACATATAAATTTCGTAAGACAACGGTCTTACGGAATAATGGCCACACAACGGCAATAGTAGCAGGGCGGATTACCACATCGGGCCGCCAGGAATTGAACACAATGACCACACTGGCATACGTGCAGAAAAACACGCAACAGTGGTTAACCTACATAAAATCCCGGCCTGAAGTTACACACACAAACTGATGACTTGCAGACTTAGCCACTTTGCAACACTGTCGATGACAAAACGCGATTGTGTAGTGGCAGTGACCATGAATAAACAAATGCAGAACAATCATAACACTATACATTTTTCAACACTGCGAAAGCATTTATCAACAAGCAGACGTCACAGACCAAAACTTGTCGCAGGCCCAGAGTAGCACGTTCGTAAAGACGTTGGCAGGCCACGGGCGCTTCCTACCCATACACAATATACACAGTAGGACTTAGCCCTACAGCAGACCAGGCGTCCGCGTGGTGTAGCGGAGCGTAGTCACACACACACACACAAACGCGCTCACCAATCAGGGGCGAACATAGGGACTTTGAGGAAACGGGACCTCCCCTTAACAACTTCTTTTTGCGACCCTACTCCCGAAACAAATCATTCCAGGCGACTAGGACTTAGCCCTATAACGGACCAGAGTAGGTCGTGAAGCTTCGCTATCCCAAAGCGCGGATAGAAAACCAACATGGACCAAGGGAGGATGACAAGAGAACATGCTAACAGCGTCCCACTCTACTCCCTTCCCATAACCTTTTCACGTCCAAACATAAACAACGCAGACACATGAACACAACCAGAACAGATACACTACACTACAAAGTATACATAAGGGTTGGTAAACTTCATGTGTTTACAGAAAGGGCATGCTACGCCCTGAGCCCCACCGCTATCACCTGAATGAGAGGGGTGCATCGGCCAACACCAACTAAGCGTAATGCACATCTCCATATGAGAGATGAGGCCATAAGTAATAAATACTAACCATTTTTTTTTAAATTTAAATCATCCCGCATGAGAGGGAAATATATTAGTATTATGCCTCAACCTACACCTATCCATACATGAGTGCAAACGCCTCATATCCAGACGCATGCATGTACATCCCATCCATTCACCAGGGGATATTGATATCAGACCGGCATGGATTTTTATTTTATTTTTTGCAACCCCGGGAATTACCTGCCCCGTTCCACTCACTGTAGGAGCATCCCAGCACAAAAACCGGTTCCAGGCCGCCACTAACGCGGAATTCGGAAGTGCGCAACCTCCTCCTACCCTGCTTTAACCCACTCTACAGATAACTACCCCCAGATCACAATAACAGGGTACCTGACGCCACAGACCCTACTAACACCTCCATCAAGGTTAAAAAAGAGCATTATCGCTGGAGAAGCTGATATAGCACAGGTAGCCTAAAGTAGTCTACGTATGTAGAGGTTTTACCAGCCCACCACACTGGAAGTATTTTACATTTGACACTTTTTACACAGGTTACACCTATATTTAAAAAAAAAAAAAGGGAATCTGAAACACCCTGGCTGATGATACCGGCGTTAGCCAAAGGTCAAAAGCACAACACTAGGAGCAGAGCTGGGGAAGGCGATGTGGACCCTTACCCCAGTCGGCTCATCAAATTACTGACGACTAGACCAAATAGACGAACCACGTAAGGTCAAAGCATTCGCGGCCTGGTCGGGCAAGCTCTGGAATCCTAGGTGCGCATAAACCGCCCCTGGGAGGAAGGGATGCTAAACCCCCTTTGAGCCACGGTCGTCGAAGCCAAGACCTGCAGGGAGACTTTCTGAGAATGGCGGGAGAAATAGCTCACTCCGCGCCGGCCTCGGGAACTATCCCTAGAGACGACCCCATTATGACTAGACTGCTAGTTAAGTTTAAATTTAAGTAGGCACGGCTTCCATGGCGGGAAGCAAAACTCCTGTGCGTTGGAGCATACTACGGCGGCCCATAGAGGCAAATTTATATATCAATGCGAAAATGCATACTACGGCGGCCCATAGAGGCAACTTTATATATCAATGCGAAAATGCATACTACGGCGGCCCATAGAGGCAACTTTATATATCAATGCGAAAATGCATACTACGGCGGCCCATAGAGGCAAATATCACTGCGAAAGCAGATTGCGACGGCCGATTAAGGCGGAGACAATATTATGCCATTGGACCACACTGTCCAATGCCCACATAAATGACGACGCATCGGGCAGTCAGAGTGCATTAAGAGATGGGGCATTGCGCGCCCCTCACAGGAGCCAAGTGGGCGGCTCACCTACGACTAATCGGAACGGCAAAACGAGCACGACAAGGAAGTTACAGCGGGCGGAACGGTTAGCTTAGTGGCACCGTAAGCCGCCCGCGGATAGATTAATCCTAGTAATAGACGTCGACACTAGACTTAAGGGGACGGAATCTAGCGACCCTAGAGACAACCGGTGTTTCTGGGGCTCGTGCGGGTGGTGATCTGGGGATTTAATTGCCCCAGGCGATCGTCCTAGGCCAAATTTAGTTATAGACGGTTGCATTTGACACGCAACCTAGGATTAAGCAAATTTAATGAACACTGTTGCAATTCAGCACAGCATCTTTCGGCCATAGATTAAGGCAACCCTCTCGGCTTAGATGTAGTTTTTTTTTATATATATACCATAAGTAGAATAAGTGGTATAAGAGAACGCCGTTCGGCGCCTGATGACCCACAAATCCGTCATCAGGGTAAGTCCGATAATTCATGATAAGTTATTATAATGTAGCATAGTCTTACATTTAAGACAATTTTTTTTAATACATATATTGAGGTAAAATTTCGGCGCCTGGCGGCCCAAATTCGTTGCCAGGGTAAGCCCAATACTACAACACATTAGGAAATGACGTCACGGCACCATATAGGGTAAGCCCGGCCATATATCGAGTAATAATAACCATGCCATTCTTTTCACAGGTAAAAAGGGGCTTCAGACTGTGGCAACGCTGCCACAGGAAGCGGCATATGGAATAGGGAATTTCAATGTTTTGTTAACCTCTCCATTTTTTTTTGCAGGCATTGTCACCTAGAATATGACACGTGTAATTATGATTTTGCTGCCAGATAGCAGCAACATGCTATTTAATGCCCCCTTATTGTAGTATTATACCTGTGCATACTAACCTCCATTTAACATTCATTCTCACTTACACACTCACTACATTTTTTTTTTATTACAGCTACACGTCAATAATCTGCACAGCGGGAATGATGCCTGTGGGGCATCAAGCTTGCTGGCAGATCTACATAAAACAAAAACACTTGAAGCGTCAAAATGCGACGCAGCTTACGGCGATGAGGGCGCAACCGGCATGTGGCGGCGACCCTCATGGCCAAGTGTGCAAGCATTCACCCACAGAGGATGCTTCACAGACTAGGTATTAAGAATACACTGCAAGCGGTACGACCACTCAACCGTGCCAAGAGGTGGCCGTATAGGATCAGCCGTGATACGGCAAGCGTACGTACAAACAGGTAGCGTGCACGCGAGGATCCAAATAAAAACTAGAATTATAAGGGTTTAGCGCGCTTAAGTAGACATAAGGTCATTGTAGTTCATAATTTTAAAGAGTAAACTACATACATATTCATGCGCCCACGGGCAATTATTCCAATGGAAATTCCTAAATGTCAGCATCGCAACATAATATTTTTGTCTGTTTATCAAGTTCACGTGTACACGATGTCTATATTTTTGTTTTGTTTTGTTTCGTTTGCTAAGGTAACACGTAACCAATGTCTGTGAATTGTTTTCTTTCATTTTTCTCTCTTCTAACTTCCCCATTTGTCAGGGTGTTCCGTTTTTCCCACACAAATAAATACTTTTGAATATTTCCTTTAAATTATACCCTGGAACACCCATTTTTTTCTATTCTCTCCTATCTTCTTTATTGCGGGGAGCACTTTTTCCCCAAGATAGGGCGGACGACGCAATCATCCGTTCGGCCCTGGGTTTTTCCTCCCTGCACAACTATGTAACCATGTATAACCATGTTTTTTTTCTTTTTTATGCCGACAACGGCAATGGCGATTGTGCCTCAATAGCAATTATTTTCTTTATTCAACAATGTTAATGCACATTTCACCATGCAATGTAAAATTTATATACATATATATCTATGTACACCCCATAACCCTCCCCTCTGAACACGGGCTGACCGCACACCTACACTTCTGCACGACGACACCCGTTCCATACGACGACGCTTACGACGCCACCACCAGAAGAGACGAGGGGGATTCAAAAACTACTACGACAACATCCCAACCCCAAGTGCCCTTCCCGGTCGCGAGGACGCGACCAAATGGAGGAAGAGGCTTGTACAATACCCAAGGGGTATGCACCCCTTAGAGATCATCCCCCCCATCATCTGTCTAAATCTCATAAAAGGCAACCCTTTAAAAGCCTACCCAATATCCATCAATACTATAAGGGCAGCTGGCTACTCCATAAAGCAGCTCAACCCTTGCGTAATTATGACACACAGCGACATACTACAAACTGGTTCAACTATGCCACAACGCGCTGACAGAACAGAGGCTAAAGGTATAAAAGGTGCCTTAAGTGGGTCACGAGAATCTCTCCATCACCAGTGCTTCGACGAGACAGCCGGAGGCTAACGACAGTGTCAACCGAGGTGAGTCAGTCAGTCAGTGTTCAGAATCCTACTTTTGTAACCTAACACCCACAGTTTGTACTCACATTATAACATCACAAGATCCCTTAAAAGGGACTAACAGTTACTCATTGCTGACCAATAAACACTTGGTCAGTCTCTTACACTTGCATTACTGATCTACACTCTTCTTCACGTCCCCACGTCCTTCCTTACTCCCGTCACAGTCGGACGTGACACACCGTAGTAATAACGCCAACTCAGACGTCCTTGTATTCCTCACAGCGGCTAGCGTGCTCAATTGAAGCGCGTGCCGAACCGCTGACACTAGCAAGGTGATTATATAATAAGTAGCCGGCTGGGCGACTAGTACACCGACCCGCGTGCTAAGGCTACATCCCTTAAACCACATTTACAGTCTTTATAGGAACGCCCCCTAGTTCCTAGCACACCACAACACACTACACTGGTCAGCTTGCCCTGTCAAGGGGAGCTACCCTTATTTAGGCACAAACTCATAAATTAGTACAGCAACTCTCCCTTTTAGATCCACCCCCAAATAAGGGATCTAAAACAATACCCTTATGGGGGGAGCATCCTTTGACCAAACTAATAGGTCATCAGAGTAATAGTTTGCGGATGGCGGCCATCTTTGTGTGAAAATGATTCCCCCTATTAATTCGAACACGGTGCAACCGAATGGAACGAAATTTGGTACAGAGGTAGTACTAACAAAAGGCACCTCAGTGTCATGTTTTATATCGCCGCCATCTTGACGGAAACGTAATGGCGGCCACACAAATGTTCAAAGCTTAAATCAAATTACGATTAACCTAATCATCCGATCTCTACCAAATTTTGCAACAACATACCCTTATAGAGGAAGCATCCTTTGACCAAATGAAAAGGTCATTAGCCTAATAGTTTGCGAATGGCGGCCATCTTAGTGTGAAAATCAATTCCCCCTATTAATTCAAACACGGTGAAACCGAATGGAACGAAATTTGGTACAGAGGTAGCACTAACAAAAGGCACCTCAGTGTCATGTTTTATATCGCCGCCGTCTTGACTGAAACGTAATGGCGGCCACACGAATGTTCAAAGCTTAAATCAAATTACGATTAACCTAATCATCCGATCTCACCAAATTTTGCAACTACATACCTTTATGGAGGGAGCATCCTTTGACCAATCTAATAGGTCATTCGCCTAATGGTTTGCGGATGGCGGCCATCTTTGTGTCAGAATCGATTCCCCCTATTAATTCAAACACGGTGAAACAGAATGGAACGAAATTTGGTACAGAGATAGCACTAGCAAAGGGCATCTCAGTGTCATGATTAATATCGCCGCCATATTGACAGAAACGTAACAGCGGCCACACAAATGTTTAAAGCTTAAATCAAATTACGACTAACATAACCATTCGATCTCTACCAAACTTTGCAACAACATACCTTTATGGAGGGAGCATCCTTTGACCAATCTAATAGGTCATTAGCCTAATAGTTTGCGGATGGCGGCCATCTTTATGTCAAAATTGATTCCCCCTATTAATTCGAACACGGTGGAACCGAATGAACGAAATTTGGTACAGAGGTAGCACTAGCAAGAGGCACCTCAGTGTCATGTTTTATATCACCGCTATCTTGACGGAAACGTAATCGCGGCCACCCAAATGTTAAAAGCTAAAATGTAATTACGACCAACCTAATAATCTAGTCTCTACCAAATTTTGCAACACCATATCTTTATGTGGGAAACATATTCTGACCAAACTGCAAGAACATCAGCCCAATAGTTTGCAGATGGTGGCCAAGTATGTGTGCAAATCGATTCCCCCTATCAATTCAAACACGGCGAAACCGAATTGAACGAAATTTGGTACAGAGGTAGCACTAGCAAAGGGCACCTCATATTCATGTTTAATATCCCTATAGCACGTTGTATTTCAACAAGCTACTACAACCAACATTCAATCATACTCCTTGAAAAGGACAAAGAGTTATAACAATACCCATGCATTTAGGAGAAAGTAGGCTATATGTTCTTTACTGAACATCTTGTTGGAATTTATTCCGTCATCCACATATAAATTTATTACGTTGAGGAAGATTAGGGCCATCAGGAACTCTCTACGCAATAATCCGGCTACAAAGATCTTCAATGCGGTGAGCGATTTAAACAGTTATACTCCAGTCAAATCAGAAGGCTCTCATGCTTATTAAATTCAATCTATATTTTATTCAATTAACTCAGTATACTTCAATTTCCAATCAAGACCCATAATACAAGTAAATTCAGTAGATTCTTTAATTTAATTTATTATTATTATTATTATTATCTTGAGTATTTTATTCTTTTTGCACTTGTTGTTTTTATATATTAAATTCATTTTTAAATCCAAATGTTTGACTGGTTTCCTTTAGTAGCTAGAAATTACTATAAGGCAACACCATACTCCTGAACTAATTATCGTAAGGTTAGATTACGTAAGTTTCACTACTGCTGGAGATAGGAATTTCGATGCTCTACCTCTGTTTAACCGAGGTTTAATATATTATTTTGATCATGATATATAAATGGTCTGGCGCCCTTGGCTACATATAATACTACACATTGTGTACTTTTTTTTTAGTGAAGCTGACAACAATACAGATACACTATTAGATTAATGCACAATTAAATGTTTCATTTTGATCACCCAAAAGTGGGCGACTATTTAATTATTTAACTTTTCAAAATAATCAGTTTTTTTAATTAAGATTATTCAGTTTAAATCAAACACATTACATATAACGCCCAACTAGTGGGGCAAGAAATGGCCCCCAACTATGGGGCACGAAAACCTAACGATATTTACGGAAGGAGTGAGTGTAAATTCAGTGCAAATTGTCAGTGATTTTGGGGGAAAGTGAAGTGAATTAGTGTATTATTAGTGATTGATTTTGGGGGAAAGTGAGGTGAATTTTGGAACGGTAAACTTTATACGGTGTACTTCGAGATGGTGGATGAGGAACAAAGGAAATTGAGGAGTAGGGGTAAAGGCGAGAAAGCTAATTATACGAAAGTTGATAGTGGTACTGAGGCTGAGAGTGTAGAGGATTATACCAAGATGTCGGAGGTAAATCTTGAGAGTAATCCTGAGAATAATCCCGAGGTTAACCCTGAGACGAATATAGAGGTACATCCTGAAATAAATCCTGAGACTAGTGGAGGGAAGGAGAAACAAAAGCCTTTGGATATTTCGGAAAATAAATTAGATGAGATCATGGGAATGTTTCTGGAGATGAATAGGCAAAATCAGGAGATGAGTAGGGAGATGAGAGACGGATATATAAGAAAGCAGAAGCAAAAAGCAACAGTTAACCCTCGCACTGCACACTGGGGTCCCACAGACCCAGCAGAAATTTTAACTGCGAAAGTTGTCGTTATTTGTGATTGAATTATAATCTTTCTCATTTCTAAACTCAGTTGGCACCTCTGTGCCACACTAGCCTAGGTATGCCAAGGTCACTGAACGTTAGTGCGGGAGTGAAAGGTGTTGGAAGTTGCGTGCGGGTAAGCTAGACCCCAGTGTGCAGTCCGTGTTTCAATATTTTACTTCTCGTGATTTGTGTAACTGTTAGTAATTCTCTACAGACTTATTGCAGTACTTTTCTAATGTGTTCGTCTTGTGCTAAATAGTGCTAACCCAGTATGGCTTCAACATCTCAAATTTTAACGACAGAACAGGAAATATGTGATGCTCTAAACAGTGTGCTATTAGATGAAAATACAGACAGAGTGTATTTTGATGAAGATGAAGGAGAGGAGGAAGAAGAGGACAATGTTGAGACTCATGAAGAATGTGGCAGTAAACAAAGTGCTGAGGAGGAGGAGGGGGAGGGGGAAGAGGAGAATAGTCACGATGCTGTAAGGCAGAACATTCGAACTCTAAAAGGGAAGAATGGTTACGTTTGTAGTACCGTTCCTCGCAAACGAACTGGGAGAACCTCTGCTCGAGACCTGGTCAAACGCTTCCCTGGACCTATAGGACCGGCTAAAACAGCTAAAACTCCATTGGAATCTTGGTCTCTTCTCATAAATACCAAGATTATTGACACTGTCGTTCAATATACTAATGAGGAGATTGGGCGAAGGCGTTCTGAATGTCGACAGCCACTTAGCTACCACACCAATACTAGTTCTGATGAAATTAGAGCCTGCATTGGACTGCTATATCTTGGCGGTGTTCAAAAGTCAGCCCACTTATGCCCAGAAGAGTTATGGTCAGACAAGTTCGGACACTCTCTGTTTAGAGCGACTATGCCCATGCGCCGTTTTCAGTTTTTATTATCGTGTCTTCGGGTTGATGACAAAAGAACTCGCAACGAAAGACGAGAATCTGATAAGTTTGCACCCATCAGAGACATCTGGGAGATTTTTATTAGTAACTCCAAGGCATTGTATACCCCCTTTGAATACTGTACCATAGATGAGCAGCTGCTCACCTTCAAGGAAAGTGCCCATTCCGTGTTTATATTGCATCAAAGCCTGGGAAATACGGTATAAAAATAATCATGATGAATGATTCAAAAACTTTTTATATGGTCAATGCAATTCCATATGTAGGGAAAGTACAAATAGAAAGAAAGGAAAGTGTTCCATCTTACTATGTGAGGAAACTATCTGAACCTATTCACGAAACAGGAAGGAATATAACTGTGGATAATTGGTTCTCATCCATACCATTGTTTGACACAATGGTTCGGGATTTCAAATTGACGATGCTGGGTACCTTGAGAAAAAACAAGCCTGAGATACCACCTAGGTTCCTGGAAGGGAAAACTGTAGGAGAATCCCTGTTTGTGTACGACCACAACAAAACTCTAGTGTCCTTTACAACAAAAAGGAAGAAGGTAGTTCTCGTCTTGTCAACAATGCACGATTCGGACACCCTTGACGACATCACGGAGAAACCTGAAATGATTATGGACTACAACAATACTAAAGGAGGTACAGATACATTCGATCAACTATGTGGAAATTACAGTACGGCCCGAGCAACAAGAAGATGGCCTCTGAGAGTATTATTTGGGATGCTTGATCAGTCATGTGTAAATGGTATGGTACTCTTCTTCCTCGCTAACCCACACTTGAAAATGCCTCGGCGAAACTTCATCCACGAGCTAGCATGGGGTCTCATTGAACCGCACCTCCAAACGAGAGTGGAAATTCCAACACTGAGAAGACCTTTGAAAGTCGCGCTCCAAGCCTTACTGGGGATCGAACCGAGACCACAACCACAGGAAGGACTTTTGAGGAAACAGAGATGTTCATTTTGCCCAAGAAGTAAGGACAGAAAAACAAAATTGACCTGCCGTTCCTGCAATAGACCAATGTGTGATGAACACCGTGCCCTGACCGGCGAGGAGTGTATGTGAAAAAGTGACAACTTCCGAGTGCTGTGTAAGATGAAATATTGTGATTTTCATGTCCATATTTGTTCTTGACTTCAATCGAAGCTAATTATACTATATTTTATATCTTAACAAATACACCACTTATTACATGTATATTTGCTAAAACAAATACTTTTCTTGTGTGTTTTCATCTGGAAAAATATTACTATATTAGTTTTCATGTGTTAATAAAACTTTATTTAATTCAAACTCTTCTTTAGGATATCATTCCAAAATTAGAATCTTTAAAAAGATAATTAGTGGTTAAAAGCAGAAAATCATATCAAATATACATACATATTTTAATGTTTTTGAATTGGGTCCAGCAGACCCCAGTGTGCAGTCCACGTCACAATATTATATGTGTGCACTGGGAGGGTTAAAATGGTCGTTAAGCAATAGTAGTGGAGAATTGAAGGAAAGGCATGCAATTAGTAAGTCCAGAAGTAAAATGAAAGGAGAGAAAATGAAGTTGTTAGAGGAAATAGAGAATATTATGAAAGAGAGAGAGAAAGATTATGAAGTGCAGTGGCGTGCCATAGAAGATAGAATAGGGGAAGTAATAGGGGAAAAGGCGAAATACAGTGTTACTATTGGTAAATATAATACGGAGGAGGAAGAAACTATTGTTATGAGGAGAGAAGAGAGTGTAACTCTAAATAAATATAGAAGCGAAGAAGAAGGTTATAAGAATTTAAAAATGCCAAATAGAGTTGTTAAGTAAGTCGGTATTACTATTTTGAGCGAACCGTATGACCTAAATATCCGTAATGATTTGTTAAGTGAATTTATGAAGGTATCTAAAGAACCTACCGTTATTAATTTTAACTCAGTCTTAAAATTACAAGTGTTAGGGGCGTGTATCGATACACTTTTTGACAGTGACTGTCAGGTTTATTGCATCAGTGCAGCATTTTATAATAATAGGAAGGAAAATGGTATAAAAATTGAGGAAATTCCAATTAGAACTACTTTCGTGTTAACTGCGGTGGGCAAGAAATCTCACATAATTTCTAAACAAGTGGTTGTAGAAATTTTAATAGGAGGTAAGATTGGAACTCATGTTTGTTTAGTGATTCCAAATCTTGTATACTCACTGATTATGGGTTCGGACTGGATGTCGCAACATTCTGCACAGCTATGCTATAAGGAGGGTAATGTTAAATCCAGATGGATGAATGAATATGTGATCATATCATTTAATAATTCGAGTAAGTTTTATGGTGGTTCTAAGAATATATGTACGCTTGAGGAGATATTAACGACTAAAGGAGTCGATATTTGCAGTAAAGTTAGTGGTGAGATTGTCGGGGTATCTATTGAAAAGGAACCTCATTTTTTACATTTTTTTTGGCAGTATGATGACGAAGGATTCTCTAGAGGATACCTTCCGTAAAGCTGCATTACAGAATGAGTTAGAGAGTAATCGATTGTTGGAGGTGTGGTAAGAGAATTAGTATATATTTGAGAACCGTATTGGATTAGCTAATTGCTACGAACATTCGTTATATGTACATGATCGCAGTATTTTTGTAGGTCATCGCTACCCCGTGCCTTACAAATTTCAGGAAGCTGTGAGTAGGCAGGTTGAAAGCATGTTGCAGGATACAATTATAGAACCCTATATTAGCCCATATATATATATTAATTCGTTAAGGGTAGTTCCCAAGTCAGAAAGGAAAATAAAGCTATATTTTGATATTTTGAGGCAGATTTTGTGAACAGTTAATATTTCAGTAGCTAGGATGGTAATGCAAGGATTTAAAGGAAAGTCATTTTTTGTAATGGAGAAAGTAAATTTTATCGGTCATACGGATTTCGCGAAAGAAAGGTAATCTAGAGTAGAAAGAAAGGTAATTTTGATAGAGAAAGGTGAGTAAATACGGATTCCGCGAAAGAAAGGTAATCTTGAGTAGAAAGAAGTGTAATTTTGAGAAAAAAGGTGAATAACTACGGGTGATAAAGAAAGGTAATCATGAGTAGAAAGAAGTGTAATTTTGAGAAATAAAGTAAGTGAATACGGAATCCGCGAAAGAAAGGTAATCTTGAGTAGAAAGAAGTGTAATTTTGAGAAATAAAGTAAGTGAATACGGATTCCGCTAAAGAAAGGAAATCTTGAGTAGAAAGAAGTGTAATTTTGAGAAATAAAGTAAGTGAATACGGATTCCGCGAAAGAAAGGTAATCTTGAGTAGAAAGAAGTGTAATTTTGAGAAATAAAGTAAGTGAATACGGAATCCGCGATAGAAAGGTAATCTTGAGTAGAAAGAAGTGTAATTTTGAGAAATAAAGTAAGTGAATACGGATTCCGCGAAAGAAAGGTAATCTTGAGTAGAAAGACGTGTAATTTTGAGAAATAAAGTAAGTGAATACGGATTCCGCGAAAGAAAGATAATCTTGAGTAGAAAGAAGTATAATTTTGAGAAATAAGGTGAGTAATTACGGGTGATAAAGAACGGTAATCTGAAGTAGAAAGAAGTGTAATTTTGAGAAATAAGGTGAGTAACTACGGATTCCGCGAAAGAGAGGTAATCTTGAGTAGAAAGAAGTGTAATTTTGAGTAATAAAGTAATTACGGATGATAAAGAAAGGTAATCTTGAATAGAAAGAAGTATAATTTTGAGAAATAATGTGAATAACTACGGGTGATAAAAAGGTAATCAATCTTAAGTAGAAAGAAGTGTAATTTTGAGAAATAAGGTGAGTAACTACGGGCGATAAAGATGTGTAATCTTGAATAGAAAGAAGTAGAATTTTGAGAAATAAGGTGAGTATCTACAGGTGATTAAGATGTGTAATTTTGAGTTGAATGGAGTCTAATTGTGACAAATAAGGGGAATAACTACGGTTAAAAAGGTGAGTAACTACGGTTAAAAAGGTGAGTAATTAGACGATGCAGTAAAATGATTATGCGGGACCTATAATGTGAGATCCTTAAGGAAATATGTATTATGAGTAATAGAAGTATAACTGATGGTAAGTAAGGAAAGTCGCTTAATATTAAGTGAATGATTGTGGTCTGAACGAGCTGGTAATGGCGAAGTGTTGCGCCGATCTATGATATTGTGTGTCTTGAAGAGCACAGAGGAAATATAAAGCGTATTTTGTCGGCTATAAGCTTGTGTATTTGAGTGTGATATATATACATACCAGCAGGTACCCGCGGCTTCGCTCGCGTCATAGTCTTGTCATATTGTTATTCAATGAAATGCATGTTTGACCCCGTTAACACCCCTTTAGAACCTGAATATCCAAAAATCCCTCCTTAGTAGACGTTTTCAACACACAACAAACAAATCCCCAAAATATCATTCCTCTAACTTTAATAGTTTTGGTTGGTCGATGAGAGTGAATATCCAAAAATCCTTCCTTAGTGGACGTTTTTCCTTCCATAATTTCACCCCTCCCCATGGGCACCTTAAATTGGATTTATGAAAAAAAAAACTATCGAACACCTATTTATTTATTTATTTATTATTAAGCTGATTGTTTTCCTCTGAGTTTCAAACTCCTCGCCTATGTCGTTTATGAGATGCACGCTCCGTTAGGAATCCTTCAACCCCCACTTTTCACCCCTTTCACTCATAATATACACCACATCGAAAAACCATTAGACCTGTGTCAGCTTATTTTGAGCCTACTTTTCACATTTTGCAAAAATAGAAAAAAGTAGACTTATGAGATCGGGCAAATGTGTTACTGTCTGTCTGTCTGTCTGTCTGTCTGTCCTTCTGTCTGTCTGTCTGGCTGTGTGTGTGTCCCCCCCTATCAACTCCTAAACGGCTGCAGCAATCGAAACAAAATTTGGTAGGAGTAAAGATCTATACCTGAATATCTCACAGCCATATTTGAAAATGATGTCAGTGCTACCAACTGCTAAAAAATCGCAATTGAAATTTGAGCTCCATGTTGGATATCTTGGAAAGTATGAATGGGAGCTATTTCAAAATTGGCACACGTACAGATCATAATATTTCAGTTTAATTTCCAGGAGGCCAAATATGGCAGTGTTGCCAAAATGATTATAAGCCTCCTGATAGGTCCAATTTTTAAATGTATATAACTTCTACACTATCAAGCGGAATTCAACCAAATTTCGTATGTTTTATGTGTACATAACCAGATATGACTGAGCGTATTCTTAAGACCCAACAGGGCTGCCAACTGTTAATAAATGCTCCTAATATATTTTATCCAAATACCAATATATCAGAAAGTATGCAAGCCGACAGCTTTAAACTATGCACACGTATAGTACCTGACATTCTATATTAATTTGGAGTAACTTATATACGTCAGTGCTACCAACATGATTCTAAGCCTGCTGACAGGTCCAACTTTAAATACATGTAACTTCCATACTATCATTTGGATTTCAACCAAATTTCGTATGTGCTATGTGTACCATAACAGATATGACTATGCGTATTCTAAGGAGCAACCAGGGCTGCCAACTGTTAATATGTGCTGTCCCTATTTTTGTTACCCTAATATCAATATATCAGAAAGTATGCAAGCCAATAGCTCTAAACTTTGCACACGTATAGTACCTGGCATTCTAGACGAATTTGGAGTAACTAATATACGTCAGTGCTGCCAACATGATTCTAAGCCTGCTGATAGGTCCAATTTTAAAATGCATGTAACTTCTATACTAACTAATGGATTTCATTCAAAATTGGCACAACAATAGATCATATTATTTCAGATTATTTCTGACCAATACATGCATGACATTGTTGCCAACATGATTTTACGCGCGCTGTTAGATCCAATGTTTAACTGCATGTAACGTCCATGCTATCCAGTGGACTTCAACCAAATTTTGTATTTAGTACCGTAAGAGACGGAACTAAGAATATATTCAGTCATCAGGGCTGCCAACTGTAGTGCTCTATTAGGATACATTATGCCAGGTATACAGTATTTCGAACTAATTGGAAATTTCGATATTAGCAACTTAATTTCGTCATTATTCTAGATAGGTTCATATTCTGTAGAATAATCATTGGCATGAAAAGTAGGCTGTATAGTTCTTCACGGAACTTCTTGTTAATGATTAGTTTATATGCCAAGTATCACATCCCCAAATGAAACCGATCGTGAGATATTGTTATTCAATGAAATGCACGTTTACCACCTTAACACCCCTTTAGAACCTGAATATCCAAAAATCTTTCCTTAGTGGACGTTTTCGACATACAACGAACATATACCCAAAATTTCATGTTTCTAACTTCAATAAATTTGGCGGGGCGATGATGAGTGAGTCAGTCAGGACATTTTCTTTCATTTATTTTTGAGAATTTCACCCCTCCCCATGAACCCCTTAAACGGGATTTATGAAAAAAAACGGTCGAACACCTATTTTACTTATTTTTAAGCTGATTTTTTTCCCGCTGAATTTCTAACTTCTCGCTAATGTCGTTTAAGAGATACACGCTGCGTTAAGAATCCTTCGGGCCCCCAATTTTCACCCCTTTCACCTCATAATATACACCATATCGATAAACCCTTAGACATATGTCTGCTTATTTTTATTGATTAATTTATATGCCGAAAATCATATCCCCAAACGAAACAACTCGTGAGATATTGTTAATCAATGAAATGCAAGTTTCACCCCCTTAACACTCCTTCAGAACATGAATATCCAAAAATCCATCCTTAGTGGACGTTTTCGACAGACAACGAACATATCCCCAAAATTTCAAGTTTCTAACTGCAATAGGTTTGCTGGGGGATGATGAGTGAATATCCAAAAATCTTTCCTTAGTGGACTTCTTTCCCCAAAATTTCACCCCTCCCCATGGGCCCCATAAATTGGATTTGTGAAAAAACGGTCGACCACCTATTTACTTATTTTTCAACCTGATTTTTACCCCTGAGTTTCATACTTTATGCCTCTGTCTTTTAAGAGCTACTTGCTCCGTTAGGAATCCTTCAACCCCCACTTTTCACACATACACCTGATAATATACACTACATCGAAAAACCCTCAGACTTGTGTCTTCTTATTCTTAATGATGAGTTTATATGCCGAGTATCCGCCAAGGATACCAATCGGGAGATATTGTTATTCAATTAAATGCAGGTCTACGACCTTGACACCCCTTTAGAACCTGAATATCCAAAAATCCTTCCTTAGTGGACGTTTTCGACATACAACGAACATAACCCCAAATGTCATGTTTCTAACTTCAATAATTTTGGCTGGGCGATGATGAGTGAGTGAGTAAGTCAGGACATTTTCTTTCATTTATTTTTCAGAATTTCACCCCTCATGAACCCCTTAAATTGGATTTATGAAAAAAAAAATGGACGAACACCTATTTACTTATTTTTAAGCTGATCTTCTCCCCTGAGTTTGATGAGTGAGAGAGTTATTCAGTTAGAACACTTTCTTTCCTGTTCCCCCCCCCCCAAAAAAAAAAATTTCACCCCTCTCCAAGGGCCACTTAAATTGGATTTTTGAAAGAACGGTCAATCGCCTATTTACTTATACTTTAAGCTGTTTTTTCCGCTGAATTTCAAACTTCTCGCCTATGTCGTTTAATAGATACACGCTCCGTTAGGAATCCTTCAACCCCCACTTTTCACCCCTTTCACCTTATAATATATATACTCAATAAAATGCAGGCTTAACCCCCTTAAGACCCCTTTAGTACCTGAATATCCGAAAATCCTCCCTTAGTGTACTGTTTTGACATATAACGCACATATCCCCAAAACGTCTTGTTTCCAACTTCAATTATTTTGGCTGGGCAATGATGAGTGAGTGAGTGAGTGAGTGAGTGAGTCAGGACATTTTCTTTCAATGTTTTTTTCGAACTTTCACCCCTCGCCATGAACCCCCTGAATATGATTTATAAAAAAAAAATGTCCAACACTTATTTACTTATTTTTAAGCAGTTTTCTCTCACTGAGTTCGAAGAGTGAGTGAGTGAGTCAATCAGTTAGGACACTTTCTTTCCTGTCCCCCCCCCCAGAATTTCACCCCTCCCCATGGACCCCTTAAATAATTGGATTTATAAATAAAAAAAGGTCGAACACCTATTTACTTATCTTTTAAGCTGATTTTTTTCCCGCTAAGTTTCAAACTCCTCGCCTATGTCGTTTAAGAGATACACGCTCCGTTATGAATCCTTCAACCCCCACTTTTCACCCCTTTTACCTCATAATATACGCCACATCGAAAACCCTCAGACACGTTTCTTCTTATTTTTAATGATGAGTTTAAATGTCGAGAATCACATCCCCCGATGAAACCAATTGGGAGTTATTGTTATTCAATGAAGTGCAGGTATAACCCCCTTAAGACCCCTTTAGAACCTGAATATCCGAAAATTCTCCCATAGTGGACGGTTTTGACATACAATGATCATATCCCCGAAATGTCATGTTTCTAACTTCATTAATTTTGGCTGGGCGATGGTGAGTGTTTCGGAACTATTTCTTTCAATATTCTTTTTTTAGAATTTCACCCCTCCCCATGAACCCCTTAAATTGGGTTTATGAAAAAACCTGTCGGTCGAACACCTATTTACTTATTTTTAAGCAGTTTTCCCCCTGAGTTTGATGAGTGAGTCTGTCAGTCAATCAGTTAACATTCTTTCCTGTTTTTTTCCCCCCAGAATTTCACCCCTACCCATGGCTCCTGTCTCATCAAACTGTGACATGGTTGTGTACAGGGATGATTTTTGAAATTTATTCCGTCATCCACATATAAATTAATTACTTTGAGGAAGATCAGGAACTCTCTAAGCAACAATCCAACTACAATGATCTTCAATGCGGTGAGCGATTTAAACAGTCATACTCCAGTCAAATCAGAAGGCTCTCATGCTTATTAAATTCAATCTATATTTTATTCAATTAACTCAGTATACTTCAATTTCCAATCAAAACCCATAATACAAGTAAATTCAGTAGATTCTTTAATTTAATTTATTATTATTATTATCTTTAGTATTTTATTCTTTTTGCACTTGTTGTTTTTATATATTAAATTCATTTTTAAATTTCAATATTTGACTGGTTTCCTTTAGTAGCTAGAAATTACTATAAGGCAACACCATACTCCTGAACTAATTATCGTAAGGTTAGATTACGTAAGTTTCACTACGGCTGGAGATAGGAATTTCGATGCTCTACCTCTGTTTAACCGAGGTTTAATATATTATTTTGATCATGATATATAAATGGTCTGGCGCCCTTGGCTACATATAATACTACACATTATGTACTTTTTTTAGTGAAGCTGACAACAATACAGATACACTATTAGATTAATACACAATTAAATGTTTCATATTGATCACCCAAAAGTGGGCGACTATTTAATTATTTAACTTTTCAAAATAATCAGTTTTTTATTAACATTATTCAGTTTAAATCAAACACATTTCATATAACGCCCAACTAGTGGGGCAAGATTCAGTTCTCTCTAAAACCATTACAAACTGGAAAAACCATAGCGCTTACTATACGGATCTTTGTTGTTAATGTTATGTCTCTACTCCTTAAGACATTGTCCAGATTTGAAAATGCATGTCTACCAAGTAGCAATCGTCTTTTGATCTCATGGCTGCAGTCACCATCGGCAGAAATCTGTGAGCCAAGACTGTTAAAAACAGAGACTTTTTCTCCTCCTACGCGCCATGAATTGATAGTTGTAGTTGTCATAAATTTTGCTCTCTTGACATTCAGCATTAGTGCAGCATTTGAACTTTCTTCTTTCACTTTCAGTAAGAGATTTTTAAATCTTCTTCTGTTTCAGCCATCAGGATCTGCATATCTCAGGTTGTTTATATTCATCATCATCTTTATTCCCCTTTTCCAGCTGACACTGGGTGGGGGCAAATATGGTTCCTCTCCACTTTGTTCTGTCGTTCCACCATTCCTCTTCCGACACAGTGTTCCAATCCAGGTACCGTTTTCTAATGCTATACTTCACCGAGTCCATCCAACGCATTCTTGGTCTTCCTCGTCCTCTCTTCCCTGTCATCCGTCGTTCCAGTGCTCGTCTTGGTAACCTTTCTTCATTCATCCGTTTGACATGTCCAAACCATCTCAATCTGTTTTGCACCAGTTTGTCATTTAGTTTCTGTACTCCCAGTTCTTTCTGTATATCTTCATTTCTCACTCTGTCCCTCCTCGTTTTCTGGACCATACTTCTCAGGAATCTCATCTCAGCTGCTTGTACTCTGCTCTCATCCCTCTTAGCCATTGTCCAAGTTTCTGCTGCATATGTCATTATAGGAACATAATATGCTTTGTACATAACTTCTTTAGCCTTAATTGGTATATCCTTGTTCCATACTAGTCCCCTTACCTGTTGGTAGAAAGCACTCCCGAGTTGTATTCTTCTGCTAATTTCCAAATCTAGTCTTCCATCTTCAGTCAGTTCATTTCCCAAGTATTTGAAGTGTTTCACCACTTCCAATTCCTTATCTCCCACTTTGATTACTCCTTTTCCTTCTTTCTTATCTCTACTCATCACCACTGTTTTACTCTTCTCCACATTTCAGGTTGTTTATTTTACCATTGATTATTTTAATTAATTTAATTATTTTCTTGTTTACTTATTTGTATGATATGTTTAATTATTTATTCGCTCAGTGGATATCCGAGTGTATTTTGTTTTATGAAACAACCCATTGCAATTGTTTACCGACTGAAAATCATCAAACTACGGTTACTATGGCAACACTGAAAATGGGTTGAAACATCATAATGTCTGTTGTTGCTGCTGTTGTTTCATTTGAGGAGCTTAGATATAGTGGTTATTTAGTCCCATGCACTTGGGTGTTTGTGGAATTTCGGATGATAACCTGTGTTAATGTGATGGCTGTATTAATGCAAGGTTTTCGGAGGAGACAGCCATGGCCTTCAGTTAGGGAGAACAATCCCTGCATTTACATGGATTAGAAATGCGAAACCACTTCCAGAATGGCTGAGGTGGAAATCTTTCTCAGATTTGCCTCAAAGCCTGTAAACTATGTACTTCATTACCCTCATACCAAAAATAGATTTCCTGGTGTAGCCGGGAATCACACCCCGACCTCCGGGTGGACAACCAAGAATTCTATACGCTGCGCTACGAGCCGGTAGCAATCTGAATTCATATGCAGATCCTGTAGCAGAAGATGCGCTATTTCCATTAACTCCATTCTGAATGAAGATCGAAGTTAACCCAACTTCCTTTTAAGTTAATGTCTGATATGTTTCATTATTTTAATATAAATATAATTATATTGAGATTCTTAAAAGGTAAGACCGAGCGCCAAAATCTGAAAAAAAAGGCTTTTTTCGTTTATTGACTTATGTTACAACTTGGACTTTAACGAACATTTTGGTGTATCATTTATATAGAAATTCGTCCTGGAAGTATTTTTAATTATTTTTTAGCCTATTTTCAATTTTGAAAAAGTAGGCTTATGAGATCACCCTTTGTCCGTGTGTGTGTGCGTGTGTGTGTGTGTGATTCGTGTGTGTGTGTGTCCCTAATAAAATCAAAACGGCTGGAGCGATTTCAATGAAACTCGGAAAGTTCATAGCACTATTCCCGGCGACCTCGACCGTGCCCTTCAAATTTTGTTACGACTCACCAATCCAACATGGCGGCTGTGCGAAATATTTCACCAGCATTCAATATCTCCGAAACTATTACCGATATTACCCTGACATTTTCTATGGTGATAGAGTAAACTACTATAAGTTCACTTATGTGACTTTTGAAAATCTGGTAACTACAAAACCAACATGGCGGCCAAGCGAATTTGCGACTTTTAAATAGACGTTTCTCGCGATTTGACCAACCAAACGCAATAAAACTTGGTACAGTATATGTTTATATACATTGTAATGCACCGACATCTAACTTCGTTCAATTGTTTACAAAATCATAAGATGGCGGATGTGCGAAATATTTCACCGGCATTCTATATCTCTGAAACTATTAGCGGTAAAACCCTGAAATTTTGTACGGAGATAAAGGGCACTTCTGGAAGTCCATCTATAAGACTTTCAAAAACCGGTTAACTACAAAACGAACATGGCGGCCAAGCGAATTTGAAAATTTTAAATAGACCTTTCTCGCGATTTAATGTTCCAAGCGCACTGAAACCTGGCACAGGAAATATTTATACACTTTGTAATCCACTGGTATCTAATTTAGTTCAATTGTTTACATAACCTCAAGATGGCGGCAGTGCGAATTTTAAAATTAAGTTTTTATTTCTTGTGATGTAGTCATGCGATTGAAGTGAAAGTTTGAATAATGAACCTACGCAATAATTTTCCTTTAATGGTATATGCCTCTATGGCCTATACATTTAACAATCCAACATGGCGACCATCCGAAATATTTAGACGATACTGAATATCTACGAATCTATTTTAGCAATCAAACTGCATTTCTTAATGTTCATAGGGGCTATGAACTTAAGTTCACCTATAGGACTTTAAATAACCTGGTGATCACAAATCCAACATGGCGGTGACGCGAATTATAAATATTCACATGGACGTTTCTCGCAATTGAACCATCCGCGTGCAGTGAAACTTGGTACAGTAAATCCTTATACGAATGTTAATCCACTGGCATCTAATTTATTTCAATTGTTTCCATAACCTCAAGATGGCAGCTGTAAAAAAAAAAAATCTCCTTGTTTTTTCTTGTGTCCTAATTATGCGATTGAAATTTGAATACTACACGTTCACAATAATCTGCATGTAACAGTACATAACTCTAGGACCTACATATATAAAATCCAACATGGCGACCATCCGAATTATTTAGTCGGTTCTCAATATCTACGAATCTATTACAGCAATCAAACTGAAATTGTGTATGTTGATAGTGGCAATTAACATAAGTAGGATATATGAAAATAGGCTGTATAGTTCTTCACGGAACTACTTGTTAAATTTACATCTACACTGCAAGAATTTTCGTTTCATGTTGCACCGATTGGTGTAGTCACTGATATATCAGGAACTTCTTGACCTAGAACGCTGTGGTTTGGCTCATTTTAAAGTTCTGGAAGTGGGCTATACTGTTTCGCGACATGACTTGACAGTTTGATGCTGACTGAAACTGGGGTGATAGGCTCGCTCCGAAGCTACTATTTAAATTTCCAATGATTGGAGATCCTTGGAAGAAATGAAAATGTAAAAGCACTTAATGCTCTAATAACCTTCAATCATGGAAATTCAGGCAGACTTATGTTCTTGAAGAACTGGGGGTAGAAATAGGAAAGCATACAGCATCTGGATTGAAAGTGCTTGACAGGTTAAGGGTGCAAAAAGCAGAATTTGAGGCAAATCTGGCAACAAAAGAAGCAAGAAAGAAGAAAAAAAGGAACAGATTAGCCAGTGAGGAGTCAGATTATGGTGCTGGATGCTTCTAATTGGTCTAAGAAAACGTATAGGGTAAGTTTAAGATACTTTTTTCACTCTTCAACTTTGGAGCTGATTTTTTTGAAACTTAAAAAATCTCAATAAATGTTCCTTTTTCTTCAAAACTATACAATGTATAACCATGAAATTTTGACAGGTACTTAATTAGTATACCATACAGCTGGGGATCTACAATCAGGACATTGTGACTAATACCTTGAGAGTTATGCCTCATTGTTCATGATTATTTTAATTGGAATATATCTTTTCAAAAAAATCATTACTCACACATTTATTGAACCACAGTTCCATTGCATTTATCTTGAGCAGTTTCTGAGAAAAAGGAACATAAAGTATACAAATTTAACATTGGCGAGATAGGGCATTCGGTCTCACCTTAAGCAAGATGCCTTACTGGTGGGGTACATGGTGACTTGTAAATGAGTGGCCTCTATATGACAGTCAAATCTTAACGGTTCTCTTAAGGTGGCTACACACATAACTGCAAGCTTGACAAGCATGCATGATCAATCTTGTTGTGCAAGCAGGGTTTAGCGCCTATAGGATAATTCTGTGCAAGCATTTTAATTGTTCAAGCTGCTTGAAGATTGGTTGAATTGAAATCATGCAAGCTTGTACAAGCCGGGTTTGCCCAAGCTAAATGGAGCGTGTGGACCACGGATGTGCCAGCTTCTGCAAGCAACCGTCAGTCGTGAGTGAGCTCTACAGGTGGTGACATCATTTGGACCATGTCTAGTGATCTGAATGTCAACCGTCAATAACCACTGTTCGCTACTGACCAATAGCTGGCAGATCTTAACCAATACCATACTTCCTCTGTTACTCCACGTGAACTCCAATGCTCCGCCCTGGCGGCCAGCTCGCGTGGCACGCAGGTGTCAAGTGTCAAGTGTTGCACAGTTGCACACTGTTCTGTCCAGTCTCGCTGCTTGCTCTCAGCGGCTACGGGGTAGAGTTGGCAACACGGTGCCTTGCGCTAGGAAAGCCTTGGCTTCCCACAATGGAACGTAAGCATATTCACCCGTGATCGTATTCTTCTTTATTATAGGTGTTACGAGTGTCAAAAGGTTCAGATAAGTAGGCGCTTGTTCAAGCATACTTGTACCGTGTGGTGTCGTAGGGAAATTTTGCATTCCTGTACAAAAAGATTGATCATGCAAGCATCTCTAGCTTCCAGTTGCGTGTGTAGCCACCTTATTAGACAAGCAATCAGATACAGAAAAACCACTCTGAAAGACCACCCCTCTTAAAGACCGATTTTTCTGGGAACCGATTTAAAACCTCATAAGGTCAATGTATTTGTTACCTCTATTTAAGGACCACCCCTCTCTCTGACCAAAGACCAGGCATTTTCTCAGTCTGACCTCTTTCAAAATACCACTTCTCGTCTGCCTTCCCATTGGAGAGGGAGATGATGTAAACAATGGATCTGTTGGCACAGAACTGCATCAGCATACAATGTCATTAGAAAAAGTGTTAAGTAACGTATAAGAAATACAAAAAACGGCTCTCCTAGAAGATTGTTAGAATCTAGAACAAATTAATGGACTTTCGAACTCTCTCAGAGATATTCTAGAAAGTGAAATCGTTTAAAAAAATGTGCTAATCTGAAACAGAGATCAATTTGTGACTTTTTTAAATGACAGAGCTCAGAAAATAACTAATTGTAATTCATTTGTACTAAATGTGAACCAATGCAGATAAATTGTAATCAAGTAAGTGTTCCAACTGTGCTTTATTAATATTGCAGTATATAATTATTTTTAATGCCAACCCCTATTAAGAGACCACCCCTTTAAAGGACCAGTTTTTCCATGGAATCGTCAATGGTCTCTTAATAGAGGTTTCACTGTACGTATTTACGAACGACCCTGAGTGTAAATCGAACCCTGGTGTTTACTGCCAGAGCCTGCCTTATTGTGCCTGGTCGTGCTGCCCTCAGAGGCCAGCACCAATCAATGAGCAATTTCATGACGTTTTATGACAGAGACATGCAGTGTTTTTAGTGGGCGTCCTTCTCCCGTAGTTAGTGTTGTTGCTTTAAGGGGCTGAACAGCACAGTCATCTGCCCATCTTCTCGTGTAGATTGCAGGGTTTACGTAGTCAGCTTACCCTCCAGGTAGGCTTTTCCCACGGACTCATCGAGGGATCCAACCATTACCGCCTCTACGGGCTGTGTCCTGGAGCTGGACATCAGGTCGTGGAATACAACTGGGGAGGTGGAACTAGCGTCTCACCCAGGCGGCCTCACCTGCAAAGTGAACAAGGGGCCTCATGAGGGATGGGTCTGGATGAATGGAAGGGATAGATAAGGGAGAGGGAAGGAGGTGGCCGTGGCCTGACAGTATGTAGCATCCCGACATTTGCCCGAAGATGAAGTGAGAAACCACGGAAAACGACTTCGAGGATGGCTGAGGTGGGAATCGAACCCCCTCTACTCATTTGGACCACCCGAGGCTGAGTAGACCCCGTTCCAGTCCTCATACCACTTCTCTAATTTTGTGGCAGAGCTGGGAATCGAACCTTGGATCTCCGGGGTGGCAGCTAAGCACGCTGACCACTACACCACGGACGCAACAGGGTTAATATAAAATATAAATATCCACAAAGATACTAACATCATGGCATAGCTGATAAATTTGAGCAGGATTCTTCATATTCACATGAAAATGAAAATCCACAGCCTGTTTCCAGTCTCCGACCGGGTCAGGAATGGAATGAATGAAGCCCCCATCTAGCGGCGAGGATATGAATTGTGCCGGCTGCCGAGGCCTGACGCACTCCTCTGGGGCAATGATTAAATGAATGACAGATGAAATGAAATGGTAGTGGAGAGTGTTGCTGGAATGAAATATTGACAGGGAAAACCGGAGTACCCGGAGAAAAACCTGTCTGCCTCCGTTTTGTCCAGCACAGATCTCACATGGAGTGACCGGGATTTGAACCACGGACCCAGCGGTGAGAGGCCGGCGTGCTGCCGCCTAAGCCACGGAGGCTCTCATATTCACATAATTATTATTATTACTAGTATTATTAGCATCATCAAATTGAGGCAAGACTAGTGTTTCAAGGTTAGTCATTGCTTAATGTTTCAGGAAATATATATTTAAGTTCGTTTAAGGAGTGAAGAGATGAGAATACTTATCTCGTACATTCGAGACATCTGTGGTCCGCGTTCAAGTTTGATACAATGTAATGGCAAGACATTCCACAGTAGAAGAGAAAGATATGCTACTGCCACAGAGCACCGGAGAAAGGTATTCTCGATGTATCTATGATGAGGTGAGATGCTTGGGGTATCCAACAAGGATAGCTTGAGATTGTGTTGTCAACAACCAACACCCAGTACGGCGCTACCTGTGAAACGTTATTATAGGGCGCCTACGTCACGGCCACATTTCTGTTGAGCATCATGACTAGATCCAATTACAATTTCTCTATATCAATTTAATCGGCAAGCAATTCGCCACGCCTCTGTATGTATATAATATATATAATACTAGCAACCCGACCCGGATTCGCCCGGATAATGCATTACGTGATAAGCGCTTTTTTTCAATGTCAATGAACAACGACCAATATCCGTTTTACGTCTCGGCATGATGGGTTAAAATCACTGACTGGACTATTAGTTATATTATCATGGAGATGCATGTGCAACGAATTCTTGTCAGACGTAATTTAAGAATGGCGAGGTGCATTAAACACAAATCCCCCTTCCGTCCAATCTTAAATTTGACTCTGAATTTTGCGGAACGAAAAGTTCACAGGCGAAATGAAAAAAAGCCGAGTTGCACTTCCAGGGGAACTCCAATCACAACCACTCTTCTCTAAATTTTTTAACTCAACACGACTCGACAGTTTGCTGCTGGCTGTATCTGGGGCTATAAACTCGTCCGCTAGCTAAGCTGTAACTGGGGTGATAGACTCGCCCCTAGCTAGCTCGTATACTGTCGCCTCAGTAAATGAATGGAGATTGTTGGAAGAAATGAAAACGTAAAAACACTTGTAGTAGGCGATGTATTGAATGGGTACACTCTTAGTATATAGATATTTCTAACGGTTTGCCCAGCGTAAGTTTAAAAAGCGCACGGACGCCATTTTTTTCAACCTTTTCACTGAAATCGTTAGTGTTTGACTTCCGTTGGTCATAAATAAATTATTTCCTAAAGAAACCTTCCTCGAGATATCCTTTACAGAATGTTGAAAACCGCATCAAATTCCATTCAGTGGTTCTCGGGATTACCCGTGACATCCAAGAATTGGGGACTTTGTTTTATACTTTGTAAGTAGAGATATAAGATACTTATAGAGTTTTTCTATTATTATGTCTCATCCAATATTCAGTTTTATTATTATGATTATGATTTATTGTGCGATATTTTGTTTATACTATAATTATTTCATCCTGTATATTGAATTGATATCAGAATTATTAATTTCATTTGCGCTGGTACGGAGGATAAAGGGAGTTGAACGTGTAACATTTCATAATTTAGACGAGAGATTTGGCGACAGTCAGACTGTGTTAAGGACCTATTCACCACGGGAGCAGCTTGCCACGGTGGATGAGTGGTTAACGTGTTGGTCTACCAACCCCAAGCTTGCAGGTTCCTCCTGGCCGTGGTAAGAGATTTTTGAAAGGCGTCAAAAATTACGACACACATGTCATACGATGATGGCATGTCAAAGAACTCATTTGAATTCAGTAGGCCGTGTTCATAATGGCAAAATTAATATCGGGACTTTCCGCCAACACAAAGTTCCTCATTTCTCTACTAGAATAATAATAATAATAATGTTATTGGTTTTGTGTCCCTTTTAACTACTCTGGCTTTAAGAGACGCCGGGGTGCCGGAATTTTGCCCCTAACGGGATCTTTAACGTGCCAGTAAATCTACTGACCCGGCTCCCTCGCATTTGCGCACCCTCAAATGCCAGCTGACTGCGCCAGGATACGAACCTGCAACCTTGGTCCCAACAAGCGAGAACGTTACCGCTGAGCCACGCAGCCAGCCTCTCTACTAGAAAGCGCTAAAGTGTTCAAGGAGATCAGGTATCTAACCTCCTTGACTTTCATAGTGCTTCAAGGAACAACGAAATTCGACATGCAACCTACCCTCTGGGTGTCAAATGACAAAGCTGGCACCCGGCACCCTGGCTATACGATATTATATTGCCATGGGAGTGATCCCAATTTAGACCAAGATGTGGAAATTTGTCTGGCCTGAGACAATGAAGAGTTGACCGTTTGGGAGTCCAGTGGAAGGGGGAGCTCCCTGACCTCAAATTCAAAGAGTGTGACGTCACCAGCACATGGGAGATTGGTGAAGTCCTGCGCGGATGCGGATATCCGCAAATATTTTTGCCACGCGGATATAGTTTGCATCGCTGTGCGGATAGCGGATACGCTGCGGATAATGTTTCGAGTAAATTTGCGGATAGTTTTTAGAATACAAACTTACGATAATATATTACATATTTGATATGTCAGTCTACAGCTTCATTCTTAAAAGAGGAATAGCCTATTGCGTACTAAATATTCAGGCACGTATTGCATTTATCCACGAGAAGACCATTTTACTCGTATGTTTTTAACTACATTTTATTAAGTACCGTATGTTTCTAGTAGATGGTAGTAGATAATCATCAATTCTCACTGCCATTATTACTATACGTACGAGTTATAATGCAGTCAATAAGCCTGTTAGTTCATCGAGGTGACATCATTAACATTCCTCAAGTCAGCTACTTCGCCGTCTAAGCTATCCTGGAAGATATGGTTCCAGGTTTATCTGTAGATTTATTTCCAACTTGGTACTGAAGCACGTTGGCTGTGATATTGCAACGCAGAGATTTATGGCATCAACTATGCGAACATCCGTGGGTCAAGAAGCAGAAGGATGATGACTGACTTGGAATTTCCGGCCAGATGTCAATCTCTTTCTCCAAGCGTAAAGAGAAGTTCACTTAGTGAATGTTACCGCAACCGTGAGTATGAACATCATTTCACCAACATGGGTAAACTATCTATTGCAATAAAACAAGGTGAATATTCAATAGCGCGTGAAACAAATCTCAAGTCACCGATATGACAGACATTTCGTTACGTTTTCAATGGAAACGAAAAGGTGAACGATATAGTAGGATGCTTTACCTGTAAAAAAAAGTGTATTGATACTCAGGACACAAATCAGCACAAGTGCGAAAGTAGCCAAAAAAGTATAGCCAGTTTTTTTTTGTCTATAGCGGAGGTTAAGGAACCAGAAATGTCATCCAACTTGAAGTCCTTGCATTGGAGCAAATATTGTCAGGAACGACTTTCTCCTCAAATGTCTAAATATGTTGGTTTAACACTTTATGCTTTATCTAATAAATTAAACATAATATTGAAATATCAACGGATTTGGATAAAAGTCATGCGGATGCGGGGCGGATGCGGATAACGTTTTGTTTATCCGCGCAGGGCTCGATTGGGCGAAGTGGCATGTCCAGAGGTATCCTATAGAAGAGAAGGACCTATGACGTATTTGGATCGGTGTGGGGAATGATGGCCTTGGATAAGACAGAGCGGGAATTCAACTTGATCGAACTACTGAATGGAAGGAGAAAGATGTTATAAAAAGAGATACACAGAGGATCTCGGGCCCACAATTTTCTACTTGAATTTATCTTTTGAAGTACAACGTCACTATGGTACTCGGTGAGGCCATGAGTGAACGTTAAAAACTGACAAAGCGTGAGAGGCAATTCAAGTCTTGTAACACCCATGGACGTAGTCGTGTCTTGGGCTATGCCCATGAACGTGATTTATGTAATCAGATTCCGTCACGCCAGTCAATCAGAGCATATATCTCGTCTCTGATATGTAAAACATAAAAATATTATCACGCTTACAAAGAAGATGATCATTGGCCAAACATCACACCATGGAAATCTACAAGACCAAGCATCGATCAACATTGGTGAGCTCCATGATGAAACTACGCAAATTCTCTCTTTTTTAATTAATTTATTTTAACCGTAAGTAAATTGAAGCTTTAGGTAATGACATAATTTAAACACACCTCCAATTCTTCATTTCGCCGTACTAGCAGTATAATCAGTAGACGCATTCATTATTTTTATTACTATTATTTTAAATTTTCTCTTGTTGTGATTTTATAAATAAATCCAGTATCCTTTATTCAATGCAGAGCCTTTCGTTTCTCGTAGTTAGAAACAGCTATAGGACTACCACTTTTCCTGAAACGAACGTTGACTTGGTTAAAGACAGAGTCTTCCATGAGCTGAGGTAAAGAGGTTTCGACGTGCTCTACTTTAGGCAAGTGAGAATTTTAATTATTCGGTCTTCAACTGGGAGTTGTGACCATGGCGCCCAACAATTAATCAATTTTTTTTATCATTTCAATCATTTCTTATAACATTTTAATAATTTATAATTAATTTTATCATCTGTTAACATTACCACCCGCGTTAAACATGGGAACATTTGTCGCCCATCTGTGGGACTTGTTGTGGTTTTTCCACACTCCCATCAAGTAAACGTATTAAACCTGGTCACACTGCTCTCCTCTCCTCTCAGTGCTCACATTTCCTTAACACCCTGTATGGCGCTACCTGGTCACACTGCTTCCCTTTCATCTACCCCTCTTTTCTGGTTGCCTGTGCTTAGTCACATAGAACCGCCTAGAATTAGAAGACTGAACAACTTGGTCAGGGAATACAACAAGATATTGGCCAATCCTGAACTCCCCATTCATGAAGATGCTAGCACCAGATATAGCCGTCTCAAGTCAAGATATCCACCTATTCAAACAGTACAGGAACTGGTTAGGAATGTGTATGATCCAAAAGCTTATTGGCAAAAAGAGTGGAACAGCCTGCAATGGCAGGCATTGTTCAACATTCAAAATCAGCCAGCTGGCTTTGATTTGCCCCGCAAGACATGGGTAACTCTCAACAGAGTCCGCACTAACCACGGGAGATGCGGATCAATGATGTTCAAGTGGGGTATGTGATCTTCCCCAACCTGTGATTGTGGTGCAGTTGAACAGACTATGAACCATATTTTCACTGAGTGTATTAGTAGGGCATTCAGTGGATCAACACAGGACTTTGTAATAGCCTCTACTGAAGCTATAAGATGGCTAGAAAATTTAGACATTAATCTTTGAACACTCTTTCCCTTGCATGATTGTTACAGTTGTAATGTGTATGTATGTATATTGTTTATGTAGTTTGTTTTGTGTTGTACCATACGCTAATAATAATAATCTCAGTGCTTGCATTTCTTTAACACCCTGTATGGCGCTACCTGGTCACACTGCTTCCCTTTCATCTCGGTGCTTGCATTTCTTCAATAATTCAAAGTCTGGGTCATCGATCCCCAGTATCTCGCTCCCTGAACAAACACTCGTTCCAGTGACGTCACAGCAGCCCTGGGAGGAGATTTAAATAGTGTGTTGTGTTGTGTGGCCAATATCGCGAGGGAAACGTATGTGTTTCTAATTCTCGCCTGAATTATTCAACGGGTCAACGTTTTAAGAAACAGTTGTGCTAGGGATAACATGCCTTTGGCGTAGAGGATGACTCGGTAGAGGTAGCTCAACCATCTCATGGCATGCCTACTTGTCTTTGGTTTGCCCATAAATATAAAATTATGTTCAAAGGGCCTTACACACAATTCTCCAGAAATATATAATTTTAGTCTATTTTCATTGATGAACAAGTAGTTCCGTGAAGAACTATGCAGCCTATTTTCATATATCCTACCTACGTTAATTCCCTCTATCAGCATACAAAACTTCACTTTGATTGCTGTAATAGATTCATAGGCATTGAGAACTGTCTAAATATTTCGGATGGTCGTCATGTTGGATTTTTATATATGTAGGCCATGGAGTTATGCACTATGAGATGATGATTTTTGCACAGGTTCATTATTCAAACGTTCACTTCGATCGCACGATTAATACACAAGAAATAAAAAAATAATTTTAAAATTGCGCACAGCCGCCATCTTGAGGTTATGTGAAGAAGAGTTTAGTGCTTTTCAGTCGGTCAACACGAATGTACCCAAAAGAGATGGGTTATGCCCTAATCCTGAAATAAATTACATGAGATTAATAAAACACTAGGATGACCAGTTTCGATCGTCAAGCGATCATCATCAGATCCATTACACTTAGGCTACAAAATCTATGTTTGAAATACAGGTGAAAATATTTACAATATGTGCAATTATTTAGTTGCAGTATTGGTACTGCAACTGTCAGTGTATGCTAAATGCAGTATATATGTTAGGAGAAATGCTAAATGGTGATAGCTATCCGTAGATTGTACTTTAGAGAGATTATATGGTTGTAAACTACGGTTAAACTATAAAATTTTAGGCTAACTACTTATCTGATTGTCTTCCGTACAACAGCTACTCGCAGTTTTCGTGCTCACTGGAACTCACTGTGCGGTCGACTGCGGTGGTTATCTTAACGACTGGTTTTTCCCTGCTTTCTCCCCCCTGCCCCTACGTGCTGTGGGGAGTGATAGCGATGTGTTTATGTGAGGTGTTGCCAACCTAGATAAGATGTATGTTATTGAATGAGGTGGGTCTACAACTATTAAAGACCGTGGATTAGCCCTCGCCACGCGTGGAGCATAACCCATTCGAACTAAGCGTTGACGGTCTTATGAGGACGTCCCGGCACCTTTAATACTGCCACGAATATGGGCCTTGGTTTATTGCAGAAGAAAAGTACATCGTACACCTGATCCAGATAACATTTACCTATTAAAAAAACCCTAATTTCCCCCCTTTTTTTATCTAGCTTGGCTGTGTCGCTAAATTGTGTTTTGTTTCCGACAGGGTGTGTTTTTAGTAGCGTGAAGAGGGGTGAACTCTCCATGAACGTGTGTTCATTTAGATTGTTGGGATTGTTTCGTTTGGCTAGGTGTATCTCGATTGCTTCCTTTATGTCAAGAGCTCTGCCTTTCGATTCGTGATGGATTATTTTAAGGTCCGATTCTATGTTGGTAAAGCTGTGCCCTGCGTCACACATATGTTCGCACACGGCTGAATGTGTTCCGTATCTTATCACATTCCTATGTTCATTATAACGTGTGTCTACTCGCCTTCCACTCTGCCCGATGTAATTAGCTTGACAATCGGTGTCTTGGCACGTTATAGAATATATCCCTGACCTTGAATACGGGTCACGTTTATTTAGATTACTATTTAGGAGGTGCCTAGCGGCTGTGTTTTTCGTCGTGAAAGCAATCTTTATGCCTTGCTTTTTGAATAGGTTAGTGATTTTATATGTATTCGCATTCGCATAGTTGAAACTCGCAAATTTTTTCACAGGGTGTGTTTTTAGTTTTTCTTCTGCAATAATAACGGTTTGGGAATCGTTTTATCTTTATTTTTATGTTTGGCTATAATTTGATTTATTTTGCTTGGCGAGAAGTTGTTTTCCTTTGCTAGTTGCATAATAGTTCTTATTTCCTTATTATAGTTGTCTTTTGACATGGGTATGTTTAAAGCCCTGTGCACCATTGAATTGAAACCCGCTAGTTTGTGCGTACTGGGGTGATTAGACTGATTGTCGATTGCATGCGAGGTTTGTATTGCTTTCCGGAATATGGAATATGAAAGGTCGTTGTCTTTACGTTCAATAGTTATATCGAGATAATTTATTTTCCGGTCTATTTCGGATTCCTTAGTGAATTTGATAGAGTGGTGAAGGCTATTAATGGATTGGAGAATTGTTTTTTCGCTTGTTAGTTCAGTATCGTAGATGCAAATTACATCATCTACGTATCTTTTCCATATTACTATTCCCTTTGTTGAAGTCATTTCTAAGAACGCATTTTCTAGTGCATTGATGAAGATGTCAGCGATTAACCCACTTAGTGGCGATCCCATTGCTAGGCCTTCTCTCTGTGTGTATATTTTATTGTCGAATTGAAACACGTTTTGGGTGAGAATGACCCTCAGTAATCGCACAATCTCTTCAATTTCTTTTACCGAATTGTTGGATTTTAAGTTGTTTTCGATAGTGTTGATTGCTTCAATAATCGGAATATTGGTGTACATGTTAGTTACGTCGAAGGGTACTTGCCTGAAGCTAGGTTTCATTTGTACGGTGTTCAATGCTGTTACTAGTTCTGTTGTGTTCTTTACAGAGTTGTTTTTGTCGTTGGAAAGACGGCATTTTAAGATTTTTAGTAACTCTTTGCTGATTTTGTAATTAGGGGCATTCCTACAATTGACTATTGGTCTCATTGGGCATTCCTTTTTGTGTATTTTTGGTTGTCCCCTCAATGACGGTATTTTCGGGTTCATGTTTATTAGTTTTGATTTTTCGGCTTTGGTCAGTATGTATTCTGTTTCTTTTAGCGCACTTTTTATTTGTTTTTGGAATTTGTTGGTGGAGTCTTTTGTTAATTCCTTGATTTCGTTGTTGTTTAGGAATTCGACTGTTTTTTCAATGTATTCTGTTTTGTTCAAAATTACTGTAGTGTTTCCCTTATCTGCTTTTGTGATGATTAAGTCATGTTCTTTTATTTTTTGTTTCAACGACTTTATTTCTTTGAGTTGTTTGTTGAATGTTATTGCTATCGCCCTCTCGTTTGAGGATTTTTTTTGGCTTCGTTGGTGGCGAGATTTTTGGTTAATTCCCTGTCTTCTGGGAGCTTGTGACTGGCTATGTCTATATCTGTGATCAACTGTTTTATATTGTGGTTCGTGTGTGCGTCTGTGCAGTTGTATTTCAAACCTTTGTCTAACATATTCATTTCACCTTGAGAAAAGGTTACGTTCGTTCTGTTGTTTACTCTGCTGTGGAAATTGAATTCATTGTTATTCGTGTGTTGTTCGTTAGATTGATGGTTCTGTGTTTCTCCTAGTTTTCTTAATTTATTTTCTAGCGTTTCCTCTTTGTGAGTGTCATAGCCAGTCAACTTTTACCCAAACACAGGGCCGTATTTCTAAATAGGCTAAGTAGGCTGCAACCTATAGCGGCAGTTTTGCAATTTATTCAAAAGTTAAAATGAAGTATTTCAGACGTTAATAATATTTTCCGTACGAATTGAAGAATACAAGTTACTTAAAATATGTTTTAGTCCTTCTACAATTTTTACTTTGTATTGAGGCAAAATCAACAAAAACACTTTCATATGAGGACATTATTAACGAGTTTGCCATTAAGAAATCTCGTAAGAAAGCTATGTAAATTTGAACACGAAGATTACGTGGGGTGAGTTGTTTTAGAGAAGTTTGTATATTTTTGAACAAATAAACCAGTAATTAACTACATTTTGTGTAATTTCATTTCACCATGTAGGACAACTTAATTCAAATTGAACACAGTTCTTCAATTACGCAAAAGAAAGTCATTAGCATTAAGATATAACACTATGTGTGAAATAGTGATCACTGATCTCCAAGAACAAATTAATAAATTAAAGTTCGACACCCATTTGATTTTTTTTACAAATCTTAAAAGAAGTAAAAAACAAGTAGATAACTATTTTCATTATAACATTTATTATGTAAGCCATTAAATTTGTAGTTTTATCTAAACTAAATGAACTTTATATTTAAAAAAGATGAAAACGCCAATGAACTCGATCCTTTTGTTGTATAAAACAAATGTATGAAGCAAATATGAACTATTGAGGGGGCGGCAAATGGACTTTAGCCTACAGGCGGCATACTCTTAAATCCGGCCCTGCCCAATCAGTCACTGCTTGATTCTCCACATCTTCACGATGTGTAGAGCACATACCTGGAAATTCAAGGGGAAATCTGTCCTTAACCCTTTTATAATAGAAAGATAAAAAAGACAGAAAGAAAGATAGAAAGAAAGATAGAGAGAAAGAAAGATAGAAAGAAAGAAAGAAAGATAGAAAGACAGACAGAAGGATAGAAAGAAAGATAGATAGGCAGAAAAAATATAGAAAGAAGAAAGAAAGATAGACAGAAAGATAGAAAGAAAGAAAGAAAGAAAGAAAGAAAGATAGACAGAAAGATAGATAAAAAGAAAGAAAGAAAGAAAGAAAGAAAGAAAGAAAGATAGAAAGAAAGAAAGGAAGAAAGAAAGAATGATAGAAATAAAGAAAGATAGACGGAAAGAAAGATAGGAGAAAAGAAAGATAGACAGAAAGAAGGAATGAAAGAAAGAAAGAAAGAAATATAAAAAGAAAGAAAGAATGAAATATAAAAAGAAAGAAGGAAAGAAAGAAATATAAAAAGAAAGACAGAAGGAAAGAAAGAAATATAAAAAGAAAGAAAGAAAGAAAGAAAGACAGAAGGAAAGAAAGAAATATAAAAAGAAAGACAGAAGGAAAGAAAGAAATATAAAAAGAAAGAAAGAAAGATAATTAAGATATTTTATTTGTAGTCTATTTTAGCCTGATTTTAATTTATTAATGTTAGGGTTTACTTTTCCATTTTTGTGTTTATATTAAATTTTATTATTATTATTATTATATTATTTTTGTGATGTATTTTTTATCATTTACATTTTTATAGGCTTACAGTTTTTTAATGTACTTATTTATCAGCTTACTTATTTTTAATATTAATTTTTACAAGCAAATTTATTTTTACATTAATATTTTAGCATATATTATTTTATATCTTAATTGGTATTGTTAAAAAATCATCAAGCATTCTTAGATCAAGAAATAAAAACGTACACTGAAGAAAATGGAAATTGCAACACCATGAAGACATTGATCGTTTGTGTTGATTTTCAAGATATGGAACGATGCCATGTAGATATGTAAACGATCAAAGTTTCAGACCCATTGGATTGTTGCTACAGGTCTCCCCACGTGATTGGTCGCGGAGGAATCAACTCCAGTATACGGACTCTGGTGTAGCGTAGTTGACTTGCAGTCTGTGCAGTGAAGTGTTCCCCGTCAAACATGCCTCGACAACAGAGAAGAGCACGCTATCAACAACTGTCGCCGTTTGAGAGGGCTCGGATAATTGGGCTGTGTGAGGCTGGATTATCGCTAAGGACTGTCGCTGCACGTGTTGGCCGATAGGCATCTACGGTACAACGTGTATGGCAGCAGTGGTCAAATGAAGGTACCCACACTCGTAGACCTGGCACAGGCCCAACGCGACAGACAACTGTGAGAGAGGATCGCCACATCATTCGGATGGCCCGGATGGAACCCCATGCAACAGCAGCGCAAATTCGAGCAGCTATGGCACCCCACGTTACACAACAAACAGTTGGTAATCGCCTGCGTGCAGCTGGCTTACGATCCTGTGTTCCTGCGGAAGGTGTTCCACTGACCCCACAACAGCGACGTGTAAGGCTGGCCTGGTGTCGAGAACGATCGACGTGGGTCGACGAATGACATAGGGTCGTCTTTAGTGATGAATCGCGCTTCTGTCTTGCCCGCAGTGATCGCCGGAATCTTGTGCGCCGACGTACCGGGGAAAGGGGCCGCCCAGACCTTATTGTCGAGAAGCACACAGGGTCAACACCAACATTATGGTCTGGGGAGCTATTGGCTTTACTGTGAAATCACAATTAGTGCTTGTTGAGGGCACTATGACTGCTCGACAGTACGTTGATAGGGTACTCAATCCAGTGGTTGTCCCTATGATGGCGACCATTGCTATCAGCAGGACAATGCCCGGGTTCACACTGCACGCATCTCCAGAGAAGCTCTCCACGAAATCACAACCTTAGAATGGCCCGCTAGATCCCCGGACCCATTTCAATTTTGTTGTTGTTGTTGATTCGTTAGGGTTTTTGTGACATCGTGGTTATAATAACAATAATAATATCGTATGACCTCAGGTGCCGGGTGCAAGCTCCGTTATTCGACGTCCTGAGGGCAGCTTGCATGCCGAATTTTATTGTTCCTTGGAGCGCTATGAAAGTCAAGGAGTTAGATATTTAAGCTCCTTGATGCTATAGCGCTTTCTAGTAGAGAAAGGAGAAACTTTGTGTTAGCGGAAAATCTCGAGATTAATTTTGCCATTATGAGCACGGCCTACTGAATTCAAATGGGTTCTTTAACATGCCAACAACGTATGATATGCGTGCCGTGATTTTTGTCCCCTTTTAATACTCACTTACCACGGCCAGGAGCGAACCTGCAAGCTTGGGGTTGGTAGTCCGATCATGTGTGTATTTGTAATTAAGGTCTGATTTGGGTAGGAAGCGGCCGTGGCCTTAAGTTAGGTACCATCCCGACATTTCCCTGGAGGAAGTGGACAAACCACTTCCTGGATGGCTGAGGTAGGAATCGAACCCGCCAATCCTCAGCTCTGCCTCACAAAATTCAGTGTTGCTTGTTCCAGCCATCAGACCAGAATTATTTCTTTGGCAGGGCCGGGAATCGTATGCGGTACCCAGCAACGCTAGCCACTACACCACGAGGTGAAGAGATAACACTTGGTCCTCCATGAAGAAACAGCCTGTCATACACACTTCTGAGATCATTCCAGACATCAAACAACAGCAGTCGTAGCCGTCGTTGACGGAATTATGTATGCAACTTATTGAATCGACCGGAGCTGAAAAGTATTACAATAAGTCAGTGTTCACAACTTTACAGGAGACAGATAAAACGTCATTGATAGAACAGAACTTAACAAACACACTATATTAGTCATCTATGTTGTGAAGCAACTATTCAGGTTACATTTGTGTTAGCGGAATATCAATTTTAATTTAATAAAAAAAGTCTTTCTAATCTATTTTACAAACGTGACTTAATGCCTTTCTGCTCCGTGGTCAGTTAAGTGCGGCTAGCCTTCCAGAATGAATATTTCACATGATGTTAGCCTACTTTCGATTTTTGCAAAAAATGAAAGTAGACTTATGATATCTACACAGAGCCAAAAAAAAGGAGTGTCTGTGTGTGTGTCTGTCTGTCTGTGTATGTGTGTGTGTGAGTGTGTGCACCTTGAATGTCTCTCCCCCCCCCACCTACTAAACCGAATTGAACGAAATTTGGTACAGTGGTAGAACTAGCAAAGGGCGCCTCAGTGTCATGTTTTATATTGCCGCCATCTTGACGAAAACGTAATGGAGGCCACCCAAATGTTAAAAGCTTAAATCAAATTACGACCAACCTAATTATCTGATCTCTACCAAATTTTGCGAAAAACATACATTTATGTGGCAAGCATCTTTTGATCAAACGACAAGGTCATCAGTCCAATAGTTTGCATATGACGGCCATGTATGTGTGCAAATCGATTCCCCCTAGCAATTCAAACACGGTGAAACCGAATTGAACGAAATTTGGTGCAGAGTTAGCACTAGTAAAGGGCACCTCAGGATCATGTTTTATATCGCCGCCATCTTGATGGAAACGGAACGGTGGCCACCCAAATGTTAAAAGCATAAATCAAATTACGACCAACCTAATTATTTGATCTCTACCAAATTTTGCAACAATTTCCTTTTTTTGTGGGAAGCATCTGTTATCTGAACTACAAGGTCATCAGCCCAATACTGTAGTTTGCAGATAGCGGCAATGTATGTGTGCAAATCGATTCCCCCTGGCAATTCAAACACGGTGAAACCGAATTGAATGAAATTTTGTACAGAGGTAGCACTAGCAAAGGGCACCTCATATTCATGTTTAATATCCGTATAGCGCGTTGTATTTCAACAAGCTACTACAACCAACATTCAGTTATACTCCTTGAAAATGACAAAGAGTTATAACAATACCCATGCATTTAGGAGAAAATAGGTTATATGTTCTTTACTGAACATCTTGTTTTATTTAAAAATGGATTTGTAACATAAAAACCACCCAAAACCCTGCACAAATGTAAATTACGGTAGCACTGTAACAAGCGAGAATCTTGCAGTGTGGCCAACATTAAGTACGGAATACGGCAATGAAAGGGAGCAAGTCATTGGCTTAATGCTTTTCCCCTCTGAGCAGTGGTTTGTGGATTAAACAGCTGTGCCAAGGCTCCTGGGTCAATACTTCAGAATGCTAATTATTTAAGAAATGACCAGTTTTGACTTAATGCTTTTCAACCCCGACCGTTTATTGTAACTTGTACCAGTCCTATCAACGAGGGGCTCACAACTAATGGGATGTGCTCTGGCTCTATCACACCCTTGTGGTAGGTTCGTATATGCTGTCGACCTCACTTGGTAAGCTCTGTTTCTCTTCCGACCCTGACTGTGGCCTAGGGAGTGTTGGCCCTTGGGTTTCGTGATGCTGTCAGCTCGTGGCGAGGATCGATCACTGCGTTACGTCTTGAAAGGTTTTGCGAAAAGCTATAAAGCTGTGATGGAGAGGATTCGTAGTGGAGACAAAAATATCCCTTCATCACCTGAGCCAGCCCGAGCGAGACAAATCTCAGAGAGGAAGAGCTCTTAGTGACGTCACACATTTCAGAGCAAATAACACTCCTCCTGTTCGACTGACTAGAGGAGGGAGGAAGGCAGGTGGTAGCCACGAAACCTCTTGTGGTGACGATTGTTGTTCTTAGGGGCGGAACAGTGAGGTCATTTGCCCCCGAAATTAATTAAGGAACTACTTATGATGATGACGATAATTGTTGTTTAAGGGGGCGTAACATCCAGGTTATCGGCCCCAAATGATTTGGGTGATAGTGAAAGATGAGATGAGAATGAACACTATAACTAATACTAACTACAGACTTACAAACTAGAAGAAGAAATGGTAAACAAATAAAGAATAAGGCAAAAAAAGGACAGGAAGAAAAGAAATGCCTTCAACCCTCGAATAATGAGGATTGAGGGACTTGGAAGGAAGGAGAGCCACGAAGGGCAGATAGAAAAGGGAAAGAGGAAAGGGGCCCACCCCAAGGTCAGAGGAAATAGGGGACAAAACGGATCCAGCTCAGGAATCCTTCGGGGTCGCCAACTCCCAGCCGTGAGTCCTTGAGGGTGTAGCACTATCCAGGATGCACCAGAAGTGCACATACACCCTGCCTCCTTGAGGGCCTTGTGCAGAAGGCAGGAGATAACATGAAAAGAAAAAGAAAGCTGACCCCTCGAAGAAGGAGGGTATCAGGAAAGATGAGACAAGGGCCAATCAAGGTGGGAAAGTGAAAGACTCCCTAGGCCTCGGATACCCTAATACCGTCGGAGTCGGAGGAGAACAGGAGTTGACCAAGAGAGGTCGACTGGAAAGAAGACGGAGAGGAGCCCGGCACAAGTAAGTGGAAGTAATGCCGAACTCTGCTGGGGTCCCGTGGTCGCCAACCCACGTCCCACTAGATGTGAGCCCCTGGGGTGGGGGGAACAACTTATCAGTTATCATGTTTTTAAAAACAAAGTTATATTAAAATTTGAAATGAGTTGTTGTTGTTTGATTTGAAAGCCATAGGCATCATGGTCATTTAGCTCCGTGTACGTTGAATTTGCTTGTTATAGTTCCCTCACATTCTTGGTTTACGAGCGGCGACTCAAACTGACCAATAGCTGACGGTTGTTGACCAATAGAATGCTTCCTCTATCACTCCACGTGGACTATTAAGTCCCGCCCTGGTGGCTAGCTCGTGTCTCCGACAGGTATAAGTGTCCAATGTTGCACATAGTTCTGTCCAGTCCCGCTGTTTGCCCTCAGTGGCTACGGTGGAAATTTGACAACGCTGTGCCTCACGCTAAGGTAAAGCCTTGGCCCCAGGTGCCATGGATGTAAACATATCCGCCCAGCTAGATTTCAAAGACGAGCCGCACGTTAACCAGGTAAGTGAGGCAACTATAACCTGCGTTATTGTGCTATCTGTAGTAGTGTGTGTATTTGTAATTCAAGTGGGGTTCGGGAAGGAGGCACCGTGACGTTAAGTTAGGAACAATCCCGGTATTTGGCTGGCGTAGAAGGGTGAAACCACGGAATGCCCCGACGAGGCTGGCTGAGAGGGGAATTGAACCCGCACGAGGCTGAGTGGACCCCGTTCCAAACCCCACATCAGAATTACATTTCTTGTCAGAGCTTCATATCGAACCCGGACCTCCGGGATGATAGCGCAGCCGCTAGGACTGCCTCCTGGTGTAGTGACTAGCATTGAAGGCTGAAATCCCAGACTCGACTCCCGTCTCTTCCAAGAAATTTAAATCTGGTGTGAGGTTTGGTGCGGGGGGCACTCAGCCTCGTGAGGGAAAACTGACAAGAGGTGGGTTTGATTCCCACCTCAGGCAGTATAGTAGTGGTTTTCCGTCGTTTCCTACGTCAAGCAAATGCTGAAATGGTTACAAACTTAAGGCCACGGTCGCCTCCTTCCCACCTCTAAACTCAAATACTCACACTACTACAGACACCACAATTGTACAGGTTATTCTACACACACCCAAGTATATGCGTCTGAAATGAGCACGGTGCGCAAAGTGAATCTAATTAGAAAGTGTCTAAAGAAGAAGAATCTAGTTTTACGTGACCGTTAATCGTGTTATCATGAGCCACGGGACCTCCTTTTAACGTGGAATCCGAACCACAGGACATGGCAATTCACTTCAAAAATCTCTCATGCATTGATTAGGAATCGAACCCGGTCAACCTTAGGAAGTGTGCCGAAAGGGGCCCTTAAATTACCGTTAAATGAGGGGGAGATTGAAATATCCCAGTGGATTGTTGCCACATTGAGGGAAATTTAATAATAATAATAATAACAATGACAGGTTTTCCTCCGGGTACTCCGGTTTTCCCTGTCAACATTTCATTCCAGCAACACTCTCCACTATCATTTCATTTCATCTGCCATTCATTTAATCATTGCCCCAGAGGAGTGCGTCAGGCCTCGGCAGCCGGCACAGTTCATATCCTCGCCGCTAGATGGGGGCTTCATTCATTCCATTCCTGACCCGGTCGGAGACTGGAAGCAGGCTGTGGATTTTCATTTCAATAATAACAATAATAATAATGTTATTTGCTTTTAGAGACACCGGGGTGCCGGATTTTGGCCCAATGGGGATCTTAAACATGACAGTAAATCTACTGACGCGGTTCCCTCGCATTTATGCACCTTCAAATGTGAACTGACTGCACCAGGATTCGAACCCGTAACCTTGGGAACAGCAGGTAAGAACGTTACCCCTGAACTACGCAGCCAGTCAAGAGGGAAATTTCCCAAGGACCCTAAGAATGGCGGGGGCCACAGAAATATCCCCAGTGCAGAGTTGAGGGAAATATCCCCACGGTTACTGAGAATGTGGGGAAGAGAAAGACTCGTGGAGGAGAGGTTCTAGAGGAATGGTATCCTCTTGAGCTAACTCTTAGCCCACTGTGCGTGAGTCCCAAACTTGGTGCGCACCACGCTATTGTGTTGTCATGCAAGCCCACGTGCTGTCCTGGCCCGCTGCTATTTCTGGCTCACACACCATTGACGGCTCGACTAGTTCTTGCACTGGGGCAGTTCTAACTTCTAATGCATTAAGATGTGCGTTAACTAGTCAGTTATGTGTGTTCTAACAGTACATTATGCAACGAGCCTATAATGGCAATAATTAAGACACGAGTATGTTCATAAAACCAACGTAGCGATTCTTATAATTTCCATACGAGTGTCTTAATTACCATTATAGGCGAGTTGCATACGACTGTTTAAATTCGACGGTAATTATAACATTATTATATGTTCTGATATAAATATTCAAAAATATCTGTCGAGATTCAGTCGGTTGACTTCCTCTTGGAAATTGTGGGGGATCTGCTTTTAATCTCTACCCAATAACGAATTCCAAAGCTTTGACACATTGTTTATCCTGAAGTAGCTCCAACAGACAGCGCACAGGTACTATGTACGATAATTTTGTTATTTTGGTCAAATAACACTAAATAGGGCATTACAAACGCATTAAAGTTAAAATGTATCGTATTATCAACTAGGTATTCTTCAAATTCGATGCGTATAGATTGTCAACGGAAGATAAATCAGTGGCGTCCCAAATAGGACAGTCATGACATCTGGCGGAAAAGTTTCGCGTAAGAAATCCCCTTTACTGAACAGAGAGGTGGATTATAATTTCCGTGGATCTAATGTGTTGCTGATTTTGTCTTTGTGTTTGGGATTGTAACTACAATGGTTGATCCAATATACATTGTGAACTTTTAAATCATGTAATTCATGGCCGACATGTTAAATTTTGAGCACATGTGCGAATGTATCCTTACCTAATAGGGATGTAGCGGGAGAAAGTTCGCGCCAGATAGCGCTCGTGTAGTACTGGGTAAGCGCAAGGCGATCGTCTTATGTTTCTCCCAGTCAGCTGCGAAGAATGTATAAATTGTGACCGAGCTTTCTAAGCTAAAGTAAATTATATCTTCTTTAATTTTACTCCAAGACTATATTAATTAATTCTATAGGTATATCTCCTAATATATTTGGACGATTTTCATCGTTTAAGCGTTAAGCAGCTGCAAAATGAGCTACGGACTAGAGACACTAAAACTAGCGGGAGGAAGGAAGAATTAATGGCCTACAGCGGTAATAACAAAATTCTAACACGCTTTATTATTCAAATAATGAATATGATTCAGCATGCTTTCACCTAAAGATTACAATTACTAGAGTATTGTAGGCCTATATTGATAAATATATCTCCATAAGACTTAAATCATAAACAGAGATTTAAATATTCACTTGCTCCCCCTGCGTACAGACTTCGATTCATGAATTTTTTTTTTTTTAGGTTGATAGCTTACATGAAACTGTCGTGTTTTAAGGTAAACATAATCAAAGAAAGTTGATACCGGTAATGTGTACCTCGAAAATGCATCGCAACGTTTGGTTCTTATGTAATTTTGTCAATTTCTCAATAAGAATCGTTCCCTTACCCCTGGAAAAGGACTTGGGGGTACAATTTTTTTAAAGTTTGAGAATCCCTGCTTTAGAGCCACGAACTGTTTCCATTCATCTGACTATGTCTCAAGAATATACTGTAGAAGTCAATCGCTACCACATTCTCCGTCGGGCAGATGGAAGTTGACGATTAATTCTGATTTCAAGAAACCAACCATAATACGTTTGTGACTGTTAATGTTGCGACATTTATTCTTGAAGTATTTGACCGAGTAGCCTATTGATGTCTTTGAAAATGGGAGTCAGAAATGTTACTTTCATTTCTTCGTGTATATTGATGATTTCTTCCCGTACTTCAATGGAGATGATTTCTGCAGATTCCGATTTTGTAGGCTTATCGTGATAATCCGGCAATTTTCTTGTGTATGGCCTCTTCCTAAATAATTATTTTTGTTGTGTTCGTGGTCCACGGAAAAAGCGATGGAATAGCGCCCGGTTTTTATCTTGCTCTCTCACCTTCAGATACAAACGCATAAATTCAGTGGTTGTTATCGAAATGTCTAATCAGTTTATAGGTACAAAACAGGAATTATTTCCCTTTGTAAGTCACACTAATCCAACACAGTTTTCGTGAAGTCATCGGGTTGTAAATGATGGAAACACACTTTAATATATTCGGTCAGATTTTTCTCACCGAAATTTTTCCTTCTGATAACATGTGACCATTTCTTCCTCATTTCTTTATTTTGTGGAAATTGGTGAAACGAAAACGGGCTTCCCTGATTTTTGCAAAGAGGAACACTGCAATAGCTCGGCATAGTCACGAAAATAACAATTTAAACAACTTAAATTCGTACATATTAGCGGCATGAGAACACAGGAGACAAATGAAGAGCGCCGTGCGCTTACCCAGTACAACAGCAGTGCGCTCTGTCGGTGCTAGTTTTATACATCCCTATTGGTCAATGAATGCTAATATTGAGCTCTGTTTCATTGGAGAAACTGTAGCATAATGAAAAGTAGTACTTTAATGACCCTCATTATGATACAGTTTTCTGACATACAATGTTTACATTTCGACATTGTCGAACATAAATAACGTTTCAATGACCTGGGGTTAATTAATTTGGACTTGAATGAGCATATAAACGATATATACAATCATTTTTAGCCTATTTTCATTTGTGAAAAAATAGGCGTATGAGATCACCTTTTGTCCGTGTGTCTGTCTGTGTGATGGTGTGTGTCCCTAATAACTTCTAAACGGCTGGAGCGATATCAATGAAACTCGGTAAGTTCATAGCACTATTCCGGATGACCCGACCGTGCCCTTCAAATTTTGTTACGTCTCACCAATCCAACATGGTGGTTGTGTGAAATATTCCACCATCATTCAATATCTCCGAAACTATTAGCGATATCACTCTGGGATTATGTACGGAGTTAAAGGGAATTACTAGAAGTTCACCTATGTGACTTTTGAACACCTGGTAAGTACAAAACCAACATGGCGGCCAAGCGAAGTCGTGACTTTTTAATAGACGATTCTGGCGATTTAACCAACCAAATGCAATACAACTTGGTACAGTATATGTTTATACACATTGTAATGCACCGAATCTAACTTCGTTCAATTGTTTACATAACCTCAAGATGGCGGCTGTGCGAAATATTTCACCGACATTCGTTATCTCCGAAATTATTACCGGTGTCACCCAGACATTTTGGACGGAGATAAAACACACTACCGGAAGTTCATCTATGAGGCTTTCAAAAACCTGTTAACTTTAAAACAAACACGGCGGCCAAGCGAAATTGAAAGTTTAAATATACTTTTCTCGCGTTTTAATGATCCAAACGCAATGAAACTTGGTACAGCAAGTGTTTATACACATTTTAATGCACTGGTATCTAATTTAGTTCAATTGTTTACATATCCACAAGATGGCGGCTGTGCGAATTTTAAAATTAAGTCTTTATTTCTTGCGTCTTAATCATGCGATCGAAGTGAAAGTTTGAATAATGTACCTACGCAATAATTTTCCTGTAATGGTACATAACTCTATGGCCTATACATATAAGAATCCAACATTGCGACCATCCGAAATATTTAGACGGTTCTCAATATCTACGAAACTATTACAGCAATCAAACTATTTTTTTTATATTCATAGGGGCTATGAACTTAAGTTCACTTATAGGACTCAATAACCTGGTGATCACAAATCCAACATGGCGGCAACGCGAAGTATAAATATTCACATGGACGTTCCTCGCAATTTAACCATCCGAGTGCAGTGAAACTTGGTACAGCAAATCCTTATACAAAATAATGTTAATCCACTGGCATTTAATTTATTTCAATTGTTTCCATAACCACAAGATGGCAGCTGTGCGAAATCTTAAAATCTCGTTTGTACTTCTTGTGTCCTAATCATGCGATTGAAGTTTGAATACTACACGTACACAATAATCTTCATGTAACAGTACATAACTCTAGGACCTACATATATAAAAATCCAACATGGTGACCATCCACAACATTTAGTCGCTTCTCAATATCTACGAATCTATTACAGCAATCAAACTAAAATTTGGTATGTTATTAGTGGCAGTTAACATAAGTAGGCTTCGGTGGCGTAGTTGGTAGCGTGCTGAACTGCTGTGCTCAAGATAGCGGGTTGAAACCCGGCCGAAGTCGTCGGTTTTTTAAGAGCGCTAAAATCCTTCATTATGACTTCCGTCGGATGGGAAGTAAAGCCGGCGGTGTTATGTCATAGATTTATGGCATGTAAAAGATCCTTCCACAGACTAAACATGTGTGAAGCTAAATTGTTTGGTTAGAATTCGTCGGAACGCTCTATCTTCCAACGTTCACCTATATGTACCATTGATATCTGGAAGCGAAAGTTGGAACTACTTGAAATTGAACGGAACTTGTAGCTATCCCTAAGGGTGTCCGCTGGAAGCAGCTACAGACTCAGGCGAGCCAAACATGTCCTCGGACACTCCCGGCACTAACAGCCATACGATAAATAAATAAAATAATAACATAAGTAGGATATATGAAAATAGGCTTTAGTTCTTCAGGGAACTACTTGTCTCAGATCCAAATTGGCATTAGAGCTGTAATCAGTGTCCTTCACTTGAAATTCATATGTTTATGGTTATTTTATGTTATAATTTTGTAGTTAGATGTGGAATATATCTTTCTGCTACAAAGAACAGATTCCGCTCTTATTTTTGGGTGTGCCTACACCCCACTGTACCAGTACAGGGTTTCCAAACAACTGATGGTTGATGTGATCAGATGTTGAATTACTGAATTGTAAATGGGAATTGTAGGAGTTGTTCAAAAATTCTTGCATCCGCAAATATAATTTATTTTGAAATGGTTGCTTTTTATGACTGGAATTTAGAATTTGAAAGTAGAATAATGTTGGCCGATCACCAAGGAAGCAGAACATCGGCTAAGTGTCATGGAGACCAAGATGCTCAGATGGACAGCAGGCATTACTAGCTTGGATCACATCCCCAATGAAAGAAAGAATAATGAAACGATTTGGTGTCGCGCCAATTAACAAAAAGAATGCGTGAGGCTCGTTGGCGATGGTTTGGGCATGTGCTACGGTCAGGAGCGGACACCATTGCAAAACAGGGCTTCACACTAGAGGTCGCCGGGAAAAGACCAAAGGGGCGACCGAGAAAACGTTGGGCCGATACACTGCATAGGAATTTGAAAAGTGTCAACCTACACCCGGACATGGCCCACGACCGAGTAAAGTGGAGACAGTGGACCCTGCCACGAGGCGGGACAAACGCTAAAGCAAAAGAAGAAGAATCATGAAGCATATTATTTATTAATGATTTTCCTGTAATTACATTTTCTCGAGGCATCGGAGATAGATTATGTGATTCATAATTTTTAAAATTTCTGATAACCAAATGTGAAATACCACTGGAAGATTAACAATGGTAAAATAACTCGAGGTTTTAATGACAAAAAGTCGAGCATTAGAATGCTGATGCAATTATAAGAACGACATTCAGTTGAGGAATGTAATAGGAGAATTGTAAATACCAGTATGTGAAATGTTACATAAGAATTCAGAATAGAACCAGGAGTTTGATGATGTATAGATATAACTTAAATAAATATTCATGTCATATTTTATTTGAGAAGAATCTTCGAATCCAATCACGAGTGAGTGATTATGACAGTTGATTTAATTTGGAATGATTTTTTATTTTATATTTTTGAACAATCTCCTGAGATAGTGCGCCCTTATCCTACGGTCATAGGCTAAGTTCGCATGGTTTTCTGTCATGCTAAAAACAGCGTTTAAATGAGCCTCGATTTGCAGGGAAAAGGAAGTCTGATTTTGCGTCATTTTAATCATGTTAAGCTCCTGCCGCAGTGTTATTAGGGCGAGTCATGCAACTGGCCACTTGACGAACCGAAGGTACGTCGCATGGAACTCGCAGACAAAGGCTAGTCGAGAACATACTTCTATAACGCGCATTTACCACGCAGGTGTACGCTCAAGGACTTTCGGGGGGCTTGCATCAGATTTCGTTCTGGAAAGTTCTGTTGTACGTCGTATTCTGGTTACACCACGCCCCTGTGTTGCTAAATTAATTTATTTCTGCGATACGGCAGCACCCAGGATCGAACCATTGACTACAATAAGCCGGAAGTAATCCCGAGATTTTTTGCAGAAGAACAGAATAATTAAGTCATCAAGAAATTAATAAATCAGTGGTCCAGAACTGGGATCCTTCCGCAGATCCGTCTGGGTTGGAGAGTTTTGGTGTGAGAGTGGGGATGGCGTATATCTCGCCATAAGTAGTCCGGAGGACGCAGTATTGATATCCCCTAAAATTGCGATCGATTATCGATGATAATCCTATGATTCGAAGGACCTTACTATCACGAATAATGTGTACACAGTGTATTGAAATAGATGTGTTGGAGTACGGAGCTCTTGCTTGTGGAACAATCATCAGATGCTCAGTCGCCATGTTTTAGATATATTGCACCCCTGCGCAGTCCACGGGTTTAGTCTCCCGCTGTTTGGTTGTCAGTGCGGGAGTTGTGAGTCTTCAGTCATCACTCGTGAGTGTTAGCTGATGCATAGTTTCGCGAGCCCGCTGGAGACTGTTTGGGTGTTCGCAGTGTGCTACTGTTCAGTTCGACACATTTTCGATGAACGGTTACATGCACTCACTATAAGTCAGTTCACAGTCAGTCGTCATGCAGTTTTCATGCTACAGACCATGCCACTCAGTTGTATGTAAATGGTCAGTACGACTCAAGGCTGCAGGTTGAACATTTCAGAGAAGCAGTAGTAACTTTAGTAGGCAGCATATGTGTGCAGGGAGAGCCTGCAGTGTTAACACAGGTTGTATAGCTGTAGAAACAGTACTGTCAGTCGCAGAAGTTGGGAGGTGCGCAGTTGATCGCTCGAGACTCGAACCCTCGCCACTGGAACAAGGACAGTTCTGTGAATGAACAGTGGGAAGAAGGAACGCATCGAGATTACCAGTCCGGCGTGTTTGAAGAGTGAAGTAACAGAAGAATTGGCTCATGGTCTAACGAGTGTTGCGTAACCCTAGCCCAATTTTTATGTGAAAAGTGTATTGTGATGTAGCGTACGCGTGTTGGATAAGGTACTAGAGTACAACAACAGTACCAGTAGTGTTATTTTCTTTGTGTAAGAATAAGGTGAAATTTAGTGGTAACCATGATTATCAATCACTCAGTGGAATAGTGCATTGAATGTGAATATGTGTAGTGCCGGTATGGCGTGAAAGGCACATGGCTAGGGGTTGCTGACATCTATTGCTGGAGAGGATGACGGCCAACGTTGGAAATATGATGAGTATTAATTTCCATTAATTATCTATAAGTCATAGTTTTATGGGTCGTGTTTATTATAGTTTGATACAGGAATAGATATTCGTCTTAGTGTAATATTAGATTTTAAGTTTAAGTACTATTTGTGATAGGTTAGGTGTATCCGTGACGACGGAACGCTATTTGTTTAGTTCAGGAGATGCTTAGCGATGATATTTGTTCGCAAACCGCGCCAAATTGTACATATTGATAGGGATGCATGTGCTTACCCCATTATGTTGTATGTATTTCAGCCCCAGGATGGAGTTGGCGGAGAGAGCGGAGCACATAGATTTGGAAAGAGAGAGAGAGAGAAATTTAAAGAATGTAAAATTTATAGACGCACTAATGACGTTGGTTATTGATAATTATAATAATAATAATAATAATAATAATAATAAACATGACGTCAAGTAGGAATAATAATAACAATATCGAGAGTAATAATAATATCAAGTATGGATAGAAGGGGAGGAAGTTTAATGTTAATGCCGTTATTACGACACATGTGGTGATAATTATTCATATGGATGCACTCTGAACTGTGTCAGGGATGATATGACGCATCCTTTTTCTTAGATTAACGCAGGTAAGTGTGGTATTGAGTGGGAGAAGTTATTAGAGTATCTATTTGAGTGTATTGGGGAGCAAGTTGAACATCGGCGTAATAGTGGTATGTTAATGAGAAAATAGTTGAATGGTATGCCAATGTGATACCGGGAGGTTCCGTGAGGCCCCGGTGGTTCAACGAAGAATAAATAAAATGGTATAAGGGTATTGAAAGGTATAAAAAGTTGCAGGTGACACAGCCATATGTCACTCGACTGCCAACTGAAAAGAAAAAGAAAGGTAAGAGAGATATGTGTTGAGCATTCCCAATGGGACAGGTAAGACTAAACTATGCTTACAGGTGTTTTGTGTGATAAATAGGACCACGATAATGATATTGCTCCAAGACCAGGTTCCACTCGGGTCGAACCAAACACTATCTAGATGGTGAGATCATTTCTCCTTGTGTTTCGTTATGCCTGTGTATTTTACTAAGAGTGCAGTTTGAGAGCCCACAGCATTTAGTGTCTGAGCTACGGTGGCACTCGCCAAGGTCGTACACTCCCTATCCCTCTCCATAACGGGACCCTTTGTGTTCTAATGAGGCTAAGTTTGACAGTCATGTAGACAGCTGATTTCCTGGTCAGAGGAAATCATGTAAAATATTCAGATTCATTTCCAAGATTAATTCATGATGAGATTTACATATGGTACTGTAATACACTAACCTTGTAATCCAAGTCTATTATGAAGGTATTAATTATAATAATAATAATAATAATAATAATAATAATAATAATAATAATAATAATCTGTTATCGAGTTGAGGATAGACTTATGTAAAGGGTACTTTAATCCAATAACCTTTTGTGTCCCGGCTTTGCCGCGAAGATTTTATTCAAATAGATTAATAAAAAGATGGATCTTGATAATAACAATAATTTAATTTAATTTATTTATTAAATACTATTTATGTTACATTGTTGTGATATGTCTCACGAATCTGATGACAGTACAATAATAATAATAATAATAATAATAAAAATAATAATTCATGGATTTCAAGACTTGATTTATTTTAGGGTACAGATATCCAGTAACATTTGGATAGTGGATTCCATTACGGCGGTAATAATTAAAGGTGATAATAATATTGATGACATTAATAGCAATGATAATAATAATAATAATAATAATAATAATAATGCTGATTTTTATTATAGTGGAATTCGTTTGGTGATTGATTTTCCTTTTCGTGAAGTTAATCGCTCTCTAAGATAGTAGCAAGCGTCTGTGAACGTGCAATGCTCTGAAAAAGGTAGGTGAGAGTCCTTGCTTCGATGCCTACGAGTGTATATATTTTTCCTGTTAGCGTTTTCTCCTGTCTATACATATTTGTGTCATGTTGTTTATTGCAGGGTCGCAGGCATCGTTCACAAGATACACACACCGTTGTTTAATTTTAGTCGCTCGGTGCGGTATGTGAAAATAGGATGTTTTTTTAATGTATCTGGAATATGCAAATTTCTGCATACAGTTGGTATTCATTTTGGTTTCCTTATTTTCTTACCTTACGGTAAGCTTATGTTTTTGCCGTGATACTCGCAAGCATCTCGAGTTGTAGTTATGTGGTATAGTTAAGCACACGCCCATAAGACTTTGACATACGGGATTGAATCCGGGACCCGGATCATTTTGTTACGAGTCCTGAGTTCAATCCTTGGATGATGATGTTTCTAAGGTATTTTGTGTTTACTTTAAGTATCAGTGTAGCACATCTCAAACTCAAATCCCATTGAGGTCGTATGAGTGTAAATTTGCCAGTTGGTATTAATAAGTACGCATTGATGTATGCTTAAAAGCTCAAAGGTATAAGTGTGCCAAATTTCATATTCATTTGAAGGGCGAATTTTGTAGTTGTGAATAATGGATAAATGAGTATTATGATTTGGTGAAAGTGTCTTAATCCTCCAAAGGGGATCACATGGGCAATGTTGCCAGATCATGTTATAAAACGATTACCTCATGAATATTATAATTATGGAAGCCCTAAATTAGTGGTGGATACGCAAATGGCTTAATGTTTGTTGTATTAATTAATTGGCACACAACGGCAAGTTGCTATGGTATTTTGAATATTGAATTCAGAGATGTGGAATGTATTACAGTGAATATTAACTACGGCCATGTCAGATTGATTGTCATCTTGGCATATGATCAATGATTGGTTGGTTGTTTAATTGAAAGATTGGATTAATTGATTGATAATCGATTATTGATATATGATGGGATTCACATTTCAAAGTTTAATTGATTTAATTTGAATATTATTTGACTCACTGAGTGATTTGAATTGATAATTAATTTAATTGAGGTTAATTTATTTGAATTGATAATTAATTTAATTGAGGTTAATTTATTTGAATTGATAATTAATTTAATTGAGATTAATTTATTTGAATTGATAATTGATTTAATTGAGATTGACTTAATTAAAGTGTAATTAATTTAATTATGGATGATTAATTGAAATGTAATTAATTTAATTGAGGTGTGATTCATTTAATTGGAATTTAATTATTCATTTTTTTGAGTTTTTTACAATTTTTTTAAATTTGTATTTATTTTTAAATCTTTTGGATTGATTTTAATATTTTTTTCGTTATTTTTGATTTTTTTTGGATTTATTTCAAAATTTTGTAATTCGTTAAGATGTTTTGGGATTGCTTCAATTTTGAATAGTTTCTTATTCTAAATTTTGATTTTCCTGAGTTAATATTTTTGGTTTACGCTTTCCCTACGATCATTTTTGTATTTTTTTTTTACCAGTGTTAATAAAGTTGTTTTTCCTTTGGTTTTGAATCCTGTGTGTGATGATTTATTAATCAGCCCTATTGATCTTCCAAATGATGCATCCCAGGACAGTTGTTAGCTTCAAGTAGGAACGCACCACCCCGAGAGTAGAATCCTGTCCTGAAGGTCCTATGTTCAGAAGGGTACAATAGCCCAGGATTTTTTCTGAGTTTGCTAATAAATTGAAATTTGTTTCCTTCAGGTTATTTGTTTGTTACTTTTATTACTATTAATGTTATTATTAGAATTATTATTATTAATATATTAGAATCGCAGCCAATGGCCATAGCGGGTTATTTAAATTGAGCGTCCGAAGGCTCCCTGCAAGTTCAATTTCAAGTAGTTCCAACGTTGGCTACCAGAGATGCCACTGTCACTGACACCTAGCGGCGAACTTTGGAACTTGATAGTGCGTTTCTAAGGAAATAACCTACAAATTAAGCCATATATCTATGATATCGGCCCGCCGGCTTTACTTCTCCTCCAAAAGAAGGCATACTGAGTGATTTTTAACGCTCTAAAGAAATCCGATGGTTTCGGCTGGGTTTTAACCCGCGACTTTGGGCATAGAAGCTCAGCATGCTTCCAACTACGCCACCGAAGCCGCTTATTTGACTTTTAGGTTGAGAGATCCCACCACAGATTAGAAATATTCCCATAGATCGGAAGCCAGGAATTTATTGAACTTGACTGAATAAAAGTTCAAGATCTTCATTTTAACTTACTGGATTCTGATTTTTATTGGACTTTCCTGAGAATGCCCCGTAATCCTGAGATGCTCAGTCTCATACCACTCGAGATTCACACACAAATGTTTCCTGTACTTATTCGTGTGCTCCATTTCGGATGTTCTTGCGGTGTATATAGCCGGGCACAGTCCGATACTTTGAGTGAAACATCCCGGTATGCAATAATCTAGGGTAGTCCTCAATAAATAATGCAGCTCAAATAAACGCACGTTTCATAATGAATATTGATCCTATCACAGTGAAAGATGAAAACAAAACTCGTATATCAATGCGATGGCGCAGCGGTCAATCGGCATACGGGACGGGATTTATGAGATCAACACAGGGCGAAAAATTGTGTGTCTGTCTGTGTGAGTCTGTGTGTGTGAGAGTATGTGTCCCCTCGTATCAATTCGAACATGGTGAAACCGAATTGAACGAAATTTAGTACAGAGGTAGCACTAGCAAAGGGCACCTCAGTGTCATGTTTTATATCACCGCCGTCTTGATGGAAACGTAACGACGGCCACCTAAATGTGCAAAGCTTAGATCAAATTACGACCAACCTAATCATCTGATCTCTACCACATTTTGCAACAATATACCTTTATGTACTAAAAATCTTTTGACCAAACTACAAGGTCATCAGCCCAATAATTTGCGGATGGCAGCCATGTATGTGCGCAAATCGATTCCCGTAACAATTCAAACACGGTGAAACCGAATTAAACGACATTTGGTACAGAGATAGCACTAGCAACGGGCACCTCAGGGTCATGTTTTATATCCCCACCATCTTGGCAGAAACAGAATGGCGGCCACCCAAATGTTAAAAGCTTAAATCAAATTATGACCAACCTAATCATCTGATCTCTACCAAATTTCGCAACATTATACCTTCATGTGAGAAGCGTTCTTTGACCAAGATACAAGATCATCAGTCCAATAGTTTGCATATGGCGGCCATGTATGTGTGCAAATCGATTCCCCCTATCAATTCAAACACGGTGAAACCGAATTGAACGAAATTTGGTACAGAGGTAAAACTAGCAAAGGGCACCTCAGGGTCATGTTTTATATCACCACCATCTTGACGGAAACGGAATGATGGCCACCCAAATGTTAAAAGCTTAAATCAAATTACGACCAACCTAATCATCTGATATCTACCAAAATTTGCAACTTTATACCTTTATGTGAGAAGCGTTCTTTGACCAAGATACAAGGTCAACAGTCCAACAGTTTGCATATGGCGGCCATGTATGTGTGCAAACCGATTCCCCTATCAATTCAAACACGGTGAACGAAATTTGGTACAGAGGTAGCACTAGCAAAGGGCACCTCAGTGTCATGTTTTATATCGCCGGCATCTTGACCGAAACGGAATGGCGGCTTCCCAAATGTTAAATGCATAAATCAAATTACGATCTACCTAATCATTTGATCACTACCAAATATTGCGACAACATACCTTTTTGTGGGAAGCATCTTTTGACTCTCCCCCCCCCCCCCCCCCTATCAATTCGAACACGGTGAAACCGAATTGAATGGCATTTTGTACAGAGGTAGTACTAGCAAAGGGCACCTCATATTCATGTCTAATATCCGTACAACACGTTTCAACAAGCTACTACAACCAACATTCAATATTATACTCCTTGAAAAGGACAAAGAGTTATAACAATACCCATGCATTTAGGAGAAAGTAGGCTATATGTTCTTTCCTGAACATCTTGTTGGTCCTGGTATTCGTATTATTTTTCACCGTTGGGTGTATTCATTTTCTCAGCGAAATGTTGGTTGTTGATTTTAAATTCGAGTCAATCTTTATAATTTTCTCTTAGCTGCTAATTTCTTAGAGATATTTTTATTTATATCACTAAGCCAGTTGTTCTTGCCTTCCATTGAGGTTGGTCAGACTGTCATTGTTCATTCTGAGAATGTGGCCATAGAACTTCAATCGCCTTTTCCTGAAAGTTTCAGTTATCTAAGGCTCCCGAGACTTCCGTTTCATTCAGATTCCTTCTGAGCAGACTGGACCAAGAATTTTCCTCAATATTTTCCTGTCTTGTTTCTCTAGAATTTTAATGAAAGATCTGCCTTCAATGACCCGGATTTTGGAGGCATTTAGTTGATTACTGTGATATAATGTTATAATTATGCGTTCCTGGACGTTGATACAGTATTTTGTTATATCTGTTTCAGGTGATTCTTCATTTATTTATCGGCCATCTCTGGACCGCGCCAACCTGTCATATTCTGCCCACTACACCCTCACTCGTGATTTCCTTTCCTGAGTCCAAATCTTTTCGGTCTTTCTTGGAGACCTCGAGTGGGAAGCTCTCCTGCATGTGAGTTGATGCAATCCCTATTTCTTTGAGATCGCTATCCATTTGTTTCTCTTCCAGTTCATTCTAATATTATTATTACCCAACTTTTCATATTTTGCAAAAATGAGGAAAAAGTAGACTTATGAGATCGATCCGGGCAAATTTATGTCTGTCTGTCCTTCTGTCTGTCTGGCTGTGTGTGTGTCCCCGGCTCCCCCCCCCCTATCAACTCCTAAACGGCTGCAACAATCGAATCCAAATTTGGTATGAGTAAAGATCTATACCTGATTATCTCAAGCCCATATTTGAAAATCATGTCAGTGCTACCAACTGCTGAAAAGACGCAATTGAAATTCGAGCTCCATATTAGATATCTTGGAAGGTATGCATGGGAGCTGTTTCATAATTGGCTCACGTATAGATAATAATATTTCAGTTTAATTTCCAGGAGGCCATACATGGCAGTGTTGCCAAAATGATTTTAACCCTGCTGATAGGTCCAATTTTTAAATGCATATAACCTATATACTGTCAATTGGATTTCAACCAAATTATGTATGTAATATGTGTACATAAACAGATATCACTGAGCGTATTCTTAAGATCCACTAGGGCTGCCAACTGTCAATAAATGTTCTCTCTATTATTTTATCAAAAATACCCATATATCAGAAAGTATGCAAGCCGACAGCTTTAAACTATGCACACGTATAGTACCTGTCATTCTAGATTAATTTGGAGTAACATATATACGTCAGTGCTGCCAACATGATTCTAAGCCTGCTGATAGGTCCAATTTTAAAATACATGTAACTTCTATACTAACGAATGGATTTCATCTAAAATTGGCACAACAAGAGATCATAATATTTCAGATTATTTCTGACCAACACATGCATGACATTGTTGCCAACATGATTTTACACGCGCTGATAGGTCCACTGTCTAACTGCATGTAACGTCCATGCTATCCAATGGACTTCAACCAAATATTGTATTCTGTTCCTTAAGAGATGGAACTAACGACATATTCAGTCACCAGGGCTGCCAACTGTAGTTCTCTATTAGGCTACAGGTATATTTCGAACTAATTAGAAATTTCTATGTTAAAAACTTAATTTCGCTATTTTTCTAGATAGGTCTATATAGATTGGCATGAATCTTAAATTTTAAGAAAAGTAGGCTCTTTAGTTCGTCACGGAATTTCTTGTTTTTAATATCATTTTTGCCCTTATGGACCGTGTTTGAACTTAAATATCTCATGATGACACAATTTTTACTTCTCTCCCTTCTTCGTCTTCTCTTCCCAAAATCTCTTCATGCTTTGACTGTGCTCCTGTTTCCGTTGTTCAGTCTTCATCTTTTCATTCGCTTTAAATTTTGTATTTTTAATTTCGTTTCTGAATTCTCCGTCTCCAATCATTTACTATTATTATTATTATTATTGATCATGAAGGAGAACATGAGCATTACGGTGTTGCCAAGTATCGATCATTGGTTGCGTTTAATGAGCGTCCTTCGAGAACTCCTTTTGTCCCTAGCGACAATTATAAGGGCGCAGACTGTGATCGTCATGCCACATCCCTTGTGGTGACGCTAGGTAGATATCACTGATAAGGACACTTTCATCAGCATGGAGACCGTCAGTTTTTTTTAGCTGAATTCCTAGTCCGGTGTTCCAATAGTGAATATTGGTTTTGACAAAATCCCAGAGAGGCGGTGTCTTCCTGATTGCGGTCATTCCAGATTGCGTTCACCTCATTAGTAATCCACTTTCATTTTAGGGAAGAACTATAAACATTCCAGATTGCGATCACTTTTCTTGGGAGACCGGTCCGGTTGTAACTCCTCACCTTCCACTTCCACCCCTCTTGCCAATGTTGAGGTACATGCCATGTGTCAGTTCTCTTAGGTCCTGATACACTACATTACATTTACGAGACGAATTTTTCGAGGTAATGAAAATAATTTTTTTCACGATATACAGTAGGGGCAAACCTATTATAAAAAAAGTCCTCTCGGCACGCCGGAAGGCGGAGGTAGATTTCACCGGACAAACTTGGGGATAGGCTAAAATAGGCAGGATAAGCATGTTTTCGTAAAAGGATCAGACCTCATTTAATGCGAGAAGATATTTTATAATTGGAGCTTAATTAACTTTGTTTTTCGTCATTTTATGCTTATTTTAAACATTTTATTGTCTTATGGGAACGGTAACCTTCTTGTCATTTGGGGTCCATTTTTATACTTGTGGTCACACTGTCCTTATGCAAGGTTTCGACACTGATGTGTGACTATGTAACGGTCTGTTACTTCTTCACGCAAAATTATATCTTCCGCAGAGATTTTGGTTGGTTGCTCAGTTTAGGGGCTGCGACAACGCGGTCATGTAACCCCGTGTACTTAGGGATGGCTGTATAAGTCTGTAATTCAGGTAAGGACTGCAGACGGTCAATTTCAAGCAGTAGTTCCTAATGTTGGTACCAGGTACTACCGTCAACGACACCTAGCTGTGAACTTGGCTACTAGATGCCACCGCAACCAGCAACTCGCAACGAACGTTGGAACTTCCCCTCCAAAGGAAAGCATACTGAGGGATTTTTAGCGCTCTTAGAAAATCCGACGACTTCGGCCGGCTTTAAACTCGCGACCTTGGGCATAGACATTCAGCATGCTTGCTACCAGTTACGTCACCGAAGCCGCTTCACACTTAGTCAGATGAAAATCTGAATCTGATCTCGTGCAAGTGCGTTATCTTGGCAACGTCTGATAGTTCATCCGTCATCAATTTAGTAGTGTTGCCATGGCAACCACTGATAGCTCTTGGCATTTTCTTATAATTCCGAAATCATTTTTCTCATCCCTTGGCATAATGGTGGGTCATATCAAAAATTCTTTCAGACAAAAGTTTTGGGTAATTATTAGGGGAATATTGTCCATTTTGTACGGTTTTGATATTGTGCCTATTAAGAGAGATATGATTAATGTTTCCCGAAAAACCCACTTTTTCCCACCCCTTTGGTCAATGGTTGGTGCTATAAAAAACTCTTCAAACATAAATTTTTGGGCTTTATCCGACACATAGTATGAACGTTGAACGGATTCGATATGTCACATATTAAGACAGTTATAGCAATATTTCACTTTTTCGAAAAAAGCCCTCCATTTCCACCCCCTTCGACCGATTTAGCCCAGTAACGAACTCGACCGAAATTTTATAGGTATACATATTCGTTAAAAAATTCAAAGTGATTGGTGCAAAATTACGGCAGTTAACGTGTCCACAAAAAACTGATATATATACATATATATTACATACATAAATCTAATATATAAAAATTCCTCTCGGCACGCCGGAAGGCGGAGGTAGATTTCACCGCGCAAACTAGGGGATAGGCTATAATAGGCAAAATATGCAGGTTTTCGTAGAAGGATGAGACCTCATTTATTGCGAGAAAGTATTTTACAATTGGAGGTTAGTTAACATTTTGTCGTCTTTCTATGCATATTTTTAACATTTTACTGTCTTATGGGGATGGTAACCTTCTTGTCATTTGGGGTTCATTTTTATACTTGTGATCACACTGTCCTTATGCAAGGTTTGGAACTAATGTGTAACTATCTAACAGTCTGTTACTTCTTCACGCAAAATTTTATCTCCCGCAGAGATGTTGGTGAAATGAAGAAAACCCGAGTTGCACTCCAAACACAATCACCCTTCTCAGAATTCTTAACTCAACACGACTCGACAGTTTGCTTCTGGCTGTATTTGGGGCAATAAGCTCGTCCGCTAGCTCATAAACTGTCGCCTCAGTAGTTGAATGGACATGGTTAGAAGAAATTAAAACGTAAAACACTTATAGTGGGCGATGTATTGAAGATATATGCTCTCGCGGACAATTTTGTGGAACTTTTCATGCACTCATAGTATTAGATATTTTTAACGGTTTGCCCAGCGTAAGCTTACAAAGCGCTCGGACGCCAGGTTTTTCTTCTACTTTTCCACTGAAATAGTTTGTGCTCAGTTTCCTTTGATCATAAATAAATTATTTTCTACAGAAATCATCCTCCAGATATCCTTTACAGAATGGTAAAAACCGCATCAAAATCCATCCAGTGGTTCTCGAGTTTACCCGTAACATCCAAGAATCGGGGCCTTGGTTTTATACTAAGTAACCACAGTACACAGCATGATAATAGGTATCCTTTATTTGTGATATTTGTGTGTAGATTTAGCGGACGTTATGTTCCGTTGTATTTTCGGAAACGTTTGGCGTCAAAATCTATGTGTTTACGCAGTGTTAGCAATTACCATGTGCTTGCGCTAGGCCTCCCAGATGAGAGATGGGCGGTGTTGCCAAACCTTATGATACGGCTTGAGAATTGTAAACGGCGATGGTTTCAGTTATCGAATAACCATTTAATCTAAGCAGAAAAATCGATTAATTGCTACAAATAAAAAATAATCGATTGTGAATTTATTCGATTAATCCGTTGGTCGAATAATTGATTAATTGTTTTGTTGATTAATCGATGTACCTCGTTCCTTTCACTGCGCTCTCGCAGTTTCTCCACCAATCAGAGCTAAATAAACAGTTTCTCCCACCAATCAGAGCTCAAGAAACAGTTGTTTGACCAATAAGGAGAGGATAGCATCGCACCAGCGCCGACTTCCAAGTTCTTCTAATTTACATTTCACTGCCTGGCCTAGTGTCATAGTGGGGTAATCGAAGAGGCAATGGTCAAATACAACGCATTCTCTGCGTCTCATGCGCTCTGTTCAGTGCATAACAGTGGCGAAATCTCAACAGATATTTATGAATATTTATGTTCGAACATAAAATAGTTATAATAGTTATCGTCGAACATAAACAGTCGTATGCAACTCGCCTACAATGGTAATTAAGACACTCGTATGGAAATTATAAAACTCGTATACACTCGTTTTATTAACATACTCGTGTCTTAATTATTGCCATTATTGCATAATGTACTATTATGTTGGACGATGTCGAAATGTAAACATTATATGTCAGAAAACTGTATCATAATGAGGCTCATTATAACACTATTTTAGGTAGATTTCATTAGAAAGCTAACTATTGCAATGGGTCCCATGTTTCGACTTCCGGAAAATTTCGACATATCTTCGCGCTTCACATCCCCTAGACCCCAAAACCACCGTCAGTTCAAAAGTTTATATATAATTTATGTATATATGTATATATGTATATATATATATATCACTTTCTTGTGGACACGATAACTACCGAAATTTTGCACCAATCACTTTGAATTTTTTACAAAATATGTATCCCTTTAAAATCTCGGTCGAGTTCGCTATTGGGCAAAATCGGTCGAAGGGGGTGAAAATGGGGGGCTTTTTTCGAAAAAGTGAAATATCGCTATAACTCTCATAATACATGAAATATCAAGTCCATTAAAAGTTCATACTATGTGTCGGATAAGGGCCAAAAATTTATGTTTAAAGAGTTTTTTGATAGCCCCAACCATTGACCAAAGGGGTGGAAAAAAGTGTTTTTTTTCGGGAAACATTAATCATATCTCTCTTAATAGGCACAATATCAAAACCCTACGAAAAGGAACATATTCCCCTAATAATTACCTAAAACTTTTGTCTGAAAGAATTTTTGATATGACCCACGATTACGCCAAGGGATGAGATAAAAGGTTTCGGAATTAGAGGAAAATGCCAAGTGCCATCAGAGGTTACCATGACAACGCTTCTAAATTTATGACGGATGAGCCATCAGAGGTTGCCATGACAACTCCATTGCACGAGATCACCATCTGACTCTGTGGGAAGCGGTTTCGGTTACGTAACTGGTAGCATGCTGAACTTCTATGCCGAAGGTTGCGGGTTCAAAGCCGGCCGAAGTTGTCGGATTTTCCAAGAGCGCTAAATATCCCTCAGTATGCTTTCCATCGGAGGGGAAGTTCCAACGTTCGTTGCTAGTTGCGGTGGCATCTAGTAGCCGAGTTCACAGCTAGATGTCGCTGAGAGTAGTATTTGTTAGAAAAAATTAGGAACTACTACTTGGAATTGACCGTCTGCAGTCATAACCTGAATTACAGACTAATACAGCCATCACAATTAACACCATTTATCAGACAGATTCTACGCACATCCAAAATATACGGGGCTACATGACCGCGTTGTCGCAGTCCCTAAACTGAGGAACCAACCAACATCTCTGCTGGAAATAAAATTTTGCATGAAGTAACAGACCGTTAGATAGTTACAGATTAGTGTCGAATCCTTGCATAAGGACAGTGTGACCACAAGTATAGAAATGCACCCGAAATGACGAGAAGGTTTCCGCCCCCATAAGACAATAACATGTTAAAAATATGCATAAACAGACGAAAAGCAAAGTTAATTAAGCTCCAATTGTAAAATACTTTCTCGCAACAAATGAGGTCTCATCCTTCTACGAAAACCTGCATATTCTGCCTATTTTCGCCTATCCCCTAGTTTACCGGGTGAAATCTACCTCCGCCTTCCGGCGTGCCGAGAGGATTTTTTTAAATTATGAAACAGTTTCTCCCACCAATCAGAGCTCTGGAAATATTTGTGTGACCAATTAGGTAAGGATACCTTCGCGCATGCGCTCAATATCCAACATGTCAATATACATTATGGAAAGTGCACCGTCCATATGTTCGCGTAAATAAACTGTTGAAAATGAGACAAGAAATTGCACTGTACCTTAATATCCCCAAATACAATTTCTACACAGCGCATTGCTTTCAAACGACTTCGGTGACAATTTTAGTGAATGCTATAGAGCTGGATGGCAGGCTGTAAACAATAGGTGTTCTGCGTTGGCAAGCAAAGTGAATGGTCTCTGCTTTCGGAGTGCCTTGACCCACGCATGCGCTCTGTTCTGTCAGCAAAGCCAGCGCGCCCTGTTCACTAACTGAACTAACTAAATCCCACAGATATTTATGAATATTTATGTTAAAATATATAATAAAGTTATAATTATCGTCGAACATAAACAGTCGTATGCAACTCGCCTATAATGGTATTTAAGACATTCGTATGGAAATTATAAAACTAGCATACACTCGTTTTTATAAACATACTCGTGCCATTATTGGCTCGTTGCATAATGTACTACTAATTAATACAGTGTATTTAAATATTGAACCTTCTTTGTCAAAACTAGGATGAAACAAAATAAAACAAAAATGTTCCTGTCCTAAATTGTAAAAATTGAACAAGAATTAAAAATCTTTGGTGAAAACTTTTCGTTTTCTTTTATCGAACCCTTCCCAATTTGATTGCTGTTTGTCCTTATTGGTTATTGTTAACATAAAAAAGAAGAAAACTTTGCATATTTAGGCTAAAAGTAACTTTTATAGATTTCTATACCTCATTCCGAAAATCAGCTTAAATCAACTTTGTGACAGATCTTGGATCAGCAAAGTCACTCATCTTCATTAATTATTATATTAGTTTAGTCATTCCATTTTATAACTAGTAATAGACAGTATTACTAACTTATTGCCACCCACGACATCACCTCATATACAGTATTATGTTAATTATAAGTTAATGGAATATGGATATTTATTTAATGTTGTGAATTAGTCCGAAAGTACTGAGTTAGGGCTTACAAATAAGCAGCCAGGCTATTGATTGATGCGCTTCAGCTCACTACGGAGCAAGTTCTAGCCAAAATATCACTACTGTGTATGAAATGAAGGTCATTGATACAATTGTATTCCTTTGTAATGGATTCCCTCGGAGCAGCTACGCGACAGAAGGATTACCTGAAGGCGGGATTCGCTGTAATTTGACAGCTCCCGACATAAATGAATGCGTAGTAGCGACACTGACTGCTGTCAGACTAATGCGAAATAAAAGCTTGTAAATCAAGGGCGAGTGTCATGGAATTATTAAGATGGCGTTGACACAGGGCGGGACTCGTACTTCTCGATCCAAGGAACTTCCTATCGAATTGACTGCTGTTGTTGTTTGAGTCTTCAGTCTTTTGACTGGATTGACGCAGTTCTCCACCCCTCGCTGTCCTGAGTTAATCGTTTCATCTCTACATAGCTACCACACCCTACATCCGAGGCAATCTGCTTAACATACTCTAACCTTGGTCTACCCCTACAGTTCTTGTCCTCAACCCTTCCTTCCATAACTAATCTTACTATTCCTGGGTGTCTCAGTATGTGTCCTACTAACCTATCTCTTCTCATCATTAGCTGTCGCCAAAAACATCTTTCCTCTCCCACTCGTCTTAATACCTCCTCATTTGTAAGCCTATCTACCCATCTGATTTTCATCATTGTCCTGTAACACCACATTTCAAACACTTTAATTCTCCTCTTTTCTGCTGCACCAATAGTCCAAGTTTCACTTCAATAGAGCGCCACGCTCCAGACAAAGGCTTTCCAGAATGACTTCCAAATGGCTAAATGTATACCCATCGATGTCAACTGATTCCTTTTTTTGTAGAACTGCTTTCCTTGCCTGTGCACCCTACTTTTCATATCTTCTTTGCTTCGTCCATCTCCGGTTATTTTGCTTCCTAAGTAACAGAAATCACCTACTTCCTTTAAATTTTCACCTGACAATTTGATGTCCATAGAGGTTTCTGATTTATTTCGGCTGCATTCCAAAATTTTTGTTTTACATTTATTAATTTTTATCACGAATTGTTTCCTCAAGACGGAGTCCATACCATAAAACACTCACTGGCATCAAGAAGTATATTCATCAATGTAGCTTGGTTATGTGATTAGGAGGCATTGAGAGTATTGTTGTTACCTGAGAAAGAATAGTAGAAATACTTATGCGAATTCATTGTGTTATGAACAAAGAGGTTCAGCTGCATGATTGTGGATTATAATGAATAAAGGATTATATTGTACTAGCAACCCGACCCGGCTTCGCCCGGGAACAGTTATGAATGCATTACGTGATCAGCGCTTTTTTTCTCCAATGTCAATGAACAACGACCAATATCCGTTTTACGTCTCGGCATGATGGTTTAAAATCACTGACTGGACTATTAATTATATTATCATGGAGATGCATGTGCAACGAATTCTCGTCAGACGTAATTTAAGAATGGCGAGATGCATGAAACACAAATCCCCCTTCCGTCCAGTCTTAACTTGACTGTGAGTTTTGCGGAACGAAAAGTTCACAGGCGAAATGAAGAAAAGCCGAGTTGCACTTCCAGGGTAACTCCAAACACAATCACCCTTCTCAGATGTCTTAACTCGACACGACTCGACACTTTGCTGCTGACTGTATCTGGGGCAATAGGTTCGCCCGCTAGCTAGGCTGTAACAGGGATGATAGACTCGTAAACCGTCGCCACAGTAGTTGAATGGACATGGTTTGGAAGAAATTAAACCGTTAAAACACTTATAGGGGGCGATGTATTGAAGATAGAGATATGCTCTCGCGGAATTTTTTGTAGAACTATTCATGCTGAACAATTCTTACACTCATAGTATTTAGATATTTTTAACGGATTGCCCGGCATAAACTTACAAAGAGCTCGGACGCCTGTTTTTTTTACTTTTCCTCTGAAATCGTTACTGCTCGGCTTCCTTTGATCATAAATAATTTGTTTTCCACAGAAATCATCCTCAAGATATCCTCTACAGAATGGTGAAAACCGCTTCTAAATCCATCCAGCGGTTCTCGAGATTACCCGTAACATCCAAGAATCGGAGACTTTGTTTTATTCTAAGTAGAGATATCAATTCCACGGTTTCTCTGCACTGTGATAGCAGAGTGTACGCCAGCACTTCGGACAAGTGTCTTCGGATGTGAATACTGACATCGTGGGGTGTGATCAGTGGCATGCTCCGGGCTCAGGTTTCTCGGTGCATCATTGCGTTGGAAGCCTAGTATCAGTGTCGCCTTGATAATCGAAATGTAATGTTTTTCAGTTGGTCAACACGACTGTACCCAATTGTAGTAGCCGGTTCCCTAATCCTGAAAGTACTTCCTAGCAGACAAAGTAGCGGTCCCCATCTTAGTAGACAAAGTAGCGGTCACCATCTTAACACACAAAGTAGCGGTCCCCATCTTAGCAGACAAAGTAGCGGTCCCCATCTTAGCAGACAAAGTAGCGGTCCCCATCTTAGCAGACAAAGTAGCGGTCCCCATCTTAACAGCCAAAGTAAGTGTCCCCATCTTAACACACATAGTAGCGGTCCCCATCTTAGTAGACAAACTAGCGGTCCCCATCTTAGTAGACAAAGTAGCGGTCCCCATCTTAGCAGACAAAGTAGTGGTCCCCATCTTAGCAGACAAAGTAGCGGTCACCATCTTAGCAGACAAAGTAGAGGCCCCCATCTTAGCAGACAAAGTAGCGGTCCCCATCTTAGCTGACAAACTAGCGGTCCCCATCTTAGCAGACAATGTAGCGGTCCCCATCTTAGCAGACAAAGTAGCGGTCCCCATCTTAGCAGACAAAGTAGCGGTCCCCATCTTAGCAGACTAAGTAGCGATCCCCATCTTAGCCCACAAAGTAGGGGTCCCCATCTTAGCAGACAAAGTAGGGGTCCCCATCTTAACACACATAGTAGCGGTCCCCATCTTAACACACATAGTAGCGGTCCCCATCTTAGCAGACAAAGTAGCGGTCACCATCTTAGCAGACAAAGTAGTGGTCCCCATCTTAGCTGACAAACTAGCGGTCCCCATCTTAGCAGACAATGTAGCGGTCCCCATCTTAGCAGACAAAGTAGCGGTCCCCATCTTAGCAGACAAAGTAGCGGTCCCCATCTTAGTAGACTAAGTAGCGGTCCCCATCTTAGCAGACAAAGTAGCGGTCCCCATCTTAGCAGACAATGTAGCGGTCACCATCTTAGCACACATAGTAGCGGTCCCCATCTTAGCTGACAAACTAGCGGTCCCCATCTTAGTAGACAAAGTAGAGGCCCCCATCTTAGCAGACAAAGTAGCGGTCACCATCTTAGCACACATAGTAGCGGTCCCCATCTTAGCTGACAAACTAGCGGTCCCCATCTTAGTAGACAAAGTAGAGGCCCCCATCTTAGCAGACAAAGTAGGGGTCCCCATCTTAACACACATAGTAGCGGTCCCCATCTTAACACACATAGTAGCGGTCCCCATCTTAGCCCACAAACTAGCGGTCCCCATCTTAGCAGACAATGTAGCGGTCCCCATCTTAACACACATAGTAGCGGTCCCCATCTTAGCAGACAAAGTAGCGGTCCCCATCTTAGCAGACAAAGTAGCGGTCCCCATCTTAGCAGACAAAGTAGCGGTCCCCATCTTAACAGCCAAAGTAAGTGTCCCCATCTTAACACACATAGTAGCGGTCCCCATCTTAGTAGACAAAGTAGCGGTCCCCATCTTAGTAGACAAAGTAGCGGTCCCCATCTTAGCAGACAAAGTAGTGGTCCCCATCTTAGCAGACAAAGTAGCGGTCACCATCTTAGCAGACAAAGTAGAGGCCCCCATCTTAGCAGACAAAGTAGCGGTCCCCATCTTAGCTGACAAACTAGCGGTCCCCATCTTAGCAGACAATGTAGCGGTCCCCATCTTAGCAGACAAAGTAGCGGTCCCCATCTTAGCAGACAAAGTAGCGGTCCCCATCTTAGCACACAAAGTAGGGGTCCCCATCTTAGCAGACAAAGTAGCGGTCCCCATCTTAGCAGACAAAGTAGCGGTCCCCATCTTAGCAGACAAAGTAGTGGTCCCCATCTTAGCAGACTAAGTAGCGATCCCCATCTTAGCCCACAAAGTAGGGGTCCCCATCTTAGCAGACAAAGTAGCGGTCCCCATCTTAACACACATAGTAGCGGTCCCCATCTTAGTAGACAAAGTAGCGGTCCCCATCTTAGCACACAAAGTAGCGGTCCCCATCTTAGCCCACAAAGTAGGGGTCCCCATCTTAGCAGACAAAGTAGCGGTCCCCATCTTAGCAGACAAAGTAGCGGTCCCCATCTTAGCAGACAAAGTAGTGGTCCCCATCTTAGCACACAAAGTAGCGGTCACCATCTTAGCAGACAAAGTAGAGGCCCCCATCTTAGCAGACAAAGTAGCGGTCCCCATCTTAGTAGACAAAGTAGCGGCCCCCATCTTAGCAGACAAAGTAGCGGTCCCCATCTTAGCAGACAAAGTAGCGGTCCCCATCTTAGCACACATAGTAGCGGTCCCCATCTTAGGTGACAAACTAGCGGTCCCCATCTTAGTAGACAAAGTAGAGGCCCCCATCTTAGCAGACAAAGTAGCGGTCCCCATCTTAGCAGACAAAGTAGAGGCCCCCATCTTAGCAGACAATGTAGCGGTCACCATCTTAGCACACATAGTAGCGGTCCCCATCTTAGCAGACATAGTAGCGGTCCCCATCTTAGCAGACAATGTAGCGGTCCCCATCTTAGTAGACTAAGTAGCGGTCCCCATCTTAGCTGACAAACTAGCGGTCCCCATCTTAGTAGACAAAGTAGAGGCCCCCATCTTAGCAGACAATGTAGCGGTCACCATCTTAGCACACATAGTAGCGGTCCCCATCTTAGCAGACATAGTAGCGGTCCCCATCTTAGCAGACAATGTAGCGGTCCCCATCTTAGTAGACTAAGTAGCGGTCCCCATCTTAGCAGACAAAGTAGCGGTCACCATCTTAGCACACATAGTAGCGGTCCCCATCTTAGTAGACAAAGTAGAGGCCCCCATCTTAGCAGACAATGTAGCGGTCCCCATCTTAGCACACATAGTAGCGGTCCCCATCTTAGCTGACAAACTAGCGGTCCCCATCTTAGCACACATAGTAGCGGTCCCCATCTTAGCACACATAGTAGCGGTCCCAATCTTAGCTGACAAACTAGCGGTCCCCATCTTAGTAGACAAAGTAGAGGCCCCCATCTTAGCAGACAAAGTAGCGGTCCCCATCTTAGCAGACAAAGTAGAGGCCCCCATCTTAGGAGACAATGTAGCGGTCACCATCTTAGCACACATAGTAGCGGTCCCCATCTTAGCACACATAGTAGCGGTCCCCATCTTATCAGACAATGTAGCGGTCCCCATCTTAGCAGACAAAGTAGCGGTCCCCATCTTAGCAGACAATGTAGCGGTCCCCATCTTAGCAGACAAAGTAGCGGTCCCCATCTTAGCAGACAAAGTAGCGGTCCCCATCTTAGTAGACTAAGTAGCGGTCCCCATCTTAGTAGACTAAGTAGCGGTCCCCATCTTAGCAGACAATGTAGCGGTCCCCATCTTAGTAGACTAAGTAGCGGTCCCCATCTTAGCTGACAAACTAGCGGTCCCCATCTTAGTAGACAAAGTAGCGGCCCCCATCTTAGCAGACAAAGTAGCGGTCACCATCTTAGCACACATAGTAGCGGTCCCCATCTTAGTAGACAAAGTAGAGGCCCCCATCTTAGCAGACAATGTAGCGGTCCCCATCTTAGCACACATAGTAGCGGTCCCCATCTTAGCAGACAATGTAGCGGTCACCATCTTAGCACACATAGTAGCGGTCCCCATCTTAGCTGACAAACTAGCGGTCCCCATCTTAGCAGACAATGTAGCGGTCCCCATCTTAGCAGACAAAGTAGAGGCCCCCATCTTAGCAGACAATGTAGCGGTCCCCATCTTAGTAGACAAAGTAGCGGTCCCCATCTTAGTAGACAATGTAGCGGTCCCCATCTTAGTAGACAATGTAGCGGTCCCCATCTTAGTAGACAAAGTAGAGGCCCCCATCTTAGCAGACAAAGTAGCGGTCCCCATCTTAGTAGACAAAGTAGCGGCCCCCATCTTAGCAGACAAAGTAGCGGTCCCCATCTTAGCAGACATATTAGCGGCCCCCATCTTAGCAGAAAATGTAGCGGTCCCCATCTTAGCAGACAAAGTAGAGGTCCCCATCTTAGCAGACAAAGTAGCGGTCCCCATCTTAGCACACAAAGTAGCGGTCCCCATCTTAGCAGACAAAGTAGAGGCCCCCATCTTAGCAGACAATGTAGCGGTCCCCATCTTAGCACACATAGTAGCGGTCCCCATCTTAGTAGACAAAGTAGAGGTCCCCATCTTAGCAGACAAAGTAGCGGTCACCATCTTAGCACACATAGTAGCGGTCCCCATCTTAGTAGACAAAGTAGAGGCCCCCATCTTAGCAGACAATGTAGCGGTCCCCATCTTAGCACACATAGTAGCGGTCCCCATCTTAGCAGACAATGTAGCGGTCCCCATCTTAGCACACAAAGTAGCGGTCCCCATCTTAGCAGACAATGTAGCGGTCCCCATCTTAGCACACAAAGTAGCGGTCCCCATCTTAGCAGACAATGTAGCGGTCCCCATCTTAGTAGACAATGTAGCGGTCCCCATCTTAGCACACATAGTAGCGGTCCCTATCTTAGCACACAAAGTAGCGGTCACCATCTTAGCAGACATAGTAGCGGTCCCCATCTTAGCAGACAATGTAGCGGTCCCCATCTTAGCACACAAAGTAGCGGTCCCCATCTTAGCACACATAGTAGCGGTCCCCATCTTAGCAGACAATGTAGCGGTCCCCATCTTAGCACACAAAGTAGCGGTCCCCATCTTAGCAGACAAAGTAGCGGTCCCCATCTTAGCTGACAAACTAGCGGTCCCCATCTTAGCAGACAAAGTAGCGGTCCCCATCTTAGCAGACAATGTAGCGGTCCCCATCTTAGCACACAAAGTAGCGGTCCCCATCTTAGCAGACAAAGTAGCGGTCACCATCTTAGCACACATAGTAGCGGTCCCCATCTTAGCTGACAAACTAGCGGTCCCCATCTTAGTAGACAAAGTAGAGGCCCCCATCTTAGCAGACAAAGTAGCGGTCACCATCTTAGCACACATAGTAGCGGTCCCCATCTTAGCACACAAAGTAGCGGTCCCCATCTTAGCTGACAAACTAGCGGTCCCCATCTTAGCAGACAAAGTAGAGGCCCCCATCTTAGCAGACAAAGTAGCGGTCACCATCTTAGCACACATAGTAGCGGTCCCCATCTTAGTAGACAAAGTAGCGGTCACCATCTTAGCACACATAGTAGAGGCCCCCATCTTAGCTGACAAACTAGCGGTCACCATCTTAGCACACATAGTAGAGGCCCCCATCTTAGCAGACAAAGTAGCGGTCCCCATCTTAGCAGACAAAGTAGCGGTCCCCATCTTAGCAGACAAAGTAGTGGTCCCCATCTTAGCGGACAAAGTAGCGGTCACCATCTTAGCACACATAGTAGAGGCCCCCATCTTAGCAGACAAAGTAGCGGTCACCATCTTAGCACACATAGTAGCGGTCCCCATCTTAGCAGACAAAGTAGAGGCCCCCATCTTAGCAGACAATGTAGCGGTCCCCATCTTAGCACACATAGTAGCGGTCCCCATCTTAGTAGACAAAGTAGAGGTCCCCATCTTAGCAGACAATGTAGCGGTCCCCATCTTAGCACACATAGTAGCGGTCCCCATCTTAGTAGACAAAGTAGAGGCCCCCATCTTAGCAGACAATGTAGCGGTCCCCATCTTAGCACACAAATTAGCGGTCCCCATCTTAGCACACATAGTAGCGGTCCCCATCTTAGCACACAAAGTAGCGGTCACCATCTTAGCTGACAAACTAGCGGTCCCCATCTTAGCACACATAGTAGCGGTCCCCATCTTAGCTGACAAACTAGCGGTCCCCATCTTAGCAGACAATGTAGCGGTCCCCATCTTAGCAGACAAAGTAGCGGTCACCATCTTAGCAGACAATGTAGCGGTCCCCATCTTAGCAGACAATGTAGCGATCCCCATCTTAGCAGACAAACTAGTGGTCCCCATCTTAGCAGACAAAGTAGCGGTCCCCATCTTAGCAGACAATGTAGCGGTCCCCATCTTAGCACACAAAGTAGCGGTCACCATCTTAGCTGACAAACTAGCGGTCCCCATCTTAGCACACATAGTAGCGGTCCCCATCTTAGTAGACAAAGTAGCGGTCACCATCTTAGCACACAAAGTAGCGGTCACCATCTTAGCACACATAGTAGCGGTCCCCATCTTAGCACACATAGTAGCGGTCCCCATCTTAGGACACAATGTAGCGGTCCCCATCTTAGTAGACAAAGTAGCGGTCCCCATCTTAGCACACAAAGTAGCGGTCACCATCTTAGCACACATAGTAGCGGTCCCCATCTTAGCACACAAAGTAGCGGTCACCATCTTAGCAGACAATGTAGCGGTCCCCATCTTAGTAGACAAAGTAGCGGTCCCCATCTTAGCACACAAAGTAGCGGTCACCATCTTAGCACACATAGTAGCGGTCCCCATCTTAGCACACAAAGTAGCGGTCACCATCTTAGCAGACAATGTAGCGGTTCCCATCTTAGCACACATAGTAGCGGTCCCCATCTTAGTAGACAAAGTAGAGGCCCCCATCTTAGCAGACAATGTAGCGGTCCCCATCTTAGCACACATAGTAGCGGTCCCCATCTTAGTAGACAATGTAGCGGTCCCCATCTTAGCAGACAATGTAGCGGTCCCCATCTTAGCACACAAAGTAGCGGTCACCATCTTAGCTGACAAACTAGCGGTCCCCATCTTAGTAGACAAAGTAGAGGCCCCCATCTTAGCAGACAAAGTAGTGGTCCCCATCTTAGCACACATAGTAGCGGTCCCCATCTTAGCAGACAATGTAGCGGTCCCCATCTTAGCACACAAAGTAGCGGTCACCATCTTAGCACACATAGTAGCGGTCCCCATTTTAGCAGACAAAGTAAGGGTCCCCATTTTAGCAGACATAGTAGAGGTCCCCATCTTAGGACACAAAATGCCGGTCCCCATCTTAGCACACAAAGTAGCGGTCACCATCTTAGCACACATAGTTGCGGTCCCCATTTTAGCAGACAAAGTAAGGGACCCATTTTAGCAGACATAGTAGTGGTCCCCATTTTAGCAGACAAAGTAGTGGTCCCCATCTTAACAAAAACATAAAATTAAGTATTTTTCTCAATAGAACGAAACGTTGAAGGACTAAAGGGCCCGGAAAAATTTCAAATTGTGAGTCTTGGAGTGCTCTATCAATCAAAATTTCGTAAACCACTTGTTTCTAATTTATATAATTCTTTGTTCAATGTGTTCCTTGGTTCATTACCCTCAGGCTTTTTTTGATGTTATGATAAATCTTCACATCGGAAGTAGTTATATGGGCTTAAGTGAAACTCTGCATTGAGTCACATAAGCGCTCGTAATTGTGGAAAAGGCAAACTGCTAATCTAATTGACCAGATATGGTTGATTCTCATTCATTCACACTAGTGCTCGTAGTGGTAGAAAAGACAAACTCCTAATCTAATCGACCGGATAAGGTTGAGTTTCCAGTGAACAAACATCAGTCTACCGCGTGTTATGTTGGCACCTCGTAAGTAGTGTGTAGTGTGTCCTTTACGTTTGTAAAAGTGGAGAAAATGAAACTTAATTACAAATGCGTCAACAATAAGATTCACTGATGAATCGGAAGAAAATGTAAGAGTGGTCGAGTTGCTAGGGATTAGGGAAACTGGGTACAAACATGTTCACCGATTGAAAGCCATTAAATTTTGGTCTGTAACTCAGTTTTGTTCCAGCAATATCAGTTTATTTTAGTGGCTTCGCTAAGTTACACGTAAATGTTCAATAATATGTTAAGTGATTTTCCCCTAACTTTGATTAAATGTTGGTACCATTGAGGATATATCTTAAGCCCCGACTGCAGACTGATAGTTAGCATTATTCTTAGTGATTTTCCCCTAAGATGGATTGAATGTTGGCTACACTGAGGACAAAGCCCCACCTGCAGACTATTGTCTGTCTCCTAATGATCCGTCATGAATAGCTCTTAATGAGGCGCGCAGTGGATCATTGGACTCCAAAGCATTGTTGCTGTTTTTAAGAACACGTATTGTTGACGAGGAGATTCTCGGCGTGTTCATTACAAGACAGATCTACTGTAATCTAATGGAAGTAGTGATGACTATGTACTAGTAATTTATCAATTATTAATTGGCAATGATTTAATGACCTATTTAAACAATTTTAGTAGTAGCAACACTTCATTTAAAACCTTAATTGATATTTTGTTTGCATTTTGTTTTAATACTGACAATTCAATTAGCCATGATCTATTTTGTACAAGTATTGCTTTAAAAATTGCCAAAAAAAATTAGCAACTACTAAAACACCACAATATATAATTGGAATTTGTCGATATAATCAAAATGAAATTGATTTTACTCAACCAATTTTAGTATTAGATGATATTCAAGAAACTAATTAGAATTGCTTTGGGTTTCTACAAAATTAAAGTTGTTTATCAGATCTTCCTTTTTGTCTAAATTAATTACTTTAGAATCTTGATTTTTCTCCTTTAAAATCAGTGTACTTATATTGAATGTTGAAATTTGATGTATCATGTTTTCTTTTGTAAGAAGCTTTAGCAAGATCTTTATTTTCAAAATATTCACCAAATCCTTCGCTCCTTCTTTCTTAATGATTTTATCTTATTTTTAGAAGTCTACATAATTATGGTCCAATCGCTCCTGCAATTCTAATTGAACAATTCAAATTAAGTGAAATCAGCAAAACAGATGTAGAAAGGTTTAACTCTGTGAGCAAATCACTCTGTTTTGTAACTTTCGTCAATGGAACAGTTTGTTGATTTTTTGCTATAAGCCAAAACATTTACCATTTTATGAAAATGTAAGAACATTGCCGTCATGATTTACAGATAAGCTGCTTCACCAATCAATACACATGTCAGTTACTGAATGTTTCGCTCCGAAAATGACACCTTCTTCATCAAGATTTGAATCAAGTCTTAAAAACTAATAACTAATTTATATACAGCATGAAATGAAGACACAATGAATAAAAGCAATGAAAATATAAACAAACAAAAAAATTACAACAATAATAATAATAATAATAATATCGTATGGCCTCGGGCGCAAGCTTTGTTATTTAACGCCCAGAGGGCAGCTTGCACGTCAATTTTTTTTGTTCCTTGGAACGCTCTGAAAGTCAAGGAGGTTAGATATCTATAACGCTTTCTAGTTGAGAAATGAGGAACTTTTTGGCTTTATGAACACGGCCTACTGAATTCAAATGTTTTTTTAACATGTCAACAACATATAACATGCGTACCGTGATTTTTGTCGCCTTTCAGAAATCACTTACCAAGGCCATGAGTGAACCTGCAAGCTTGGGGTTGGTAGTCCGACTCGATAACCACTCACCCACCGTGGCATGCTACAACATATATTTAAAATCTAATGGATTCGTGTAAGATGTAAAACAATAGAATCAATTAAATTAGAATGGATATCCTTACAAATAATTTGATTAAATAAAGTTTCTCAATATTTAAACAGAATTTTCGTAAATATGTGAGATGGTAGTGGACGGTGCTTGGAGTGAAGCCGCACTTGCAGGGGCTCCGCTGAGTACAGTGCTTGGAGTGAAGCTGCACTTGCAGGGGCCCTCTGAGTATAGTGCTTGGAGTGAAGCCGCACTTGCAGGGGCTCCGCTGAGTACAGTGCTTGGAATGAAGCCGCACTTGCAGGGGCTCCGCTGAGTACGGTGCTTGGAGTGAAGCCGCACTTGCAGGGGCTCCGCGAGTCTCTTCAGGGAAAAATCGAGTGGATTCGGTTCATGGGATGGACGGCAAGTTTTACATGAAACTACGTCTCCTTGAGATGAAAGGAACGCCAATGTTCATTTGTTGATCTTTAAGAGCAATGACAGGCTCCTATTCTATAACAAGTTACAGTACTCGCAGCCGTCATCAACTAGCACGTGACTGCAGTTCCTATCACAAGTGCGATACCTTGAAGCCTAAAACTTGGACAGTCTTAGCATAAATATGATGTCATAAACTGAAAATGTTTGAAGAGGTACATTAAAAGCTACTCAAATTCAAAGAGCTCCGAGTATTATTTATAGAGCTTTTACTAAAGCCTACACCAGCACTGAGCAGTCTGTCGACCTTCCACAACTTCAGATAATGATCAACACTTTAGCAGTGGACAAATAATATTATATCATATGTTGTTGTTGTTGTTGTTGTTGTTTGGGAAAGCTTATAAAATAGGGGGATAGGCAAGGAACTGAGAGGCATGATAAGAGGAATGTGCATGGAGTGCTACAGTAGTGTGAAGACTAGAGTCGGGACATCGGAATGGTTTAAAATTGACACAGGACTAAAGCAAGGAAGTGTGTTGTCACCATTATTGTTCGTAATGGTGATGGATGACATCATGAAGGCAGCAATGAAAGACCATAGTAGGGCAAAGATGAAGGTAATGTTGTTTGCAGACGACGTTGTGATCTGGGGCGAGGATGAGATGGAGGTACAAGAACAGTTAGACGTAATAAATGAAAAGATTGAGCAATGGGGATTGAAGATAAATGTGGAGAAGAGTAAAACAGTGGTGATGAGTAGAGATAAGAAAGAAGGAAAAGGAGTAATCAAAGTAGGAGATAAGGAATTGGAAGTGGTGAAACACTCAAATACTTGGGAAGTGAACTGACTGAAGATGGAAGACTAGATTTGGAAATTAGCAGAAGAATACAACTCGGGAGTGCTTTCTACCAACAGGTACGGGGACTAGTATGGAACAAGGATATACCAATTAAGGCTAAGGAAGTTATGTACAAAGCATATTATGTTCCTATAATGACATATGCAGCTGAAACTTGGACAATGACTAAGAGGGATGAGAGCAGAGTACAGGCAGCTGAGATGAGATTCCTGAGAATTATGGTCCAGAAAACGAGGAGGGACAGAGTGAGAAATGAGGATATACGGAAAGAACTGGGAGTACAGAAACTAAATGACAAACTGGAGCAAAACAGATTGAGATGGTTTGGACATGTCAAACAGATGAATGATGTAAGGCTACCAAGATGAGCACTGGAACGACAGATGACAGGGAAGAGAGGACGAGGAAGACCAAGAATGCGTTGGATGGACTCGGTGGAGAATAGTATTAGAAAACGGAACCTGGATTGGAACACTGTGTCGGAAGAGGAATGGTGGAACGACAGAACAAGGTGGAGAGGAACCATATTTGCCACCACCCAGTGTCAGCTGGAAAAGGGGAAATGAAGATGATGATGATGATGATGTTGTTGTTGTTGTAGCTTTTAATCAGCACAACAACAGAAGCTACATCTTTATAGATTAGTTTGCGTGAGGAACAAGGTTTTGTTGAAGAGATCGTCATTTCTGAGTATTTTTTTAACTTTGAAAATAAAAATAGTTCTTATTTCGGTGCTTAATGCCTTAATATTTATCAGTAATAATCACCAAACTTACTAAGTTACTGACAGATTTTCTCGTATTTTGTTTTTGATGTGCAGATACTCTGTGGGTGTCACTGTATGTTTGGTAGTGTTTTGTAAAGCTATTTAGCTTACATATTTAGATCTGATGATGCCCGCTTGACAAGGGAAACAGGTCAACCATTAGTTTCCTTCTTCTTCTTCTTGAATAGTTCGTAACAATATATAAAAAGTAGGTTGCTTAAGGCAAGGAAAGCATTTCTACAAAAGAGGAATCTGTTGACACCGAATAAAGCTTTAGGTATTAGGAAGTCATTTTTGATAGGCTTTGTCTGGAGTGAGGCGCTCTATGGAAGTGACACTTGGACTATTGGTGCAGCAGAAAAGAGGAGAATTAAATCGTTTGAAATGTGGTGTTACAGGAGAATGATGAAGATCAGATGGGTAGATAGGGTTACACATGTAAAGGTATTAAGACGAGTGGGAGAGGAGAGATGTTTCTGGCGACTGCTAAATAAGAGAAGAGATAGGTTGGTAGGACACATCACATACAAAGACACCCAGGAATAGCAAGCTTAGTTATGGAAGGAAGGGTTGAGGACAAGAACTGTAGGGGTAGACCACGGTTAGAATATGTTAAACAGATTGCATCGGGTGTATGGTGTGGTAGATATGTAGAGATGAAACGATTAGCTCAGGACAGGGAGTATGGGCAGCTGCATCGAACCAGTCAAGAGACTGAAGACTCGAACAACAACCGCCAAGCAGTCGGAGAATATAATTATAATAACCATTCGCGATACGGAAATGTTGACCGCAGCATGAAAACCTGTTGCAGCCTGAATGTGAGGCTCCTAGTTTGGCCGCCAGCGAATGTCTCCCGCTATTCAAATTGTGGGATGAAAGGAACTGCACTCACAATCTCCGCTGTCAATCTTACTTTCCAGTGGTAAGCATTGATCCAATCTGCGCATGCGTCCTCCCTCGCTTTTAACGAGCCAGTATTGTTACTGACCTACATCCGGAAGCCAGACCGCTAACTGTCGAGCCGCTTTCATTATTAGTGCTAGTATCCATGATATATACATCTGGCTAAGGAACTGTTTTCATGATTAGTGGTAGGATCCATGATAGATCCATATGGCTGTGGAACTGCTTTAATTATTTGTGGTAGGGTCCATATTTGATCCAGCTGGCTGTGGAACGGCCTTAATTATTTGTGGTAGGGTCCATGGAAGATCCATAAGGCTGTAGAACTGCTTTAATTATTTGTGGTAGGATCCATGGAAGATCCATCTGGCTGTGGAGCGGCCTTAATTATTTGTGGTAGGGTCTATGACAGATCCATCTGGCTGTGGAATGGCCTCAATTATTTGTGGTAGGGTCTATGACTGATCCATCTGGCTGTGGAACGGCCTTAATTATTTGTGGTAGGGTCAATGGAAGATCCATAAGGCTGTGGAACTGCTTTAATTATTTGTGGTAGGATCCATGGAAGATCCATCTGGCTGTGGAGCGGCCTTAATTATTTGTGGTAGGGTCTATGACAGATCCATCTGGCTGTGGAATGGCCTCAATTATTTGTGGTAGGGTCCATGACAGATCCATCTGGCTGTGGAATGGCCTTAATTATTTGTGGTAGAGTCCATGGAAGAAACATCTGGCAGTGGAACTGCTTTGATTATTTGTGGTAGGGTCCATGGAAGAAACATCTGGCTGTGGAACGGCCTTAATTATTTGTGGTAGGGTCCGTGGAAGATCCATATGGCTGTAGAACTGCTTTGATTATCTGTGGTGGGGTCCATGGATGAAACATGTGACTGTAGAACGGCCTTAACATTTGTGGTAGGGTCCATGACAGATCCATCTGGCTGTGGAATGGCCTTAATTATTTGTGGTAGGGTCCATATTTGATCCAGCTGGCTGTGTAACGGCCTTAATTATTTGGGGTAGGGTCCATGACAGAACCATCTGACTGTGGAACGACCTTGATTATTTGTGGTAGGGTCCATGACAGAACCATCTGTCTGTGGAACGGCCTTAATCATTTGTGGTAGGGTCCATGACAAATCCATCTGGCTGTGGATCGGCCTTAATTATTTGTGGTAGGGTCCATATTTGATCCAGCTGGCTGTGGAACGGCCTTAATTATTTGTGGTAGGGTCCATGACAGAACCATCCGGCTGTGGAACGGCCTTAATTATTTGTGGTAGGGTCCATGTTTGATCCAGCTGGCTGTGGAACGGCCTTAATTATTTGTGGAAGGGCCCATGACAGAACCATCTGTCTGTGGAACGGCCTTATTCATTTGTGGTAGGGTCCATGACAAATCCATCTGGCTGTGGAACGGCCTTAATTATTTGTGGTAGGGTCCATATTTGATCCAGCTGGCTGTGGAACGGCCTTAATTATTTGTGGTAGGGTCCATGACAGATCCAGCTGGCTGAGGAACTGCCTTAATTATTTGTGGTAGGGTCAATGTTTGATCCAGCTGGCTATGGAACGGCCTTAATTATTTGTGGTATGGTCCATGACAGATCAATCTGGCTGTGGAACTGCTTTAATTATTTGTGGTAGGGTCAATGACAGATCCAGCTGGCTGTGGAACGGCCGTAATTATTTGTGGTAGGGTCCATGTTTGATCCAGCTGGCTGTGGAACGGCTATCCGTTGCAATGGGGGCCATGATAGACATAGATGGCTGTGGAGCTGCTTTTATTGTTAATGGCGGGAACCATGATGAAGACCAGTTGGGTGTAAAACTGTGTAGCTTATAAGAAACTTCAATTTAGGCAGCCATAAATAATCTCTGAAAATTGTGTAATTAAATAGTATCTTAAAAGCTGTTAAACAGAAACTTTAAACAAGGGAATAAATAAATAAAAATATAAAAATATAGATCGATCAAGAAAAAAAAAACAAGTAGTTCCGAGAAGAACTATACAGCCTATTTTCATATATCCTACTTATGTTAATTGCCTCTATCAACATACAAAATTTCAGTTTGATTGCTATAATAGATTCGTAGATATTGAGAACCGACTAAACATTGCGGATGATCGCCATGTTGGATTTGCATATATGTAGGTCTTAGAGTTATGTACTGTTACATGAAGATTTTTGTGTCTGTTTAGTATTCAAACTTTAATCGCATGATTAGGACACAAGAAGTAACAAAGAGATTTTAAAATTTCGCACAGCTGCCATCTTATGGGTATGGAAACAATTGAAAAATATTACATGCCAGTGAATTAACATTTGTATAAGGATTTACTGTACCAAGTTTCACTGCACTCGGATGGTTAAATTGCGAGAAACGACCATGTGAATATTTGTAATTCGCGTCGCCGCCATGTTGGATTTGTGATCACCAGGTTATTGAAAGTCCCATAGATGAACTTATGTTCATAGCCCCTATGAACATTAATACATTCATTTTGATTGGTGTAATAGATTCGTAGATATTGATATCCATCTAAATATTTCGGATAGCCGCCATGTTGGATTGTTATATGTATAGGCCATAGAGTCACGTACCATTAAAGGAAAATTATTGCGTAGGTTCATTATTCAAACTTTCACTTCGATCGCATGATTACGACTCAAGAAATAAAGATTTAATTTTAAAATTCGCATAGCCGCCATCTTGAGGTTATGTAAACAATTGAACTAAAGTAAATACCAGTGCATTGCAATGTGTATAGACATTTCCTGTACCAAGTTTCATTACGTTTGTATCATTAAATCGCGAGAAAGGTCTATTTAACATTTAACATTTAATTTTGTAGCTAACTGGTTTTTGAAAGTCTTATAGATGAACTTCCAGTAGTGCCTTTTATCTCCGTACAAAATTTCAGGGTAATACCGCTAATAGTTTCAGAGATATAGAATGCCTGTGAAGTATTTCGCACAGCCGCCATCTTGAGGTTAAGGAAACAATTGAACCAAGTTAGATGTCGGTGCATTACAATGTGTATAAACATACACTGTACCAAGTTTTATTGCGTTTGGTTGGTTAAATCACGAGAAACGTCTATTTAAAAGTCGCAACTTCGCTTGGCCGCCATGTTGGTTTTCTAGTTACCAGTTTTTCAAGAGTCAACTTCTAGTAGTTCCCTTTATCACCGTAAAAAATCCAGGGAGATATCGGTAATAGTTTCGGAGATATTGAATGCTGGTGAAATATTTCGCACAGCCACCATATTGGATTGGTGAGACGTAACAAAATTTGAAGGGCACGGTCAGGGTCGTCCGGAATAGTGCTATGAACTTACCGAGTTTCATTGAAATCGCCCCCCAGCCGTTTAGAAGTTATTAGGGGGACACACACACCATCACACACGCACACACACACAGACAGACACAAAAGGTGATCTCATAAGCCTATTTTTTCATAAATGAAAATAGGCTAAAAAGGAAAAGATACGAGCCTTACACTAGTCGCATATGATGTGTAACATCTGACATGTTATCCTACTCGTATACTACACAGCTTGGACATTCTTAAAATGTTAATTTACACTCCATTTTCATACTGGTACTATGTTGAATGTATAGATTGAATTGGAGATATGCTACTGTCACAATTCTTTGAACAAGCATCACATATTATGTTGTAAATTAAGAGGAGGAATGAAACCATAGTCTCTAGCCTATCTATAGACTACTGGAAATAATTTTCAATATAATCAAATTTCCCAACTCCTGCTTGGTGCAAACTATTGTAATTAAAATTAGATAAATCGTAATTTCATGTAGATTCTGTTAAAATGACGCATGTTGTTATGATAGATATCGGTAAAATCGATAATTCGGTAGCAAAAATAATTGCCGGGACTGGGGTTCGAACCTGATACCTCACGATTCGCAGACAAAGATGCTATCCAGGCAGCCATTACATCCAAAGAAAATTAGAGTACAAGACAGTTACTTATTTTCACGGCCGGCAATAGTATGCAAGTATTTTTATGCTCCATTAATATTTCGCTTCTTTTTGATAAATTTCCTGCGTGGAATTGAGTTTTAAATTAGTTATGAATACGCCTACTTGACAGTGAAGGGATTCCTGGAGTGGTCCATGAAATGCTAGCCCAGTTCCCGTATGAAAATATCGATATATATATTACATTGATCGCTGTATTACCGCAATGTGGGTTAATAACTGAATAGCCATTGTGCAGAAACATAATACCAGCTTTGCCGACTAATTATAATTTTTCATATTAAAGCATAGCATCATTTAAATACTGATACGAAGACTTAACATGTGGTTTGTGTTTCAATCAGTTGACACCAGAGTTCGCATGAGCGTTTACCGTTCAGTATGAAAGTGTTGAGCAAAGTTACACGCGGAGTGGATGCCCATCACTTTTATCCAGAGATTGAAAAACAGACTCTTAATAAATCATAATTGTTTTCAGCAGATATGATATAACGAATGTGTTTACACCAAAAAACGACAACTTGAAGATGATTTATTATAGAAATAGGTCTAATGGCGTCTCCAAACCTTGAAGTAATCCGTATGTGATATACATTTCACGTGGCCGACAGTGCGCCTTACACACTTCAGTCCGATCCACTTCCGTCCCATTTTTCAAAATCTCTCCCACAAAATATCCAGCAACCGAGTAATAATAATAATATCGAATGGCCTCGGGTGCCGGGTGCAAGCTTTGTAATTTGACACCCAGAGGGTAGCTTGCATGTCGAATTTCGTTGCTCCTTGAAGCACTATGAAAGTCAAGGAGGTTAGAAATCTAAGCTCCTTGAACACTATAGCGCTTTATAGTAGAGAAATGAGGAACTTTGTGTTGGCGGAAACTCCCGAGATTAATTTTGCCATTATGAACACGGCCTACTGAATTCAAATGGGTTCTTTGACATGCCAACATCGTATGACATGCGTGTTGTATTTTTGTCGCCTTTCAAAAATCACTTACCACGGCCAGAAGCGAACCTGCAACCTCGGAGTTAGTAGGCCGACACGCTATCCACTCACCCACCGTGGCAAGTGGAAGGATGTTACACATCAATAATTCCAAGTTTGTCCATCAAACATTTGATGTTGTTTTAAGGGGCCTAACATCTAGGTTATCGGCCTCAAACATTAACCACCTATCCTAAGGACAGTTTATGCTTTCAAAGATGCTCATAGTTGAATCTTTCACCCAAATTTTGAAGAATTTTCCTGCCGAAGTGCTAGAATTCTAACAAGTAGTTCCGTGAAGAACTATACAGCCTATTTACATATATCCCCCTCATGTTAATTGCCTCTATCAACATACAAAATTTCAGTTTGATTGCTGTAACAGATTCGTAGATATTGAGAACCGTCTAAATATTTCAGATGGTCGCCAGGTTGGATGTTTATTTTTGTACTATTACATTAAGAAATCTGTGTACGTGTGGTATTCAAACTTCAATCGCATGATTAGAACACAAGAAGTAAAAACGAGATTTTAAAATTACGCACAGCAGCCATCTTGTGATTATGCTAACAATTGAAATAAATTAGATGCCAGTGGATCAACATTTGTATAAGCATTTAATGTGCAACGTTTCACGGCACTCGGATAGTTAATTCGCGAGAAACGTCCATTTAAATATTTATACTTTGCGTCGCCGCCATGTTGGATTGGTGCTCACCAGGTTACTGAAAGTCCTATAGGTGAACATATGTTCATAGTCTCTATGAACATAAAAAAACAGTTTGGTTGCTGTAAAAGAATCATAGATATTGAGAACCATCTAAATATTTCGGAAGCTCGCCATTTAGGATTGTTATATGTATAGGCCATATAGGTACGTATCATTCAAGGACAATTATTGCCTAGGTTCATTATTCAAACTTTCACTTCGATCGCATGATTACGACACAAGAAATAAAAACTTAATTTTAAAATTTCGCACAGCCGCCATCTTGAGGTTATGTAACCAATTGAATGAAATTAGATGGCAGTGCATTACAATCTGCAAAAACATTTACTGTACCATATTTCACTGCGCTCAGAGAGTTAAATCACGAGAAAAGTCTATTAAAATATTTCAAATTCGCTTGGTCGCCTTGTTCGTTTGTACTTTACAGGTTTATGAAATATACATAGGTAAACTTGTATTAGTATCCTTTATCACCGTACAAAATTGCAGGGTGATATCTTCAATACTTTCGGAGATATAGAATATCAGTGAAATATTTCGCACAGCCGCCATTTTGAGGTTATGTAAACAATTGAACTAAATTAGACTCCAGTGCATTACAATGTGTATAAACATTTGCTGTACCAAGTTTCATTACTTTGGATAGTTAAATCGCGAGAAAAGTCTAATTAAAAGTCTCAACTTCGTTTGACCGCCATGTTGGTTGTGTAGTCACCAGGTTTTTGAAAGTCTCATATGTGAACTTCTAGTAGTGCCCTTTATCATCGTACACAATTTCAGGGCGATATCGGTAATAGTTTCGGAGATTTTGAATGCTAGTGAAATATTTCGCACAGCCGTCATGTTGGATTGGTGAGACGTAACAAAATTTGAAGGGCACGGAGGAGGTCGCCGGGAATAGTGCAATGAACTTACCGAGTTTCACTGAAATCGCTCCAGCCATTTAGATTTTATTAAGGGGACACACACACACACCTCACACACACACACACCCACATACGCACACACACACGGACAGAAGGTGATCTCATAAGCCTATTTTTTCAAAATTGAAAATAGGCTAAAAATCGAATATACGTACAAGACGTAATGTGTTCGATAACATTTAAAACAAGAAGTTCCGTGAAGAACTATACAGCCTACTTTTCATGCCAATGATTATTCTACAGAATATGAACCTATCTAGAATAATGACGAAATTAAGTTGCTAATATCGAAATTTCCAATTATTCGAAATACTGTATACCTGGCATAATGTATCCTAATAGAGCACTACAGTTGGCAGCCCTGATGACTGAATATATTCTTAGTTCCATCTCTTAAGGTACAAAATACAAAATTTGGTTGAAGTCCAATGAATATCATGGACGTTACATGCAGTTAAACATTGGATCTAACAGCGCGCGTAAAATCATGTTGGCAACAATGTCATGCATGTATTGGTCAGAAATAATCGGAAATAATATGATCTATTGTTGTGCCAATTTTGAATGAAATCCATTAGTTAGTATAGAAGTTACATGCATTTTAAATCTGGACCTATCAGCAGGCTTAGAATCATGTTGGCAGCACTGACGTATATTAGTTACTCCAAATTCGTCCAGAATGCCAGGTACTATACGTGTGCAAAGTTTAGAGCTATTGGCTTGCATACTTTCTGATATATTGATGTTAGGGTAACAAAAATAGGGACATCACATATTATCAGTTGGCAGCCCTGGTTGCTCCTTAGAATACGCATAGTCATATCTGTTATGGTACACATAGCACATACGAAATTTGGTTGAAATCCCAATGATAGTATGGAAGTTAAAGTTGGACCTGTCAGCAGGCTTAGAATCATGTTGGTAGCACTGACGTATATAAGTTACTCCAAATTAATATAGAATGGCAGGTACTATACGTGTGCATAGTTTAAAGCTGTCGGCTTGCATACTTTCTGATATATTGGTATTTGGATAAAATAAATTAGGAGCATTTATTAACAGTTGGCAGCCGTGGTACGTCTTAAGAATACGTTCAGTCATATCTGGTTATGTACACATACAACATATGAAATTTGGTTGAATTCCAATTGATAGTGTAGAAGTTATATGCATTTAAAAATTGGACCTATCAGGAGGCTTATAATCATTTTGGCAACACTGCCATGTTTGGCGTCCTGGAAATTAAACTGAAATATTATGATCTGTACGTGTGCCAATTTTGAAATAGCTCCCATTCATACTTTCCAAGATATCCAACATGGAGCTCAAATTTCAATTGCGATTTTTTAGCAGTTGGTAGCACTGACATCATTTTCAAATATGGCCGTGAGATATTCAGGTATAGATCTTTACTCCTACCAAATTTTGTTTCGATTGCTGCAGCCGTTTAGGAGTTGATAGGGGGGGGGACACACAGCCAGACAGACAGACAGACAGACAGACATTTGCCCGATCTCATAAGTCTACTTTTTCCTCATTTTTGCAAAATGTGAAAAGTAGGCTAAAAATAAAACTACAAACATTAACAAATAATGTGTAAAAATGAAATATGGAAGTAAAAATCATATAAAAATTAAAATAATATGATGATATTGTAAAAACAATTCGAAATTATTTAGTTAACGAATTCAATAAATTATCTAAATTAAATCTATAAGAACATATATTGAAAAAAAAAACATTAAAATTAGAGAAACAAAAAATAACATTATTAATATTATTACAATAATTATACAATACTAGCATTACCCGTCGCGGCTTCGCCCGGGAACATTCTAGTTATAAAGAGTACACTTAGCAAAATCTCAATCAAGAATGCTATGACTGATTTATCCTTGGTATGAATAATCAGGTCGCCTCCGTAGCGTAGCGGTCAGCATGGTTAGCTGCCGCCCGGAGGTCCTGGGTTCGATTCCCGGCTCTGCGACTAAATTTGAAAAGTGGTACTGAACCCTTCAGAATAGCAGTGTTTTATGCAAGCATCTTAGATCAAGGGGTCGCGTTCAGTTCATAGTGTGGTGTTTACGTCCGCCAAACAACGTGCTTTTATGAGGCAAGGGTTATAGGATAAAAACTATAATTAAGAAAGAAAGGAGACAAAACGTAAGATAATAACAAGATTTAATAACTAATTTGTGCATAAAAGAATAAAACAAACAATAATAAACAAAATCCTCCCTGAATTTTCCCCTGACAGGAATATTTATCACTTTGAGGAGTCAGATGGATCTCCCCTTTTCTAATAAAATGTGGATCCAAGTTCCACTACCTTGCATGTGAATTTATGTTCGCGTGGTGACTATCTACGAGAAATGAGTACTTGGATGATCATTAAACAGTTATCCTGATCTGATATTAACACTGACTAATTAACAAAGTATTAATTGTCATTTTAGGCTACAGCCTCCTAATATTTCCATGAGTTTGACTTTCTAAACAAATCTAGTTTTAACTTTATTATTGGGCGCCCGGTATCACATCTTAATTTTACTTTAATTTAAAAGACAACAACGTGAACCGTATTTTACATTGCAAACTCCTGATTTTAATTTATCTTTCACACATTTGGCGGTATCCACTTCGCCTCAATTACTTTTAATAAAATATCACTTCCCGGTGATTAAATACTGTCATATCTGCCTGCACTTGCGGCATGCCAGTTTTACTCAAATACGCCACTATTGACATGTGTAATCTCCCCGTTACACCACAGTGAATAGCCCCACCGTTGGCCGCCAGTTTTCACCTATGAACCCTTCAGAATAGCAGTGTTTTATGCAAGAATCTTAGATCAAGGGGTCGCGTTCAGTTCATAGTGTGGTGTTTACGTCCGCCAAACTACGTGCTTTTCTGAGGCAAGGGTTGTAGGATAAAAACTATAATTAAGAAAGTAAGGAGACAAAACGTAAGATAATAACAAGATTTAATAACTAATTTGTGCATAAAAGAATAAAACAAAACAATAATAAACAAAATCCTCCCTGAATTTCCCCTGACAGGAATATTTATCACTTTGAGGAGTCAGATGGATCTCCCCTTTTCTAATAAAATGTGGATCCAAATTCCACTATCTTGCATATGAATTTATGTTCGCGTGGTGACTATCTACGAGAAATGAGTATTGGATGATCATTCGTTCACAACGGGTTAACAGCCACAGTGCTCACGAACAATCATCTCGTAAATCAACGTTTATGGATATGGGCATAACATTAATAAAAATCCTTAAATCTAACTCTGACACACATATTACAACTCTACTATTTACAGGCATCTCTCTGAGACCCTTATTAGTGTAGTGACACACTTAACCAAATGAGCTGCCACCTTGGCCAGATACTCAACAACAAGGAAAAACAGCGCCGCACGTGACTCACGGGTCACTGATATGGAAAATAAACATAGAATAAACCAACAACAACAAACAACCTGAGTGGTTAAGATTACTTTATATTAACAAAATTGCATGTTAAGGAAACGCTTCGAAGGTTATCGTGTTTCGTAGGCAACTCCCATTTATTTAAACAATTTTACCATTGATCAGTTTCTCACATTTATATTTATTTTCAAGTAATTGGGAGCCAGACGTGCACTCCACTAAAGATGAGCTTGCTTGCGAAACTCAGCCAGCCCTTGTGACCACAACTCACCCTTTCCATAATACCAGTCATGTCCCCCTTCCAGTGTATATAAATAGCCGACCAGCTGGACTGTTATCTCAAGGAATCAACAACAACTAACATCTCCTCCAACTCAACATATGGTCAGACAATAATCACATATCCATAATTGTCCTCGCAAGGATACAATATGAATCTGGTACCAAGCTGACAGAAATCAGTCTCTGCTGAAGTTCCCGCTTGTAATACCACAAAAATATATTCACAATACACACATCTGGGACTGACATAACGCCTTTCACACGGGTCTGCTGAATTAGAGCTTGCAAACATTTAACACAATATTTAAAACTTACGATAGAGCTGAATACTCTTCGTCACAAATTACATTGCTCCAAAGGCAATAATCACACTGAATCTGATCAATAATAAATCTCAACAAAATTTAATTACCCTCCAATCTACTATATAATTATATTAATTCAGTCCTACTTCTGAAACACGACATATCTCCGAGAGACGTTTTTAACCGCACTTCGTAACATAGGCGAACACGGCCGTTCACCTAGATACGTTAGTTAACACAACACAAAGAAAAGAACCTTCCAAAAACTACAATTGTGCGAGCTGCTTCCAAGCAAAAATGTGTCAGATCAAAACTAAATATACTACATTAATCACACAAGCAAATTATTTACAAAAAATATGTCCCATAAACCATAAGTTAATTTAATAAATAATAAAATATTATTTTGTACTCATCTCTTTTTGTAGTCACCCGTCAAAGAACATCAGACGCCATTCCCCAACTGGATGGTTCTTTATCTCATATCAGCCATCTGGACGGAGTGTTGAGAATTCCAAACTTCCTCTGCATTCATCGATGTCATCCTTGCGCTGATACAAAAATTAGGTTATTATACACTTTATGTCTGACTACTAAATTCGCTTGTTCAGGTACTAAATTCCCTGTCACTGTTCGTTGGCGAATTATCGACGCTACTGCCCCTATAACTATAGTACTATGACTATCTATCACTGAATTTAACTTTACAATGAATATCTTGTGCCCTCGACACACAACATACAAGTCTATCTCTTCAGACGAACAGAATCAAAGTCCTGTGTCCTCGACACACGGAATAAAAGTCTACGTCCGTAGACGCACAGAATAATAATAATGTCTTGGCTCTTCGACACACTTATAAATGAACTGGCCCTTGGGTCTAGATGGAGGGGGATTTTATGTAAAAATTTCTCGAAATAATTGTGATACAGGAATGAAATAAATATCACTGAACTCGTAATATTGCACAGGTCAAGAATATGCCCATTAATCCTAGAATCGATCGTAGAGATTTTGTCTAGGCGATTTCCCGCGTGAATGCTAGCCGCCGCGTACCCCAGCCGGAGTTGGCGCGCAAGTAGGCATTCTCTTCTCATTGGTTCTCCACTTTCTGTAATTTGGCGGTTTCTAGTAGATCTTGGCGTCTTGGGAGTGTCTATTTTCTTCATCAGCCATTCACGTTACTGCATCATATTTCTTCTAGGCGCGAATAACACAATGAACATACCAGAACCATGTCTCACCGCGCGTCGCTTCTAAAATTGAGGTAGCCACACCTGTCCTTATGATACATCGCTCTGCTATTTATTTTCATAGCTCAAGTATTTAGCCTTTTGTTAAACTGTTGCAGGTATGTCCCTACTGTCTCCAACAAATGCTTGAAATTTCCTCATCACTGTCTGGCTACTTTCATGATGCTGGTTGAAATATTTATTAATTGAAGAAATAAAAAGTAGAATCATTTAACCAACATAGGGTAAAGGGTTCAGTACGAAGAATGTAACGTGGTCTACTCAGCCTCGGGTGGCCCCAATGGGTAGAGGGGGTTCGATTCCCCCTCAGCAATCGTCGAAGTGGTTTTCCGTGGTTTCCCGCTTCGTCTTCGGGCAAATGCCGGGATGGTACCTTCTTCAAGGCCACGGCCGCCTCCTTCCCTCTTCCTTGCCTATCCATCCTACCCATCCCTTACCTTCCCTCATGAGGCCCCTGTTCGCTTTGCAGGTGAGGCCGCCTGGGCGAGGTGCCAGTCCCACCTCACCAGTTGTATCCCTTCCAATTCGATGTTCCCAGCTCTAGGACACTGCCTGTAGAGGCGGTAGTGGTGAGTTCCCTCGCTGAGTCCGTGGGTTCCATCAACCTGGAAGGTAAACGACTAAAAATAAAATAAAAAATGAATAATCAGACTTTATCAATTCAGCTACTGGTGCTGTGGTTAGGGGTTTGTCATTCCTTCATAGGTATATCAGAGCGAAGTTAGTTATCTAGGAATATCACAGACACTGTTAATTTAAGGGCCTTTAAATATGGTTTTCGGAGATCCTTTATAGTCGGGTGAAAAAGACCTTTCCTACCACACTCACCCGTGAAAATTGTGTGAAAACATTCTAGAGTGCCCCTTGACCCCCTTAAGGGCATTATACTGTATGTATTGATGAATTTTATAGCTTAATTTGGTTCAGTGATGACCTTATAACCGTCTGGAAACGTTCACAGTAATGTAATAATTGGAATTACATTGCGTCTTACAGAAATAGATGGACCTGTGGGATTCTGTTACCATGGTTACCGTATTGCATTCTTTCATTATTTCATTGTAAATATACATGTTTTAAGGTATTTATTTAATTGTGAGGCATTTAAAGAGTAAGTGAGTGCGTTTCGCTTACGCATTGGGTTATGCTGAACCTGTAGGTACCCCATATGTGTAGGTTGGTGTTAATGGGACCTTATTTTCGGTACAAAACTGGAATGGGACCTTAGCAGAATAATATAGGGAGGGATTAGATAAAGCATTAAGTATGAAATAAACTCAGTGTTACCACGATAACGACATACCAAATCTGTTAAATGTGGGAATAACTGCTCCCGAGAGAACGTGTGACAAAATATTGGTAGCAGAGTAGAGATCACTTCAGTGAAATCCCATCATAAATATGTGAAGCGAGATGCGCTCTCTCTGCGAGTAGTTCTGCTTTACCCTCTGTCAAGCTCGATATTCAACTCCGTCTCGCTTTTAATTCGCACTTCTCGATCCCTGCTGTCCCCAAGGGGTATCCCGCTCCTGAACCTCATTTTTCCCGTCATGTCTGCATGTAGGAAGTGTCACGCGCTTTTGTTCACCTCCCTCGCTGGAAATATCTCATCATAGTCTACTTACAGACAGAATCGTCATCTCTTGTGCCATAAATGTAGGAGCGAAAATCAGGCAAGATGCTAATCAAGTAAACGTGTCCTCGGCAGAGTCTTGACAACACCCCTGAGAAACTAATTTTTGACGTAGGCACGCCCATAAATTTGGTATAATATTAAGATACCAACTGTTATTCGTAAACCTTCAGTCGGCGGGAACAATATCTAATAGATAACACATTATTGTATAAATGTAAATGTAAACATCTTGGTCGACACGCCTGAGGATTTGAATGAGTTTTTGAATGGTATGGACTCCGTCTTGAGGAAAGAATTCATGATGAAAATTAATAAATGTAAAACACAAATATTCAAATGCAGCCGAAATAAATCAGAAACCTCTATGGAGATCAAATTGGCAGGTGAAAAGCTGAAGGAAGTAGGAGACTTCTGTTACTTTGGAAGCAAAATAACCAGTGATGGACGAAGCAAAGAGGATATAAAATGTGGGTTGGCTCAGGCATGGAAAGAATTTCTACAAAAAAAGGAATCTATTGACATCGAATATAGATTTAGGTATTAGGATGTCATTTTGAAAGCCTTTATCTGGAGCGTGGCGCTCTATGGAAGTGAAACTTGGACTATTGGTGCAGTAAAATAGAGGAGAATTGAAGCGTTTGAAATGTGGTGTTACAGGAGAATGATGAAGATCAGATGGGTAGATAGGGTTACAAATGAAGAGCCGAGTGGGAGAGGAGAGATGATTCTGGCGACTGCTAATGAAGAGAAGGGATAGGTTGGTAGGACACATATTAAGACACCCAGGAATAGCAAGCTTAGTTATGGAAGCAAGGGTCGAGGACAAGGACTGTAGGGGTAGACCAAGGTTAGAATTTGTTAAACAGATTGCCTCGGAGGTAGAGTGTGGTAGCTATGTAGAGATGAAACGATTAGTTCAGGACAGGGAGGAATGGAGAGCTGCATCAAACCAGTCAAGAGACTGAAGATCAAACAACAAACATCAGTACTCTGATCAGGGCCTGGTGATGACTGCTTGAAGGTCGAAACGCGTGATCCTAAGAATTGTCCCTTTATAACAGTGAACATAAACTAAACATGTAAATTTTTTCCACGAGTATTCTTTACATTTTATATACGAAGGGCGCACTCTATTGGTTTACATCAGTTGTTACGTCCAGCTTCTCAACATAATCTCCTTTTAACTTTATTCACTTTTGCCATCGATGTGTCAGTCTCTCCAGACCTTCCTGAAACCATTCTTTCGGAGTGCTGCGTGCCCTTGCCTTGACAGCTGTGTCCAGTTCTGCAAAATCCGCAATGGAAGCATAGGGTCAGTCCACCGCCAAAGAAATGTCGAACAGTGACATCAGTTGGCAAGCGAATGGCGACAGTGTTCTGGGACACAAAGGGCATCATCCTCATTGACTGGCTGGAATTGGGGGCCACGATTATCAGTACAGAAAATGTGGCAACCCTTAAGCGCTTACGTCGTGCCATTCAAACTAAGCGGCCAGGAAAATGGGCTAAAGGTGTGCTTCTGCAACATGACAATGCCCGCCCCCACACTAGCCGAGAGACCACCACTGCCATTGATCAAATGGGATTCACGGTGCTGCCACACCCACCATACTCTCCCGACTTGGCACAAAGTGATTATCACCTGTTCGGGAACATGAAGAAACCTCTGGACACAGCTGTCAAGTCATGGGTATGCAGCACTCTGAAATAATGGTTTCAGAAAGGTCTGGACAGACTGACACACTGATGACAAAAGTACATAAAGTTACAAGGAGATTATGTTGAGAAGGTGGACTTAACAACTGATGTGTAATGTACTTCACTTGGGTAGAAAGAAATGAAGAGTAAACAATATCGTACCCGCTCGTAATTTAAGAATTTCCTGTAGGCTTAATCTACCATCAGGCGACTTCTGGCTCCGCGAAGCCCATTCAGTTTCAGGTAAAACCCGCTAGCAAGCCAGTCGTGCTGACTCAGTGGCACACTGATATTCAGACTAACTTGGAATTATCTCGTCTGAATGAGATACTATGTCCGCTCGACTACAGGAGATTTCCGTGTGTAGTAGTACAACTCGTATCTCCCGAGTTATTATATAACATACTAGCAGTAGTGCCCGGCTTCGCCCGGTGGATTTATTTGTTTTACAGAACTGGAGCGCTCAAGGATAAGGATCGGAAAATGAAAGTAAATTTGAAAGCACCAACGCTTATTGCAGCTGATAACCAACACCATCGCCCGTGTACAGAGGCATACTATTGTCATGCTGATAGCTGTTTTAAGGGGCCTAAGAAATATTTTTGTACTAATTACTCCCCGTAACTGCAATTTATAAGCAGCTCGCAATTCTGCACCAGAACACGGCTAGGGGCGACGTGATGCGGCCCGCATTACATGGCAACAATAAACTTCGGTATTATTAAAGCCGTTCTGGAGCGCTTGTTCTTCCAACTTACTGAACAAAAATCAATCTTTAAGGTTACCTGAGTGGTGTAGCCTAATGCTAGATAGCCTAAACTATTCCTCTTGAATCTGGCTATCATATACAAAAATAATTTTTCGAATCGGACTGGTAGTTCCAGAGATTAGCGCGTTTAAACACATAAACAAACAAACACTTCAGCTTTATTATATTAGTACAGAAGTATAGATCGAAATTCCTGTTTCCGATTGTACAACACAGACATCAAAGACTAAGCCGGAATAACTTTGCATTGAGAAAAAAATATGTAGTGTGTGCAACCATGATGCGCGGCGATATTTGGGCGTGACAACGTCTTCTGGGATTGATTTCTTTAAACTGTCGCTTTTGCGAAATTTCAGCTTCGTATATATTTTAATAATGTATTTTTCGGAACGGAAAGTTCACAGGCGAGTTGCACTTCCTGGGAAACTCCAAACACAACCACTCTTCTCTGAAGTTTCAACATAACACGACTCGACAGTTTGCTGCTGGCTGTATCTGGGGGTAATTAGCTCGCCCGCTAGCAAGGCTGTAACTGGGGTGATAGGCTCGATCATATTCAGCTCGTAAACTGTTGCCTCAGTATTGTTGGAAGAAATGAAAACGTAAAAACCCTTATAGTGGGCGATGTATTGAAGATAGAGATATGCTCTCGCAGACCTCTTTGTAGAACTTTTCATGCTGAACGATTCTTACACTCATAGTATATAGATATGTTTAACGATTTGCCCAGCGTAAGCTTAAAAAAAAAAGCGCACGGATGCAACGCGTTTTACTCGACTTTTTCACTGCTCGGCTTCCTTTGATCATAATTAAACTACAATATTTTCCTTTACAGGATGGTGAAACCCACATCAAAATCAATCCAGAGTTTCACCCGTGACATCCAAAAACGACAGTGGCGACACACGAGCGCAGAAACAAAAGAGAGAGAGAGTGTTGCAGCAGAAGAGAGAGAGAGAGAGATAGCGTTCCAGCAGAAGAGAGAGAGAGAGTGAGCGCAGCAACAGAATAGAGAGAGAGAGAGAGAGAGCTCGCAGCAACAGAATAGAGAGAGAGAGAGAGAGAGAGCTCGCAGCAACAGAATAGAGAGAGAGAGAGAGAGCTCGCAGCAACAGAATAGAGAGAGAGAGAGAGAGAGCTCGCAGCAACAGAATAGAGAGAGAGAGAGAGAGAGCTCGCAGCAACAGAATAGAGAGAGAGAGAGCTCGCAGCAACAGAATAGAGAGAGAGCGCGTTGCAGCAGAAGAGAGAGAGAGATAGCGTTCCAGCAGAAGAGAGAGAGAGATAGAGAGAGAGAGAGCGTTGCAGCAGAAGAGCGAGAGAGAGAAAGAGCGTTGTAGCAGAAGAGCGAGAGAGAGAGAGCGTAGCAGCAGAACAGAGAGAGATAGCGTTGCATCATAAGAGAGAGAGAGAGCGTTGCAGAAGAAGAGAGAGAGAGAGCGCAGCAACAGAACAGAGAGAGAGAGAGCGTTGCAGCAGAAGAGAGAGAGAGAGGTAGCGTTCCAGCAGAAGAGAGAGAGATAGAGAGAGAGAGCGATGCAGCAGAAGAGCGAGAGAGAGAGAGCGTTGCAGCAGAAGAGAGAGAGAGAGCGTTGCAGAAGAACAGAGAGAGAGAGAGAGCGTTGCAGAAGAACAGAGAGAGAGATAGAGTGTTGCAGAAGAAGAGAGAGAGATAGAGCGTTGCAGCAGAAGAGAGAGAGATAGAGCGTTGCAGCAGAAGAGAGAGAGCGTTGCACCAGAAGAGCGAGAGAGAGAGCGTTGCAGCAGAAGAGAGAGAGAGAGCGTTGCAGCAGAAGAGCGAGAGAGAGAGCGTTGCAGCAGAAGAGAGAGAGAGCGTTGCATCAGAAGAGAGAGAGAGCGTTGCAGCAGAAGGGAGAGAGCGTTGCAGCACAAGAGCGAGAGAGAGAGCGTTGCATCAGAAGAGAGAGAGAGCGTTGCAGCAGAAGAGAGAGAGCGTTGCAGCAGAAGAGAGAGAGAAAGCGTTGCAGCAGAAGGGAGAGAGAGAGAGCGTTGCAGCAGAAGAGAGAGAGAGAGAGCATTGCATCATAAGAGGGAGAGAGCGTTGCAGCAGAAGAGAGAGCGATAGAGAGAGAGCGTTGCAGCAGAAGAGAGAGAGGGAGCGTTGCATCATAAGAGAGAGAGAGTGTTGCAGCAGAAGAGAGAGAGAGCGTTGCAGCAGAAGAGCGAGAGAGAGAGCGTTACAGCAGAAGAGAGAGAGAGAGCGTTGCAGCAGAAGAGCGAGAGAGAGAGCGTTGCAGCAGAAGAGAGAGAGAGAGCGTTGCAGCAGAAGAGAGAGGGATAGAGCGTTGCAGCAGAAGAGCGAGAGAGAGCGTTGCAGCAGAAGAGAGAGAGAGAGCGTTGCAGCAGAAGAGAGAGAGAGCGTTGCAGCAGAAGAGCGAGAGAGAGAGCGTTGCAGAAGAAGAGCGAGAGAGAGAGTGTTGCAGCAGAAGAGCGAGAGAGAGAGAGCGTTGCAGCATAAGAGAGAGAGAGAGCGTTGCAGCAGAAGAGAGAGAGACAGAGCGTTGCAGCAGAAGAGCGAGAGAGAGAGCGTTGCAGCAAAAGAGAGAGAGAGAGCGTTGCATCAGAAGAGAGAGAGAGCGTTGCAGCAGAAGAGAGAGAGAGCGTTGCATCAGAAGAGAGAGAGAGCGTTGCAACAGAAGAGAGAGAGAGCGTTGCAGCAGAAGAGAGAGAGAGCGTTGCATCAGAAGAGAGAGAGAGCGTTGCAACAGAAGAGAGAGAGAGAGAGCGTTGCATCAGAAGAGAGAGAGAGCGTTGCAGCAGAAGAGAGAGAGAGCGTTGCAGCAGAAGAGAGAGAGAGCGTTGCAGCAAAAGAGAGAGAGAGAGCGTTGCATCAGAAGAGAGAGAGAGCGTTGCAGCAGAAGAGAGAGAGAGCGTTGCATCAGAAGAGAGAGAGAGCGTTGCAACAGAAGAGAGAGAGAGCGTTGCAGCATAAGAGAGAGAGAGCGTTGCAACAGAAGAGAGAGAGAGCGTTGCAACAGAAGAGAGAGAGAGCGTTGCAGCATAAGAGAGAGAGAGAGCGTTGCAGCAGAAGAGAGAGAGAGAGCGTTGCAGCAGAAGAGAGAGAGAGAGCGTTGCAGCAGAAGAGAGAGAGACAGAGCGTTGCAGCAGAAGAGCGAGAGAGAGAGCGTTGCAGCAGAAGAGAGAGAGACAGAGCGTTGCAGCAGAAGAGCGAGAGAGAGAGCGTTGCAGCAGAAGAGAGAGAGAGAGCGTTGCAGCAGAAGAGAGAGAGAGCGTTGCAGCAGAAGAGAGAGAGACAGAGCGTTGCAGCAGAAGAGCGAGAGAGAGAGCGTTGCAGCAGAAGAGAGAGAGAGAGCGTTGCAGCAGAAGAGAGAGAGAGCGTTGCAGCAGAAGAGAGAGAGACAGAGCGTTGCAGCAGAAGAGCGAGAGAGAGAGCGTTGCAGCAGAAGAGAGAGAGAGCGTTGCAGCAGAAGAGTGAGAGACAGAGCGTTGCAGCATAAGAGAGAGAGAGAGAGAGCGTTGCAGCAGAAGAGAGAGAGACAGAGCGTTGCAGCAGAAGAGCGAGAGAGAGAGCGTTGCAGCAAAAGAGAGAGAGAGAGAGAGCGTTGCAGCAGAAGAGAGATAAAACGATATCATCAGTAACACGAACGTCTCTGTATTCCAACAATATATTTAACGTCGTCACGTCAAAACAACAATATCTGCTTTAATCACTTCGCGACAAACAAGTCAAATGAATTCAATTGTAATAAGTAGGGCCCGGCTTAAACCTTCACTTTCACGAAATTTGGTTGAAATCAAATTGGTAGTATAGAAGTTACATGTATTTAAAAATAGGTCCTATCAGCTGGCTTAGAATCATGTTGGTAGCACTGACGTACATACGTTACTCCAAATTAATCTAGAATGTCAGGTACTATACATTTGCATAGTTTAAAGCTGTCGGCTTGCATACTTTCTGGTATATTGGTATTTGGATAAGAAAATAGAGAGAGAGAGCATTTATTAACAGTTGGCAGCCCTGGTGGCTTTTAAGAATACGCTCAGTCATATCTGTTTATGTACACATAATACATAGGAAATTTGGTGAAATCCAATTGATAGTGTAGAAGTTATATGCATTAAAAATTGGGCCATCAGCAGGCTTAGAATCATTTTTGGCAACACTGCCATGCATGGCAGTTGGTAGCACAGACATCATTCTCTAATATGGGCTTGAGATATTCAGGTATAGATCTTTACTCATACCAAATTTGGGTTCGATTGCTACAGCCGTTTAGGAGTTGATAGGGGGGGGGGGCACACACACCTAGACAGACAGACAGACAGACAGACAGAAGGACAGATAGACAGACAGAAGGACAGACTGACAGACAGACACACATTTTCCCGGATCAATCTCATAAGTCTCCTTTTTCCTCATTTTTACAAAATGCGAAAAGTAGGCTAAACATCAGAGTGATATCAGTAACGGTTTCGGAGACATGCGAATAGAATGTCGATGAAATATTTCGCGCGGCCGCAATGTTGAATTAATGAAATGAATTACGTATGGCAATATGCAATAGTGATCCAAGCACCAAATTACCAAACGGAGATATTGAGCAATTTGTAAACCACCTCATTATAAAATCTGCGCAACAGGTATCGTCTCCGAAACTTAGGGAACATTGAGTAAAGGTGTACATTTTAGTACAATTGTGTTACATCCTCAAACTATTATAACATTATGTCGTGGTATGGCAATAATGTCACTTGGATCATTCACACTTCACTACCTGCAATTGGTATTATACAGTACTAGCATTACCCGTCGCGGCTTCGCCCGCGAATATTCAAGTTGCAAAGAGTACACTTAGCAAAATCTCAATCATAAATGCTGTGACTGATTTATCCTTGGTATGAATAATCAGACTTTATGAATTCAGCTACTGGTGCAGTGGTTAGGGGTTTGTCATTCCTTCATAGGTAGCCTATATCAGAGCGAAGTTAGTTTTCTGGGAATATCACAGACACTGTTAATTTAAGGGCCTTTAAATGTGGGTTACGGAGACCCTTTATAGTCGGGTGAAAAAGACTTTCGTACCACACTCACACGTGAAAATAGCGTGGAAAAAAATCAAGTATGTCCCTTGACCACTTTAAGCGCAATAAAATGTATGCATTGATGAACTTTTCATCTTAATTTGGTTCGGTGATAACTTTATAACCGTCTGGAAACTTTCACAGTAATGTCATAATTGAAATTGCATTGCGTATTATGCCAGTTGCTCACGGTAAAATGTTTCTTAAAATTTATTTTACAACTAATTTGATAAAAATTTGACGAAAGCAAGCTGTGTTCTTCACGGTAAAGTTATTTTATAAAATTCGTGGATGTATCAGGATCGCCATCTACCGATAAACTTCTGAACCAAGAATCAGCTATTCAACACACATTGTTTTGAGAGTATGGCTCCAACAAACAAAGCAAAAATTGCAAAAATTGCTGCTTTAGCTACAATTATATGTCGCACAGTGGTAAAAAGGAAGAAAAGAAATGCTAGGAAATCTTGGACTGGGGAATGGATAAAAAGAAGAGAAGAGTAGAGGAATGCTGTCCTTGGTCGAAAATGAGATGAGGTTAGAAGATCAGAATTCTTATAGGATTTTTTTAAGAATGGAGGAAAGCAGTTTTAAAAACTCCTAGATTTTGTTGGTCCCAAAATTATTCGACAGGACAATAAAATGAGGCAAGCCATTTCTCCTGAAATGAGACTGCAAGCGAGTCTGAAGCCCATTTATCTTCGCCTTCACATCAGCCTGGCTTGTGTTCGGCTGAATTTGTGAAACATATTCGGCGATTGAGATTTCTGCCTCCCTTCTTGCATTTCTACTGTGGTATATGGGCGTTTTAACCTCATACAAACACTGATATTTCTGGTACTCGTCCAGTAAAACACTAACAGTTTCCTTAGTCCAGCCGGAGCCTGCCATTTTCGAAGTGTTTGTTCACTAGCGAGCTTCACAATCTTCTCACCACGTGGCGCTAGCATCATCGTCATGTGAGCTTCCCTGATTGGTTCGTTTCGTAAAATTAATTTTACGGAATAGAACATGTCCTATTTTATGGAAAGTTTTATCAAAGGTTTCATAAAACTTGAATTTGACCGTGAGCAACAGAAATTTTATAAAATTAAATTATTGTACAATAAATTTGAAGGAAAATTTTACCGCTAGCAACGGGCATTACAGAAATAGATGGACCTGTGGGATTCCGCTACCATGGTTACCGTGTTGCATTCTTTCATTATTTCATTGTAAATATACATGTTTTAAGGTATTCATTTAATTGTGAGGCATTTAAAGAGTAAGTGAGTGCGTTTCACTTACGCATTGGGTTATGCTGAACCTGTAGGTACCCCATATGTGTAGGTTGGTATTAATGGGACCTTAGCTGAATAATATAAGGAGGGATAAGGTACCATTTGGAATATTCCTGGAGAAGAAATGGAACTGAGGTGGGAATCGAACCCACCACTATTCTCATGAGGAAAACTTGACCTCATTACATAGGGACCTGTCATTTATGCGCTAAAAACAACTATAATATTCATGCAATTATGCTTTTAAGAATGTAGAAAATATGCATTAAAATTGAACAAGTGGTTCCGTGAAGAACTATACCGCCTACTTTCATATATCCTACTTATGTTAATTGCCTCTATCTGCATACAAAATTTCAGTTAGATCGCAGTCATAGATTCGTAGATATTGAGAACCGACTAAATATTGTGGATGGACGCCATGTTGGATTTTTATATATGTAGGTCCTAGAGATATGTACTGTTACGTGAAGATTATTGTGTACGTGTGGCATTCAAACTTCAATCGCATGATTAGGACACAAGAAGTAAAAACGGGATTTTTAAATTTCGCACAGCTGCCATCTTGTGGTTATGGAAATAATTGAAATAAATTAGATGATAGTGGATTAACATTTGTGTAAGGATTTACTGTACCAAGTTTCACTACACTTGGATGATTAAATTGCTTGAAAAGTCCATGTGTATATTTATACCTCGCGTCGCCGCCATGTTGGATTTGTGATCACCGGGTTATTGAAAGTCCTATAGGTGAACTTATGTTCATAGCCCCTATGAACATTAAAAAATTCAGTTGATTCGTAGATATTCGGAGCCGTCTATATATTTCGAATGGCCGCCATATTGGATTGTTATATGTATAGGCCATAGAGTCATGTACCATTAAAGGATAATTATTGCGTAGGTTCATTATTCAAACTATCACTTCAATCGCATGATTACGACACAAGAAATAAAAACTTAATTTTGAAATTTGCACAGCCGCCATCTTGAACTAAATTAGATACCAGTGCATTACAATGCGTATAAACATTTCCAGTACCAAGTTTCATTGCGTTTGAATCATTAAATCGCGAGAAAGGTCTATTTTAAGTTATCAACTTCGCTTAGTCGCCATATTCGTTTTGTAGTTAACCGGGTTTTGAAAGTCTTATAGATGAACTTCCAGTAGTGCCCTTTATCTCCGTACAAAATTTCAGGGCGGTACCGATAATAATTTCAGAGATATAGAATGACGGTGAAAAATTCGCACAGCCGCCATCTTGAGGTTATGTAAACAATTGAACGAAGTTAGATGTCGGTGCATTGCAATGTGTATGGACATATACTGTACCAAGTTTTATTGCGTTTGGTTGGTTAAATCGCGAGAAACGTCTATTTAAACGTCGTAAATTCGCTTGGCCGCCATGTTGGTTTTGTAGTAACCAGGTTTCCAAAAGTCACATAGGTGAACTTCTAGTAGTTCCCTTTATCACGGTACAAAATTCCAGGGTGATATCGGTAACAGTTTCGGAGATATTGAATGCTCGTTAAATATTTCGCACAGCCGTCATGTTCGTTTGCTGAGACGTAACAAAATTTGACGGGCACGGTCGGGTTCGCCTGGAATAGTGCTATGAACTTACCGAGTTTCATTGACATCGTTTCAGCCGTTTAGAAGTTATTAGGGGGGGGGGCACATACCATCACACAGACAGACACTCGGACAACAGATCTCATAATCCTAGGATAAAATATGCACTTAACAATCTTATTCACTCTTCTTTGCCGTAATATGTACAGTCGGGTTTGCAGGTAGTTCAATTTTTTTTTTTTTTACCACATTTCACTTCCTTCGAGCATATTTCGCAACAGACGACACCGCCATCAGTTGCATAATCACTATTACCTGACACCCACTGATTTAATAAATACTTTCTGCTGCTCTTCAGGCATTTTGAGGCAGAATGCTTGCGTGAAATACTGTTATCTGTTGCTCAGAAAGTGGCTTACAAGGGATGTCCAACACGCAGGCGAAACCAATGTTGTTCCAGGTGTTTTAAAAGATACTGTATATGCTAAAATATGTTGTTATGTTCATAATATGCAATCAATGCAATAAACTCACGAAATATGCATTTATGTTCGACAATGTCGAAATGTAAATATTATATGTCAGAAAACTGTATCATAATGAGGCTCATTAAAACACTATTTTTCATTATCAAACAGTTTCTCCCACCAATCAGAGCTCAACAAACAGTTGTGTGACCAATTAGGTAAGGATAGCATCGCACCTGCGCTGACTTTCACGGCTTTCGACTTTAATTCCACTGCGTGACCTAGTGTCATAGTAGAGTAATCGGAGGAGGCCATGGTCAAATACAAGGCATTCTCTGCGTCCCATGCTCAGTACATAAAACTGGCGAAATATCGACAGATATTTATAATTAATTTATAATTATGTCCGGACATAAAATAGTTATAATTATCGTCGAACATAAACAGTCGTATGCAACTCGCCTATAATGGTTGCATGATGTAGCCTACTATTTTATATAATTACAGCCCTCACTCCAGAATAATGGGCATGGTGGCTCAGCGGTCAAACTGTTGGCCTCTCACCAAGGTGGACCGGGTTCGATTCCCCATCAATGCATGTGAGATTTTCGAAGTGAAATGCCATGTCCTGTGGTTCGGATTCCACGTAAAAAGAGGTCCCGTGGCTCATGATCGCATGATTAACGGTCACGTAAAACTAGAAGCTTCCTTCCTTTCACTCCAGAATAATGAAATATCTTGGCATAGCCGGGAACCGAACCCGGAAATCAATCTCTATCGGTAGTCAAGGAAAGCACGCATACATCACAGGGGTTGCTCATTACGATAAGTGGGTGGTGTGGTCGATATCGAGGTTAAGAGTCGATAGTGTGCGGCGATAAACACCATTAGATAGATTAGTCTCACCTGGCACTGCATTAGCCGCAGTGATTTCGTACAACATTCATTACTGCCTAGGGACAGATGACCTTGCGGTTCCTGCATTGTCTCAAATATCCTAACATTAACAGGTGTGAAGCAAGGCTGCAACTTATCACCCATACTTTTCAATCTCTACATTGAACAAGCAATGAAGGAAATTGGAGAAAAATTTAAAGTGGGAGTGATGATTCAAGGAGAAATAATTTCAACTCTGAGATTTGCTGATGACATCGTCATCTTGGCCGACACGCCTGAGGATTTGAATAAGTTTTTGAATGGTATGGACTCTGTCTTGAGGAAAGAATTCATGATGGAAATTAATAAAAGTAAAACACAAATATTCAAATGCAGCCGAAATAAATCAGAAACCTCTATGGACATCAAATTGGCAGGTGAAAAACTAAACGAAGTAGGAGACTTCTGTTACTTAGAAAGCAAAATAACCAGTGATAGACGAAGCAAAGAGGAGACACAAAGTAGGTTGGTTCAAGCAAGGAAAGCATTTCTACAGAAAAGGAATCTGTTGACATCGAATATAGATTTTGCTATTAGGAAGTCATTTTTGAAAGCCTTTGTCTGGAGCGTGGCGCTCTATGGAAGTGAAACTTGGACTATAAGTGCGTGCGGGTTGCCTATGATCGGCAATAGGTTACAAAGTTTGGCAATGGGAGAAAAATGACGTGATGTGGGTTGCCTATGCATTGGTGTACATACTAGAGGCTGTTACCTTTTTTGAAAAAAATTTGGTCTCGTTTCCCACCCTACCAATGAATTTCCATCCAACCTGCTGTTTTGGGCTCCATTTCAGGCCTTAAGCTTCATTTTGATCCAACTCTGAAAACTCTGCCATGACGCGTTACGCGTCCAAACAGGGAGGGTTGAGGGTGCAAAAATGTCAACTTTGGGGGATGGAATGTCAATCAAATATCGGAAGGGGTTGATTTCGTGTCACCACTACTTCTAAGGACCTTTACAGCCCTTTCAGCGATTAAGACCTCATTTCAGCCCTTAAAAAGGGCCTGATTCGAAAAATCATACGAAAGGGGGTAGCAAGGGAAGGGGTGGCGACACAGGCGCAGGTCCTCTTTTGAAACGTTAGGGGAAGACCCCCCCCCTCATTAGCAGCACTGATAAAAATCTCGATTTAAACCTTCCTTAGGGGTGAATCAAGACGGGGTGGTTTGGTCCCTTGCCAGTTGAGGGTGTTAGGAGGGGTGAACATTGCCGGAGGCCTTAAGAACTTACTGCAATCAGCAACTGAGGACGGTGTGCAGGTTTTCAGGTGGTTAAACACATCCGGTACTTTCTCAGGCGCCCCCAATGGTAGTCCATGTTTAGGGGATGATGAAGGGGGTTGAAAATCCAAACGTCAAATGTAACGATTTCAACGTGTTCGTGGAACCTTAAGAGCAAGACTCATTCATTTTCGACTGCTTTGGCAACCTGCGACAAGTCCTACAGCGTTTTTCGCAAACTTCAATTTACGGTTTGCAAAAATGGGCTGGTTTTGGGGGCGCTATCCCGAAACTACACAAGTTGGGGAGTTGTGCTGAAGCATGTGCTTGGTAGGCGTCGGGGCAAACGTCATACTGAGATTTCGACCTTGTGCAGTCAACTTTCCAAATTTGGTGGCCTTTGAAAAAAGTGGTGCTTTAATTTTTTTGAGCAGTATATTATATTTATACTTCCGTGTCCGGGAGACACACTAAATTCTTCCTTTCCAGAACTCTGCTGCTCTTATCCTTCAGTCTGTGGTCAACATAAGGTCTTCCTGGCTGCTGGTGGCATTAAGATCTTGGCATTGAGCAGGTGTTGTGGAGTCTGAATTTCTCCACAGTCACATCTTGGATCTTCTGCATAACCCCACTTCACAAGGTTGCTACGACACTTAGGCACTAATGTTCTCATCCGGTTTAAGGACCTCCAGGTGGTATAAGGCAAATGGGGTGTTACCGAGCTCCGCTAATGAGTTCTCACCACGGGGGTCAATTAGGAACATCCTATCAGGGGAAGTTGCCTGTGGCGTGTTTCACTGCCCCCCACTCCAAACTGGACGTGGTAGTAAATGTTGTCGGAATGTGTCAACCTGCGCTGATCTTCACTACCTACTCGATATCTCAAACACTTATTTCATACCACACATTAGAAATTTTAGGCGTTATTCCAGATTTTCCTTTAAAGCTCAAGTGCAATAATTTTCTTTGTGTTTCAGAGTTACTATACAGATCAATATGCACATTAATCATGGTACAAGGTTCGTGATTGTGAGACCCACATTACAAAGTTACCGCCATTTGTAAATAAATGGGAAGAACATTCCTTGTTTGTACACCTCCACTTTTGGTCCCGTTTTGACAACTCACACTTATGAAATGTATAGTTTCCTGTAATTCGCAACCCTCCACTTCTTTGACTGTATATGGATAACATGTTAGCTGCAATGATTATGTCTACGGAAACCCCAGGGGGTCCAGCTGTCGGTCAACTCATAGCTTAACCAACATTTCAGGAGAAGTTGCCTACCCCCACTCTCTTCCCAAACCCATTAGCGTGAGCTGACTGGACTGTCTGGGTTCAACCTAATTAGCGGAGTTCGACCATCCCGGGCAAATGACTACCACTGCTCAGTTCTTCTTTAGGGCAAACCCCTCTGGTACTATTTGTTAACTGAGTGACACACGCCGGTCGTCTGGTTTGGTACGGAGGGGTGCTGTTCTCTTCCTGGTTCTTAGGCTAGGAGAGGTGACCTTGTGGTTGAACACAGAATGTCTGGGATAATTGAAATAGAAAATTACCTTGTTGAAATCAACGTAACAGGAAATTGTATGGGACTGGCCTAGCTTGGTGAACAAACATCTCCTTTCTCCAAACCCCCGGATGAGGGCCACCACTGCATAAAGGAAGAAAACTCATAGTGAGCAGATCTTGGGAAGAGGAGATAGGTGGGCATGAAGTTGTTAAAACTATAATAATAATAACAATAATAATAATAATAACAATAATAATAATAATAATAATAATAATAATTATTATTATTATTATTATTATTCTTTCTTCGATTCGGCCAACTAGGGACCACGTCAGTTCAACTGTCTCTTCTTCCGAGCTTTAACTACCGCCTAGTGTTCCCGCATTCGTCTCCGGTGTTGTTCTTTTCTCTCTTGGGACCACACCTTCCCTGTCCTCAGCTTCGGCTTTTCCTGGAAACCTTTGTGCGTACGTAGTTTTTCCTGAAGTGGAACACGCTCCTGGATATCTTCAGGGGAAATTTCCATTTCACGTAGATCTTTCTCTACTTCCGTGAACCATGCCCCTTTGGTTTTCTTATCCAGAAAGTACGTCAATATCCGATTTGATATCCTTCCTGGGCTCATTCGTGTCACGTGGCTATAAAAGGCAATCCTTCTTTTTCGAATTGTGTCACTGATCTTCTCCACGTGCTTGAGTTATGTATTCCGTCTAGGGTCGAACTCCAGACCCCATTCTAAACTAAGACTTATGATTATTATTACTAGAGATGGAATAGCAAGCCGCGTGTATCTGTCATTCTGTATATCTCAATATGTTTACCCCACTTCCTGTGAGTATTCAATTCAGAGAATTCTTATTCTCGGAACCAAGGAAATGACACACACTGCCTATGAGTGTTCGCTTGTATTCAATTCAGAGAATTCTTATTCTCGGAACCAAGGAAATGACACACTGCCTATGAGTGTTCGCTTCATGGAATTCCTGTTATCGGAACCATGAGTCCATATTCTGTATGCCGCACATTACCCTCTCCCCTGTGAAGGGACTTGTATAAAAGCCCTGCGCTGAGGAGCACTGGTCTCTTCCAGTTACAGCAGCGACTAAACAGGTTGACTGTCTGGTGTTAACTTGTATATATTGGATTGTCAAAGATTAATAAATATTTCTACAAACTAACCAACGAGTTCTCATTCATAGAAAGCAGATACTACTCATCAGAAGTAAGAACCACGAGACCTACTGACTTAGCAGTAGCAACAACTTCTTAGTACATCACTAAAGAAGACTGTTAAGCGACAAACTTAACTGGGGGCCCGTCCGGGATAGGTAACGATTATCCTTGCCAGATAATCTACGAGTAAGTTAGTACAGTGTTCTGACAAACCTCACAAGGAGGCCTTTCGTCACTGTACTAGCGACACCAAGGTACCTATCTTCAACACTAGATGCAGTCATCGTTTCTATGAATCAGCCAGCAAGCCAGGAGTGGAACTGACAATCTCAGGGAGGCCTTTCGTCCACAAACGACTTCGCTAGCTTGAAGGAAGCAAGTTAGAAGTGGAACTGACAACGTACCAAGAAGCAAACGCTCCAAGAGACGCCTTTGGTCCACAACCAACTTTGCTAACTTAACGGAAGGAAGGAAGTTCGCCGACAAACGTTCAAAGAAGCCCACGCTCCAAGTAACGCCTTTCGCAACAACCGACCGCCATCGCCGTACGTGCCGACAACGCTCCAGAAGCGCTTTCCGACCACACGACGACACAAGAGAACCAACCGACTCCGCAGTTCCAAGAGGATGCAGCCAGCACTGATCATATTTTCTTGTCTGTAAGTCAAACTCCAAACAATACCTCATTTGTGAACTAGTGTATTATTAGTAAAGCATGGTTCAATATTTCAAGTAGACAAATTGGGAGAGCAACAATAATAATAATAAAACCTAAATAATACATTCTTTCCCTTTCAAACGAAAACAAATTACAGTTAACTTTAACTAGTAGAGTTTGCCTTGTCATTTCGATTTGAATTAAAATTAATAAACTTAAAACAAATAATAAATACATAATAATAAATATTTGTACTTTCAAGAAGAAATAATTTAGTGGGCTCTAATTAGCAGACCTTACACTCTTTATTTACTTTTGAATTAATATTGTGACTAAACAATTAAAACAAAAATAATAATAATAAAGTTATATCATTTCCTAACAACAAGTGAATTAGTGCAGCCCATACCGGTCTTTCGCTTATCACGATTAGAGGAATTAATCAAACAATTAAATATTTATTATAAACAAACAAAAAACATCATCATAATTCAACATTCTCATTTCAAAAGACATATAATTAATTTTATCATTTTACTAGCTTATTTTGTGGAGAATCTAAACGAGATATCCACATATCATTAATTTTTAAAGTAATAATAATAATGTTATTTCCTTTATTGTGAAACCCTAACCGGGGCTCTTTCGCATATATTTTGATCAATATTAACACTTATAAGTAAGTAATTAACCTTTAAAAGAAACCCATTTAAATTTATTTAATTTTCATTTAACTTTTAATTGTTTTCAATTTCATAAACAATTTAGAAAACCGTCTTTATAAATTCAAACAAAATGCCTGAAACCGAGTTACTTTAGTTCGAATATGCTCAGATACAGCTTTTGCCTGAATTTAACGGCACTAATTCTTGCAGTCTTGACTATTTCTTAGCAAGAACAGAATCATTTCTAAACACACATAAGAGAATAGCGTCAGCTACAAACTCAGTATTAATAAATGATTTCCTCTTTAACGTCATAAAGTCAAAACTAAAAGGTGAAGCATGTAGCATTCTTGACTTAGAAGCCAACAGTACTTATGAAAAATTTAAAGATAAACTCATAAGAAAATACGGTAACGTCAAAGACGAGAGACTTCTCATCCAGGAGATCTCTAATTGCTTCCAGAAAAGAAACGAATCATACAATGACTACCATGATAAATTAGAAGGATTGACTTTGCAATGCAAAAGCTTATGCAAACTCAATTACCAAAACCAAATTTTGGAATTGAAATTAAGAGAACTTGAAGAGTTAAGCCTAAACACGTTTAAAGCAGGAGTTTTGGAACCCTACCGGTCATACTTAAGATATGCACAGATTACAGACCTGAATCATTGCCTCTGGTTATGCAGGTCTTATGATAACGATCGCGCCCATGAAGATTACATGGACCAACTAAGAGGAAAACTTCCTCCTAGCAAGTTTCCACCAACAACTCGACCACTCAGCACACAATCCATTCTCGAATTTTAACCCAGCTCCACCAAGGAACCCATTTAACCAACCTTTCATGCAAAATCAAACCCACAGACCCTTCATTAAAGATAAACCACAACCAATTTTTGGACACGCTCAAGCTCCGAACACTCAGCCTTTCAAGCCACCAAACTCCATGAATCGTCCTTACCCAACTCCCAATAATATTGGCCGACGTTTCACACCCACTAACCAGCAAAGATTTCAACAGCCGATGTCAGATGTTTCAACCATTAGAGGTAATCTGAATGCTCACTTAGAACCTTCAGAAGACATCGGACAGGAAGCTTTAGGTCCCATACAGCAATCACTAGAGTATGTAGATGAGTACAACATACAAAACTACCCGAAAGAGTACGACACTCAGTACTATGAATATGAGTACGATGCAGACGAACAGTCTCAGGATTTTCGCTTGGCCCAGCCATCAAAATCGAAGACTTAAATAATTTAGGTAGCGCAGATTTCACTCAATTAGACGTAAAGATTGACTACGCCTCGAACCTACTGTCGGGGAAATAAGTATAGATACTCGAGTTTAGAGGCCAATAAAACCTTTACCCTTAGTCTTACATAAGAACAACCTACACCAAAATTTTCCTTGTTTTATTTGTCGTTTAACGATATAGAGTAAATATTTGCATTGTAGCTCGTTAAAATTTTATAGCAGATTGAACAAAAAAAGTACCGGTTTTTCTTACCAAGTTCACGGAGCGGTCACTTAGAAGGATCATTACGTTAAAAGTATTAATCGGATCGTAATGAAACTCTAATACGTCTTAAAGGAACTTATTGTTAATGCGTATATGAAGTTTTAATCTGATCGGACGTTTCTTTAAGTAGTTGTTGTGAATTTTGTAAAACATCTTTTTCTCGGGCCTGGGTGGTCATAGCTGTATGAAATATGGCTTGTTATGAGGCTCATAGCAATGCAAGGCTTAACGTAAAACTACATTTTATCTACTTTTGATAATTGCTTTTATATCGATTGATATTTAATCGGGTGGTTATGTGAGAAGAATGTATCGTAGCAAGCGACGGGAACGATGCGCTCGGTCGAGGAAACTCTTGCGACGTTGCCCAATACGCGCGCGTTCCAATCCGTAAGGTCTGTGAATTTCTGTTGTATTGGAATTTGTGTTAGGCCGGTATTACACTGCTAAAGAAATGTGTCAAATAAATGTTATCAAATATTTTATAAAACTGAACTTTTATCAAAGTTATACAAAGCAATTATCACACCATTACACTACATCAAATATTTTATCATAATTCAGCAAAATGGAAGAAGGACAGTTCCGTGTTCACTTAACTATATTATGGTAGTTGAAATTCTGTGGTGGCAATACCGGTATATAAAAGAAACGGAAAGATAAAGCGAATGTCTTTGGGTTAAGCCATGGGTCGATCACGTGACAGGGAAGATATTTTTTTATACAAGTAAAATCTTGGTGAAGGAGCTGCAGTACGAGGACTTGAAAAATGACATTAATTAAAATAAATTAAAAACCATACGTGAAATTGACGAATTATAATACAAAAATTATTATATATATTCGCCTCCGTGGTGTAGTAGTCAGAGTGCTTAGCTGCCACCCAGGAGGTCCGTGGTTCGATTCCCGGCTCTGCCACGAAATTTCAAAATTGGTATGAGGATTGGAACGGGGTCAACTCAGCCCCGGGTGCTCCAAATGAGTAGAGGGGGGGGGGGGGTTCGATTCCCACCTCAGCCATCCTTGAAGTGGTTTTCGTGGTTTCCCACTTCGTCTCCAGGCAAATGCCGGGATGATACCTAACGTAAGGCCACGGCCGCCTCATTCCCTCTTCCTTGCCTATCCCTCCCAATCTTCCCATCCCTCATAAGATCCCTGTTCGCTTTGCAGGTGAGGCAACCTGGGCGAAGTGCTGGTTACACACCCCAGTTGTATACCCGATCCCGAAGTTTCAAAATGGAGGCGGTAAATGTGGGATCCATCGCTTAGTTGGAGGGTAATACGATTAAGAAAAAACACTATCATTCACGTCTATTTAACTTAACTATTTAATTCTTCTTTATATCCTGAAATATGCGTCCCTTATGTACAGCGCTAATAGCCTCTGCTAATTTTACCTACAAGTTAGAGAAACGTGTCTTATATTTCATTTTCGCAAGAAGTTAAACATTTCCCAACACCTTTTTTAATGAGGGCTTTGGACCTCCATTGGCAGGTTTAAAAATGGTGTGTCAGCTGAAAAGCTATTATTATAAGATTAATTGTTTGAAGTAATTTACACTTTGAGATTATAAGATTATAAAACTGCTCCCTTATTAACTGTCTGAAAAATCACTGCCCGATGAATCAGATGAACTGTCATTTAAGTTTATAACAAGTGGCTCAACAACAGGGACGTCTTCTGTTAGCCAATCCTCTTCCCAGTAATGTTTCTCTATTTTTTTGGTGTGTTCGATGCATTTTTTCCATAGCTCCGGTGTTACAGACCTCAAGACTTCTTTACAGAGATCTCGCATCACCTCCATTGATCTTCCTCTCTCCGCCTGGTTACTCATATTCACTTTAGCTATTTTATTTTTCACGTGGGACCAAACCAGCTCTATGGGGTTGAGCTCACAATGAGCAACTGGCAACCAGACGAGTTCGACGTCAGGACGAACATTCTTGATTATCTGTTCCAGCTTCATTTTAGGTGCCCTGAAGTGAGGTTTGGCGTGAACAATTAGCTCTGCTTTCGTCATACTTTCATACTTTTGGATTCTGGGAGGAAGAGGAATATCATTCATTGCAGCGGCACATACCTTCACCGTGGCTATCGACCTTCCAATACACTTGGATACTATTTGCTAAACCCTCTTATCATTATTACTTTCTCTCTCGCATCTAAAAAAAAACATATTGCACTTATAATCATGGCAAATTCTTCCTCCGTTAACTGCGGATTAGCTGGCATCTTGATCAATGTGCAAACAATACAGACAGTGATAGTTGCTGCTTGTTGCTAATGACTCAACGATGAAGGTCAGAGTTTGGTGTGCGTAGGAACGAGCGCGCAGCAACTGGCAACATTGCCAGGCTCCTGCGGTACTATCGCTGCCCTCAATGGTCCGATTAAATATCAATCCATATAAAATCGATAATCACAAGTAGATAAAATGTAGTTTTATGTTAAGCCTTGCATTGCTATGAGCCTCATAACAAGCCATATTTCATACGGCTATGACCACCCAGGCCCGAGAAAAAGTTGTTTTACAAAATTCACAACAACTATTTTAAGAAACGTCACACCAGATTAAAACTTCATATACGCGTAAACAATAAGTTCCTTTAATTCGTATTAAAGTTTCGTTACGATCAGATCAATACTTTTAACGTAATGATCTTTCTAATTGAGCGCTCCGTAAACTTGGTAAGAAAAACCGGTACTTTTTTTGTTCAATCTGTTTTTAAATTTTAACGAGATACAATGCAAATATTTACTCTATATCGTTAAACGACAAATAAAACAAGGAAAATTTTGGTGTAGGTTGTTCTTATGTAAGACTAAGGGTAAAGGTTTTATTGGCCTCTAAACTCGAGTATCTATACTTATTTCCCCGACAGTAGTCACTCTCAACAGCACGGACATACCGTTTCACTTTCATTCTTCACATACGCAAGTGAATCATTATCAACCCACAGTAGATACAGCTAACACTGCAATTCCCGTCAGCTTCGAGAAAGAAGATGAGTATGTTCTGAATTTTAAATATGGTGAAATGTATCTCTTAGATGCCAAAACTCACCAAGCCATACAGCCCACAGAGAGACAACTAAAACAAGAGTTTAAGAAACCAATTTTAGATGAGCCACTGGAAATAAATTCCATTACATACGGTAACATTCAGGAATATCCCCACACAAAACCAGGAGAGTCTGATTACGTCAAAGACAAAACTAACTATTTCGCAGACGCACTCTCTAGAATAGAAATTAACATGGCTGATGAAACAGTTTCAATCATTGCCATCCCCGGAGATGACACCTACCAAAATGATATGGATAATGAAACTGTCCACTCAAATCAGGCAGACCCCATATTCACATTGAAAATATCTGAACGGAACTTAAACCAAAACCGCAATCAGATTATTGTAAAATATGGTAATTATCCCAAGGTACTTAATCAAAACCTGTTTAAAAAATGTACCAGACACATAATGATTGTCACGAAGAAGAACCTTCAGGAAGATTTAGCAAATCACCTCCTCAAAATAATAGTAACCTCAAACAAGTACGCTACTTATTTTGACGATATCACTCTCGAGATCCCATTCATCAGGGCATGCCAGAAGTTATTTACTTCTGAACTAATCATTATCAGGTCATCCAAATTCTTGGAAGACATTGAAAGCCCCGAAACTCAGAGACAGCTGATTTCACACTATCATTCTGAAAACCATATTGGTATAGTAGAAACTTACGAACATCTTATGACCAAATACTACTGGCCTCATTTAAGAGAACAACGACAATCATCAATCAATGTAACCTCTGTCAAAGAAACAAATACGAGAGACACCCTAACGAGGTATCGAACCAAGGTCCCATCACCGCCGATCACCCTTACTCTCAAATTCACATCGACACGTTTCACTTCGAGCAAAGTCGCATATTAACTATAATTGACATTTTCTCAAAGTATGGACAAGCCTACATTTTACCAAATGGTACAGGTCTGGCCACACTAAGCCAATTACAAGTTTACTTTTCCCACCATGGATTCCCAAGGAAAATCACACATGACCAAGGAGGAGAGTTCGAAAACAATGTCATAAAAGAATATTGTAAAGCCACGAACATCGAATATCACGCTACTACCCCTTTGAATTCTTCATCTAATTCTCCAGTAGAAAGACTGAATTCGACCCTTCTAGAGAAACTTCGTATCTCCAGAGATCACGATAAGTTCACTCCGCTCTCAGAGCTCGTGACCACCATAATCACGAATTACAATTCCTCAATCCATTCCACTACTAAACAACCTCCTTTCAACGTTCTATATGGGCCATACTATAAAGCTTTAGACCATGTCTTCTCGCCATGTCCCAAAATCAACGAATACATTGAAAGACAAGGAAATCAGTTGAAAATTGTAAAAGAGAGTCATACTAAACCGAACACCGACACTTTCAATCATAATTACCAAATTAATGAAACTGTCTACGTATTAGATCCCCTCACCAGAAACAAGAAATCAAAAAACCTGTACAACGAAGGTATCATTACCAAAATTGAAGAAAACAGGGTATACTGTAAAATGAGAAACGGTAAAACTCATGTAAGGAATTTTCAGGACATTAAACCAAAAAGAAAATTTATTATTCCAGATTCCTCCCTGGATATGGCACCATCATCACACAGCCCATCCAGACACAAGGATTCTATGCCGACTCATTAGGACCAGCCTTAATAATTAACGATTATCACCGGTTCATGTTTCATTTCAATTTAACGAGTTTAAAAGAATCTTATAATAATATTCAAGACACTATCTCAAGTCTCGTATCACGAAGCAATAGTACTTTTCCTTATCTAATATCAGAATTAAGAGAATCAATTAAAGAAACAAAAAAGGAATTAAATAAGTTGCTGCCTGCTGCACCTAGAAGTAAGAGAGGTCTTATAAATAGTTTAGGTAGTATAATTAAATTCATATCAGGCAATCTAGACCAAGATGATCTAGACAATCTACAGGAACAATTAAAAGCATTAAAACAAAGTAACGCCAAAGAAATTAAACATATTAATAAATTAATATCATTCAGTAACTCCATTGCTCAAAAGTTCTATAATGAAATGAACCATGTAAACTAGAATATGAAGGTAATTAAAGGTATTTTACAAGAAGAAGTCTTCAAGATTAACCTTCTGGAACATCAACAATATGTGCTCTTGTGTACGAACAAATTAGATAAAATCATACAAGTGATGCAAGATACTATTAGCTTGTCATTTAATGAAATGACAAATATCAAGATGTTCTCCCAAAAGGATTTAACAAATGTTGTAAAACATTTACAACTAATCTACCCAACAAAAACTATTATTCATACTGACCAGTATCATCAATCTGAGAACCTTAAACTGTCAAAAAAGCAAGTTCTTATGATGAACGAAGAAATGGTTGTAATATTATATATGTCAATCACTGATGCTAAAACTTATACATTGTATAAAATTTCTCCTGTACCTAGCAATAATCTAATATTAATCCCTCCGGAAAAATATTACTTGCAAGGACCTACCTTAAGATGGTCTAACGCACCTTGTATAAAAATTACTCAATATTATGCATGTATACTCTTTAATACTAGAATAACTTCATGTAATTTAACGGACACTACCAGATGTCAATTTGCCACTGTAAAAAACGAGGTACATCTATTTCAACCACTAAATAAGAAGCATAGACTTTTCTTTAGTGAAATTCCTCAAATAATCTTGCAAACCTGCCCAGAATCTCAGAGAACTATAAAATTAGGAGGATCATATGTTATCTACTCAAATGAGTCTTGCCCTATTACAAGTATGGGCATAACTTTGCAACAGCAACCTACAAATTATGTGCACCTGTTTCCACTCCTGACAACTCCAAGTGATCCATACGTTAAGACCGAAATAAATTTCCATTCATCCCACCTCGATGTGAAAGGAATGAAGTTAGATTTAAAACCCATTCAAGAATATAATACTAAAATGAAGACTTGTGTGTCTGTGAACACAAGTATTATAATACTTATTTTCTGTGTTATCCTGTTAATATATAGAACAAGGATAAATCAATGTATTAAATCTGTAAAAAATAGATTTAAAAAAATTGTTATCGAGGACGATAACGATCAGCAAAGGGTGGAGGAGTTATGTATTCCGTCTAGGGTCGAACTTCAGACCCCATTCTAAACTAAGACTTATGATTATTATTACTAGAGATGGAATAGCAAGCCGCGTGTATCTGTCATTCTGTATATCTCGATATGTTTACCCCACTTCCTGTGAGTATTCAATTCAGAGAATTCTTATTCTCGGAACCAAGGAAATGACACACACTGCCTATGAGTGTTCGCTTGTATTCAATTCAGAGAATTCTTATTCTCGGAACCAAGGAAATGACACACTGCCTATGAGTGTTCGCTTCATGGAATTCCTGTTATCGGAACCATGAGTCCATATTCTGTATGCCGCACATTACCCTCTCCCTTGTGAAGGGACTTGTATAAAAGCCCTGCGCTGAGGAGCACTGGTCTCTTCCAGTTACAGCAGCGACTAAACAGGTTGACTGTCTGGTGTTAACTTGTATATATTGGATTGTCAAAGATTAATAAATACTTCTACAAACTAACCAACGAGTTCTCCTTCATAGAAAGCCGATACTACTCATCAGAAGTAAGAACCACGAGACCTACTGACTTAGCAGTAGCAACAACTTCTTAGTACATCACTAAAGAAGACTGTTAAGCGACAAACTTAACTCTTGTATAATTCGTGGTTGTGACGCCTTCTGTACTCGCTGTTTTCTTTGATAGGACCCAGAATTTTCCTCAAAATCTTCCTTTCTTTCGCCTCTAGTTTTTCCAATAGACCTTTCTTGTTCATTGTTAGAGTCTCTGCCGCATACAGAGCCCATGGTAGAATAACAGTGCAGTAATGTCTAATTTTGGCGTTTAAGGATATCGATCTCTTATTGTAGATGTCTTTAGTCAGGTTGTATGCCATTTCCATTTTATTAATGCGTGACACGAAGGCTTCTTTCTCTGATAGGTTAGGCTCTATCCATTCACCGAGATATTTAAACTTTTCTGCCTTCTGAACTTTTCCTAGTCCGACCTCCAGTTCCCTTGGCGCTGATTTTATGTTTTTCATGAATTGTGTCTTCTCAAAGGAGATTTGAAGCCCAGCCTTCAGTGCTTGATTTTTCAGTTGGTTAAGTTGTTCTTCTGCCGTATCAATGGAATCTGAAAAGATCACTAGATCATCTGCAAAGGCTAGACAGTCGATTGTAAGATTCATATACTTGTACCCTAGCCTTACCCCATTTTCTACCCTTGAATTTTTCATTTCCTTCCGCCATTCTCGGATGACCTTTTCTAAAACACAGTTGAAGAGTAGAGGTGAGAGTCCGTCTCCTTGCCTCACTCCTGTCCTAATAATAATAATAATAATAATTATTATTATTATATATTCATATTAACACAGGCCTTTGACAAGGAGACGGACTATCTCCGTTGTTATTCAATCTTGTGCTGGAGAAGGTCCTCAGGACATGGGAAAATGACACAAAAGGAATATCTATTGGTCGACTGCTCGAAAACAGAATTCATCTGCAGATGATCAGGCTGTTATTTCTAACAATAGATTAGAGGCATTTCAGCCTCTTGATAAACTTCATGAAATTTCAGCTAAGACCGGGCTTTAAGCATTATATGCAAAATCTCAGGATCCTCTCGTTATCTAGATGGGCAACCTCTGAAGACTAAATTCGTCAAAATTCATCAAGTATATAAATTCGAGTATTTAGGAGAAGTAATTCAGCGATACGGATTGAACCGTGGCGCAAATGAAGCGAGAATTTCAAAATTACAGAAGGCCTATAGAATTACCTAGAACAGATATGACGAACAATCAATATCCCGGAATGCTAAATAACTAGGGCTCGGATTTTTAGGTAAATAAATATTTTTTATGTAAATACATATTTAAGGCATTTTCTTTCTATAAATACATAAATTCCTGCTTTTCACTTATTAGCACATAAAAAGACATAATATTTACATTTCTTAAAATCAGTATGCTACATCTTTCAGTTTATTGTATTTTGGTCCTGTTTTACTTCAACGGGGAAGAACCTTTGAGCTATCTCATCATTATGCAGAGCGTATGTCAGCTTGCAACTGTGTTATTCCTTAATTGTCGCCCCGTGCCACTCACTGTGGAAGCCGGGGATTTCCTTGCCCATAGCCATATTGCACCACGTGCTACAACTCCCCCCTCCCCCATCTACCTGGAACGGAACTAGGAACTTGTTGAGCAATGAAATAGTGTTCGGTCTCTGCGTTATTTGTACCGATTAACTTGGCTAGGTGTTGACAGCCACTGCAGTTGTGGTTTGTTCCTATTTTGCGTACGCGCAGTTGGTGAAATAAGTAAGTAGTTTTCCATCTTCAAGCAAATCCTAGGATGAAAACTTATAATACGCAACTGTTGATTACTTCCAAGTCCAATCCCAGTTTTGTTCTTCCCTCACCTGACCTCTCATTGACTCCCCGACATGATTCGCGTTCCCTTTGATGAATCAAACGACATGACGGGATGAAGAACGTTCCCTTACCTTTCCTTCCTCTGTTGACTTTAACATCAGGAAGGATATCCAGGCGTAAAATCACCCACAAGATAGAAAATCATCTCTTTTACGACCCCGCAGAATAGTAATCAGGGGTACGCATTACCAAAGTAATGTGTTTGTTTGAGCGTTTACTAATACCATACATCCCGTGAGCACTAACCGAGATTAGTGTACAACAGTTAATTAGTGTGCTGCACTCTAACTGAGTGTGTGTGTCTACATTTCATGCCGACCTACAGAGTCTATAGGTTAACTGTACAGTCTCGCGTTGTTTTGCAGCGTCACCGACGTTTCGCCATAGTTACAGTAGGCTTAGACATGGCAGACTAGCTAATCTAGGTCTGGAGGTCATCCGTAGGGATGTGTTATTAGGTACTGGTGCTCCTTTTTCCCTCTCATGGTTATTTAATTTATGCAATTATAAACAAGATTTTTAAGGTTGTTGTTGGATTCGTCAGTCTTTCGACTGGTTTGATGCAGCTATCCATTCCTCCCCGCCCTGAGCTAATAGTTTCAACTCTACATAGCTACCACACCCTACATCTGAGGCAATCTGTTTAACATATTCTAACCTTGGTCTACCCCTACAGTTCTTGTCCACAACCCTTCCTTCCATAACTAAGCTTGCTATTCCTGAGTGTCTTAGTAAGTGTCCTACCAACCTATCTCTTCCCTTCATTAGCAGTCGCCAGGTACATCTCTCCGCCGCCACTCTTCTTAATACCTCTTCATTTGTAACCCTATCTACCCATCTGATCTTCATCATTCTCCTGTAATACCACATTTCAAACGCTTCAATTCTCCTCTTTTCTGCTGCACCAATAGTCCAAGTTTCACTTCCATAGAGCGCCAAGCTCCAGACAAAGGCTTTCAAAAATGACTTTCTATTACTCTGTTAACGTTACGATAGGTTTTTTCAAAGAATTTAAGTGGGAAGTTTTGGACCATCTGCACTGAATGGTATGGTTCCGCGACAAAGCCTTGCCAGAAAGGAAACACTTCAGGAGACTGTCCAGATATACCCACCTCAGTGGTGGCAGAATATTTTGCCGATGGCATTGGAAAGCTGGTGTAACGATACGACAAGTATTTCAATCGCTTTGGTGATTATGTTGAGACATAAGAATAAATCATGCAAACATTTAGTAGTAAAATCAGTTGGTCAAGTCAATCTGTTATTGTTATACAGTCCATCGGAACAACAGCCCTCGTACATAAGCATAACCCATGAAACTGACGTTGATGAGATAATTTCAAAAAGCTGATTATTTTCTATTGTTATTGATATCTGAACACGAGGCCTCACCGAGCCTCGAATAGGCCCCCAGGGTCTAAATGTGGGCCTGCTTCAGGTGAAGATTGTACGAGTAATATAGTCACAGCGGTGTGTTTTGAAGTCTGGTAAAGGATTTTACCCAAACACAACTTCGTTTCCTGATCTCCGCATGAATCGAACAGTTGTGGTCACATCTTGATTGAACCGCTCCATTGACTCCCGTCCCGCTACTCCATGACCCCTGCCACATCTCCGTTAAGATTCAGTTCGCGAGATCACTTCCATTGTCACTTGAAAGGAGCTACGATGCTTCCGAAATACAAAAACACCTCGGTCAAGCTGCATGCTGCGTTTTTGCAGGCGATTCAGGATATACTTCCTAATGTCATCTTTAAATTCTATGTGACTTCTGATTGTCTTGATTCTTTTATTACTAAGCTATTTCTATAGCTCCTGACACTGATCTTGTATTATTTCATTAGCCATTTCCCTACAGACCAACATAATAACAAAAGCACCCACGAGCATTCAATATCTCCGAAAGTATTACCGATATAACTCTGAAATTTTGTACGGTGATAAAGGGAACTACTAGAAATTCACCAATCTGACTTTTGAAAACCTGGTAACTACAAAACCAACATGTCGGCCAAGCGATGATGCGACTTTTAAATAGACGTTTATCGCGATTTAAACAAGCAAACGCAATGAAACTTGGTACAGTATATGTTTGTACACATTGTAATGCACCGACATCTAACTTCGTTCAATTGTTTACAGAACCTCAAGATGGCGGCTGTGGGAAATATTTCACCGGCATTCTATATCTCTAAAACTATTACCGGTATTGTATTGTATGTATGTCTACCCCTTATTATTCCCGTTTTTCCAACGGGGTCGGGGATGAGATGCGATGGAAGTCTCTGTGGCGACGGTTTTTACGGCCGGATGCCCTTCCTGACGCCAACCTCATGAGAGGAGTTAATGAGAGATGAAATGAATGATGGTGAATGAAACTGGGCAAGGATGTGGAAGGAAGCGGCCGTGGCCTGTCAGAAGGTACCGTCCCAGCATTTGCCTGGTGTTGAAAATGGGAAACCACGGAAAACCATTTCAAGGACAGCCGACGGTGGGGCTCGAACCCACGCGTCTACCGAGTCAGCAGAGAGCTTGGCCCCATGACCTAATGCTGGGCGTTAGCCAGCGTATCCACTACTGTCGGTATGACCCTGAAATTGTGTACGGAGAAAAAGAGTACTGCTGGAAGTTCATCTCAGAAACCAGTTAACTAAAAAACGAACATGGTGGCCAAGCGATGTTGAAAGTTTTAAATAGACTTTTCCCGCGATTTATTAATCCACACGCAATGAAACATGGTAAAGCAAATGTTTGTACACATTGTAATGCACTGGTATTTAATTTAGTTCAATTGTTTATATAACCTCAAGATAGCGGCGGTGCGAATTTTAAAATTAAGTTTTTATTTCTTGAGTCGTAATCATGCGATCGAAGTGAAAGTTTGAATAAAGAACCTACGCATTTATTTTCCTTCAATGGTAAATGACTCGATGACCCATACATATAACAATCTAACAGGGCGACCATCTGAAATATTTAGACGGATCTCAATATCTAGGAATCTATTACAGCAATCAAACTGAATTTTCTTGTGTTCATAGGGGCAATGAACATAAGTTCACCTATAGGACTTTCAATAACCTGGTGGTCACAAATCCAGCATTGTGGTGACGCGAAGTATAAACATTCACATGGACGTTTCTCGTAATTTAACCATCCGAGTGCAGTGAAACTTGGTACAGTAAATCCTTATACAAATGTTAATTCACTGGTATGTAATATATTTCAATCGTTGTCATAACCACAAGATGGCGAAATTTTAAAATCTCGTTTTCACTTCTTGTACTCTTATCATGCGATTGAAGTTTGAATACCTCACGTACACAATAATTTTCATGTAACAGTACATAACTCTAAGACCTATATATGCAGTATAAAAATCCAACATGGCGTCCATCCGCAATATTTAGTCGGTTCTCAATATATACGAATCTATTACAGCAATAAAACTGAAATGTTGTATGTTGATGGTGGCAATTAACATAAGTAGGATATATGAACATAGGCTTTAGTTCTTCACGAAACTACTTGTTTTTCTTACAGTTACAGTATTGCTAGACCAGTGTTTGAATGGGTAATTAGCTCTTACGAAGGAATCTCAACACAAGTAAAGATAATTGACTATCTATACATTTTTTACCAAATAATTGTATAGACGTTGCACACAATCCTCCAAATCTAATAAGAATAAGTAATTTTGTCCTGATAGCCTCCGTGGCTTGGGCGGCAGCACGCCGGCCTCTCACCGCTGGGTCCGTGGTTCAAATCCCAGTCACTCCATGTGAGATCTGTGCTGGACAAAACGGAGGCAGACAGGTTTTTCTCCGGGTACTCCGGTTTTCCCTGTCAAAATTTCATTCCAGCAACACTCTCCACTATCATTTCATTTCATCTGTCATTCATTTAATCATTGCCTCAGAGGAGTGCGTCAGGCCTCGGCAGCCGGCACAGTTCATATCCTCGCCGCTAGATGGGGGCTTCATTCATTCCATTCCTGACCCGGTCGGAGACTGGAAGCAGGCTGTGGATTTTCATTTTCAATTTTGTCCTGATGATGTTCGTCTGAGGTACGAAATATGTCCCTCCATGAAGTGCAGCCTATAAACGTGTTAAATTAATTCAAGTGATATTTTCCAGGTTAGCAGGTGTGAGTTGATACATAGCGCAATGAATAGCATTGTTGGTGGCCACCCCAAAGGTATTGCGTTAGATTCTCGGCTCTGCCAAGAATGTAAAATTCTCGGTATGGTCTGGTACGGGATCGCCTCGGTTCGTGGGGCTAAACGGGAACCTGTGGAATGCTGTGGCAGGAAAAGTGAAAATAAAATGGCCATCCCACCACAAGTAAACTCCGGCTTAGTACGCCTAGTTAGTGACTCAGCCAGGAAATCTAATCGGATCACCTACACCCCTTGTGCATCCTTTGATCTTTGAACACGTTGACCGACAGAAAAGCAACTCGTGCACTATTCTTCTTCATGTTTGGCTTCGGCCAACTAAGGACCACGTCATTTCAACTGTTTCCTTTCAGCTTTTAAAATTAGCCCAGTGTTCCTTCATTCGTAGACGGTGTTGTCCCTTTCTCTCTTTTGTCCACGCCTCTTCAGTGTTCAGCGTCGCCTTTTGTTGGAAACTCAGATGTTTCCTCTTAAGCTGAGCACACTCCAGGATATCTCCACATGAGATCCCAATCTCGTACACATCGTCTTGTCTCACATATTACTAACTTGGCTCCCTTTGTCATTTTCTCTTGGAGAAAAGTGAAAATGTGATCAGTTAATCGTGTTGACGTCATTCGGGTCACGTGCTCATAAAATGTAATCCGTCTTTTCCGCATGACGTCAGTAATTTTCTCCTCGTGTGTATAAACATCCTGGTTATGCCCTATTCTAAACTCACCATTCTCTTGAACCGGACCTGACATTTTCCTCAAATCCTTCCCTTCCTTGGTTTCTAGTTTCTCCATCGTCCCAGTCTTCATCATGGTGAGACATTCCGCTGCATACAAAGCTTCTGGCCGGTTTATTGTTATTAACGTAAAGAGTGCATACTGAACCCATGTACCATTGGTTCAAGGGGTCGAATCCATGTATTATTGGTGAAAGAAGGAAGGAAATATATAGTCTTCAGAGGAACATAGAAAGATTTTATACAAGAGGGCGAGCATAACATTGTGCAATAAACTGGAGCCCAGGTGGCCAGGAAATGAGATCATGCATGACGCATTGATAAGGAGTCGGTCACGAAAATAATTAGAACGAGTGGAACTTTCCGTAAGAGTGACTGCGAGCGTGTTTCGGAAATTGCCCTTACGTTGCAGGAAAATGGCAACCGCGCAGCTGTGCCAGAAGAAGAATAATTAGATTTAACCCATTTGCAAGAATAAAATTAACTAAAGAAATACAGCATTGTGAATCATTTCGGAATAGAGATTTTTGTGTGGAGGAAGATGTTATAATAAATGCCCAGGAAAGAAGTGCCGACGTGGACATACGTCATTGGGAGTTCCCCGAGACCCGAGGAGGTGGGGATTAAAAATCAACTGTAACACCCACACAGCTGAAGACCAAATTTTATTTAATATCTCAGAAATGCATGATCGATTTTCATGTGCAAAGAAGTCAGTTTACGTTTAGAAAACAAGCTTTCCAGAGATATAATTTTTAAAAGTGTGCGACCATTACTTCAAAAGTTGGTTCTGGAAAAGACAAGGATTTTACCTTTTTTTTTTAGCCAAAGAGTATAAAAGTCCTGGCAGAGCCTAGCAAATCATGCAGTTTCAAACAGCCAGAGGGGGCGTCACTGTGCTACATCACATCATGCAGTTTTAGTCCGTCCAGGGGGGCGTGACGTTGGAGCATCACCATATTCAGTCTTCAACGACCGCTGAGGCGGGTCGTACTGTTTCACATCGAATGCAGTTTAGAACAGACCTCGTGCAGAGAGGCTGTATCACATCGAAGGCAGTTTACCAGGACTCCTTGAGGGGAGACGCTGTATCACATCGTATAGAGAGTAACCAACAGCCCGAGGGCGTCGCTGTATCGACAACCAACGTGCACCCGTAAGGAGTGGCCGATAAGTATCATCATAGTATCGCCGTGTGGAGACTTAGGAAAATCCTAATACAGGATTTAGTTCCGCCAGTATCAATTTTACAGTGAAAAGTTCAGTATTACAGTCAATGTAGGCTGCGAACTTAAAGAACAGGCGATAGGTCTTCAAATAACAGTTCATTTAAACGACCGAAAGTATCGTAACGTTTTGAAGTACCATAATAGTGAAACAAACATTCTATCAACGTTAAAGAACCCGATCAGGGTCGGACAAAATAAGGTCTGCATAGGATTCTGAAAGGATAGGAATTAGAGAACAGAATAATCAGAAGGGATAATTAAATTGAAGACGTTGTTTCAAGGAAACAAACGAACTATAAAAAGCACTCAAGTTACGAGGAGCATTAGATGCTAGAAAATAATAGGTCACCGATAGAGTATCTGGGAGACCGTGAACAAGACAGACTTTCGCTAGACAAACTAATAGGGTCGAGAAAGAAGCAATTTCGAGCTAATAATAATAATAGCCGATCGTCAGGAAACCGGATTTGAAGAAGTACCATTCCAGGGAAGGGGTAGAATGTTCGAGACTTTCATATTCTGGTCAGATAGGAAGCCGACATCTACTAGTTTCACCCTTGGAGACGGGGAATCAAGAAATCACGTGTGCAAGGCCTAATCAAAGCCTCAGTGATTAGAATCAGTGTAGTGTAAATATATAAAATTTGTGTTAGTGTAGACATTTTTCAGTGATTTTATTGTGTATAATAGAAAAATACAGAAGTGTATTTTAAAATGCTACCAGTGTTTAAGGTATATAAGTTATATGTGTGTCAAGATATGTCAGTGTATGAAATGAATTTGAGCAAGATGGCTTAATCACAAATAGTGGGCGAAATGAAACATCGTTGGAAAGTACGGTTGGGGGACCGTCCGAGCATGTAAGTAACCATTTTTATTATTTTATGTGTTGGGAAGTATTTGTGTACAATCCACCTGAGAATGATAAGTAGGGATGTTTTTGAATAACAAATAACAGAATAAGAGTGCGATCTGAACAAATAAAAATTGAGAAATTATAAAATGATTATGTGAAGTGAATGAGTCCCTTAGAGGAGGTGTATGAACTGAAATATCTATGTATTTGATAAATGTTATGAAAGCAAGCGTAATAATAATAATAATAATAATAAAAATTATATAAATGAAGATTAAGTTGAATTATATGAAAGTAGTAGCTGTTGAGCTCCTGTAAAAGTATGAAGACATGGTGTGAATACATGTTCTTAAAGTATAGCGATTATTGTCACGGGAGAGGATTAATGTAAAAATTGAGATGTAGATCAAGTGTTGATTTTGAATTTATCAGTTCTTTGGAAGACGCTAGGCCTTAAAGTAATGTATAGAGCAATGTAGTGCATTAAAGTAAATTGTCACGCTAGGAAGGCGTTGAATCTAAATATACTTGGTAAATTAATTGTGAAGGGCAGTTGATTGCGGTAATTGAGCTATGATAAGTCCTCCATATAGTGATGTAGATCACGAGGCCATGTGTGTTATGTTGTGTTATAATAGGGTGCAAATTTATTGTATTATGAGCGCAGGTTATAAGGCCGAGGCCGCCCTAAGTCGCATTTATATAAGTCCTCCAGTATGGGATTGGTTCCCGAGGCAGTTGAGAGAGTCGAACCCAGACTCGTCTAGTTGTTGAAGCCCCTAAATATTCGTTGTTGTATGTGAATTATTCTTACCCATCAATGATAACACTTCATAATTGATAAATGCCAAGGTTACGAAAGTGGTCTATGAACCTAAATAATGTTGTTAAAATGAATGAAAGAAACGCCAGGTCTGTTCAAAGAACTGTGTATAAGAAATAGCTGTTTTAAAGCATGAGTGTAGCCGTCCCGTGTGGACGAGACTTGGGGTCTCCCTCCTGGACAATAAATCACGTTGAGTGTTACGGCCCGACCCCTCGCTGTTGAAAGTGTGGTAGGTCAGGGGGACCGTCTGTTTGAAGTAATAATACACCATGAGTGTTTAGAGTTTGTTAATGACCCGGGATTCGAACTGAGGTTCTTGTAGATGAAAGTTACCGCTTGCAAGTTCAGATCGTTTGCTTTCTTATGAGATGATGGTCTTTTAAGACAAATAATAATAAATATAAATCCCTAATGTAATGGTATAGTAATGTAGCATTTCACGAGTTCAGTGAAGACAATTAGGTTTCGGGAGTAATCATAATTTTTGACTTTGTTCAAGTAGTCTTCTATAACTCGGGAGTACACAAGTATTTTTCCCAATCACTGTAGTGAATTTGTTAACTTGAGAGAGGTGGTGACATGAGAACATTGTGGAAAGCCCAAAAATTTAAGTAAAGGAGTAACATTGACGTTAAATAAGATTATATATTGTTTGATTATAAGAAACTCATAAAATAGATATTGAGAGGTGTAATGAATAACACCGTTTACATTGGAAAGTATCGAGCCATTCGAGCTCGTGAGTGTATTGAATTTTTAAAGGGATACTTTATGGAAGTGAAAAGAATTATAAGTTTATTGGTTTGTAGGAAACCATGTATTTTAATATAACATTTGTTTGATTTTATGTATTCCTTGCTCACTTTGAACAAGTTAGAAGGATTGGTCAGTAGTTTATTTGTTTAATTTGTTTGTAGCGCCATATATTTTGGTTAATTAAATGTTTTATAATAGGAGTTGATTTTGTTTTTATTTTGGAAGTGTATCCTCTATTTAATCCAAAATGTGTAAGTCACAGAGTGGGAGAACATACCATAACCCCGAAAATCCCGATTTGAGCATTGCTGGCATACTGTGATTTGCATATTTCTTGCTAAAAGGGCACAGGGGGGCATAGAAGTACTGTACTTGGATTAATAATTAGAGGAACACTTAAGACGGTCATATCATGTAAAAGTAAAGTAATGATAGAAGTAGCTACAACATATAATATTAACTGACCGTATGGGTCCCTGGAAACTCACACCGAGCAGCCCTAAATATATAAAAAACTAAAACACTAATCATGGCGCCCAGTACGTAGGGTTGAGTTCTCCTAGGGAGAACCCGAGTTTTCTTGAAAAATCAAAATTTTCATTAAAAAAAATGGTTTTTCGAATTTTTGAATTTTTAAATACTTCCATAAAGGTTTTGACATTGAATGAGTATATCAAAAGGATACATTTTAGTAAACACCCGTACTAAGGTAAATTTTGGAAATTGGGACACAAGAGTTCAGATTACCATCTCTCAAGCATGTACCAGCGATGTGGCATAGTAGCCCACTGTATTCTAATAAGATGGCATTGAGTGAGGAAATGCAGGGACTTTTGGACGCTTTGAAGGCCGATAGCAAGGAAAGGTTGGAGGCCATAGACAATAAGTTGGACAGCCAACAGAGTGAAAATAAAAGGGATTTAGGATCCATAAATGAGAATTTGAAAGCTCTTAAAACTGACAGTATTAAGATAGAGAATAAATTGGACAGCCAACAGGATGAAAATAACAAAAAGTTAGGATCCATAAATCAAAGTTTAGAATCACTAAAATCTAATAGTGATAACATGGGACCTAAATTAGAAGCTATCAAAGCCGACTGTATAACAATGAATAGTGAACTGAAGGCTGAGATAGAAAATATGAAAACGGAAAATGAAAAACAGTTGAAAGTTGTAAAAGATGAGACGGTAGTGTCTATAAAAGCCGATAGTAAAGCAAACAATGAGCCACTGAAGGCTGTAATAGAAAAGACAAAGAATACCAAATTTCAGGATTTTGACGCGGGGTTGGAGATTAAGTTAAATGAGTCAAAAAGGGAATGCCAAGAAAATTTTAAAATTTTAGAGGACAATTTTGGTTCTATAGAAACTAAATTAAGTAACATGGAAGGAACGTGTAAAGAGAATGTATATGCATGTAAAGATGAACTTGTAACCCAGATCCAAGGGGTGCACAAAGAGTTGAAAGCTCAGATAGAATTTAACAACAATATTTGTGAAAAATCCCGGAAGGAGATAAAAGATAGTCTTGAGAGGCTAGAAGGCAGATTTAAAGGGGTGGAGAGCCAAGTAGAAAAACTCGAGGAAAAAGTAGAGGAAGTTCAGGCGGAAATGAAGGATGTTAAGAAGCAAGGTGAGGTCGATGCAAACAGAAGGGAATTGCAATTTAACAACTTCACGGGACAGGTAGATGAGAACTTAAGGAAGCACGAGGAGGGAATAAATAAAAAATTAGGTACATACGAAGAGCATCTCCAGAGAGAAAGAAAACAACGAGATAAAGAAAGTAAGGAAAATACCCAGAAGATAGATGAACTAAGTAAGGGTATCAATGGGATTCAGGGAACCATGGAAACATTAAAGGTACAAGTAGAAAAAACTAATTCTGAAGTAAAACTTGTCAAAGATGACTTAACGGAATTGTATAAAAATCCAGTGGAAATTGAGAAAAGCAAGGAGATCCTTCCTGAGAAACAAATGGAGACTCAAGAGGAAATGAGAACTCCAGGTCAGGACGACAGCCGAAATAAAAACGAGTTGCAAAGTGAAGAAGATCATTTTTACGAAAAGGTGGAGCTTGAAGAGTTAGAGAAAACCCAGAACAAGGGATAACAAAAGAAGTGAAAGGTGGGGAGACAGAAATAATAATTCCTGAAGAGATGAAAAAATCTAATGAAATCATAAGAGAGAATGTCTTCGAGGCACAGAGGGAAGCAGAGGTTCAAGATTCAACAGAAATTAAAGAGGAAAACCCAGAAGAAATTAATGAGGATAAGGAAGATAAGATACAAGGGAAAGAAGAAAAATTGAAAGCCCAGATCCTTGAATTAATAAGAAAATATCAGGGATGTCAAAGAAAGAAAAGAGAATTGGAAACAGATTCTAATGAGAGCAAAGAAAACCTCCAAAGAAAAGATGAGAATATGGGAGTTATTGGAGAAAAGAGAAGAAGGGTCTTTAATGAAAATCAGGAAAGAGGACGACCACCGCAAAATGTAATAGATTTACAAGAGAATGGATACCCCATGGAAATTTGGAGAGGAGGAGAGATGACGTACAATGCCTTGGAAAAAGAAGACGCACAGGCGTTTTACAGTTGGAAAGTTCGTCGGAAGAAATGGAATAATAGAAGGAAGAGAAAGGAAGAATATCTGAAGGAACTATGGAATTGGAAGAGTAGAAAAAAAATTCTTTGAAAATGCCATCTCGATGCGAGATGAAGGAAAAGGATTATTCCAGCATAGCTAACGGGTTAAGCCGTATGCACCCGTTAAAGAGTAAGAGGAAAAAAGGAATTTTTCTTGAAAATGCCATATCAAGAAGAGATGAGGAAAAAGGAAGAAAACCAAGAAAAGTCGGGTAAGGATAGACCGAGCTCTTAAACACAAAACGAAATTCAGCAGACTTGGAGTCTGAAAACAATAGTGAAGGAGTAACGGGTTAAGCCGTATGCACCCGTAAAGTATTAAAAGAAGGTCAAGAAGTTGACAGTACATAAGATGAGAAAAGAGAGACAGACCGGCAGAATGCCCGTCTTATGAAACAAGAAAGAAAACAAAACTGTCTGACTCAAGTTTGGAGCGTATGCCAGACTAGGGGAGAATCATAAACACCCGAACGAGGCGAGTAATTTATAGCCCTAAGTGGAGACGTCCGCTAAGGGAAATGAATGAATGGGAACTATGTAAGACCCAAAACAAGCCAGAGAGGAAAAGGACTTTGGTGATAAAGATCAGAAGGTACTGAGAAATGTTAGGATGGCTTCGACACTAAAGAAGAATAAGATTATATGAATAATTGAAATAAATTTCCTCAACATTTTTCGAAAATTTATTTACCTAAGGAGGGGAGAGATGAACCCATGTACCATTGGTTCAAGGGGTCGAATCCATGTATTATTGGTGAAAGAAAGAAGGAAATATATAGTCTTCAGAGGAACATAGAGAGATTTTATACAAGAGGGCGAGCATAACGTTGTGTACTAAACTGGAGCCCAGGTGGCCAGGAAATGAGATCATGCATGACGCATTGATAAGGAGTCGGTCACGAATATAATTAGAACGAGTGGAACTTTCCGTCGGAGTGACTGCGAGCGTGTTTCGGAAATTGCCCTTACGTTGCAGGAAAATGGCAACCGCGCAGCTGTGCCAGAAGAAGAATAATTAGATTTAACCCATTTGCAAGAATAAAATTAACTAAAGAAATACAGCATTGTGAATCATTTCGGAATAGAGATTTTTGTGTGGAGGAAGATGTTATAATAAATGCCCAGGAAAGAAGTGCCAGCGTGGCCATACGTCATTGGGAGTTCCCCGAGACCCGAGGAGGTGGGGATTAAAAATCAACTATAACACCCACACAGCTGAAGACCAAATTTTATTAAATATCTCAGAAATGCATGATCGATTTTCATGTGCAAAGAAGTTAGTTTACGTTTAGAAAACAAGCTTTCCAGAGATATAATTTTTAAAAGTGTGCGACCATTACTTCAAAAGTTGGTTCTGGAAAAGACAAGGATTTTATCTTTTTTTAGCCAAAGAGTATAAAAGCCCTGGCAGAGCCTAGCAAATCATGCAGTTTCAAACAGCCCGAGGGGGCGTCACTGTGCTACATCACATCATGCAGTTTTAGTCCGTCCAGGGGGGCGTGACGTTGGAGCATCACCATATTCAGTCTTCAACGACCGCTGAGGCGGGTCGTACTGTTTCACATCGAATGCAGTTTAGAACAGACCTCGTGCAGAGAGGCTGTATCACATCGAAGGCAGTTTACCAGGACTCCTTGAGGGGAGACGCTGTATCACATCGTATAGAGAGTATCCAACAGCCCGAGGGCGTCGCTGTATCGACAACCAACGTGCACCCGTAAGGAGTGGCCGATTAAGTATCATCATAGTATCGCCGTGTGGAGACTTAGGAAAATCCTAATACAGGATTTAGTTCCGCCAGTATCAATTTTACAGTGAAAAGTTCAGTATTACAGCCAATGTAGGCTGCGAACTTAAAGAACAGGCGATAGGTCTTCAAATAACAGTTCATTTAAACGACCGAAAGTATCGTAACGTTTTGAAGTACCATAATAGTGAAACAAACATTCTATCAACGTTAAAGAACCCGATCAGGGTCGGACAAAATAAGGTCCGCATAGGATTCTGAAAAGATAGGAATTAGAGAACAGAATAATCAGAAGGGAGAATTAAATTCAAGACGTTGTTTCAAGGAAACAAATGAACTATAAAAAGCACTAAATTTACGAGGAGCATTAGATGCTAGAAAATAATAGGTCACCGATAGAGTATCTGGGAGACCGTGAACAAGACAGACTTTCGCTAGACAAACTAATAGGGTCTAGAAAGAAGCAATTTCGAGCTAATAATAATAATAGCCGATCGTCAGGAAACCGGATTTGAAGAAGTACCATTCCAGGGAAGGGGTAGAGTGTTCGAGACTTTCATATTCTGGTCAGATAGAAAGCCGACATCTACTAGTTTCACCCTTGGAGACGGGGAATCAAGAAATCACGTGTGCAAGGCCTAATCAAAGCCTCAGTGATTAGAATCAGTGTAGTGTAAATATATAAAATTTGTGTTAGTGTAGACATTTTTCAGTGATTTTATTGTGTATAATAGAAAAATACAGAAGTGTATTTTAAAATGCTACCAGTGTTTAAGGTATATAAGTTATATGTGTGTCAAGATATGTCAGTGTATGAAATGAATTTGAGCAAGATGGCTTAATCACAAATAGTGGGCGAAATGAAACATCGTTGGAAAGTACGGTTGGGGGACCGTCCGAGCATGTAAGTAACCATTTTTATTATGTTATGTGTTGGGAAGTATTTGTGTACAATCCACCTGAGAATGATAAGTAGGGATGTTTTTGAATAACAAATAATAGAATAAGAGCGCGATCTGAACAAATAAAAATTGAGAAATTATAAAATGATTATGTGAAGTGAATGAGTCCCTTAGAGGAGGTGTATGAACTGAAATATCTATGTATTTGATAAATGTTATGAAAGCAAGCGTAATAATAATAATAATAATAATAAAAATTATATAAATGAAGATTAAGTTGAATTATATGAAAGTAGTAGCTGTTGAGCTCCTGTAAAAGTATGAAGACATGGTATGAATACATGTTCTTAAAGTATAGCGATTATTGTCACGGGAGAGGATTAATGTAAAAATTGAGATGTAGATCAAGTGTTGATTTTGAATTTATCAGTTCTTTGGAAGACGCTAGGCCTTAAAGTAATGTATAGAGCAATGTAGTGCATTAAAGTAAATTGTCACGCTAGGAAGGCGTTGAATCTAAATATACTTGGTAAATTAATTGTGAAGGGCAGTTGATTGCGGTAATTGAGCTATGATAAGTCCTCCATATAGTGATGTAGATCACGAGGCCATGTGTGTTATGTTGTGTTATAATAGGGTGCAAATTTATTGTATTATGAGCGCAGGTTATAAGGCCGAGGCCGCCCTAAGTCGCATTTATATAAGTCCTCCAGTATGGGATTGGTTCCCGAGGCAGTTGAGAGAGTCGAACCCAGACTCGTCTAGTTGTTGAAGCCCCTAAATATTCGTTGTTGTATGTGAATTATTCTTACCCATCAATGATAACACTTCATAATTGATAAATGCCAAGGTTACGAAAGTGGTCTATGAACCTAAATAATGTTGTTAAAATGAATGAAAGAAACGCCAGGTCTGTTCAAAGAACTGTGTATAAGAAATAGCTGTTTTAAAGCATGAGTGTAGCCGTCCCGTGTGGACGAGACTTGGGGTCTCCCTCCTGGACAATAAATCACATTGAGTGTTACGGCCCGACCCCTCGCTATTGAAAGTGTGGTAGGTCAGGGGGACCGTCTGTTTGAAATAATAATACACCATGAGTGTTTAGTGTTTGTTAATGACCCGGGATTCGAACTGAGGTTCTTGTAGATGAAAGTTACCGCTTGCAAGTTCAGATCGTTTGCTTTCTTATGAGATGATGGTCTTTTAAGACAAATAATAATAAATATAAATCCCTAATGTAATGGTATAGTAATGTAGCATTTCACGAGTTCAGTGAAGACAATTAGATTTCGGGAGTAATCATAATTTTTGACTTTGTTCAAGTAGTCTTCTATAACTCGGGAGTACACAAGTATTTTTCCCAATCACTGTAGTGAATTTGTTAACTTGAGAGAGGTGGTGACATGAGAACATTGTGGAAAGCCCAAAAATTTAAGTAAAGGAGTAACATTGACGTTAAATAAGATTATATATTGTTTGATTATAAGAAACTCATAAAATAGATATTGAGAGGTGTAATGAATAACACCGTTTATATTGGAAAGTATCGAGCCATTGGAGCTCGTGAGTGTATTGAATTTTTAAAGGGATACTTTATGGAAGTGAAAAGAATTATAAGTTTATTGGTTTGTAGGAAACCATGTATTTTAATATAACATTTGTTTGATTTTATGTATTCCTTGTTCACTTTGAACAAGTTAGAAGGATTGGTCAGTAGTTTATTTGTTTAATTTGTTTGTAGCGCCATATATTTTGGTTAATTGTGGTGTTTGAAGCCATATTTTCAGTGTTGCCTTAGTAAACAAGAGTTTAGTGCTTTTCAGTCGGTCAACACGAATGTACCCAAAAGAGATGGGTTATGCCCTAATCCTGAAATAAATTACATGAGATTAATAAAACACTAGGATGACCAGTTTCGATCGTCAAGCGATCATCATCAGATCCAATACACTTAGGCTATAAAATCTATGTTTGAAATACCTGTATTTTCACCTGTATTTCAAACATAGATTTTATAGCCTAAGTGTATTGGATCTGTTGATGATCGCTTGACGATCGAAACTGGTCATCCTAGTGTTTTATTAATCTCATGTAATTTATTTCAGGATTAGGGCATAACCCATCTCTTTTGGGTACATTCGTGTTGACCGACTGAAAAGCACTAAACTCTTATTTTGGTTAATTAAATGTTTTATAATAGGAGTTGATTTTGTTTTTATTTTGGAAGTGTATCCTCTATTTAATCCAAAATGTGTAAGTCACAGAGTGGGAGAACATACCATAACCCCGAAAATCCCGATTTGAGCATTGCTGGCATACTGTGATTTGCATATTTCTTGCTAAAAGGGCACAATACATAGTTATATAATAAACATAGATGCACTAAAGAGCAAAATGTTCCTCAAGTGTCCTTCCTTTGTTTCTGAGATGTCCTTTTGTTCCAGTGGTTCCTTCTTTTGGCGCCATAACGCGCACAACAATCACCATTCCGTGATCTGCCATGGGCTAGAAGCTGCACGTGAACCAATCTTCTGTAGTCCTATGAATATATATGGGCGCTTACAGCTCTGGATATGACTTAGTAAGAACTATTGATTGGTTTTCACATTCCATTCCTAGAATTACGCAGAGAAACCGACCGCCCAAATATCCTATAAACATCGATAATCTTTCAACAGAATTTTAAGAAACGTCCTTTTGATTTTATTGATGGTTTAATGATTGCGCTGTCCTTTCTATAGAAATAATCTCTCTCTATAGCACTGTGAGGGCCAACTAGACTAAGGGGCACTGTCAATAATCTTTTCAGGTTTAAGGAATAACACTCAATACATTTTGGGTTGACCGATTGAAAATCATACAAAAATAATTTAATAATGGCTTCCAACACGGTGACTCAGAACATAAGTTAATATCTTTCCGGAGCCGGAAATCAAACCCGGGGTTTCAATTTAAAAAAAAACACGCCATTTCATAGGCCTTGAATGAGACTGTACACCCATTTCCCTCTGCCGAGGAATATTCAGCTCTGTAGCATCAATTGGATACCTTCAAAGTTGAAGTTTGTTGAGTCCCGCGCAGTTTTAGAATCGTCTCGCTTTCTGCTCTGCTTACGGCCAACGTGTGTGGACATGACATGCTATTTGTAATTCTCATTTCTAAGGGGTGGGAGATGACTGGACATGGTTTATATCAGCCTCCACCGAGAAGTTGATGTCAGATCAGAGAAATCATAGCCTAGAACAGAAGTGGTCAGCTGGGGGCCTGTTTACCCTGGCTCAGTTCAGCCAAGCAGGCGTGACGTAATTGCGGACCAGCACAAATGGAATGCTCAAAATTAAATTGAAATTATGATCTATATATGTGCCAATTTTTAAGAACTTAATTTATTAGTATGGAAGTTACATGTGATTCAACTTTAAACCTATCAGAATAATGTTGGCAGCACTGTCGTATATCAGTAATTTACTGAAAATTAACCTACAGTTGCAGGTACTATATATATGCAAAGTTTAGAACTGTTGGCCTGCATACTTTCTGATATATTGAGATTACGATAAAAATGGATACAGAGCATTTTTCATCAGTTAGCAGCTCTGCTGACACTAAGAACAAGTAGTTCCGTGAAGTATTATACAGCCTATTTTCATATATCCTACTCATGTAAATTGCCTCTATCAACATACAAAATTTCTGCTTGAAGGTTGTGATAGATTCGAAGATATTGAGAACCGTCTAAATATTTCAGATGGTCGCCAGGTAGGATTTTTATTTTTGTACTGTTACATTAAGATTATTGTGTACGTGTGGTATTCAAACTGCAATCGTATGATTAGAACACAAGAAGTGAACACGAGATTTTAAAATTTCGCACAGCCTCCATCTTGTGATTATACAAACAAATGAAATAAATTAGATGCTTTTGGATTATTTTTTGTATAAGCATTTAACGTGCAACGTTTCACTGCACTTGGATAGTTAATTCGCAGGAAACGTCCATTTAAATATTTATATTTCGTGTCGCCGCCATGTTGGACTTGTGCTCACCAGGTTACTGAAAGTCCTATACGTAAACTTTTGATCATAGCCTCTCTGAACATAAAAAAATTCAGTTTGATTGCTGTAAAAGATTCATAGATATTGAGAACCGTCTAAATATTTCGGATGGTCGCAATTTTGGATTTTTATATGTACAGGCCATAGAGTTATGTACCATTAAAGGAAAATTATCGCGTAGCTTCATTACTTAAACTTTCACTTCGATCGCATGATTACGACACAGGAAAATAAAACTTAATTTTAAAATTTCGCACAGCCGCCATCTGGAGGTTATGTAAACAATTGAAATAAATTAGATCCCAGTGCATTACAATGTGTATAAACATTTGCAGTACCAAATTTCATTACGTTTGGATAGTTAAATCGCGAGAAGCCTTTTTTTTTTAAAATTCTCAACTTTGGTTTGGTAGTCACCAGGTTTTTGAAAGTCTCATAGGTGAACTTCTAGTAGTGATATTTATCTCCGTACACAGTTTCAGGGTGATATCGGTAATAGTTTCGGAGATATTGAATGCTGGTGAAATATTTCGCACAGCCGCCATGTTGGATTGGTGAGACACAATAAAATTTGAGGGGCACGGTCAGGGTCGGCCAGGATAGTGCTATGATCTTACCGAGTTTCATTGTAATCGATCCAGCCGTTTAGAAGTTATTAGCGGGGGACACACACCTCTCTGTCTCTCTCTCTCACACACACACACACACGGACAAAAGGTGATCTCATAAGCCTATTTTTTTTTTTCATAAAATGAAAATAGGCTAAAAATGCGCCTTCATATTTGCTCCGTTGCGCAAATCGCATACTAAATTTGGTTGAAATCCAAGTATGGAAGTTACATGCACTTAAAGATCGGACTAGGCCTAATCCGCAGGCAAGGAATCAAGTTACCGGCCGCAGTGACAGAGAGCGCTAATGCGCCACCTCGTGTCTCGCTGGCATCGGGAGAGCGCCCTGAAAATGGTTTTCGTGGTTTCCCATTTTCACCACCAGGCAAATGGTGGGACGGTTCCTTTCAATAGGTCCACGGCCGATTACCTTCCCTGACCCGTCCTGAAAAGAAAAAAGTACATGGTCATTGGCTGCATTAATAAAATTATGGAATCAAGTTGGCAACACTCTCATGTAATGGCTCCTGTAAATTAGTCTGATGTAATATTATCTACATGAGTGTCAATGTTGGAACAATTACCATGCATATCTTCCGAGATATCCATCGTAGACCTCAATTTTTAATTGTGATTTTTCAGCAGTTGGTAGCACTGACGTCTTTTTCAAATATGACCGTGAGATATTCAAGCATAGTTCTTTACTATTACCAAATATGGTTTCGATAGCTCCAGCCGTTTAGGAGTTGAAAGGGGGGTGGGCGCACACAGACAGACAGACAGACAGAAGGACAGACAGACACACATTTGCCCGGATCGACCTCATATGTCTATTTTTTTTCTTAATTTTTACGAAATGTTAAAAGTAGCCTAATACGGATGAGTCATGACATCCCATTAATATTTTAAGTTAAGAAATGAAACTCTTGTACGATGCTTTATTGATTACAGAGACAGATAACCTAGATGTTCGCAACATCACCTGAGGAGAGGTAGCTCTAAGACCCGGAAAGCATGCATAGGTATTATAGAAACAAATGCACTCATAGAAGTTTATTAAAAAACTAGCAACCCGCCCCGGCTTCGCCCGGGAGCAGTTATCAATGCATTACGTGATAAGTGCCATTTTGGTTGGTTGGTTGGTTCCTTAGTTAAGGGGCTGCGACAACGCGGTCATGTAGCCCCGTGTACTTTGGGTGTGTGTATAATCTGTCTGATAACCGGTGTTAATTGTGATGGCTGTATTAGTGTGTGTTATCTGTTTTCAATTCAAGTAAGGACTGCAAACATTCAATTTTCAAGTAGTTCCTACTTTTGCTACCAAACGCCACCGTCAACGACAACTAGTTCTGAACTTGGTTACTAGATGCCACCACAGTCAACTTCTGGTGACGAACGTTGGAACCTAAGAGCGTTAGTCAAATCTGTTATTGTTGTTTGAGTCTTCAGTCTTTTGACTGGTTTGATGCAGCTCTCCAAGCCTCCCTGTATTGAACTAATCGTTTCATCTCAACATAGCTACCACACCCTACATCCGAAGCAATCTGTTTAACATATTCTAACCTTGGTCTACCCATACAGTTCTTGTCCTCAACACTTCCTTCCATAACAAAGCTTGCTATTCCTGGGTGTCTTAGTATGTGTCCTACTAACCTATCTCTTCATTAGCAGTCGCCAGAAACATCTCTCCTCTCCATTCGTCCTAATACCTCTTCGTTTGTCACCCTATCTACCCATCTGATCCTCATTCTCCTGTAACACCACATTTCAAATGCTTCAATTCTCCTCTTTTCTGCTGCACCAATAGTCCATGTTTCACTTCCATAGAGTGCCATGCTCCAGACAAAGGCTTTCAAAATGATTTCCTAATACCTAAATCTATATTCGATGTCAACAGATTCCTTTTTTGTCGAAAGGCTTTCCTTGCCTGAGCCAACCTACTTTTTATATCCTCTTTGCTTCGTCCATCACTGGTTATTTTGCTTCCTAAGTAACAGAAGTCTCCTACTTCCTTCAGCTTTTCACCTGCCAATTTGATGTCCGTAGAGGTTTCTGATTTATTTCGGCTGCATTCCAGTATTTTTGTTTTACATTTATTAATTTTCATCATGTATTCATTCCGTAAGACGGAGTCCATACCATTCAAAAACTCATTCAAATCCTCAGGCGTGTCGGCCAAGATGGCGATGTCAACAGCAAATCTCAGAGTTGAAATTATTTCTCCTTGAATCTTCACTCCCACTTTAAAATTTTCTCCAATTTCCTTCATTGCTTGTTCAATGTAAAGATTGAAAAGTATGGGTGATAAGTTGCAGCCTTGCCTTACACCTTTCTGAATACCAGGTTCTCTCTCATGTTCTTCAGCTCGAATGACTGCTGTCTGGTTTCTGTATAGATTGTAGATCACCCTCCTATCCCTGTACTTTATTCCAATAGATTTCAAAATGTCAAACAATTTAGTCCAATCAACGTTATCAAGAGCCTTTTCTAAGTCTACAAATGCCATGAACGTTCTCTTATTTTTCCTTATTCTACCTTCCAAAATCAGCCTAAGACTTAGTACAGCTTCCCTTGTTCCTACATTTCTCCTGAAACCAAACTGGTCTTCACCAAACTCCGTTTCTATCTGGCTTTCCATCCTCTTGTAAATTATTCTAGACAGGATCTTTGAAGCATGCGTAATCAAGCTGATTGTACAGTAATCTTCACATCTGTCAGCTCGCACTTTCTTTGGTATAGGGATAATAAAATTCTTCTTGAAATGAGGGGGTACCTCACCTGTCTCATAAATCCTACACACCAAGTGAAATAACCTGATCAGACCTTCATCTCCTATGCAACGTAGCAACTCAATCGGTATATTATCTATGCCCGGTGCTTTGTTCCTACTGAAGTCCTCCAATGCTCTGTCAAATTCTGATCTCAATATTAGATCTCCTTTTGCATCCTCATCAATTTCCTCCTCCCTTTCCATTACATGATTCTCAATCTCCTTTCCCTTATACAAACTCTCTATGTAAGCTTTCCATCTCTCAACCTTTTCTTCCCTATCTGTTAGAGGCTTTCCATTTGTGTCCTTCATATTACAGCACTTAGTCTTCTTTTCCCCAAAAGTATTCTTAATCCTTCGATAAGCTGTGTCTACTTTTCCTAATTTCAGACAATTTTCTATACCTGCACATTTCTCTTTCAACCATTCTTCTTTCGCTTCCTTGCACTTCTTGTTAACCTCATTTCTCAGACGTCTGTATTCTGCTTTCCCTTTTTCATCTCTTAGATTCTTGTGTTTCCGCCTTTCATCCATCAATTCTAGTATATCCTGAGTGATCCACGGTTTTCTACCTATTCTCTCTTTCCTACCGATGTTTTCTTCTGCGGATTTTGTTATTTAATTCTTCAAAAGTGCCCATTCGTCTGCAATTGAAGTTGGTTTAGTGTTTTTCATTAGTCCTTCCTTTATTCTCTTCTTGAATCTTTCGTTTACATCCTTCACTTTCAGTCTGTCTATTGCCCACCTTTTTGGCTTTTGACTTTTCTTCAGTTTCTTCAACTTTAATCTGCATTTCATAACAACCAGATTGTGGTCAGAGTTTATGTCAGCACCAGGATATGTTTTACAATCCAAAATCTGGTTTCGAAACCTCTGCTTGACCATAATGAAGTCGATTTGGTAACGCCCTGTATCTCCTGGTCTCATCCATGTTTATATTCTTCTATTGTGGTTATTGAATAAGGTGTTAGCTATGACCAACTCATACTCGGTGAAGAATTCCATCAACCTGCTTCCTCGATCATTCCTTTCACCTAATCTGAAATCTCCTACTATCTTCCCTTCTCTGCCTTTTCCGACCACAGCATTCCAATCTCCCATTACTATAACATTTTCATCATCCTTGATATACCTCAGAATTTCATCTATTTCTTCGTAGACCTTTTCAACATCTTCATCATCTGCTTGACTGGTAGGCATATAGACTTGTACCACTGTGGTGCACGTAGGTTTAGTATTGATTTTTGCTACAATAATCCGTTCACTATATTGCTCATAATATTCCACCCGCTGTCCAAGTTTCCTACTCAATATGAGACCAACCCCTGCTTGGCCATTGTTTGATTTAGTGCTAATGACCCTATAGTCACCTGACCAAAAGTCCTGTTCTTCCTGCCAGCGCATTTCACTAATCCCAACCAAATCCAACCTCAACCTATCCATTTCCCTTTCTAAGTTTTCTAACCTTCCATCTCCTAGCAGACTTCTAACATTCCACGCTCCGATTCTTAGAATATCAGATTTCCTCTTTGTCACTTCTGTGATGTTAAGCCCCTCTCGAGTAGTCCCCACCCGGAGATCCGAACGGGGGACTAGTTTACCTCCGGATTGAAATTTTACAAGGGTGGAGGCCATCATCACATGTAATTATGCATAGAGAGGTGCATATCCTCGGGAATAGCATTACGGCTGTAGTTTCCCGTTGCTTTCAGCCGTGCAGCAGAACGCAGTGTAGCCATTAGTTGGCTGATATTATCAATATATTAACCGTCTATAAGACAAGTAAAGAACTGATTTATTCTGAGAGGCTGCTACTCCCTTTCAGAATAAGTAAAGAGCAATTCTACTAACAAAAATAATAACCTTCTATTAACAATTAAATACCAAAATACTATTAACGAAAAATTACTTAAGTTCCACCAACAACAAGTGCTACCACTAAAACAGTCCATCACCAGACACACTCACATGCACCCTCACACATCACAGTCTAAAGAAACAATGAGCTATATCTTGTCTACTTACTCATTCGAATGATTTTTTTTTGCATCCCTCTCGTCATCATGGGTTTCTTCTTTTATAACTCATTTGAATGATTTCAAAACTAACCTATAATATATAGCTTCACACACGTGTAATTAGTGGAAGGTTCTTTTTAATGCCATAAATCTATGAATGGGACCGCCAGCTTTACGTCCCCTTCGAAGGAAGGAAGGCATAGTGCCGGATTTTTAACGCTCTTTAAAAAAGGGATGACTTCGGCCGGGTTTGAACCCGCGACCTAGGGTGGGGAATAGGGGTGATGGTATTTACAACATTCACACGTATTTACTTGCAGTAATTATTAAACTAGCACAACTACTCAAGATATGTGATGTTTTGTAGAGATGTCCAAGTTTGCTTGCTTATTGTGGTTATGTGATTGTTATTAAATGGTCAGGTTATTATGCGCTTAGCTGTTTGAGTGGTGTGTAGTCCGTTCACGTGTGCATCTGTCGCCTCCCACTGGCTGCACCCTTATCGGCTGTTATACGGAGTCCTCACCGCGGATATTAACACGCCAGACGCATTTTATTATCCATATTAATAATCTTCCATCGTCAACATGGCTTGCGATTGGGGATACTTGTAAACAATGCAGTGAATTGAAGTGAATGTGAAGCTGAGCTTAGAAATGTAAGGCTCCTAATGATTCCTCCTTCTTATTAATGATTCGCAGACGCTGCTTCTCGTTATTAAGGTCGTGCGCTATCTCGTGTCTGTGGGACAATGCGCTGCACGCCCGTAATTTGTGAGCTGAGCAGTAAACAGCACCATAAACAATGTTACACATAAAGACCACTATCGTTCGAGAAATTATGGTCTCGGGCCTTGGTTGACGTAGGACCAAGAGAGGCTGACGTGTAATGCGAATACAAAATAAGGCTGGAAAACGCATCCATTTTAAGAATACTTCAGAATGGTGAATTCAGCAAAGTGCCTGTGTAGAGGTGCGCTACACGTGTACCGTGATGGGGAAGGCTCGTACCTCCCATTGCTGCTTGATGCAGCTCTCCAAACCTCCCTGTCCTGAGCTAATCGTTTCATCTCAACACACCCTACATCCGAGGCAATCTGTGTAACATATTCTAACCTTGGTCTACCCCTACAGTTCTTGTCCTCGACCCTTCCTTCCATGACTACATTTTCTATTTCTGGGTGTCTTAATATGTGCCCTACCCACCTATCTCTTCTCTTCATTATCAGTCGCCAGAAACATCTGTCCTCTCCCACTCGTCTTAATACCTCTTCGTTTGTAACCCTATCTACCCATCTGATCTTCATCATTCTCCTGTAACACCACATTTCAAATGCTTCAATTCTCCTCTGCTGCACCAATAGCCCAAGTTTCACTTCCATAGAGCGCCACGCTCCAGACAAAGGCTTTCAGAAATGACTTCCTAATACCTAAATCTATATTCGATGTCAACAGATTCCTTTTCTGTAGAAATGCTTTCCTTGCCTGAGCTAACTTACTTTTTGTATCCTCTTTGCATCGCCCATCACTGGTTATTTTTCTTCCTAAGTAACAGAAGTCTCTTACTTCCTTCTATTATAGAGGACTGATTTCCACCTACGACTGTTGAAATGACTGAGCGGCTCCCTAATTTTCAACAAAGCACTGAATGAAAGATTGATAAATCTTTTTGAGGTTGTAGAATTAATTTTATACCTAATTAAGAGTCACTTCATATTCTGGGAACATTGGCTGGTTGGTGTTGGTGATTGTAAACACTCATCAGAGGACCAACAGACACTGAATACATCATACTTGCCAGCGAGCGATAGCTTGTCAGCATTATCACCAATACCCGATTGTAATCGGTGGTTCCCTAATCCTGCAAAAATACACTTTATGACCAGGTTCGATCAAGCGATCATCTTCAGATCTATTACATTTTGGCTACAAAAATTTTATATTCTGAAAGTATGGGTGAAAATATTTACAATATATACACTACTTCAGTTGCAGTATTAGTTCAGATAGTTCAACTCGTGAATATTTGCTAGATATAGTCTATGCGATGTTTTGTTAAAATACTGATGAGTAGCCGGTACAATACAACCTGTGTTGACTATTTAACTACCATCACATATTCACTCCAAACAAGCAAATTCCGGAGGTCAATCACCACTTCCAGTATCTCAACAAAACATCACATAGACCACAACTAACTAATATTGACGAGTTGCATTGTCTCAACTAATACTGTAACTAAATAAGTGTACATATTGTAAATATTTTCACCCATATTTTAGATATAACAATTGTATAGCCTAAGTGTAATGGATCTGATGATGATCGCTTGACGATCGAAACTGGTCATAAAAGTATATTTATTAATCTCCTATATTTTGTTTTTCAGGATTAGGGAATAACTCAACTCATTGGGTTCAATCATGTTGACCGACTGAGAAGCAACTCTGAAAATGGCTTCAAACCACATAATTTAGGGGCTATTAAGTCTATATTGTACCCGATACCTATTTTAGGCTATCGGCTACGCCAGCTGACATTAAGCTGTAGTTGAGGTTTTGGAAAGCAAGCAGACAAGATAGCGCATCGATCGCGTCAAGAAGAAAGCCAAGATGACGTAGGAGGTCGAGAATCAAGGAGGCATTGAAATCTGTAAGAAGATAGAATTATTAATAAAGATGTGAAGCTTTATTGAAATATATATGGGATTATAATAAGTTAAAACAACTTAGAAGAGTATATATGACATGCATTATATGTGGAAATAATTTTATGGAAATAAGTTATTGTATAACAGAACAGCCGAGAGGAGTCGGGTTCGAGACTATCTTCGTGACGTGGGAGCACTGTGGTGGGGAGAATTAGCCACGTGCCGCACGGAGCTCATAAGCTGGAACACAGCGCTAAGCAGTTCAGTTGGGCTCAATGAGGCGAGCAGTACAGAGCAGCTCTATAGCACAGCGAGACGGGCTTTGAAGGTCACGCAACACACGTAAACCGTCACGGCAAGTGTAGGCGACATTTCTCGCATCACCGAGCAACAGAGGCCGAGCGGGTCGTTGATACAGCCGGGCTAGCCGAGAAGACAATTGTAGATAGCCGGGGTATTTCAAAACCACACTGATCGCATATGAAGACTTTGTTTCAAGCTTCATTTCGACGCTGTTCGAACACAGGCTTTCACAATTAACCTTATAACCATGCTGTTATATAATACATTCAAACGACTTTTTACTATTTCAAGTAAACTGAATGTTTAGCATAGGCTCTGATGAACATTACAGCGTGCATATATAAGATTTTTATCTTATACAATTTTCATGGATTACAAATTATAGACAGATACAGGGTGTATCGTAATCTTGAACACTATCTAGTAAAATTTTTATTTTACTCAAGTCGAACTTTGCAGTAAGTTGAGAGAGGACTTACAATTCTCAAACTGAACATTTATCGGAACAGTGGCGTATATTAGAAGAAGAGTAGGGGGTCCGCTGTTACCATGAACTTTTCGAGAAGGAGTTGGACGATATCCGCTATGGGTAATTCGAGGTTCAACATGATCGAGTAAACGTGAATAGAGACAAGATGGCACCACAGAGCGATGGATTCGGTTCCTGACGAGAGGAGTCCAACAGCTGATTCGCTTGGGATATCGAAGGAAATCATCATTTCATGGATGAAATGATATTCACGCCGATCTTACGAGAAATCTTTAGGTAGGGAAAATCGACGATCTTGGAAATTATATTACAACTGATAATGAAAGGTATTGTAAGAGTTCTATCTACCCGATTCGATTATTTTCATGAATACTGGGCACACATGTATATTTTTCTAATAGGAGTGATTTGATTATTAAGACATGGTTTGAATTTATATACTTCGAATTTGCTAGAATATGGAGTGACCATATGATATGGCAGGCATCATTATTCGATATTCTCACCGTTGTTTGACTTTATTAAGAAGATGTTTGGTCTTATAGACATTTTTCCAGCTAGGATATTTCTCATGGATAGTTTTTTTTGAGTAGCGAGTATTTCGAACTCGTGATCTGCAATTGATTATCAGAAACTACTTCGTCAGTTCATTGCATACTAGCGAGTGTGTATTATTCATCAGTAGGGATTTTTTTCCATTGGATTGTTTGGAGATATTAAGAAGTTATTCACTTTAGTGAATGAACGTCGCTTTTATATGACAACTAGAAACTTGTTGATTCCTTTCTAGTACATTCATTCATATAGTCCACGAGGTGGGGTCCTTCGTATTTATACGATTGTATGGTGGCTACTCACCTTACCCACCGTTCAGGGAACTATCATCCAAGTCGACGGGGCGAGGTCCTTCGTATTTATACGATTGCACGGTGGTTACACATCTTACTCGCCATTGAGGAACTCATTTTATCATCCGAATGTACACGAGATGTAAGTGAATTAAACAAGGAACTACTAGTCACATATCAGTCGAGATTTTGTTAAGTAAAGTAACGATAAATGTCAACAGGATTGCATTTAGTAATTCTTGTTTGCCAATCCAATATTTTGTTGCTATACTCTTTTGAGAGTAATTTCAGTTTAACAGCTATTACAGCTGATGCTTTGATGATTTTTATAATTGTGTTTGATACCTTTGAGAAGGATTTAAAGTAATTTAATCTTGTAAGATTAATCATTAATGGTCATAATTATTTTAAGGCAGATCAGTATTGCAGATTTTGATATGAGAGATTATAGCACATTGGTGTTTTTCTACGATGTGAATTATGAAACTTGTGAAAGAGAATTTATGCTATTTGAAAGCAGATCATAAATTACTGAAGTAATGTTTTTCCAATTGTTTAAGAAGTTGTCTAGAAGTGATCAGAGTAATTACAGTCATTGGAGATTATGTGCGTTAATAATTTGAAGCCATTTATATATTTTTGTAGATCATGCAACGTGGTTAAATGAAGTTTGTGATAGGCATTTTGTGGAATTTGCCATTTGGTAGTTGCAACGTTGATAATGTATTTTGAAGCGGACATGAGGTTGTTGTACCCAGTCTAGCGTATTTGTTGAGATTCATGCTGTATGTGCTGAATATTTATGGAGTTTTTGTAGCAATTCTTATATTCAAATGTGATATTTGGAATATTGAAGAAATATAATGTCGTTGTGGATAGTTAGATCCAACGTGATGTCGTGGAGACAATAATATTTTTGGCATGATAATTAAATACGAGATATAACTTGGAAGTAATAAAACTGTAAGACAACGTTCTATAAACCTTATTAAACAATTTGTTAGGAAATTAAACAAATAAATGAAGTTGATAATACAAGATTTTCTGAAAATAATAATTAATGAAATAATAATCTGAGATTTAAGCATGTTAACGATCTGACCTAATGAAATAAAAATCAGAATGACTAGATGAAATAATAATCTAAATAACCAGATGATTGAAATTTAAATAAGTTGATAAATTAAATTGTTAAATAAATCGGTGAATTAAATAAGTGGATGAATTAAAGATTGAATTAATTAAACTGATTGAAATAAATTATTAGACGATTGTAATGATGATGAATAACTGAATTAGAAGGTGATGATTAATTAAAGAAGCTGATGATTAATGAATTTTTATGGAATTAAATAAATTTAATTGAGAGATGATTCGAAGGAATTGCAACTCGAATTGAGAATTTAAATGATGTAATGGTGATGAATTAACGATTCTGACAAGAATATTGGGAATTTTGAAGTGAGAATTAATGTGAGAAATATTTAATTTGATAATAATGATGATGATGACCAATGAGAATTTGAATTTTCTGTAATTCACAGATAAGAGATTAATGACGATGTAAATAATGTAAATTAATTAGTAAATGTTTAGGAACATTAGATTAACATGTTCTACGTTCAAATTATACCATGCAAACCATAATTTATGTGATATTTAACATGAGTGATTATTATATGTGTATGTTTAGGCAGATTAGTAACTTAATTAAATCCACATTGATGTTAAATTAAAGAGAATTAGGTCTCAGGTTTCACAAATGTCAGTGACGAAAGACATAGTGCGACAGTGATCCTGAGAACCCAAGAGAACTTTATACATTTTCTTGTTATGTGGATTGAAATAATTTTGCATTAGAAAGGAGATGGTTCGATTTTTGGACAATGACAATTTAACTTTGCATTCGACCATACTCTTAGGTAGGAATTATATTTAAAATGTCTGTCTGACTTTCAAAGTAAAATAAATTTGTTTTTTTCTTAGTTGTGATCTGATGATGGTGTGATGTTCCTTTTTCTTTCCTTGTCTTGAGTAAGGCTTATCCGGAAAGGAAGTGGTTTTGCTAGGAATTCAGTTGATGGCGCCCATTTATATTTGAATTATTTTTATTAACTTAAGCCCGTAACGACCCTAGAGATACTTTGTCTCGTGAAACCCACTGCTTTTTCACGAACTCAGCTGAATTTCCGACACATTCCTTATTTTGACTAGAGGTTCATTTAACTCCGCTCTGTCCTGGAACTCCAGGGATGTGATGTTATAGCAGATGGGTCATCGCATCCCCAGGACGAACGGGTACAGAGAGAGAGGGAGAATTGGCTTTATCCAACTAGTGGGGCTTTTCGATTTTGTTAATTCTATGGAATCACATCAGATTTAGATTACTGAGAGATTGATCTCAAGTTCATTTAAGTGTGTTACAAAATTTATTATACTTAGTCAGACAATGTACTTGTGTGCCCAATCCAGTGTTCATGTTAATCGTATTAGTAATATCATGTTAGTTATAAGATATTTTTCCCTATACCCAAGTGAATGCAGGAATTGAGACATTGTGATGTGTTGTTGTCTAACGTCTCTATATAATTCTATATTGAAATATAATTATGTTGCCGGAGGATTTAGCGAAGGTGTTAGGAGAGTTGCAGACGGGTATGTCTGGAATTGCAGAAACCATTTCTAAGATGGAAACTGAAGTTAAAGAACAAATTAATAATTCAGAAGCTAGATTAGAAGCTAAATGTAAAGAGAATGTACAAGCATTGCAAACTAGTACTGAAGAGAATTTAAAATCATTACAGATTAGTAACGAAGCTAATATAAAATTATTGCAGTCAACTAGTGAAGAAAATTTAAAACTATTACAGTCAAATAGCAAAGATGAGTTGATGTTGTTAGAAGAAAGATTACAGTCAAGGACTGAAAGTCATTTAAAAGCTAACTTGAAAGATAACTTCAAATCGTTGGAAGAGAAATTACAGTCTCGTAGTGAAGAAACTAATACTGAATTAGAAAATAAGTTAACCAGATTAGAGAATAGTTTAACTTTGAAGAACAATGAGATGCTGAAAACTTTACAATTAGACATAATTGCAGTAAACATGAAAGGAGAGGAAAATGTTCAGATATTAAGGAAAAATATTATCGAGTTGGAAAATAGAGGGGAAGAAAATATTTTTATTTTAAGAACAGACGTTATGACCATACAGAAAGACATTAAGTCAGATGTATCGAAGTTGAGATTCGACATCGATGGTTTAGTGGCAGATGTAGGAAAAATTCAAGATTGGTCTACCGAAGTATCTTTCGAGACTAAGATTAAGAGTCTAGAAACGAATCTAGGTAACGAAATAAAAGATTTGAAGACAGTAATTGGGACCATTAAAGATGAAGTCTTGGGAGAGGTCAATTCTAATATAAAGTCGTTAGAAAATCAATTGCAGAAGGATATTAGAAAGATAGACGACGATATAGAGCAAAAGGTTAACGAAAACTTAACTTTATTTAAAAATAGAGTCGGAGCAATTGTTGAAGAACGATATAATGAGGTCGATGCCGAAGCAAAAGAGAAACGTGACGGGTTAGATGAAAAATTAATCGCAGGTATGGCAAACTTAGAAGCTAGGTTTACGGAAAGCAAGGAAGCGATGAAATTAGATTCAACACTATTTAGAACAGATGTTGATCTGTTGAAAGAACAAGTCGCGTTAGTGAAGAACACGTGCGAAGGAAAGATTGACAAGTTGAGGAACGATCTAGACGAAAGTAACAAGACGCAGGACGTTACATCGTTAGATGAGCTGAAGACTCAGGTCAAGAGATTAGCAGAAGACAGGGTGACTAAACTAGAAACCATAGTTAACAGTTTTACCAGTCATAATGTAACATCAGGGGAAACATTGATGAATCAAACAGCGATAGACCGCAGTATGACGAATCAAGACACGAGCATGGTAGAAGACCGTCAAATGCAACCGAATGTGACATTCGAAAGGGTCAGTTCAACCCCTCAGGAGAATCCAAGTTCGAGTAGGAGTACGTCGAGTCCAAGTGAACGATACTCAGGTCCAGTCACAATTATAAGGAACCTAGATGACAAACCGAGAAAGTTTTCGGGAAATACAGGAGTTACACCAGTAGAATTTCTGCGAGATATTCGAGACTACATGGCGGAACACAGGGTAGCCAAAGAAAGAGAGCTAAGGATAGTAGAACGCGCCTTAGATGGATCTGCACTTACGTGGTTTAGAGCGTTCAGAAGCAACTTTGCGAACATGGAGCAATTCGCCATGGCTTTCTTGAGGAGATTCTGGAGTGCCGAGGATCAACTCAACGTAAGAGCGGAGATGTACTCTAAACGCTATTCTACGTCACATCCGACGCATTACGCCAACTACTTCACGTCACAACTGGCTAAATTACAGTTCCTTATTCCTCCATTGCCAGAAGAAGAGCTTTTGCAAGCTATAGCGCGACAGTTACCGATAGAGGTACAGCGATCTCTGATAGCATCGGGAGCCAATACGCTGGAACATTATGATGACATATTGAGGCGATTGGATTATACGAGCGCACAGGTTACACCGAGAAGTAATAGGAACGACAACAGAAACACGCAAGAAGTAAACGCGGTAGTCGTGGACAATGCAGTTCAAACGGACAGAAGGGATTCCTGGGAAAACCGACGGAACGATGGGAATCGAGGAAACATCCGTAATGCAAGAGGAAATGATCGATATAGAGGACCATATGAAAGGCCATACGATCAAGAAGCGAGAGATAGCCGGTATAGGAATTATAACCAAAATTCCAGGTATCAGGACAGGAATCGGTATAATAACAGATATCGGGGAAGGAATAACTGGAACCAAGGTCAACAGTTTAATAGAAACGACCGACAGGAAGGCCGAAGAAACGATCCTAACGACAGAAGGGATAATCGTGGACATGAAAGGTCAAGACAAGAGGATAGACAGCCTAGTGCACCACTCGAGGAGACAATGAGAGATGTCAATCGAGCCAGCACGAGTGGCGAAGGAAAAAAAAAACGTCAAATTAACTCCAGAGGAAAATGAAAATCATTGGGAATCAATCGTCATCGTAGAAACATATCAGGTCAAGGACGAGGATTTAATCGAGGAAGAAGACATAGTACAACGGGAAAATAGACATGAATTGCCAGTTATTAGTGTGGAAGTCATGGGAAAAGAAATAAAGACACTTGTAGACACAGGAGCTATGGTGAGCTTGATATCCATAGGTTGCCTGGATGAATTGAAATTATTAGGAAGAATTACAATGTTGCCAACTGTTGTTAGCAAAATTCAAGGGGTGATTCCAGACAAGAGTATGAAATGTAAAAGTCAGGTACTTTTAGATGTCGGGATTGGAACCAGAAGTTTTGAACAGATGTTCCTAGTAGTGGGTCAACTACATTTTGACATGATCCTAGGAGTGGATTTCCTAAGTGAGAGTGGCCTGATCATAGATATGCAGAGTAGGCGCATGTACTTTCAAGAAGGGGTCATGGAAAATCAAAAATCAGAGATGACATTCTTTAGAGAGGATATATTGGATGAAATTGTATGCAGCGTTGAAAGGTCTATAGAAGATAAAATTGGCATAACTAGTAAAATAAATCCAGAAATTAAGGGGCGGTTTGATCAAGTAATTTCAGAATATGAGGATATATTCAATGACAAACCAGGTCTCATAGAAAATTTTACATACAGCATCAAGTTGATGGATGACAAACCATACCATAAAAATTTATATCCCATTCCGGATAAATGGAAGGAGGAAGTTAGCATAATGATAAGCGACATGGAAACAGATGGAATAATTAAGAAAATGCCAACTGCTTATTTGAATCCTTTAGCTGTTGTCAAGAAACCTAACGGTAAGCTGAGGATATGTTTAGATGCCAGATCCCTTAACGAAAAAGTTCTTCCTGAACACGATAGACCACCTGTTATTCGTGAATTGTTACGCCGATTTAGAGGAAAGAGTGTCTTCTCGACAATCGATCTGACTAGTTCATATTATCATGTTGAGCTAGCAGAAGAGTGCAAACAGTACACAGGGTTCTTGTTTGACCATAAAACATACGTATTCAATAGGTTACCTTTTGGTGTGAAAAATAGTGGTCCGGTGATGATCCGAGCACTAGATCAAAATTTGTCAGATGCAGTTAAAGAGCATGTTGTAAGCTATATTGATGACCTGATTATAGCGTCTGAGACAGCGGAAGAACATATCAGACATCTTCAAATGCTTTTTGAAGATCTTAGAAGAACGAACTTCAAGGTGAACTTCAATAAATGTCAATTCTTTCATGAAGAAATTGAATTTCTTGGACATAGAATCGATGGAGATGGTTATAGGCCCAATCCAAAGAAGATAATGGCAATTTCAGAGTTTCCAACACCACGAAAGATTAAAGAGGTACGGCAGTTTTTAGGCATGTGTCAGTTCTTTTCAACACATTGTCCTGAATATACTGAGACAATGGCACCTCTGCAGGATTTATTAAGGAAGGGAAATCGATGGAAATGGGACGATAGATGCAATCAAGCGTTTTTAGCGGCCAAGAAAATGCTAATCCAAAATGTCAAGCTTGAGTATCCTGATTTTACAAGACGATTTTTTGTAGAGACAGACGCATCCAAAATAGGTATTAGTGGAATCCTATATCAGCTGGATGATGACAAGAAACATAGATATTTAGCTTTCACCAGTCGCAAGCTTAGGAATTGTGAGAAGAATTACTATGCAACTGAGTTAGAGGCATTAGCAGTGGTTCATGCTCTCAAAACGTGGAAGAAGGTGTTGTTTGGACATGACATAACAGTGATCACAGATCATAAAGCTCTCCAATTTATTATGAAGACAGACTTAGCGAGTGACCGCATCACCAGATGGGCTCTGTTCTTACAGCAATTTAACCCAACTGTTGTACATAGACCGGGGAAGTTAAATCTGTTAGCAGATGTGCTGAGCAGAAACCCTTGTGAAGAAGTAATAGTCAACCATATAAATTTGATTCAAGAGGATAGTGGTACTCTAGAAAAGTTGAAGTTGTTATCGCAAACTCAGAAGAGATATGCACCTTTACGAAGAATTTACCGTTTTCTGACACGTAGGATGGATAACACTGATCCAGATTTTCAAAGAACTGAGATAGAGGCTAGAAGACATCATATTATGGGAGGTGTTATATGCCAATATATTGACCAGGATCATACTAGACTTAGAGTAGTGATCCCGCCCAAGCTTGTCAAACCAGTTATTTGGATGATACACCGAACTGCAGCTCATGTAGGTGTAGACAAGACTTTGGCTCTCGCTCAAGAAACTTTTGTTTGGAAACAAATGGGACAAACGATTCGCGACGTCATAAAGACCTGTGACAGTTGTCAGCGAAGTAAATACTCATCTAAGTTAATGAAAGAAATTCCCAGATCAATATTACCCAGCAAGCCAAGAGAACTTTTCGCGACGGACATTTTTGGTCCGATTCCTCGTTCGACGAAAGGCAATCAATTCGTTTTAGTAACAGTCGATGTATTTTCGAAGTACGTATCTCTATGCCCTATACAGAAAGCTACGTCCAAGTACGTAATAAATCGACTTGAGAAAACAGTCATTCCGAGCATGGGGAAACCTGAAGTTTTGTTGAGTGACCATGGATCGCAATTTACTAGCATGGAATTTTCTACTGCTATGGAACGTTTAGGAGTCAGGCATGTGTTTAATTCTGTACGGTATCCAGAGGGAAATCCCGCCGAAAGAATTATGCCGGAGATAAGTAAGCTATGTCGCTTATATGTGTCAAGGCAACACCATAGATGGATGGAAGTGATACCCATCATTAGCCAATGCTTGAATTCCACAGTACATGAAAGCGCAGGACAGAGTCCGTCCATGCTTCATCATGGATTGAAACCGGATAGACCATGGGATAGAGTCGTGAGGGCACCAGTAGATCCTCAACCCACACAAGAAAGAAGAGTCGAGATGGCAGGAGAGAGGCTCAGAAGACAGGCGGAGAAGAGAGCCAGGAGACAGGCAGGAAGGAGGTTCCACGAGCCATTTCAAGAAAATGATGAGGTGCTGATTAGGAAGCCAGTCACTTCGAACCTACAGCTGAAGATCTACCATAAATTCGCTCCATTGTACGCTGGACCGTTCCGTATTGAACAAACATACCAGAATAATAGCTATAAGATTGTCAGAATGGATACTGATGAAGTTGTAGGAACTTTTAATGCAGCTAGCATCAGGAAATACCATCATGCTGAGTAAAGGAAATTGTAGAGCTATCGTGTACATGTATAATATATTGAATGCCTGAGAGTGTATTTTTTTTTCTCAATCCTGATAAAAAAAAAAGGAGATGTACGGGAGAGATGTACCCGATACCTATTTTAGGCTATCGGCTACGCCAGCTGACATTAAGCTGTAGTTGAGGTTTTGGAAAGCAAGCAGACAAGATAGCGCATCGATCGCGTCAAGAAGAAAGCCAAGATGACGTAGGAGGTCGAGAATCAAGGAGGCATTGAAATCTGTAAGAAGATAGAATTATTAATAAAGATGTGAAGCTTTATTGAAATATATATGGGATTATAATAAGTTAAAACAACTTAGAAGAGTATATATGACATGCATTATATGTGGAAATAATTTTATGGAAATAAGTTATTGTATAACAGAACAGCCGAGAGGAGTCGGGTTCGAGACTATCTTCGTGACGTGGGAGCACTGTGGTGGGGAGAATTAGCCACGTGCCGCACGGAGCTCATAAGCTGGAACACAGCGCTAAGCAGTTCAGTTGGGCTCAATGAGGCGAGCAGTACAGAGCAGCTCTATAGCACAGCGAGACGGGCTTTGAAGGTCACGCAACACACGTAAACCGTCACGGCAAGTGTAGGCGACATTTCTCGCATCACCGAGCAACAGAGGCCGAGCGGGTCGTTGATACAGCCGGGCTAGCCGAGAAGACAATTGTAGATAGCCGGGGTATTTCAAAACCACACTGATCGCATATGAAGACTTTGTTTCAAGCTTCATTTCGACGCTGTTCGAACACAGGCTTTCACAATTAACCTTATAACCATGCTGTTATATAATACATTCAAACGACTTTTTACTATTTCAAGTAAACTGAATGTTTAGCATAGGCTCTGATGAACATTACAGCGTGCATATATAAGATTTTTATCTTATACAATTTTCATGGATTACAAATTATAGACAGATACAGGGTGTATCGTAATCTTGAACACTATCTAGTAAAATTTTTATTTTACTCAAGTCGAACTTTGCAGTAAGTTGAGAGAGGACTTACAATTCTCAAACTGAACATTTATCGGAACAGTGGCGTATATTAGAAGAAGAGTAGGGGGTCCGCTGTTACCATGAACTTTTCGAGAAGGAGTTGGACGATATCCGCTATGGGTAATTCGAGGTTCAACATGATCGAGTAAACGTGAATAGAGACAAGATGGCACCACAGAGCGATGGATTCGGTTCCTGACGAGAGGAGTCCAACAGCTGATTCGCTTGGGATATCGAAGGAAATCATCATTTCATGGATGAAATGATATTCACGCCGATCTTACGAGAAATCTTTAGGTAGGGAAAATCGACGATCTTGGAAATTATATTACAACTGATAATGAAAGGTATTGTAAGAGTTCTATCTACCTGATTCGATTATTTTCATGAATACTGGGCACACATGTATATTTTTCTAATAGGAGTGATTTGATTATTAAGACATGGTTTGAATTTATATACTTCGAATTTGCTAGAATATGGAGTGACCATATGATATGGCAGGCATCATTATTCGATATTCTCACCGTTGTTTGACTTTATTAAGAAGATGTTTGGTCTTATAGACATTTTTCCAGCTAGGATATTTCTCATGGATAGTTTTTTTTGAGTAGCGAGTATTTCGAACTCGTGATCTGCAATTGATTATCAGAAACTACTTCGTCAGTTCATTGCATACTAGCGAGTGTGTATTATTCATCAGTAGGGATTTTTTTCCATTGGATTGTTTGGAGATATTAAGAAGTTATTCACTTTAGTGAATGAACGTCGCTTTTATATGACAACTAGAAACTTGTTGATTCCTTTCTAGTACATTCATTCATATAGTCCACGAGGTGGGGTCCTTCGTATTTATACGATTGTATGGTGGCTACTCACCTTACCCACCGTTCAGGGAACTATCATCCAAGTCGACGGGGCGAGGTCCTTCGTATTTATACGATTGCACGGTGGTTACACATCTTACTCGCCATTGAGGAACTCATTTTATCATCCGAATGTACACGAGATGTAAGTGAATTAAACAAGGAACTACTAGTCACATATCAGTCGAGATTTTGTTAAGTAAAGTAACGATAAATGTCAACAGGATTGCATTTAGTAATTCTTGTTTGCCAATCCAATATTTTGTTGCTATACTCTTTTGAGAGTAATTTCAGTTTAACAGCTATTACAGCTGATGCTTTGATGATTTTTATAATTGTGTTTGATACATTTGAGAAGGATTTAAAGTAATTTAATCTTGTAAGATTAATCATTAATGGTCATAATTATTTTAAGGCAGATCAGTATTGCAGATTTTGATATGAGAGATTATAGCACATTGGTGTTTTTCTACGATGTGAATTATGAAACTTGTGAAAGAGAATTTATGCTATTTGAAAGCAGATCATAAATTACTGAAGTAATGTTTTTCCAATTGTTTAAGAAGTTGTCTAGAAGTGATCAGAGTAATTACAGTCATTGGAGATTATGTGCGTTAATAATTTGAAGCCATTTATATATTTTTGTAGATCATGCAACGTGGTTAAATGAAGTTTGTGATAGGCATTTTGTGGAATTTGCCATTTGGTAGTTGCAACGTTGATAATGTATTTTGAAGCGGACATGAGGTTGTTGTACCCAGTCTAGCGTATTTGTTGAGATTCATGCTGTATGTGCTGAATATTTATGGAGTTTTTGTAGCAATTCTTATATTCAAATGTGATATTTGGAATATTGAAGAAATATAATGTCGTTGTGGATAGTTAGATCCAACGTGATGTCGTGGAGACAATAATATTTTTGGCATGATAATTAAATACGAGATATAACTTGGAAGTAATAAAACTGTAAGACAACGTTCTATAAACCTTATTAAACAATTTGTTAGGAAATTAAACAAATAAATGAAGTTGATAATACAAGATTTTCTGAAAATAATAATTAATGAAATAATAATCTGAGATTTAAGCATGTTAACGATCTGACCTAATGAAATAAAAATCAGAATGACTAGATGAAATAATAATCTAAATAACCAGATGATTGAAATTTAAATAAGTTGATAAATTAAATTGTTAAATAAATCGGTGAATTAAATAAGTGGATGAATTAAAGATTGAATTAATTAAACTGATTGAAATAAATTATTAGACGATTGTAATGATGATGAATAACTGAATTAGAAGGTGATGATTAATTAAAGAAGCTGATGATTAATGAATTTTTATGGAATTAAATAAATTTAATTGAGAGATGATTCGAAGGAATTGCAACTCGAATTGAGAATTTAAATGATGTAATGGTGATGAATTAACGATTCTGACAAGAATATTGGGAATTTTGAAGTGAGAATTAATGTGAGAAATATTTAATTTGATAATAATGATGATGATGACCAATGAGAATTTGAATTTTCTGTAATTCACAGATAAGAGATTAATGACGATGTAAATAATGTAAATTAATTAGTAAATGTTTAGGAACATTAGATTAACATGTTCTACGTTCAAATTATACCATGCAAACCATAATTTATGTGATATTTAACATGAGTGATTATTATATGTGTATGTTTAGGCAGATTAGTAACTTAATTAAATCCACATTGATGTTAAATTAAAGAGAATTAGGTCTCAGGTTTCACAAATGTCAGTGACGAAAGACATAGTGCGACAGTGATCCTGAGAACCCAAGAGAACTTTATACATTTTCTTGTTATGTGGATTGAAATAATTTTGCATTAGAAAGGAGATGGTTCGATTTTTGGACAATGACAATTTAACTTTGCATTCGACCATACTCTTAGGTAGGAATTATATTTAAAATGTCTGTCTGACTTTCAAAGTAAAATAAATTTGTTTTTATCTTAGTTGTGATCTGATGATGGTGTGATGTTCCTTTTTCTTTCCTTGTCTTGAGTAAGGCTTATCCGGAAAGGAAGTGGTTTTGCTAGGAATTCAGTTGATGGCGCCCATTTATATTTGAATTATTTTTATTAACTTAAGCCCGTAACGACCCTAGAGATACTTTGTCTCGTGAAACCCACTGCTTTTTCACGAACTCAGCTGAATTTCCGACACATTCCTTATTTTGACTAGAGGTTCATTTAACTCCGCTCTGTCCTGGAACTCCAGGGATGTGATGTTATAGCAGATGGGTCATCGCATCCCCAGGACGAACGGGTACAGAGAGAGAGGGAGAATTGGCTTTATCCAACTAGTGGGGCTTTTCGATTTTGTTAATTCTATGGAATCACATCAGATTTAGATTACTGAGAGATTGATCTCAAGTTCATTTAAGTGTGTTACAAAATTTATTATACTTAGTCAGACAATGTACTTGTGTGCCCAATCCAGTGTTCATGTTAATCGTATTAGTAATATCATGTTAGTTATAAGATATTTTTCCCTATACCCAAGTGAATGCAGGAATTGAGACATTGTGATGTGTTGTTGTCTAACGTCTCTATATAATTCTATATTGAAATATAATTATGTTGCCGGAGGATTTAGCGAAGGTGTTAGGAGAGTTGCAGACGGGTATGTCTGGAATTGCAGAAACCATTTCTAAGATGGAAACTGAAGTTAAAGAACAAATTAATAATTCAGAAGCTAGATTAGAAGCTAAATGTAAAGAGAATGTACAAGCATTGCAAACTAGTACTGAAGAGAATTTAAAATCATTACAGATTAGTAACGAAGCTAATATAAAATTATTGCAGTCAACTAGTGAAGAAAATTTAAAACTATTACAGTCAAATAGCAAAGATGAGTTGATGTTGTTAGAAGAAAGATTACAGCCAAGGACTGAAAGTCATTTAAAAGCTAACTTGAAAGATAACTTCAAATCGTTGGAAGAGAAATTACAGTCTCGTAGTGAAGAAACTAATACTGAATTAGAAAATAAGTTAACCAGATTAGAGAATAGTTTAACTTTGAAGAACAATGAGATGCTGAAAACTTTACAATTAGACATAATTGCAGTAAACATGAAAGGAGAGGAAAATGTTCAGATATTAAGGAAAAATATTATCGAGTTGGAAAATAGAGGGGAAGAAAATATTTTTATTTTAAGAACAGACGTTATGACCATACAGAAAGACATTAAGTCAGATGTATCGAAGTTGAGATTCGACATCGATGGTTTAGTGGCAGATGTAGGAAAAATTCAAGATTGGTCTACCGAAGTATCTTTCGAGACTAAGATTAAGAGTCTAGAAACGAATCTAGGTAACGAAATAAAAGATTTGAAGACAGTAATTGGGACCATTAAAGATGAAGTCTTGGGAGAGGTCAATTCTAATATAAAGTCGTTAGAAAATCAATTGCAGAAGGATATTAGAAAGATAGACGACGATATAGAGCAAAAGGTTAACGAAAACTTAACTTTATTTAAAAATAGAGTCGGAGCAATTGTTGAAGAACGATATAATGAGGTCGATGCCGAAGCAAAAGAGAAACGTGACGGGTTAGATGAAAAATTAATCGCAGGTATGGCAAACTTAGAAGCTAGGTTTACGGAAAGCAAGGAAGCGATGAAATTAGATTCAACACTATTTAGAACAGATGTTGATCTGTTGAAAGAACAAGTCGCGTTAGTGAAGAACACGTGCGAAGGAAAGATTGACAAGTTGAGGAACGATCTAGACGAAAGTAACAAGACGCAGGACGTTACATCGTTAGATGAGCTGAAGACTCAGGTCAAGAGATTAGCAGAAGACAGGGTGACTAAACTAGAAACCATAGTTAACAGTTTTACCAGTCATAATGTAACATCAGGGGAAACATTGATGAATCAAACAGCGATAGACCGCAGTATGACGAATCAAGACACGAGCATGGTAGAAGACCGTCAAATGCAACCGAATGTGACATTCGAAAGGGTCAGTTCAACCCCTCAGGAGAATCCAAGTTCGAGTAGGAGTACGTCGAGTCCAAGTGAACGATACTCAGGTCCAGTCACAATTATAAGGAACCTAGATGACAAACCGAGAAAGTTTTCGGGAAATACAGGAGTTACACCAGTAGAATTTCTGCGAGATATTCGAGACTACATGGCGGAACACAGGGTAGCCAAAGAAAGAGAGCTAAGGATAGTAGAACGCGCCTTAGATGGATCTGCACTTACGTGGTTTAGAGCGTTCAGAAGCAACTTTGCGAACATGGAGCAATTCGCCATGGCTTTCTTGAGGAGATTCTGGAGTGCCGAGGATCAACTCAACGTAAGAGCGGAGATGTACTCTAAACGCTATTCTACGTCACATCCGACGCATTACGCCAACTACTTCACGTCACAACTGGCTAAATTACAGTTCCTTATTCCTCCATTGCCAGAAGAAGAGCTTTTGCAAGCTATAGCGCGACAGTTACCGATAGAGGTACAGCGATCTCTGATAGCATCGGGAGCCAATACGCTGGAACATTATGATGACATATTGAGGCGATTGGATTATACGAGCGCACAGGTTACACCGAGAAGTAATAGGAACGACAACAGAAACACGCAAGAAGTAAACGCGGTAGTCGTGGACAATGCAGTTCAAACGGACAGAAGGGATTCCTGGGAAAACCGACGGAACGATGGGAATCGAGGAAACATCCGTAATGCAAGAGGAAATGATCGATATAGAGGACCATATGAAAGGCCATACGATCAAGAAGCGAGAGATAGCCGGTATAGGAATTATAACCAAAATTCCAGGTATCAGGACAGGAATCGGTATAATAACAGATATCGGGGAAGGAATAACTGGAACCAAGGTCAACAGTTTAATAGAAACGACCGACAGGAAGGCCGAAGAAACGATCCTAACGACAGAAGGGATAATCGTGGACATGAAAGGTCAAGACAAGAGGATAGACAGCCTAGTGCACCACTCGAGGAGACAATGAGAGATGTCAATCGAGCCAGCACGAGTGGCGAAGGAAAAAAAAAACGTCAAATTAACTCCAGAGGAAAATGAAAATCATTGGGAATCAATCGTCATCGTAGAAACATATCAGGTCAAGGACGAGGATTTAATCGAGGAAGAAGACATAGTACAACGGGAAAATAGACATGAATTGCCAGTTATTAGTGTGGAAGTCATGGGAAAAGAAATAAAGACACTTGTAGACACAGGAGCTATGGTGAGCTTGATATCCATAGGTTGCCTGGATGAATTGAAATTATTAGGAAGAATTACAATGTTGCCAACTGTTGTTAGCAAAATTCAAGGGGTGATTCCAGACAAGAGTATGAAATGTAAAAGTCAGGTACTTTTAGATGTCGGGATTGGAACCAGAAGTTTTGAACAGATGTTCCTAGTAGTGGGTCAACTACATTTTGACATGATCCTAGGAGTGGATTTCCTAAGTGAGAGTGGCCTGATCATAGATATGCAGAGTAGGCGCATGTACTTTCAAGAAGGGGTCATGGAAAATCAAAAATCAGAGATGACATTCTTTAGAGAGGATATATTGGATGAAATTGTATGCAGCGTTGAAAGGTCTATAGAAGATAAAATTGGCATAACTAGTAAAATAAATCCAGAAATTAAGGGGCGGTTTGATCAAGTAATTTCAGAATATGAGGATATATTCAATGACAAACCAGGTCTCATAGAAAATTTTACATACAGCATCAAGTTGATGGATGACAAACCATACCATAAAAATTTATATCCCATTCCGGATAAATGGAAGGAGGAAGTTAGCATAATGATAAGCGACATGGAAACAGATGGAATAATTAAGAAAATGCCAACTGCTTATTTGAATCCTTTAGCTGTTGTCAAGAAACCTAACGGTAAGCTGAGGATATGTTTAGATGCCAGATCCCTTAACGAAAAAGTTCTTCCTGAACACGATAGACCACCTGTTATTCGTGAATTGTTACGCCGATTTAGAGGAAAGAGTGTCTTCTCGACAATCGATCTGACTAGTTCATATTATCATGTTGAGCTAGCAGAAGAGTGCAAACAGTACACAGGGTTCTTGTTTGACCATAAAACTTACGTATTCAATAGGTTACCTTTTGGTGTGAAAAATAGTGGTCCGGTGATGATCCGAGCACTAGATCAAAATTTGTCAGATGCAGTTAAAGAGCATGTTGTAAGCTATATTGATGACCTGATTATAGCGTCTGAGACAGCGGAAGAACATATCAGACATCTTCAAATGCTTTTTGAAGATCTTAGAAGAACGAACTTCAAGGTGAACTTCAATAAATGTCAATTCTTTCATGAAGAAATTGAATTTCTTGGACATAGAATCGATGGAGATGGTTATAGGCCCAATCCAAAGAAGATAATGGCAATTTCAGAGTTTCCAACACCACGAAAGATTAAAGAGGTACGGCAGTTTTTAGGCATGTGTCAGTTCTTTTCAACACATTGTCCTGAATATACTGAGACAATGGCACCTCTGCAGGATTTATTAAGGAAGGGAAATCGATGGAAATGGGACGATAGATGCAATCAAGCGTTTTTAGCGGCCAAGAAAATGCTAATCCAAAATGTCAAGCTTGAGTATCCTGATTTTACAAGACGATTTTTTGTAGAGACAGACGCATCCAAAATAGGTATTAGTGGAATCCTATATCAGCTGGATGATGACAAGAAACATAGATATTTAGCTTTCACCAGTCGCAAGCTTAGGAATTGTGAGAAGAATTACTATGCAACTGAGTTAGAGGCATTAGCAGTGGTTCATGCTCTCAAAACGTGGAAGAAGGTGTTGTTTGGACATGACATAACAGTGATCACAGATCATAAAGCTCTCCAATTTATTATGAAGACAGACTTAGCGAGTGACCGCATCACCAGATGGGCTCTGTTCTTACAGCAATTTAACCCAACTGTTGTACATAGACCGGGGAAGTTAAATCTGTTAGCAGATGTGCTGAGCAGAAACCCTTGTGAAGAAGTAATAGTCAACCATATAAATTTGATTCAAGAGGATAGTGGTACTCTAGAAAAGTTGAAGTTGTTATCGCAAACTCAGAAGAGATATGCACCTTTACGAAGAATTTACCGTTTTCTGACACGTAGGATGGATAACACTGATCCAGATTTTCAAAGAACTGAGATAGAGGCTAGAAGACATCATATTATGGGAGGTGTTATATGCCAATATATTGACCAGGATCATACTAGACTTAGAGTAGTGATCCCGCCCAAGCTTGTCAAACCAGTTATTTGGATGATACACCGAACTGCAGCTCATGTAGGTGTAGACAAGACTTTGGCTCTCGCTCAAGAAACTTTTGTTTGGAAACAAATGGGACAAACGATTCGCGACGTCATAAAGACCTGTGACAGTTGTCAGCGAAGTAAATACTCATCTAAGTTAATGAAAGAAATTCCCAGATCAATATTACCCAGCAAGCCAAGAGAACTTTTCGCGACGGACATTTTTGGTCCGATTCCTCGTTCGACGAAAGGCAATCAATTCGTTTTAGTAACAGTCGATGTATTTTCGAAGTACGTATCTCTATGCCCTATACAGAAAGCTACGTCCAAGTACGTAATAAATCGACTTGAGAAAACAGTCATTCCGAGCATGGGGAAACCTGAAGTTTTGTTGAGTGACCATGGATCGCAATTTACTAGCATGGAATTTTCTACTGCTATGGAACGTTTAGGAGTCAGGCATGTGTTTAATTCTGTACGGTATCCAGAGGGAAATCCCGCCGAAAGAATTATGCCGGAGATAAGTAAGCTATGTCGCTTATATGTGTCAAGGCAACACCATAGATGGATGGAAGTGATACCCATCATTAGCCAATGCTTGAATTCCACAGTACATGAAAGCACAGGACAGAGTCCGTCCATGCTTCATCATGGATTGAAACCGGATAGACCATGGGATAGAGTCGTGAGGGCACCAGTAGATCCTCAACCCACACAAGAAAGAAGAGTCGAGATGGCAGGAGAGAGGCTCAGAAGACAGGCGGAGAAGAGAGCCAGGAGACAGGCAGGAAGGAGGTTCCACGAGCCATTTCAAGAAAATGATGAGGTGCTGATTAGGAAGCCAGTCACTTCGAACCTACAGCTGAAGATCTACCATAAATTCGCTCCATTGTACGCTGGACCGTTCCTTATTGAACAAACATACCAGAATAATAGCTATAAGATTGTCAGAATGGATACTGATGAAGTTGTAGGAACTTTTAATGCAGCTAGCATCAGGAAATACCATCATGCTGAGTAAAGGAAATTGTAGAGCTATCGTGTACATGTATAATATATTGAATGCCTGAGAGTGTATTTTTTTTTCTCAATCCTGATAAAAAAAAAAGGAGATGTACGGGAGAGATGTACCCGATACCTATTTTAGGCTATCGGCTACGCCAGCTGACATTAAGCTGTAGTTGAGGTTTTGGAAAGCAAGCAGACAAGATAGCGCATCGATCGCGTCAAGAAGAAAGCCAAGATGACGTAGGAGGTCGAGAATCAAGGAGGCATTGAAATCTGTAAGAAGATAGAATTATTAATAAAGATGTGAAGCTTTATTGAAATATATATGGGATTATAATAAGTTAAAACAACTTAGAAGAGTATATATGACATGCATTATATGTGGAAATAATTTTATGGAAATAAGTTATTGTATAACAGAACAGCCGAGAGGAGTCGGGTTCGAGACTATCTTCGTGACGTGGGAGCACTGTGGTGGGGAGAATTAGCCACGTGCCGCACGGAGCTCATAAGCTGGAACACAGCGCTAAGCAGTTCAGTTGGGCTCAATGAGGCGAGCAGTACAGAGCAGCTCTATAGCACAGCGAGACGGGCTTTGAAGGTCACGCAACACACGTAAACCGTCACGGCAAGTGTAGGCGACATTTCTCGCATCACCGAGCAACAGAGGCCGAGCGGGTCGTTGATACAGCCGGGCTAGCCGAGAAGACAATTGTAGATAGCCGGGGTATTTCAAAACCACACTGATCGCATATGAAGACTTTGTTTCAAGCTTCATTTCGACGCTGTTCGAACACAGGCTTTCACAATTAACCTTATAACCATGCTGTTATATAATACATTCAAACGACTTTTTACTATTTCAAGTAAACTGAATGTTTAGCATAGGCTCTGATGAACATTACAGCGTGCATATATAAGATTTTTATCTTATACAATTTTCATGGATTACAAATTATAGACAGATACAGGGTGTATCGTAATCTTGAACACTATCTAGTAAAATTTTTATTTTACTCAAGTCGAACTTTGCAGTAAGTTGAGAGAGGACTTACAATTCTCAAACTGAACATTTATCGGAACAGTGGCGTATATTAGAAGAAGAGTAGGGGGTCCGCTGTTACCATGAACTTTTCGAGAAGGAGTTGGACGATATCCGCTATGGGTAATTCGAGGTTCAACATGATCGAGTAAACGTGAATAGAGACAAGATGGCACCACAGAGCGATGGATTCGGTTCCTGACGAGAGGAGTCCAACAGCTGATTCGCTTGGGATATCGAAGGAAATCATCATTTCATGGATGAAATGATATTCACGCCGATCTTACGAGAAATCTTTAGGTAGGGAAAATCGACGATCTTGGAAATTATATTACAACTGATAATGAAAGGTATTGTAAGAGTTCTATCTACCTGATTCGATTATTTTCATGAATACTGGGCACACATGTATATTTTTCTAATAGGAGTGATTTGATTATTAAGACATGGTTTGAATTTATATACTTCGAATTTGCTAGAATATGGAGTGACCATATGATATGGCAGGCATCATTATTCGATATTCTCACCGTTGTTTGACTTTATTAAGAAGATGTTTGGTCTTATAGACATTTTTCCAGCTAGGATATTTCTCATGGATAGTTTTTTTTGAGTAGCGAGTATTTCGAACTCGTGATCTGCAATTGATTATCAGAAACTACTTCGTCAGTTCATTGCATACTAGCGAGTGTGTATTATTCATCAGTAGGGATTTTTTTCCATTGGATTGTTTGGAGATATTAAGAAGTTATTCACTTTAGTGAATGAACGTCGCTTTTATATGACAACTAGAAACTTGTTGATTCCTTTCTAGTACATTCATTCATATAGTCCACGAGGTGGGGTCCTTCGTATTTATACGATTGTATGGTGGCTACTCACCTTACCCACCGTTCAGGGAACTATCATCCAAGTCGACGGGGCGAGGTCCTTCGTATTTATACGATTGCACGGTGGTTACACATCTTACTCGCCATTGAGGAACTCATTTTATCATCCGAATGTACACGAGATGTAAGTGAATTAAACAAGGAACTACTAGTCACATATCAGTCGAGATTTTGTTAAGTAAAGTAACGATAAATGTCAACAGGATTGCATTTAGTAATTCTTGTTTGCCAATCCAATATTTTGTTGCTATACTCTTTTGAGAGTAATTTCAGTTTAACAGCTATTACAGCTGATGCTTTGATGATTTTTATAATTGTGTTTGATACATTTGAGAAGGATTTAAAGTAATTTAATCTTGTAAGATTAATCATTAATGGTCATAATTATTTTAAGGCAGATCAGTATTGCAGATTTTGATATGAGAGATTATAGCACATTGGTGTTTTTCTACGATGTGAATTATGAAACTTGTGAAAGAGAATTTATGCTATTTGAAAGCAGATCATAAATTACTGAAGTAATGTTTTTCCAATTGTTTAAGAAGTTGTCTAGAAGTGATCAGAGTAATTACAGTCATTGGAGATTATGTGCGTTAATAATTTGAAGCCATTTATATATTTTTGTAGATCATGCAACGTGGTTAAATGAAGTTTGTGATAGGCATTTTGTGGAATTTGCCATTTGGTAGTTGCAACGTTGATAATGTATTTTGAAGCGGACATGAGGTTGTTGTACCCAGTCTAGCGTATTTGTTGAGATTCATGCTGTATGTGCTGAATATTTATGGAGTTTTTGTAGCAATTCTTATATTCAAATGTGATATTTGGAATATTGAAGAAATATAATGTCGTTGTGGATAGTTAGATCCAACGTGATGTCGTGGAGACAATAATATTTTTGGCATGATAATTAAATACGAGATATAACTTGGAAGTAATAAAACTGTAAGACAACGTTCTATAAACCTTATTAAACAATTTGTTAGGAAATTAAACAAATAAATGAAGTTGATAATACAAGATTTTCTGAAAATAATAATTAATGAAATAATAATCTGAGATTTAAGCATGTTAACGATCTGACCTAATGAAATAAAAATCAGAATGACTAGATGAAATAATAATCTAAATAACCAGATGATTGAAATTTAAATAAGTTGATAAATTAAATTGTTAAATAAATCGGTGAATTAAATAAGTGGATGAATTAAAGATTGAATTAATTAAACTGATTGAAATAAATTATTAGACGATTGTAATGATGATGAATAACTGAATTAGAAGGTGATGATTAATTAAAGAAGCTGATGATTAATGAATTTTTATGGAATTAAATAAATTTAATTGAGAGATGATTCGAAGGAATTGCAACTCGAATTGAGAATTTAAATGATGTAATGGTGATGAATTAACGATTCTGACAAGAATATTGGGAATTTTGAAGTGAGAATTAATGTGAGAAATATTTAATTTGATAATAATGATGATGATGACCAATGAGAATTTGAATTTTCTGTAATTCACAGATAAGAGATTAATGACGATGTAAATAATGTAAATTAATTAGTAAATGTTTAGGAACATTAGATTAACATGTTCTACGTTCAAATTATACCATGCAAACCATAATTTATGTGATATTTAACATGAGTGATTATTATATGTGTATGTTTAGGCAGATTAGTAACTTAATTAAATCCACATTGATGTTAAATTAAAGAGAATTAGGTCTCAGGTTTCACAAATGTCAGTGACGAAAGACATAGTGCGACAGTGATCCTGAGAACCCAAGAGAACTTTATACATTTTCTTGTTATGTGGATTGAAATAATTTTGCATTAGAAAGGAGATGGTTCGATTTTTGGACAATGACAATTTAACTTTGCATTCGACCATACTCTTAGGTAGGAATTATATTTAAAATGTCTGTCTGACTTTCAAAGTAAAATAAATTTGTTTTTTTCTTAGTTGTGATCTGATGATGGTGTGATGTTCCTTTTTCTTTCCTTGTCTTGAGTAAGGCTTATCCGGAAAGGAAGTGGTTTTGCTAGGAATTCAGTTGATGGCGCCCATTTATATTTGAATTATTTTTATTAACTTAAGCCCGTAACGACCCTAGAGATACTTTGTCTCGTGAAACCCACTGCTTTTTCACGAACTCAGCTGAATTTCCGACACATTCCTTATTTTGACTAGAGGTTCATTTAACTCCGCTCTGTCCTGGAACTCCAGGGATGTGATGTTATAGCAGATGGGTCATCGCATCCCCAGGACGAACGGGTACAATATAAACCCTTATTTAGTTGCAGTAGTAATCAACCTTGCACAACTAGTATTTTGAGGTTAGATTAAGTTGTATGCATTTTTATTGAACCAAATAGTCTTATATAAATTGATGAGTTTAAGCCTTACTATACTCTGTATTGCCAATAATGAACGCTGACAGCTGTCAAAGCTAGCGCTTGGGGAAATGCTGCGTTGCCACTGAGACAGGTCACGACTCATAACTAGGGCCCGGATTTATATGCAATAAAAACCTGAAAATATGCACTAAAAAGTTAGAATATATGCACGGAAAATAATGAAATATGCACTTAAAACATGCAATTTTATTCACTTACCTATTTACATGTATCATTTGTTGCAAAAAGAAGCATCACAATAGGTAACTAGTAGTCTTTCAACGTTTTCTGGAGACAAACTATGTCTATTGTCCGTCAAAATGAGTTTATAGGCTGAGACTGATCGTTCTACATCAACTGACGTGATTGGACGGTACTTATACACGGGCACCAAAGTTTCGGAGCATACATCTGGCAAGGATACCCTAGTTCCACTCAAGTATTGACTAATTAACTTAATCTTCTTCAGTCCTGGGTTCGAATTCAACACCTATTCTAACTTGCATTTAATCTTCTCTCCAATTTCGCCTGGAGCGGAATTCAATGAAGATGCAGCTTTCTCAACGAGATCAAGTGATTCATGGAGGGGAGTACCAGAATATTCTAAGCTCTCAATGGCTTTTGGAAGTTTAGAAAAATGTGCATGAATGAAATTCACATCTTGATAAACAGTAGCGGTTTCAAACACAACTTTTGCATCACGGACACACGCAATATGCTCATCTTCAAGTTTTGTAACCACTTCTTTCACTTCATTGAAATTCTCCTGTTAAAATGATACTGCAGATAACCATGTCCCCCACCTAGTCAGGACAGGTTCAGGTGGCAAAGGAACTTCAGGTAAACAATCTTTGTAACTTAGAACTGGACACGAGCTGGTGCTTTCAGAAACAGCTTCTTCCCACATCCAATTAAATTGTTAACAGCTGGAAACTGTGTGCGTATTTCTTCTGCAATGCGGTGTAATCCGTGCGCTAAACAGGTTACGTGTATGAGTTTCGGATAAAATACTTGGAGGGCCTTTGCTGCTTTCAACATATACGAAGCTGCATCTGTGAGCAGTACAAGCACTTTACAACAATTATCCACAATTTCAGATAGCCACAATAGTCGCAGAGAATCATTTACAAATCTTGCTATTGTGCTATGGTTGGTTTTCTCTAGTACTTTACAAGCAAGAAGATGCGGCTTACCGGGTTCGTCTGGAAGTAATTTACCAACCACGAAATTTGCTATGTAACGGCCACATGAATCCGTTGTCTGATCCACCGATATCCAGGCATAGTTCTTCCGATATCAGAACGGATCAATTCCAGGGTAGATTCATATAGCGGAGGTAGGTAATTTTTCCTAAGAGTTGATTCATCTGGTATTTTTTGATTTACACAATATTTCTCAAGAAATGATCGCAGAACTGGATTGTTTAATTTATTCCATGGAATGTTGTTGCATACGAAAGCCCTACAAAGATCATTTGAAAATGTATTAAGAATACCGGACTTAGGCTTTACCTGCATAAGAAGTAGTTGTTGTGGTGTGCTGTTCTTCTCCTCCTTTGCTTTAATATGTGCAGTTGTTTTTGAATGCTGTTCAAGCTGAAACTTATTTTCACATTTTACTTCCTTTGAGCAAACTTGACAGTACACGATGACACCAGCTGTTGAATAGCCCCTGTTACCCGACACCCACTGATTTAGTAAATCTCTTCTCCTGCTCTTTTCCTTGGGCATTTTTAGAAACTAACACTTGAGATGCAGGGCATTAAACTGGAACGTAACTAGTGAACTGAAGATACTTCTGTCCTGACCAATTGCCCAACCCCCTGAGATTATTATCTACTGTGGTAGAGAAAGGAATTCCGGGAAGTCCAGCCAGCCTGCCTACCCATACCTAAGCTATATGTTGCCATTGTCAGTTGTGAAAGTAAAGTGCCGTTACACAAGAGTCGAAAACACCAATTAGTGAGGGATGCACATAATATAGGCAACTAGCTAGGGATGCACAAAACAGATTTATTTTAGTAGTTCTTGTAGTTGTCCTTAAATTCAGACATATATACCGGAATATGCTGTTACGTCTAGAATATGCACTAAACCTCAAAATATGTCAAAATATGCATATGCATATGCGCATATGCATTTTTAAAAAATCCGGGCCCTACTCATAACATTCCAAGAGACTTGCAGGAAGACACAAATACTGGGGAAGTGAGCCCCCCTGCCTGGCGGTGTAATGACAGCGACGAGTGAAGGTACAGTGGAACACTACGTCAAACCATGTGCTCACTGCTGTGTCGGCATACATTGCAACACTGCGCGCTGTTGCCATTCCTCACCTCACCCTTCAAGCGGATGACAGCTTTCACCGTTCATCTTTTGTAAATCAGAATTTAGGCGTGAAGGTTATCGTGTTGGATGCCATATTTCAGCGTTGCCTTAGTAATCACTAGTGCAATTATATATTATGTCCACACTTGTAGACTTAGACTTAATAGCCTAAGTGTAATGGATCTGGTGATGGTCGCTTAACGATCGAAACTGGTCATCCCAGTGTATCTATTAATTTTATGAAATTTTTCTTTCAGGGTTAGTTATTTATTTAATCGTATGGTGAATTACATAAAAACAAATCACAAATCCAAGTTCAAGTTTTGGAGCCATTCCACAGAACATTCTCGGAGATGAAACAGATCACTAGGGCTCCCGGAGTAGACATGTAGAGGGCAGCGCTGGATGATATGGTCCATGGTCTGTTCCTCCTCATTGCATTGACACAATGGGGAATCTATCCAACCCCACTTATGGCATAGGTAATTGCAACGGCCGTGCCTGGTTCTCAGTCTATTGAGGCGACACCATAATTTTCTAGGAAGGTCAAATCCTTGTATTTTCACCGTTGGGTTGATCTCCTGGGCACTAGTTCCAGACGTTGAGTTTGACCATTCGTCCTGCCAGCATTGGTTTAGGTTGAATCGATTTGCCAGAAGTTGGTCGGCCAATAAACTGGTTGGTCTCCTCGAATGAAGTCGCTTCGGTGGTGGGTGGCAGAATTCCTGGTGTATTGGTAATGAGGGAGAAGCATAGATCTTCTTTGCTTCTCTGATCAGAGCTTCCTTCCTCCTTAGGTGAGGTGGTGGAATGTGGCTGAGTACTGGTAGCCAGTGGCGAGGGGTTGATTTTATGGTGCCGGTTATGCAACGCATAGTGTCATTCAGCTTGGTATCCACTTTATGCACATGTGCACTTTCCAACCATACTGGAGCACAGTATTCCGCTGCAGAATAGACTAGACTGATACCCGTTAATCTTAAGCAGTCCACCGTGGCTCCCCATGAACTACCGCAATGCTTGTCACGTGTCCCCTGGGTGGTGCTAAGCGAGCAACAACAACGACATACGGTGAAACTGAACAAATTACAATGTCTCAATCGGGTAAAATGGTGTTGACCGACTGAAAAACATTACATTGCCTCTCACCGCTGGGTCTGTGGTTCAAATACCGGTCACTCCATGTGAGATTTGTGCTGGACAAAGCGAAGGCAGACAGGTTTTTCTCCGGGTACTCAGGTTTTCCCTGTCGCAAATTTCATTCCAGCAACACTCTCCACTATCATTTCAATTCATCTGTCATTCATTTAGTCATTGCCCCAGGGGAGTGCGACAGGCTTCGGCAGCCGGCACAGTTCATATCCTCGCCGCTAGATGGGGGCTTCATTTATTCCATTCCCTGACCCGGTCGGCCGACTGGAAGCAGGCTGTGGATTTTCAACTGTATTAAAGTATACAACCGACAGCAGTGGCTACGTTCGCTAAAGCGCAGCGTCAGGTCATGGGGCCAAGCTCTCCGCTGACTTGGCAGACGTGTGGTTTCGAGCTTCACTGTCGGCCGGCCATGAAATGATTTTCCGTGGTTTCCAAATTTCAACACCAGGCAAATGCTGGTTCGGTACCTTCTGACAGGCCACGGCCGCTTCCTTCCATATCTTTGTCCAGTTTCATTCATTTTCATTCATTTCATTTATGAAAGCATTTATCTGGAGCGTGGTGCTCTATGGAAGTGAAACTTGGACTGTTGTTGCAGCAGAAAAGAGGAGAATCGAAGCCTTTGAATTGTGGTGTTTCAGGAGAATGATGAAGATAGGATGGGTAGATAGATTTAGAAACGAAGAGGTATTAAGACGAATGGGAGAGGAGAGATGTTTCTGGCGACTGCTAATGAAGAGAAGAGATAGGTTGGTAGGACACGTAAAAGACACCCAGGAATAGCAAGCTTAGTTATGGAAGGAAGGGTCGAGGACAAGAACTGTAGGGGTAGACCAAGGTTAGAATATATTAAACAGATTGCCTCGGATGTAGGGTGTGGCAGCTTTGTAGAGATGAAACGATTAGCTAAGGAAAGGGAGGCATGAAGAGCTGCATCAAACCAGTCAAAAGACTGAAGACTCAAACAACAACAACAACAACTACAACATTCATTTCATCTCTCATTAATTCCTCTCATGAGGTTGGCGTCAGGAAGGGCATCCGGCCGTAGAAACAATCCATCACGTGGAATGTCATCGCATCTGATCCCCAACCCCGCTGGAAACGGGAATAATAAGGGGTCGACTTAAAGTATACCACTAATTACATTCATTTGAAAACGTTAATACGAACAAAAACTCAAGCCTACCGGTATTTAATCTGTTGTAAAATGTCGAGCCTATCGTATAGCTTGCAATAAGAAAACATTTCTGCTGGGCCCGGGTTGGAATCTCGTTTCTTGAAACGCGGCCAAGTCGTTGAGTGTACCTTTAGAGCGGACTGTACATACAATTATCTTTTGGAGAATCAACGAAGATAAAAGTCTCTGAGAATATTTGCTTACGTCGCATCGCGACCCGGGCCAGCCCATAACATTATGATGGGAAGGGAAATAATCCTTAATGGAATAAAGATACAGTCTTAATGAGATAGTTGTTTATGTCGCTGTGGAGAACAAACAGTAATTACACTGAAGAGCTGTTTATTACGCTACCTTGCGCACACAAAGGGAGATCAAACGATTAGCATAACAGTGTCTGAACACAGCTGCGAAATATTGGTTTGTTTAACACTGTCAGCTAAAACCAGTCTGATTCGTTTTTGAAGACGAAGCGCATTCTCTCTAGTTTCCAGAGGTTTCTTTGTTGTTTAACTCATTTTGTTAGTTGTATAAGGGATGGAACAGTGAGGTCATATGCCCCTTTTCCATGTTAATGATCCGTGTGCTGTGCAGACCTTCCTTGTTCCGTATTTCATTTGATTTAAGATTTACTGAAGATGGTCTCACCGTAGACCGAAACATGTAGTATAAGGTTGCCTAATTCCGTGATAGTTATTTTTTTCAAATATAATTTTAGTAGATTATTTTTCTGCTTTCATATCAGTGGGCTACAGACGTCAAAGTTCACATCATAGTTCACCTGCCTGAAATGTATGAAGGTTACAGGATACGATATTTTTATGTTAATCAGTTTAATACATAAATATGTCACTGTTCCGTAATACCGTGACATGTGACCTAATTTTGTGGTAGTGGTGTCCCAATTCCGTGAGGTGTTTCCTTATTCCGTGATACTTATATAAATAACTAAATTTTATATATCACTGTAATTATATTCTTTCAAAAGGTGACTCTATTATGCATTACAGCTTTATGATACAAAATGCATGCAATATCTTATATAAAAAAGTTAAAGTCTATATGTATGTATGTATGTATGTGGGTGGGTCTGTTCCGTATACAAATCTACACCGTTCCACCAATCTCAACCAAATTTTGCATACACATAGTTTGGGACCCAGAAGGAACCGCCGGCTACATGAATTTTCGATAGTTAGACCGTCGGTGGAGCTGTCAGGATAGCCAACAACCGCAATGACTTCCCTAACGTCTCATCCGTCGGACATATAATTGCCGTGAGGATCAGGCGAACTTCCAAATTGGCCAAAGCGGCACGAAAACTGTAGTCCACAGGGATCGTGGTACATGGTGACGATGGTCATAGACTGCCTAAGGAAAGGTTCACCTTAAAAACTAGACTGAGAAAATAAACATCCAGACTTATGTAAAACACCGTGAAAATTTATTGTTAAAATTCACAAGCCCCTAGCCTATTTCGGAGGGTTTCAATCGGATAGTCCGCAAGCTAATAAACAAACAAAAATAAAGAGCAGGTCCCTACCTGAGAAGTTACGGAAAACCCTCGCGAAAGATCTATCTCACAATAATAAAGCAACAACAGCAACGCTAGGAAAATGGTACGACGCAAGTCCCTAGGTCAAGTTACAAGATCAAGCTAATATCTGAATTTACATTTAACATGGTAGCAAAACAAATCTAAGTTAGGATGATACCATCTCCGCATTTACATTTAACGTTAATTCATCTAGCTAAGTCCTATCAATTAATAACAAAATTTACGGCGATGACGTCCGTAACAGAAAACAATTACATTGAAAGCTAAGTGAACAGCCATGTAAAAAAAAATTTGATTATTCTTAGTAACTAAGTGCTAACAGCGCACAATAAGGTAACATGTAGGATTCATACACTTGTACATCATAAATAAGTAATGAAAGAGACAACAGTTTTATTAAAATGCCTGCCTGCACCTTGGTTTACTCTTTGTAAGCCATAGTCATCTAATGTGTGTAGTTACGGTGACGACTGCGTAGTAAAGACTACGTCTAACATCGCATGGCCTGCGCTCCACAAGCTACGAACTCAAGGTTCGAGCAAGCTTCAGGTCGCTACAAAAGTATCAGCTGTCCTAGTCGTTTCCTCAAAAGAAAATACCTTCATCTGCACGGCCATGTCAGCAGGTTCCAAATGCAAAAGAACAAAGTTAGATAGAAAGAATTCGTTAGTTAGCTTTTGTTTTACCAAAATTATGCGTTTTATTATTAAGATGTCGGTTTAGGTTATCGTTGGTTTATGGCGAATAATACTGACAATAGCCTGGGCACGGAGTGTCTCCACTGCCTCGACTCAAAAGTCGGAATATAATCAACGAGCAATAACAACTCGGACACACAATAACACAAGTTACCAGCGGCGCAAAGCTCGCGTTCAATAACTCTGGGATGGGCCTGCACACTCAGTAACCCTCCAATAACATCTGGTCAACGGGAACAATCCCGGACAAGGTACACACAAAATACCTCCATACAATAAATTCCTCCTATAACAGGGTAGACTACAACATACTATAGAAAACCTGACATAACTGTACACGTCAAACGACGGTACACGCAACAGTGCGTTTAACTAACAAAAAACAATCTATAAAAAAATGTGATCAGATACAAGGTTGGACACTGGGTTCCATGAGCTAAATTGCAATGAAAGGAAAAGCGAATACAACAAGCATTCTGTCTCTTGTCAAAGTAATTCTGTCTCACAATACAAGCGTGCTCTCAAGGGCACTGGGTCACAAACCAGTTTGTGTCGCCACAGGCTACAACATTCCTGCGCGGCTAACACAACACTCTGACTATCAAGGCCGGTGATTTAAACAAAAATAAAAACTGTACATCTGGCCTCATCATAAAAACCTTTACCATTGGTTATAAACCTCGAAGAATACGTGTATAAAAAACACGCTATAAATCTGAATACAATAATATAATTCCGTCTTTCAAACCAAAGACATCTAAATGATAGTAATGTCACATTGCTGGAGCTCTTTGCTTACAAAGATATAATTCAGTAGTTGCTTGTACAACATCAAATAAGTACGTGTCTTCACATGACACTAACAAAATAATAATTGTGGCGCAGATTCCACACTCTGGATCTGCTTAATGATACTTTGGGAACTGGGTTCGATGCTAGACAACGAAACATTCCTTTTACTTATTAGGTCCACACTTGACCAAGAATGGCTTCTGAGCTCATTTCAAATAAAATATAATGCAGTTACAAAACTGGTAATTACAGTCGATTACCTAACTGATACGACTGTTCTAACGAAGTCAGGGGTGTAACAAAGACTGGCTGCAAAGAATGCAGTTAAAGAAATATCCATGGCATCTGATTGCCATAACTAAAGTCAGCAAAGACTTGAAAAATCACCCCAAATAGGGTTAAACAAAGTAGCCTCAAATGACTACGGTCACGTTCAGCAAAAGATAGGCATTGACGTTCTACGACGTTCATCAAGCTGCACCAGGGTTGACCAAAATGTCTGACCCAAGGGTGTCTCACTCTAACTGAAATAAATGACATCTAATTAGACTAGTTACATTCCCTACCTATAAAAATGGCTGACACTGAGTTTGGTTGGTTCACAAACTACATTTAACCTACTATACCACCAGAAACTAGAACGGGAAAGGGTGTACAAAAACTCACGAAATGGAGGAGCTCTCACTCAGCCCTCTGTTCAACGACAAGGATTGTACAAATTCATCTCTGGCTCTCCGGAACGGTATCGTCCTCATCAGGATTCCCATCTGGACTCTTCCAAAGACCAGGGTTCGATCTGTCCCTGTCGATAACCTCGTGGATGTACTGGATATGCCTGGGAATGGCATCCTGGTTTCCTTCCTCCTCGTTCGCTGTTCTGGAAGGTCCACCATCATGCTGGTTCCAATAGAAACATCACCCTCATACCATGATGGTATTAGCCCATGATGTCAGTCTCAAACATGGTGTAGAATAGTCTGATCACGTGGGCGGTGAAATAAATCGTGTAGCAGTTCATTCTTCCACTTCAAAATCAGAATGTTCGTAGTAAATGTTAGAGGCTTTAATTGCAATAGATAACACAGCCTTTATTCCGCAGATATGAATTAATACGTGGGCAAGCTCTGTTCTGTGGCTCTTCACGTGTGCTGACGCCACTTTTACATCACGTGGCATCCGTGAAATGTGCGTCGTTTTGGAATAGAAAAATTCACTGTGGCAATTAAAATATATTATTCTTTCATAATCACACTTATTCAAAGTAGTTATAACACGTTTACCTCTATATTTTCACCAGGAACTCGGCCCTCCACAAACACGTGGGTACAAAAATGTGGTGTTACGGTAATGTTATAAGATTCACTATACTTGCCAATTATTTCCCAATATGCTTCTTGTTGTTCACTGTGCATAAATAACAGTGATTTGCAGTATATTCGTGCACGATGGCACCTGATAATAACTTCCACGCTAAACAGCGGATATTTTCTACGTCTTATAGGACAGATACAATTTCACGCCTACACGGGGCGGATTCTCCAGACGTAGTGCAAGGCACTGAGTTCCTCTAGGAAGTAGGTCGTCAAAACGAAGTCGTTGAGCGACTACTTTCATTCCTGTTTGCGTATCTGCAAGGATATTACCTTACCTTAAGCGAAATAAACATTCTTCAAAATGTTTTAATAATGCAGCATGATGAAATGGAATATTCTGAGTCTTGTGGAAAAAATAAAATTAATTAATAAGACCTCAGATAAATAATTAGCAGACTTCACCGAAGTCAAAAGTGCGATTCACCGCTACTTCAAAGAATATAGCGTGAGCTGTCAGCTCCACGTGGCTTTCTGGGTGTGTTCAAAGGTACTACATCCCATCATAAACGTGCTGTTATAAAAAAAATCACATGAACCATAGCTCAGCGGGTTCAATAGTCTTTCTCATTCTTCTGATTTCGGCCCTTTTGCACTCAAGCACAGGCTAATCAAATCATAAAATATACTCATGAAGGAATGGCAAGGCGGATAGTTTCCATGGTAACATAGCTCAAGTCGAGACACGGCCGACTGGATGCCAGTTGCGCTCTTCACTACCGGTATAGAAAATGAGGATATTTACTTGAAATCCAGTTAGTTACTCAACTACTCACACAACACTGTCAACCGAGTTTAGCATAACAAAGACTTGACACTATCTACTATATATTTGTCAAATACCACTCACTCACTAACTCACTCACTCATTCATTCATCACGAAATCTCAGAAACAACAGAACGGATTGGAATTAAATTTGGTATGCAGCTTCCTCAAGGGCCAAAAATGCCCACTAAGAGAGGATTTTTGGATATTCAGGTTCTAAAGGGGTGTTAAGGGGGTAGACCTGCATTTCATTGAATAGCAATATCTCCCGATTGGTTTCATTGGGGGATGTGATACTCGGCATATAAACTCATCATTAAAAATAAGAAGACACGTGTCTGAAGGTTTTTCGATGTGGTGTATATTATGAGGTGAAAGGGGTGAAAAGTGGGGATTGAAAGATTCCTAACGGAGCGTGTATCTCTTAAACGACATAGGCGAGGAGTTTGAAACTCAGGGGGGAAAAATCAACAACAAAAAAGTAAATATTTGTTTGACCGTTTTTTCATCAATCCAATTTAAGGGGCCCATGGGGAGGGGTAAAATTCTGGGGGGGGGGGGGAACAGGAAAGAAAGTGTACTAACTGATTGACCGACTGACTCACTCATCAAACCCACGGGGAAAAACTGCTTTAAAGTAAGTAACTTTTCGACAGTTCTTTTGATCAATCAAATTGAAGGGGTTCATCGGGAGGGGTGAAATTCTGAAGAAAAAAATTTAAAGAAAATGTCCTGACTCATTCACTCACTCATCATCGCCCAGCCAAAAATATTGAAGTTGGAAACATGGCATTTCGTGGATATGTTCGTTGTATGTCAAAACCGTACACTAAGGGAGGATTTTTGCATATTCAGGTTCGAAAGGGGTCTTAAGGGGGTTAAACCTGCATTTCATTGAATAACAATATCTCACGAGTGGTTTCATTTGTGGATGTTATATGGCATTTAAACTCATCATTAACAAGAAGTTCCGTGACGAACTAAAGAGCCTACTTTTCTTAAAATTTAAGATTCATGCCAATGATTAATCTATATGGATCTACCTAGAATAATGACGAAATTAAGTTGGTAATATCGAAATTTCTAATTAGTTCGAAATACTGTATAACTGGCATCATGCAGCCTAATAGAGAACTAGAGTTGGCAGCCCTGGTGACTGAATATAATCTTAGTTCCATCTCTTAAGGTACAGAATACAAAATTTGGTTGAAGTCCAGTTGATAGGATGGACGTTACATGCAGTTGAACATTGGATCTAACAGCGCGCGTAAAATCATGTTGGCAACAATGACGTACATGTATTGGTCAGAAATAATCTAAAATAATATGATCTATTGTTGTGTCAATTTTGAATGAAATCCATTAATTAGTATAGAAGTTACATGAATTTTAAAATTGGACCTATCAGTAGGCTAAGAATCATGTTGGCAGCACTGGCGTAGGCCTATATTAGGTACTCCAAATTAATCTAGATTGCCAGGTACTACACGTGTGCAAAGGTTAGAGCTATTGGCTTGCATACTTTCTGATATATTGATATTAGGGTAAAAAAAATAGAGACAGCATTTATTAACAGTTGGCAGCCCTGGTTACTCTTAAGAATCGGCATAGTCATATGTGTTAAGGTTCACTTAGCACACACGAAATTTGGTGGAAATCCAAATGATAGTATAGAAGTTACATATATTTAAAGTTGGACTTCGCAGCAGAATTAGAATCATGTTGGTAGCACTGACGTATATAAGTTACTCCAAATTAATATAGAATGTCAGGTACTATACGTGTGCATAGTTTAAAGCTGTCGGCTTGCATACTTTCGGATATATGGGTATTTGGATAAAAAAAATGAGAGCATTTATCAACAGTTGGCAGCCCTGGTGGCTCTTAAGAATACGCTCAGTCATATCTGTTTATGTACACATAGCACATACGAAATTTGGTTGAAATCCAATTGATAGTGTGAAGTTATATGCATTTAAAATTTGGAACTATCAGCAGACTTATAATCATTTTGGCAACACTGCCATATATGGCTTCCGGGAAATTTAACTACAATATTATTATCTATACGTGTGCCAATTTTGAAATAGCTCCCATTTATACCTTCTATGATAACCAACATTGGGCTCAAATTTCAATTGCGATTTTTCAGCAGTTGGTAGAACTGACACCATTTTCAAATATGGCCGTGAGATATTCAGATATAGATCTCTACTCCTACCAAATTTTTTTTTCGATTGCTGCAGCCGTTTAGGAGTTGATAGGGGGGGGGGGGGGACACAACACACAGCCAGCCAGACAGACAGACAGACAGAAGGACAGACAGACAGACAGACATTTGCCCGATCTCATAAGTCTACTTTTTCCTCATTTTTGCAAAATGTGAAAAGTAGGCTAAAAATAAGCAGACATGTTGTGCCCAACTCTAGGAATGGGTATTCCAAGATTCAGACACCTAGATATCAAGGGAAAGGCTACAGCCGCTTTTGAAAGTTGAGATATTTGAATATCGCGCTCCATTACTTCTAGAATGGAATGGAAACTTTGTGCAGCCAAGAGCATGTTAAGTGACGTAGCAAGTAGTAGCAGAGGTCGAGACTATTTGTTGATTAAATAGTTAGCCATGGAGTAGAGACTTGAGACTTGGATCAGATTACTGGCACGGCCAAATGAAAGAAAATGCACTTAGTCTCAAGTGAATCGGACCAGAAACACCAGAGATATGACGATTTCCAGATTTCAGCGTGATCCAGCGTGGACCCGACCGTTTTGAATAAAAGCCGACCGGCCCAAGCATCATCAGCTCACTTCGAACCAAGCTCTTGCATGACAAGGTGCTGCTGCTACGTTGAGCCAAGGCACATGGTTGCCGGATCTACGCAGAAGATATCTTTAAATTGTGATAGTCACAAAAGTGCTACGATATATGTGGAACATAGTAAGTTTCCGGTAGAGGGAATCACTAAGGTGATTGTTATTTTTCTACGGACACTGGTGAAATACTTTATTTCTATATGGACATATGCTAGACTTTGTCTAGAAAGTACTTTGTCACAGTCCAGTAATAATAATTCAATACTTGGATATTTTAATCCAATTAGTCAGTTTCATAAATTGTAACTTGATAACCACTCCGATCTTTCAGTATATTGAAGGCCAGTCTATCACGGTGTTGTTCATTAGCCGACAAAGGGAAACTATAAGTTGCTTCGCGCATGATAGATGGTGATAATCCATGCCCAGGGAACGATCTTCAGAACAGCCGTTGATTGATTTAGACTGTCAGTGTTTTCTTGTACTGAAAAGATTACAGTGAGTTATGTTACAACTGACGTATTTGAGAATATATCATTTAGATCTGACCCCATTTAAGCGAACTGCTATGGATTTCATTGAAGCCAATATTAAAATGGATCAGCAGTTACTTCAAACTTCAAGAAATATTTCCACTATGTCGTGTTAGACAGATTGTGGGAATATAATGGCGGCCGATACAAGGATTAGACGTGCGTGTCCAATAGGGCATGTATCTGGATAAATCTGGTACAGACCAGGTTCACTACGCTTCAAGACCAACGAGAAATGTAAGCCACATTTGAATTTTGTATTATGCCTAGCTAATTGGAACAAATTCATTTTCTGCATATGACCAACCCATTTGGGTTTTTTTTTTCGTATTTAAATCTTGCAATGATTTACGCAAGACATATTAGAGTTATTCTGAGTATTTTCAGCACTCAGAACAGTTTAGGATCGATGACCGAGCATAACGAGCATTTATTTGAATGTTTCATATTTTTTTTGATAATCACGGTAATCAGCCGAGGTAACTGTAAAAGTTAATAATTATTTGTTGAGAAATGGATATTTTATCCATATTCGAAGAATCGAACATGTGGATTCTCACATAATGAAATAATAATTAAACACATTTACAATAATATAACTAATAATAATAATAATAATCCACTAATAATAATAATAATGATTTTCATAACTTTTCTAAATAATTCTTGGATCTTATATTTTCTAATAATCACATACATTGAGAGAGAGCTTATGAAGTAGTTTAATCATTTCTAGTTTGGAACAGGTGATTTTCCGAAGGATAGTGGTTAGCGCATGCCCGCATTCAACCAACATTTCAGTTCTGATTGAACAGTTAATATTTGCAATGAGCAAAGTATATTTTTCAGATAACACGGAGAGGCATGAAACGGGAAGCAAATGATATTTGTATCAATTAGGATATTTTTGTATTTATATAAAATCATGACGTAGATACACATTCGAAAGTGAAATAGAGAGTATCATAAGTGTGGTAAATTCACGATTTGAACTGAACGGTAAAATAAAATAAACTTGTAAGTTTATAAATCTTCCAGTGTTGATAATAAGCAGAGGCTTGATTTATTGTATAAATTTGGGGAAGAAAATTTATGTGTGTGGAGTAGTTGAAATGCCATTCCCAGGTGCGCATGTTTAAGTCGCAGGAATGAGGAGGTTTTTATTTGAGCATCAATCAAATAGCAGGTTCGATGACTCAGTGTTAAAGAAGGAGTATTGGAACTACACATTGCGTCGTATGAATGACCCAAAGGTTATTTCTTAAAAACCATCAGTTCTTATTTCAACCTTGTTTACGGATTCCATTAAGACTTTGATTTTGCTAGAACCCGGATTTGTCATGATAGTATTTTATTCTTCTTCAGAGGAAGACCTTTGCCGTTGTTGTTGGAATATTGTGTTCTTATAAAAATAATAGAATGGGCCACTGCCAATTAAAAATAATTGTATAACCACGAATAATTTGAAGGATGTTTTCAATCCTAGTATCATGAACTAAATGAATTTATTATGAAGCTACAATTCTTATTTCCGCATTCTGTTCAAGAATTGCAAGTTGTGAAAGTTACTAAAATGGCCACAAATATAAATATTTTTCTTAATAATGATTCCAAGTGGAAAATCGAATAGTTGAATGGTCCAACAATTTATTGATCAAGTTGATGATTCAGAAATCATATATTTTGTTAGGAACTTGAAGTTCATAATCGAGTCACTTCTCGAAACGTTTAATGTCAGAAGAACAATTAATTTTGTTGTACTTCGCATAGTTCTTCGATGCTATGCTCAAAGGTCAGATACTTTTCAGATGTTGTTATTAATATGTGTACATAATTTGTGTTGATTCAGAGATAATAGTATTTTTTGCAATATTTTTTGAAACTGGAAAAATAAGTGAAAGTTAAAAATTCTATGAACAATTATTCTACGAGTGTTAATATTATGTAAAAATTCAACCAGTGAACTACAGTATTTCCAGTAAAGACAACTAAATTTGAACTGGATTTAATCATAAATAATGGATATAATTTTGGAACACAGTCTACAGGACTGATAATCAGACTTGTGTCTCCAAAGATAATTGTCCAATGTGTTGGAAAATTTCTGTACATTGTGTAAATAGTAATGTGGGTCGCCACACATGAATGATGCTGCTTTGAGCTTTTTATTTTGCAGTCAATTTTAAATTCAGAATAAAATGAGATAATTTTACATGATGTGTTATGCCCAGTTGAATCTCCTTCTATCCTTATTGTTGCATTGAGCCAAAAATCAGTAAAGCATTTTTTTCATTTGATGTCGTTTTTTCGATTAGCTTTAACCCATCTGGCACCCCGGGATATTTTGACTCTCGTGCTGACTGATTCTTGGTAAAATGCATATGTGGTCGTGCGGACTCCGGTCTAAACGGGCACAATGTGTCTAAGGGTTTTTCGATGTGGTGTATTACTACGAGTTGAAAGGGGTGAAAAGTGGGGGTTGAAGGATTCCTAACGGAGCGTGTAGGCCTATCTCTTAAACGACATAGGCGAGAGATTCGAAACTCAGCGAAAAAAAAAACAGCTTAAAAAGTAAGAAAATCGGTGTTCCACCGTTTTTTCATAAATTAATTTAAGGGGCCAATGGGGTGGGGTGAAATTCTGGGGGGGGGGGGAAAGGAGAGAAAGTGTCCTAACTGACTGACTAACTCACTCACTCATTAAACTCAGGGGAAAAAGACAGCTTAAAAACAAGATGTTCAGTAAAGAACATATAGCCTACTTTCTCCTAAATGTATGAGTATAGTTATAACTCGTTGTTATTATCAAAGAGTATAATAGAACTATTCTTTGTTGAAGACCTTAGAAACGATTTACCTCTACCAAACGCCACGACCTAGATAAAAACTGCTACCATCATTGAAGAAAGAAAGAAAGAAAGATAAGAAGTATATCAAGAATGTTATGGATCTGGAGACATAATCGACCGGACTGGCGGCGTGGCTCAGCGGTAACGTTCTCGCTTGCTGGGCCCTAGGTTGCAGGTTCGTATCCTGGCGCAGTCAGCTGGCATTTGAGGGTGCACAAATGCGAGGGAGCCGTGTCAGTACATTTACTGGCACGTTAAAGATCCCCTTCTGGCCAAAATTCCGGCACCCCGGTGTCTCTAAAAGCAGCAGTAGTTAAAAGGGATGTAAAACCAATAACATTATTATTATTATTATTACGACCTGCCGTGGGCAACATCCAACTTTGAGTTGAGGCATGTCTTTACACGTCTGGTTGTGCATGGCTTTCACAACCCTAATTGAATTAACAAATCTTTCCATGACCCTACAGAGACGTGTGTATACAAACTATGTGGATATTTTCGATAATATAATCCTAACAGAGCGAGTGCATTCTAGCGGCCAGAATAAGAAACTTTTCAATAAAATCTGGAAGTTACCTTTTTGGCAGCTAGATGTCTCGAGTAAATCTGCTGGCGAATTATGTTTTAATTAAATAATATATTTTACACCATAATGTGGACAATATAACGCTTAATAACATTTTCAAATAACGCAAAATAGGCTGTTACAAACCCTTTAAAATAAAAAGTTAAAATGTATCGTAGTATCAACTTGTCATTCTTCAAATTCGATGCGCATAGAATGATAATGGTATAGTAATCAATGGATCCCCACGTAGACTAGTCGGGACATCTAGTGGTGAAATATCGAACAATATAATCCTAACAGAGCGAGTGCATTCTAGCGGCCAGAAGAAGAAACTTTTCAATAAAATCTGGAAGTTACCTTTTTGGCAGCTAGATGTCTCGAGTAAATCTGCTGGCGAATTATGTTTTAATTAAATATATATTTTACACCATAATTTGCACAATATAACGCTTAATTTTAAAACATCTGAGTCATTACAAAACAATAAACATATAACATTTCAAGCAAAAAAACTAGCTCTGATCGGGTTTGAACCATAGGAATCTGAGCGACAGGCTATCGCTCTACCACTGAGCTAATTGTGTCAACGAATATCGTTCTATTTAAAATGACTTACATAGAACTTGTTAGCAAATAATGATTTATACTAAACGATTTCATCACTGGAGTATATTATTTATATATAAAGCATTTCATACAAAGTTTATTTATTTTTTATCAGTACGCTATATTGCATTCAATACTCAAATTAGTGAAATATAAGTCAGGCACAAGATATCCGCTGCCATCTTGTCTTATTAATGAATCAGCTGAGCTTTCTAAAATCACGTCTGCACTATAGTATTACAAAATAAACTTTTAATTTCGTACGTGCCTCTTCCTTTAGAACAGTTAAAACGATTCTCGGCTCGATAATCGGAACTGGTGGGTCCCATGATATGGATTATAAAGTTTGCATAATTCGCACGGCCGCCATCCTGAAATGGTATGGCGGACGACCTTGTAGTTTGGTCACAAGACGCATCCTATACGAAGGTATGTTGTTACCAAATTTGGTAGAGATTGGATGATTTGGTTAGTCGTTATTTGATTTTACGTTTTGAACGTTTGAGTGGCCGCCATTCAGTTTTAGTAAAGATGGCGGCGATATAAAACATGACACTGAGGTGTCCTTTGCTAGTGCTACCTTTGTACCAAATTTCGTTCAATTCGCATTCACCGTGTTCGAATTGATAGGGGGGGACAGACATTCAGAGTACACACACTCACACACACACACACAGACTCACACACACACATACACACACACAGACTCACACACACACATACACACACACAGACAGACACACTTTTTTCTCCCTGTGTTGATCTCATAAGTCTACTTTCATTTTTTGCAAAAATCGAAAGTAGGCTAATAAGTTAATAGGTGTTCAAGCCTTTTTTCATCAATCCAATTTAAGGAGCCCATGGGGAGGGGTGAAATTCTGGTAAAAATAATTGAAAGAAAATGTCCTGTCTGACTCACTCACTCATCACGCCCAGCGAAAACTATTAAAGTTGGAAACATGAAATTTTGGGAATATGTTCGCTGTATGTCGAAAACGTCAACTAAGAAATGATTTTTGTTTATTTGGGTTTTTAAGAGGTGTTAAGGGGGTAAACGTGCATTTCATTGAATAACGATATCTCATGAGTTGTTTCTTTGGGGATGTGATATTCGGTATATAAACTAATCATTAAAAATATTCAGACATATGTCTAAGGGTTTATCGGTGTGGTGTATATTATGAGGTGAAAGGGGTGAAAAGGGGTTGAGGGATTCTTAACGGAGCGTGTATCTCTATAACGACATAGGCGAGAAGTTTGAAATTCGGCGGGAAAAAACAGCTTAAAATACAAGTAAATAGGTGTTCGACCGTTTTTGCATAAATCCAATATAAGGGGCCTTTGGAGAGGAGTGAAATTCTGGGGGGGGGGGGGGAAACAGGAAAGAAAGTGTCCTAACTGATTGACTCACTTACTCACTCATCAAACTCAGGGTAAAACAGCTTTAAATAAGTAAATAGGTGTTCGACCGTTTGTTTCATAAATCCAATTTAAGGGGTTCATCGGGAGGGGTGAAATTATCAAAAATAAATTAAAGAAAATGTTCTGACTGACTCACTCACTCATCATCGCCCAGCCAAAATTATTGAAGTTAGAAACATGAAATTTTGGGGATATGTTCGTTGTATGTCGAAAACGTCCACTAAGGAAAGAGTTTAGGATATTCAGGTTCTAAAGAGGTGTTAAGAGGGTAAACGTGCATTTAATTGAATAACAATATCTCACGAGTGTTTTCATTTGGGGATGTGATACTTGGCATATATACTAATCATTAAAAATAAGCTGTCACATGTCTAATGGTTTTTCGATGTAGTGTATATTATGAGGTGAAAGGGATGAAAAGTGGGGGTTGAAAGATTCCTAACAGAGAGTGTATCTCTTAAACGCCATAGGCGAGGAGTTTGAAACTCGGAGGAAATCAATCACCTTAAAAATAAATAAATAAATAAAATAGGTGTTCGACCGTTTTTTCATAAATGCAATTTAAGGGGCCTATGGGGAGGGGTGAAATTCTGGAAGAAAAACGCCCACTAAGGAAGGATTTTTAGATGTTCACTCTCATCGACCAACCAAAACTATTAAAGTTAGAAGAATGATATTTTGGGGATATGTTTGTTGTGTGTCGAAAACGTCTACAAAGGAGGGATTTTTGGATATTCTGGTTCTAAAGGGGTATTAACGGGGTTAAACCTGCATTTCATTGAATAACAATATGACACGACTATGGCGCGAGCGAAGCGAGGCTAAAAATGAGATGGTGTGTGTCTGTGTATTACTCAATCACGCAAGTACCACTGGTCCGATTTACATGAATTTTACATGGAAGAAGCTGATTTACCTGGTTAACATATAGGTTACTTTTGATTTCAATACTTTGCTCTATTTAAAGATGGCGACCATTTTAGTGACGTCACTTCACCCTTTGGTTTCAAACTTTCATATTTCCATTTCAAATAAAAAGAGAACGCCAAGAAATAGCAAACATTTGATGGCATATACGAGGTTTAAAATTACATTTTCTATCCGAAAGGTATCTCCAACGGTTAGCGAGTAAAACCTACATTTGTGCTATAAAACACGGTCAACGCCGAGCGGTGTAGTTGGACAAAATGTTCCATCATTAATCTCCCTCTGCGCAGCACCTCGCCTATCCCCTGTTTTAACTGTCACCTTCACATTTTAATTTATTTATGACGCGTAGCGAAGCCCGGGTTCTTCAGCTAGTTATATATAAAATGAATCATACAAGGAATGAAATGAATGGTTAACTATGTTCCAAGCAACGGTAATTCACACGCTCGAAGAAGGTTTTTCTCTAAAAACACCTAATCTTCGCATTGAGAACACATGTAAATGTCTTCATAAAAATCGTCAGGAATATCTTCACATTTATTGTGGTACCACCTCAAGCAGAAACAGCACTGAATCCATTTTGCACCGGTGCCCTTATTAGCCTACTTTTCACATTTTGCAAAAATGAGGAAAAAGTAGACTTATGAGATCGATCCGGGAAAATGTGTGTGTGTCTGTCTGTCAGTCTGTCTGGCTGTGTGTGTCCCCCCCCCCCTATCAACTCCTAAACGGCTGCAGCAATCAAAACCAAATTTAGTATGAGTAAAGATGTGCACCGGAAAATCTCACGTCCATATTTGAAAATGATGTCAGTGCTGCCAACTGCTGAAAAAACGCACTAGAAATTTGAGCTCCATGTTGGATATCTTGCAAGGTATACATGGGAGCTATTCCAAAATTGGCACACATGTAGATAATACTATTTGAGTTCAATTTACAGGAGGCCAACTATGACAGTGTTACCAAAATAATTTTAAGCCTTCTGATATGTCCAATGTTTAAATGCATATAACTTCTACACTATGAATTGGATTTCAACCAAATTTTGTATGTAATATCTGTACATAAACGGATATGATTAGGCGTATTCTTACGAGCCACCAGGGCTGCCAACTGTTAATAATTGCTCTCTCTATTTTTTTTTTAATCCAAATACCAATGTATCAGAAAGTATGCAAGCCAACAGTTTTAAACTATGCACACGTATATTCTGACATTTTAGATTAATTTGGAGTAACTTATATACGTCAGTCCTACCAACATGATTATAAGCCTGCTGATAGTACCAATTTTTAAATACATGTAACTTCTGTACTATCAGTTGGATTTCAATCAAATTTCGTATGTGCTATGTGTACCATAACAGATATGACTGAAAGTATTGTTAAGATCAATCAGGGCTGCCAACTGTTAAATAAATGCTGTCTATATTTTTTACCCTTATATCAATATATCAGAAAGTATGCAAGCCAACAGCTCTATACTTTGCACACGTATAGCACCTGACATTCTAGATTAATTTGGAGTAATTAATACAAGGCAGTGCTGCCAACATGATTCTATGCCTGCTGATATGTCCAATTTTAAAATACATGTAACTTCTATACTAACAAATGGATTTCATCCAAAATTGGCACAACAAGATATCATAATATTTCAGATTATTTCTGACCAGCACACGCATGGTATTGTTGGCAACATGCTTTTACGCGTGCTGATAGATCCAGTGTCTAACTGCATGTAACGTCCATTGGACTTCAACCAAATTTTGTATTCTGTACCTTAAGAGGTGGAACTAAGAATATATTCAGTCACCAGGGCTGCCAACTGTAGTGCTCTATTAGGCTACATTATACCAGGTATATTTTGAACTAATTAGATATTTCGATATTACCAACTTAATTTCGTCATTATTCTAGATAGGTTCATATACTGTAGAATAATCATTGGCATGAAAAGTGGGCTGTATAGTTCTTCACGGAACTTCTTGTTTAAGTCGTGATCGTAATCTCTTTCACGTGGAGTTGTCATCACTGGTATGTTTCTCCGCACTACTCATTTCCGAAGTGCCAGGACTGTGAGATGGACCAGGTTTAGAATTGTCCGTTGAAGGTAGGCCTACGCCTTTAGTGTGGATTTTAGCTGACTGTGCTTTCCTACGAGTGGTGGGAAAATTGGATGGGTCGCAGGATGGAATTTGTAGACATGATTCACCCCCACTGTTTCCATTTGAATTTCTGTCGGAAACTATAGACGGAACAGCAGCCTCAGGAGAAAGAGCATTCCTAATAAACGGGAAAATGCCAGTTTTTCGGAAACCAGCTCTGATTGTCTGAGGTGTGAAGCTCTTTTCATAGCTTGGGTTGAACAGAGAATGGAAGTGGTATCGACTTGGAGTTTTTCCAAGGTTGCTTCCCATGTGTCCATCTATTTCATTATTCCAAGCAACTTTCAATGACCGATAGACACTAACATCAAGAGGCTGTAGGAGATGGGTCGTGTGTGATGGAAAAGTGATGATGATAATCTGGTTGTCATCCGCCAATTGTAAAGCCTCTGGTGATTGATGAGTAGCATGTGAGTCCATAGTGAGGATTACTGGTCGAGCTTGAGGCAGATTATTAATGAACATCTTTAATCATATTACGTAAAGCTCGCTTGTGATCCAACCTTTCTTGCTTACAGAAACCATTGCATCAAGGTGAGCACCTTCTTTTAAGGCTGGAATGTTCTGCAATCCTTTGAATATAACCAGAATTGGACCAGATTTTCCAGATGGATTTGCACAGCACAGCACTGTAGTTGTTGTACCTCTCTCTGCATTGACACGCCTATAGATATATTTCTTACCTACGCTAGTGACAACTTTGGATCCTGCAGTTACACACATTAGACCGGTCTCATCACAATTCCAGATCTGATGAGGTTTGTCCATGAGGCCATGTTCCTTAAGGACCTTCTCCAAACAGTCATAATACTCCTGAATTAAAACAGGATTTGCACAAGAGGCACGATATCTTGATAAATTCTCTGGTCGTCTGAGAGTTAATTGAAGCGTTATCGAAATCCTCGGTACCGGTACCACTTTTTGTCAGCCATCTCCTTCTCAACATTGAACCTCTCCGCTGACCCATGTTGTTTAGCAAAACAATACACCTATTTTCTAACTTGCAATACTGTCAATCCAAACCCGATCTGCTGCATTCGTATAATATATTTTGCCAATCGGATTTCTAATTCTGATGACATAGCAAAGGGGCTGCCTACTTTTCTAACTTCGAATTTAAAAGCAAACTGTTGGTTCTCACATCAAAATGTTCACTACACTTCATAACATTGTCTTTGACAGTAGACCATGGCACTTTGAAATATCTTGAAGCCCTGTATATAGTCCAGAGTTCGTGTAAGACTTTCTTAACGGCGAGTTCCACAGCCTGCTTTTCATACTTCTTTTCAGAAGTAGGCTTAGCATCTCATGGTCCAGAGATGTGCGATTTCTTGGTTTTACCCATTGCGTCTCCCCTGTTAGTTGTAACTGAAAATAAAATAAATGTAATATAGACGTGTGTAGGCCTGCATGTAGGAGTTCATCACGTATCTAGTGTTACAGTTTTAATTTTAGGTTATACAATTTCCACACACCCTGTAGTGGAATAAATATGTCTTGAAATTCATATTGACGCTAAGTAACTTCTGTATTTACGAAATAACAGATTCCATTCCAATACACAGAATTAAACGAGAATTACGTGTAGGGGATAACATGAATGAGAACAAGGTGGAGAAAACAAAAATAAATGACGAAACTCGAAAGAATCTACTGATCTCTGGAGAAGTCTGTGAGCAAAAAGAATAACAGATCTGGAAAGCCTACATCTTCATCTACCGCACAGAGATAATATTAAAGCATAGCCTATATTGTTATATTTACCTAATAATTTTTGATGATTTCCCAACTTACAGGCACACAAGACAGAAACACAGCTATATTCTCACACCAGATCAGAAATGCCATAGTAGGCCATACACCACACCCTCGACCCAAGCGCTGGTGTTAACTTTTGAAAAGGCTAACCTCACGCCATCTCTTGAGAGTTCAGACAACGTGCTCGAGGGATGCCTAATGCCGATATATTCAATCAAAGTAAGTATCACGGAATTAAGGCTACCATGGAGATCCTTACCCTACAGCAATCTCTCTATATATAAGAATGAAAGTGTGTCTGTTTTTATTGAATTTCTACGGAAATTTGCGTTATTAACGCGTTTCAGACTGTTTTATGATGGATTCGCGCAAAAATAATTTTTTGTCTGTCTGTCTGTCTGTCTGTCTGTATATCTGTTTGTTTGTCTGTCTGTGGACAATTTTGTTCCCTTATAACTCGAGAATGGCCTGGTGGATCAACGTATAATTTGGTACTGATATCCATCAGAGGTACGACCCCCATCATTGATGTATCTCTTCTTCGTACCTCTCTTAAAAGAGGGCCTACCCCCTTAAAATGCTTGCTGAAATGGGCGTAGAAAAGCTAGACAAAGCTCATTTTCAGCGTCTCAATGTGAGAAACAAATCTCGGGAGCCCTACGGGCCCCGAAAACCACATTTTAAGGTCCTAAAACCAACAGTTTTTGAGATATACCCAGAAAACTAATTTAATTTATTAAGCTATTGAAGGAATGCAAGCCGGTTACCATGACAACACAATCTCAGAAGTCCATCTATTTCTGTAAGATGCAATGCCATTCCATTTATTGCATTACTGTGAACGTTCGCAAACGGCTTTAAGGTTATCACGGAACCAACTTAAGCTGTAAAATTCATCAGTACGTATATAATGCGCTTAAGGCGGTCAAGGGGTACTCTTGAATTTTTTCACCTGATTTACACGGACGGGTGTGGTACTAAAGGTCTAGTATATCCCTATCCCTATATTATTAAATTATTATTATGATTATTATTATATTATGTCGTACAAGGACGAGCAAAACTCATTTTCAGCCCCTCAGTGGCTCGGAGGCTACTACGTTTTAAGGCTCTAAAACCACGTTTCTGAGATATTCCCAGAAAACTAATTCCATTTAATAAACTAATAAAGACCACCTCGTGGCGCAGTGGCTAGCATTGTTGTCTGTCACCCCCGAGGTACCGGGTTCGATCCCTGGCTCTGCCAAGAATTTAAATGTTGGGGTATGGTCTGGTACGGGGTCTCCCAGCCTCGTGATGAAAAATGAGAACCTGCCGGATGCTATGGTGGGAGGAGGAGTGGAAAGGAACTGGCCACCCTACCACACGCAAACTCCGGCTCGGGATGACTGGTTAGTGATCCTTAGACTTAATCAAGGGCTCTTATTCAGGTCGCTTACGTCCCTGGAGGGGATATGGCACTCTTTTATTTTATAAACTAATGAATAGATGACGAGTACAGAAGAAGACCAAACCAGGAGATAAATAGTGAACCCAACGGTGTTAGGCTGACTGGTGTCGAACGTGGATCTCTGATATAAATGTGTATAGACTAGAGATACCAGCAAGGAATGAACACAAGTTCTTTTGAGGGAGTTTAAGCTATAAAAACCCCTAGAGACAATACACATTAAATCACTGTTGTGATATGAACAAATTATGGCATTATTTGTTAATATAATGCAGGAAATAGTAGCAGAATACTGCAGTATTGGGCTGTAGGAGGCATACAATTCTGGACTTAACGCAGAAAGTTTGAGCGTTTGACAGTTTGTAAATGACTATGGAATTTAGGCGTGGTTTCGTGGAGCCATGTCAATCACTGTGACCTAATTAGGCCGTCTGGAGCAGGTCAGGACGGTAATATATGGGCCAGTTATTCCCCGTTACAGAATAAAAGGTCCAAGGGGATGAGAAGATACCAGAGTAATTTAATGATTACTCGTGATTGGAGTAACTCATAGACATGAGAATGGCACCTATGTGAATGTATAGCCGGGAGGCTAATTATCAAGCCGTTCAACATTGAAATCTAGGCAGATTTAATGTAACGCGCATTAACACAGTAAAACTGAGGTTAGCGACAGGATCTGACCATGTCTTCGGGGATGAACCGATGACGCCGCGTGGGGAGGCGCTGGCAAAGGCAATTAATATTAATTAATTGGCCGATCGATCCTCGAGCACACAGACAGATCTGTGATCAGCGAGGAAAAATGAACCATAAAAAGGTTATTTCAAGACCAGAAACATACTGAGAGAGAAGATGACGCTGCGGGGAAATTTTCGATATACTTTTTCTCTCCAAACGGATATAAGGGCTGTGGAAAGGACCGTCGGAGTCAGTTGAATCGCAGTCTAGTGCGAAGCGCACGTTACCGGGGTCCAGGAGGGGACGCTCGGACTTCAGTATGTTAAGTGCAGAAACAGAATAATCATGCATTAAGACATTAAGTAATAACGATTAATGTAGTCAGTTGAACCGCAGTCTAGTGCGAAGCGCACGTTACCGGGGTCCAGGAAGGGACGCTCGGACTTCAGTATGTTAAGTGCATCAACATAAGAGCCATGCAGTACGGCCTTAATTAATAACGATTAATGCAGTCAGTTGAACCGTACTTGAGTGCAGAGCGCATGTCGCCCGAGTTCAGAGTGGAGCGCGCGGACTTTAATAGTTTTAGTGCAGCAACATAAGAGCTATAAAGTAAGGCATTAATTAATAGCGATTAATAAGGACAGTCGTGCCATACTTTTATAGTCGGCATCACGAATGATTATTATTGAGTACGCAGGAAATGTACCGTATGATGTACAAGGTAGGACAAATGAAAGTGGTAATTGTACAAGTACAAGGTACAATGTACGAGCGCAGTATCTAAGTTATTGGTTAGACATATAATAGGATGTCGGATTGCGCAGATATAAACTTTGTTATGCAATTGGTGAAATTTCGCGGGAATACCACTGTAATTAATGATCAGTACGATGTGCAAGCATATTTATGTGATATCAGGAAATTTATCTAAGGATAGACAGATTGGGAGACCGCTATGAATCCTTAGGCAGAGAATCGAGACTTTCGGACGAGATGCGGGAGAGAAGCGGAGAATAGATCTTCAACGCCTGCATTTTTGATATTCTGCATGGAAAGGTCAACCATTAAGATTTGTACATAGTGATCGTGTGATTTTAGTGATGATCATTTAAATATATGTAAAATTAATAGTGTAATAAGTGATACAACGTGTTGTGTGAATAAGGAAGCAACAGCTTCGACATGAAGAAGCAAAGTGCAGAGTGTTTTGTAAGGCAAAAGTTATGTAAAATGTGTGTGGAAAGTGTAAGAATGCCTTGCTAATTTGCATATTATGGCGGGCATTACTGGAGGAAATGCGTGGTCGGAGCCACCAGATTAACCAATGTGAGTACACAAAAACCATGATTTTGTAGTAGATATAGTCCACTGTAAGTTGAGTGATTTCAAAATTTATAGTATATGCCAATAAGAGTCAATTTTAGGAGGTAGAACCTCGAGATATTAATGTTGTGTTAATTTTAGTCAAGTTGAGATGTCTTTGTACATCATTGAGTGGATAAATCGTTACCACTAATGTAAAAATGGCAACTGAGTTACACAAAAATTTAACATAACGGACACAGATGTTCGGTTATTGAATACGGTTTACGTTGTGTCGGTATGGAAATGTATGTCAGTAATAATAAATATAATAATAAGAATAAATGAATACACATCAGGGAGAATGTTTTGTAAGCAAATTATATGCTAATTGGAATATTTGTGTATCCAAGCGGTAGCATGATACGTGATGGGCGAAGTAAAAGAATTTAATATCAGAGTATATTATGATAATGTAAATAAATATGCAAGAATCTAGGAACTGGAAGGGTTTAATAGAGAATTGAATTCGCAGCTTAATGAATAAGCTTGTAAGAGTAATTGATAGATTTTATCTTACTAATTAAAGGACGGGATCATATCACCATGGTCAGGGGAGCCAGGTAATCTATTCGACGTGTGAAACAATGGACACCTAAGCATGACACCTGATATCGACCGAGAACTAGATATTGAATAAATTCAGCTCCTAGGAGTGAACTTTTGACGGCAGGATATGCCTGACCGTGTCATTTAACAAGATGCCGGCTAGCCCAATTCGACAGGTGTACGATGAATCTCGTTCCTTCATACAATGTAAATGGACCTGTTGAGGCCACCTATTTATATCCTAAGGTTAGGAATAAATGCTTAAACATTTCCATACCCTATCTTGCATACAGTTTAGTAGATCATATGGGATATGCAGGCCAGTGAGACTGCACTATTGTATTTAAAGCCACATGCTACTGCTTGGAGATAAAGAAAGAGGAAACATAGTGAAGGACGGAGCAAGTGTTTTGTTACCACCCGACTCAGTCCCATTGTATACTGGAAGAGCCGAGGGAGAGATTTTAAACGACCCTTGGAGGGTGACATTTAGAGTAGAAAGACTTTGAAACCCTGTTTGAATTAAAATAATCATTGTTGTATCATATAAAGAATTTGTGTGGTATGAAACACATTGATAAGTAAGGATCATTCTGATAACTTAATACTTGGCAAACTTATGAGTTGTTGAAAGTTGCATTTTTATACTGACATTGTCGCCTATTTCTAAAGGTCGACACTAGATGCCATAGGCTATGCCCACGCAAGGGTAGCATAATATACCATCCGACACAGCGGTAACGGAATCTTTGAAATTGTACTCATGACGGCATACAGTGGAATTGCGGAAAGTGGAATTGCAGAAATTCGAACTATAGAAAGTGGAACTGCAGGAAGGGGTATAATCACAAGTAACAGTGGAGTTGCAAGTAAATTTGATGTGCAACCCATAAATTGGTTAATGCATGGTAGAGTATTTTGGTGGGAAGAGAGATACAGAACACAATTGTACGCATAATGTAAATTAGGATGTGTTGAGAATAAACAACTAGATTGTGAAATTAAAGAGGTCACAATAGGTGACATAGGATTGTAAGTATAGTTATATGTGGAATTTGCCAGTGCATCAGCGCACTTGAGAATGAATTTTATGTTAATCTCATGGTAAATGACTGAATAATCATTTGGATTTACGAGGATAAAGTGCGAATATTAGTGGATTGAAGGAATAATTTTGCATTGTTTTGTGTTATATTGTTGGGATTGTGTTTTTGTTTGTGTGAAGCCATGATTTAGAGCTCAATTAAAGTCTTTAGAATAGAGTTGTGCTTTATTATTGTAGAGTTGATACCTCTTAGTCTCAGATCAAAAATATGCAACTGCTCAGTGGGTGAACGGTACACGCCTGAGGACTGATGCTGGCTGGAGGCAGAAGCATGTTTTCCATGGAAATTATTCACATGGGTACAATAGATATACTGAGAAAATCACAGATGTGGCCAGGAAGAGACGTCTGGCTTTCTATGGACATGTCTCGTGGATGAACCCAACAAGGCTAACCAACCGGCTTCTCAACTACTGGGGGAAGAGAAAGAGCGTGACTCCGTCGCTAACAGTAGTTAACAAGGATATCTAAGAACTGAAGATAATGAAAAGTGATATTCGAAGTCGATCACATCTCAGAAAGTTACTTAAATGGAAAAGTTTTCAGGACAGACCACCCTGTATGAAAACCGGCATCATCTGGACAAAAGAGAGGAAGGAGAATCATAGCCAGAGAATGCGCGAATATTCGGAAAACATCAAGTCCTTCGCCAAGCTGAAAAGTTGAACGTCTTGGTCCTTAGCTGGCCCATCCGAAAGAAGAAGAATAACAAGAAGAAACTAATGAAGTAATGCAATTCGGTAACCATGACAACAGTGCCACAAGAGGTAACATCCAACTTTCCATCTATTTCTGTAAGAAGCAATGCCACTCAATTTATTAAATTTCTGTTAAATTTTGAAAATGGCTATAAGGTTATCGTGGAATCAAACATAGACTTTAAACTTCAACAATGCGATTAAGGGGTTCAAGGGGTACCCTAGAATTTTACACGTGACTTACCCTTGCGATATGCGATATGTGGTACAGAAGGTCTATTATATCTCCAAACAGCAACATTATTTTCAAAAATTCCTGAATTGGAATAGTGTTTTTTGCAGCTTTTGGGAATTTGGGCCATTGGAGGCTAAAAATCCCGAATTTTCATGCACCATGAGCCTTTATAATTTATTAAAGGTGTCTTCCTGGGGATGGGGACTTTCCACAACGGTGAGGGTCAGTTTTAATTTGACATATATTGCGTTTCGTCTACGAGGTTTTCAATATTATTTTCACGTCAGGAAGTACACGTTAGGTGAATTTAGTTTGAGAGCACATTTTAACTAATCATATTTTTGTCGACAAACGGGTTCATCGTAAAGATGAAAAATCATTTGTGATACTGTGTGGTTGATATATCTTTATGTTTATGTACGCCTATAATTCATGTTCTGGTGCTTGGAGCATCGTAAAATTAGGTATTGTAACCATGAGTCAATACACCAATCATTTAGAAACCCCTTCAATGTACTTCTCGTAGAGGGGTGGGTATAAGGAACAACTTTTCAAAATACATGCTAAAATAGCGAAAAATAAAAATTATCATAGAAGGACGACCAAAGCATGCGCTTCTCAATGTGTGACACAAAACTATGGAGTCCATAAAGGGTCTCCAAAAACCACATTTTATGGCCCTTGAATTAACAGTGTCTGCGATATACCCAGAAAACTAACTTCGTTCTGATAAACTTATGAAGGAACTAGCAGAAGTACCCATTCTTCGAACGGTCTTCTATATTAAAAACCAGACGTAATCAATTGAGCTACTGTTGCAATGGTTAGAGACTTGGAACCTGTTTGTCGACAAAGAAAAATTATTAGTAAAAATGTGCTCGGAAAAAAAATTACCTAACGTGTACTTCCTGACGTAAAAATAAAATTGAAAACCTCGTAAAAGAAACGCAATACTCGTCAAATAAAACTGACCCTCACTGTTGTGTCAAGTCCCCATCCAGAGGAAGACCCCTTTAATAAATTATAAAGGCTCGTGGTGCACGAAAATTCAGGTTTTTAGTCTCCAATGGCCCAAATTCCTAAAAGCAAAAATCAACTATTTCAATTCAGGAATTTTTGAAAATAATGTTGCTGTTTGGAGATCTAATAGACCTTCTGTACGGCATAACGCACATTTAAGTCGTGTGAAAAAAATATAGGGTACCCCTTGAACCCCTTAAGCGCATTGATGAATTTTACAGTTTCAGTTGATTCCGTAATAACTTTATAGGCATTTGCAAACTTTCACAGAAATTTAATAAATGGAGTGGCTTTACTTCTTGCAGAAATAGATGGAAAGTTGGATGTCACCTTTTGAGATACTGTTGTCATGGTTACTGGCTTGCATTCATTCATTAGTTTATTAAATGAAATTAGTTTTCTGGGAATATCTCAGAAACTGTTGGTTATAGAGCCTTAAAATGTAGTTTTCGGGGACCCTTTACGGCTATTTAGGGGCACCGAGTTTTGTTTCTGACACCAAGGGGCTGAAAATAAGCTTTGTCTCGTCGTTGTAGGCCGTAGTATAATAAGTTAATAATAATTATAATAATAATATAACAATATAGGAATAGGGATATAATAGACCTTCCGTACCACACCCGCACGTGTAAATCGCTTGAAAGAAATCTAGAGTACCCCTTGAACCCCTTAAGCGCATTATATGACATTGATGAATTTTACAGCTTAATTTGGTTCCGTTATAACCTTATAGCCGTTTGCAAACTATCTCAGTAATGTAATAAATGGAATTGTATTGCGTCATACAGCAATAGATGGACCTGTGAGACTCCGTTGCCATGGTAACCGGCTTGCATTCTTTCGTTATTGTCTTAAATGAAATTAGTTTTCTGGAAATATCTCAAAAACTGTTGGTTTTAGGGCCTTAAAATGTGGTTTTCGGGGTCCTTTTGGGGCCCCCGAGTTTCGTTTCTCACATTGAGGGGCTGAAAATGTGCTTTGTCTCGCCCTTCTTCTCCTATTTCAGCAAGTATTTTAAGGGGGTAGGGCCCCTTTTATGTGTGGTACAGAGAAAATTTACATCAATGATTAGTGTCGTGCCTCTGATGGATATCTGTACCAAATTTTACGTTGATCCGCCCAGCCGTTCTCGAGTTATAAGAGAACAACTTTGTCCACAGACAGACAGACATACAGACAAAAAAAATATTTTCGCGCGCATCCGTCATAAAACTGTCTGTAACGCATAAATAACGCAAAATTCCGTAGAAATTCAGAAAAAACAGACAAACTTTCATTCTTACATAGAGAGATGACAAGCCCCTAACCATAGGAGCAGTTGATAACATCTGGTTATTAATACCGAAGACCGTACGAAGAGCGGGTACTTCTGCTAGTTGAATATATGTTTCATAATTAGTATTAGTTTGCCACGGTGAGTGAGTGGTTATCGTGTCGGACTACCAACCCCCCCAAGCTTGCAGGTTCGCTCCTGGCCGTGGTAAGTGATAATTTTTTTTGAAAGCCGGCAAAAATCACGGTACGCATGTCATACGATGTTGGTATGTTAAAGAATCCATTTGAATTCAGTAGGCCGTGTTCATAATGGCAAAATTAATCTCGGGATTTTCCGCCAACACAAAGGTTTCTCCTTTCTCTACTAGAAAGCGCTATAGTGTCAAGGAGTTTAGATATCTAACCTGACTTTCATAACGCTCCAAGGAACGACAAAATTCGACATGCAAGCTGCCCTCTGTGCGTCAAATAACAACGCTTGCACCCGGCACACGAAGCCGTACGATATTATTATTATTTTGTAATTTGGCGTTGTATCAATCAATATAAAATATTCTCCTTGGATCAGTGGCGGCTTCGGTGGCGTAGTGGGTAGCATGCTGAGCTTCTATGCCCAAGGTCGCGGGTTCAAACCCGGCCGAAGCCGTCGGATTTTTTAAAAGCGTTAAAAACTCCTCAGTATGCCTTCCTTCGGAGGGGAAGTAAAGCCGGTGGTCCCATTGTAATGTTTTCTACTTTGCTCCACGTTGAGCGTACAAGTGTAACTGTTTTCTTTTGGCCTCACTGTTGGGTGACAAGTGAAACATTTCTACTAGCCGTGCCTTGCACTTTGAAACACAAATGTATTGCTTACTCTGACTAAGATATGTTGTTTTAATGGGCGCCAAGACCTCAACGCTATGTTGAAATCTAAATTTATATTTAACAACACCTAGCTCTCGTAGAACACCTTCAAGAATCTTTTCACTCAGATCGTGGTATGATTTGATCATTAACCCAACTAACAATTGTATCAGGAGAAGGAATTTGGTCTATATCTAATGCTACCTACTGTAAGCAAAGATTGCATGGTTAAAAGAAATGAATTTATTATATAAAACAAGTATGGCAAAATTAATAATAATAATATATTTTAAATTTAAATTGGAGCGTTGCGATTTGAATATTACCGCTAGAGAATTACGTGAAAACGGAGTCGGATGAATTACTGATTTTACTATTATTCCCAAGCTATGAAGTTACTGAAATTCTGAATATGAAACAAAGAAACGAGAGGTTATGTAGTTCCGAGTCATTCGCGCTTACCATTGGAAATTGCCGTAGCATTTCCCTCGTACTGGATGCTGAAGAGAGCTTCCCACAGCCTTCTAGACGTCGTCATCTTCTTCGTTAGTTGTAGAAATATTTGTAGAAATGTTATATTATGGTCCGATCACATCGGAACCAACCACACGTGCAACCACAACGGTCAAGTTTTACAAAGATAATCGCCCTGTCTCCTCGGCGCACAAACCATATATGCACTCCTCGCCTCCCCTCTCTGGTACCGTTTTCTTCTCGCCCGCTCTCCACTGATTGGCTGAGCCACCACGCGATACTCCCCTCCTCCGGGTCAATGCACTTGGCGCGACGAAGATGTCGATTACCGGTCCAGGCCATTTCGCCTTTTCTTGATGCAGCAACCCCGCTTGCGTCACGCTTCTCGACAAGAATAAGCCTGTAGCCGAATTCCCAGTGACTCATCTCTCTCACAATACCCTAACTGACAAAACTCCGTAAAATTCCGTAATCATATAATTTTCCGCGATAATGTTGTTCGTAATAATTCGCTTGATAGTGTTTTCTATAACATCGAAAACCTATCTGTATACTTATAATTTTATAAAAAAAAAAACGCTCCAAAAATACCCTAATAATAATAATAAGTTACATGAAAACTTCTCTTGGCTGAACAATTTGCCGCGTAAATAAATATTAAATGGCTTCCTACTGACTTATGTCAGTGGCGTAAAATACCCTCGAAAAAACACGTTACACCATGTCATAGATTTATGGCATGTTAAAGAACCTTCCACTAATTACACCTGTGTGAAGCTAAATTGTATAGGTTAAGAATGTAAACAACGCTCTTAGGTTTCTACGTTTTTTGCCAAGAGCCGACTGCGGTGGCGTCTAGTAGCTAAGTACTGAACTAGGCCTAGTAGTCGTTGATGGTGGCGTTTGGCGGCAAAAGTAGGAACTATTTGAAAAATTCAAAGTTCCAGTCCTTACTTGAATTAAAAAACAGATACACACACTAATAAAGTCATCACAATTAACACCGGTTATCACACAGATTCTACACACACCCAAAGTACACGGGGCTATATGACCACGTTGTCGCAGCCCCTAAACTAAGGAACCTACCAACCAAACAGTAACAGTTGTTAGTTGGTGAGGTTAACATTAGGTGTAGACAATTTAGATTAAATTAGGACATTCTATTTGTTGTTTAGGCTAGGACGTGCCTTGTAAGCTAGAGTATCTCACTGTAGATAGTTGGTTGGTTGGTTGGTTGGTTGGTTCCTCAGTTTAGGGGCTGCGACAACGTGGTCATGTAGCCCCGTGTACTATGGGTGTGTGTAGAAACTGTCTGATAACCGGTGTTAATTGTGATGGCTGTATTAGTGTGTGTTATCTGTGATTCGGGTAGAAGGACTGCAGGCGATTTTTTTTCAAGCAGTCCCTACTTTTGTCACCAAATGCTAAGGTTCTTTATCATGCCATAAATCTATGACATGGGACCGCCGGCTTTACTTCCCCTCCGAAGGAAGGCATACTGAGGGATTTTTAACGCTCTTAAAAATCCGACGACTTCAGCCGGGTTTGAACCTGCGATCTTGGGAATAGAAGCTCAGCATGCTAGCCACTACGCCACCGAAGGCGCGACACTGTAGATAGATTTGTGTGTGCAACCCGTCTTCATTTCTGTCCTTGCGCTTTGCAGAAGGTGTCACCTAACCTAGTAGTTTCTGTATAGGAAATGGGAGATATGCGTGGAGTCTTCGACATATAATGGGGAACAGGCTCTCATAAAGTAACATTTGTAGATATTTTTAAATGGGTGCTAGGGTCATCGGCCCTTAGCAGTTCAGTTAAATTTGTTTTCGTAGAGCTGACCAGTCATTGTTTTATTCAGGCAGTAATCCTGGGTATGTGAGCCTGGGTGAGTGGATTAAAGGACATTGTGCAGTTGTGTCAATCCCGAGTTTTCAGTATATTAAGGGTGATTTTCCTTTTCATATTTAGTGTAGGCCTCTCTTGCTTAGTTGAATATACTCATAAATTAAAGATATCCCATGTGCGTTGATTGTAATCAGCCGTGATAATCCTACAGAGAGTACCTGGGACAGTTTTTTATAGTAGGATGAATGCGATCCCGTCCTAGAAGTTCCTGTGAACGGGCGCAATATGTCGTAGGCACGTCCAGAATGTATTTTCTGTCCCATCACCGTGTTGTAGCTCGGTAGTAAACAAGTGATCCATACACTCACATTGATTAGCATATCCCGCAAGAAATAGGGTTCACTCTGCCTCATGAGGCACGATCGAGAAAACGTGGGTTCGATCCCTACCGCAGCCTTCCTAGACGGGGTCCCCATTTCTACTCCAAGCGAATGCCGAGATGGTACCTAAGTATAGGCCATGGCTGCCTCCTGCTCAAGTCCTAGCGCCAATTAAAAATACATGCACTTGTACAGCAATCTCAATGTCACATTTTATGAGATAGATTCCACACACACCCAAACACACGGGGCTACATGACCACGATTTCGCAAAGCACCTAAGTGAATAGGCGGCTTCGGTGGCGTAGTTGGTAGCATGCTGAGCTTCTATGCCCAAGATCGTGGGTTCAAACCCGGCCGAAGTTGTCGGATTTTTTAAGAGCGTTAAAATCTCTCGGTATGCCTTACTTCGGAGGGGAAATAAAGCCGGTGGTCCCATGTCATAGATTTATGGCATGAAAAAGAACCTTCCACTAACTAAACTTGTGTGAAGTCAAAATGTGTAGGTTAGAATTTATAACGCCCTGTTAGTTCCAACGTTCGCCACCAGGTGCTGACTGCGATGCCATCTAGTAGCCAAGTCCACAAGCTAGGTGTCGTGGACGGTAGCATTTTGTGCCAAAATTAGGAACTATTTGGAAATTATTGTTTGCAGTCCTTACTTGAATTAAACAGATAAAACCCACTAATACAGTCATCACAATTCATACCGGTTATCACACAGATTCTACACACTCCCAAGTACACGGGGCTACATGACTACGTTGCCGCAGCCCCTAAACTAAGGAACCAACCAGCCATCAGTATGGGGGTGCAAGTGACTTTGAGGACGGGTTCTGTCGCTAGGATCAGACGCTGCCATCCACTGTGAGCACGTTTTATGATTACACGTTCGGTGCAATTTAAAATTAATTGGACTATTATGGATATCGTATAGCCTGTTGCATGCAGCTGAGTGTGAAGTGCTCTGGTAATTAGCGAGCACCTGTAGTGGTACGGTCCACACGGCCGCTATGCAGTGGTCTAGTACTAACCTTTAACTGCGCCAAGATTTGTTGATGTGCTCAGAACAGTTTTTGTGCTGCACCTTGCTTTTTTGATGTGTGCAGAACAGTTTTTGAGTTGCGCCTATGATTTTTTGACGTGGGCAGAACAGTTTCTGAGCTGCTCCTATGATTTTTTGATGTGTGCAGAGCAGGTTTGGAGTTGTACCTTGATTTTCCTGACATGTGTAGAACAGTTTTTGAGTGCGCCTTGATTTTTATGATGTATGTAGAACAGTTTTATAACTGCGCCTTGATTTTTATGATGTATGTAGATGAGATTTTGAGTAGTTAGATTTTCTTTGGATTAAACAAATCTTTATGGTAAATTAAATAGATTGTAGGCGGGTGAGGAGCAGAAAAATAATCATTTATAGGTTATAGGTCTCTGTATTAACCACCTACTACAAGCAAAATTTATATTGTCCATGATGCTGATGGTTGAATCTTTTAGCGATATTTACTTTTGGAAGTGTAAATATTTCTGGAAACCAAATATTATCTCTTCACCCAGATCATTAGGGGCCAATAACCTAGATCAGGGTTGATACGCGACCGGGAGAACAGGGAAAAGTCAGGGATTTTTGTTGCGGTCAGGGAAAACCTGGAAAACCGGGAAAAGTCAGGGAATTTTGTATAAAAAAACGAAAGAGAGAGAGAAAGAAGAAAAAGAGTTATTAAGGTTGGACAGTTAATTTTTGGTTGGTATACCAAGATGTCTACTGGTAACGAAATAGTAACTAATTTTACAAACGGGTCACGAAAGTAATGAAAAGTAGCTAATTTTTATGTCTGGATAGCTGGAGGTAACGAAAATTCGCTAAGGTCTGTTTAAATCATTTAAACCCGCGCCGCTAGGCTCACAGATTGTGATGAAGTGAGTTTCACGCAAGCAGTGCCGATTGCGTAGGCTTCCCCGTGCACGAACTCAAGGAAATGCATACTGAGGATACCTTCTGTGGTACTGTATACATCGGTTCAACGTATATTTTCGGCATCAGGAAGGGAGTTTAATTATGTGTGTAATGTTTTTCTGTATTATTCGGAAACCTCACTTTATGCGAGACGTTTATTCGCGATAACTTCCGAAACTCAACAGAAACCTCTCATTTCTGATATTGACCTGTAAATTTTGATATCTTAAATTGAAGTCCAGAAATAATGCGAAAAAGAATCGCAAAAATGCTCCGGAATTCACAGACGACGGTATATTTTAAAAATCTATCCGTCTCGTAAATTTGCGACATCCAGTTTGTTAATTCGAAACTCTGTTATATGTCTATTTTTCCTTCGAACTTTGGTTCTATTGGATATATAATCTAACCGGTTCTCTTGTAAACTTGTATAATTTGAATTCAAAAGAAAATGTGCCTCTTGTCGTATTATTCGTGCAATCCTCTCTGAATCATTCGTAATATCCGATACCTACTTCGAACGTTCATCCTCCAAAATCACATCCTCAAGACGGCCAGCTGACCGCATGTCTTGCCTGCGGGAATCTCGTCAAATGGACAGAGATCGACGCCAGTTGCGTAAAAGTCATAAAACTCTTGCCCGGTCGCGAACTTGTGTCCACGAGGACTGCGGGAATCCTGTCAAAGGTGGTTGGGCACCCATCACGAAACATACCGAAACCCTGCTCGCCACTTTTCCCATTACCATATACTTAAAAGTGTACGGGGAGCGAGAAGTGCATCAACCAACTTAGAAATAACAGACTACGTAGCATCGCGATACTCATTTCTTCTCGCGATCCACCGTGAACTTCCAACCACAGCATAGGGACAGCGGGAATCACGGCGCCGACCATACACCATGTCCATAACTGCTCGTGAATTTTAACCATGCCCAACCTCGAGCTTGCCTCCGCCATTCTACCAGGACAGATAGGGTGGGTATTTTGTAAGTATTTTTATTCTCAGTTGCATTTTGTGACTATTTTGAATCTAAATTACTTTTTGTAAGTATTTTCTATCTAAATTGCATTTTGTAAATATTGTCAATTCAAATAACAGTACAGTAAGTATGTAGTTAGTTGTAGTTGTAAGTAGGTAGTTAGTTTGTCTATTAGATATATGTCATTGTTCTATTAGACTGTGGTGTGTGAGTGTGTCTGGTAGCAGTTGCATTGTTTATTAGTTATAGTTCATTGTTTCAGTAGACTGTGATGTGTGAGGGTGCATGTGAGTGTGTCTGGTGACAGACTGTTTTAGTGGTAGTATTTGCTGTTGGTGGAACTTTAGTATTTTTTCGTTAGTAGAATTTTGGTAATTAATTGTTAGTACGGTAGAAGGTTAGTATTTTTGTTAGTAGAATTGCTCTTTGCTTATTCTGAAAGGGAGTAGCAGCCTTTCAGAATAAATCAATTCTTTACTAGTCTTATAGACGGTTAAGATATTGATAATTTAAGCCAAATAATGGCTACACTGCGTCCTGCTGCACGGCTGAAAGCAACGGGAAACTACAGCCGTATGCTATTCCCGAGGATATGCACCTCTCTATGCATAAATACATGTGATGATGGCCTCCTCCCTTGTAAAATTTCAATCCGGAGGAAAACTAGTCCCCCGTTCGGATCTCCGGGTGGGGACTACTCGAGAGGGGGTTAACATCACAGAAGTGACAAAGAGGAAATCTGACATTCTACGGATCGGAGCGTGGAATGTTAGAAGTCTGCTAGGAAATGGAAGGTTAGAAAACTTAGAAAGGGAAATGGATAGGTTGAGGTTGGATTTGGTTGGGATTAGTGAAATGCGCTGGCAGGAAGAACAGGACTTTTGGTCAGGAGACTATAGGGTCATTAGCACTAAATCAAACAATGGCCAAGCAGGGGTTGGCCTCATATTGAGTAGGAAACTTGGACAGCGGGTGGAATATTACGAGCAATATAGTGAACGGATTATTGTAGCAAAAATAAATACTAAACCTACCTGCACCACAGTGGTACAAGTCTATATGCCTACCAGTCAAGCTGATGATGAGGATGTTGAAAAGGTCTACGAAGAAATAGACGAAATTCTGAGGTATATCAAGGGTGATGAAAATGTTATAGTAATGGGAGATTGGAATGCTGTGGTAGGAATAGGGAGAGAAGGGAAGATAGTAGGAGATTTCGGATTAGGTGAAAGGAATGATCGAGGAAGCAGGCTGGTAGAATTCTGCACTGAGCATGAGTTGGTCATAGCTAACACCTTATTCAATACCCACAATAGAAGAATATACACATGGATGAGACCAGGAGATACAGGGCGTTACCAAATCGACTTCATTATGGTCAAGCAGAGGTTTCGAAACCAGATTTTGGATTGTAAAACATATCCTGGTGCTGACATAAACTCTGACCACAATCTGGTTGTAATGAAATGCAGATTAAAGTTGAAGAAACTGAAGAAAAGTCAAAAGCCAAAAAGGTGGGCGATAGACAGACTGAAAGAGAAGGATGTAAACGAAAGATTCAAGAATAGTATAAAGGAAAGACTAATGAAAACCCCTAAACAAACTTCAATTGCAGACGAATGGGCACTTTTGAAGAATGAAATAACAAAATCCGCAGAAGAAAACAATGGTAGGAAAGAGAGAATAGGTAGAAAACCGTGGGTCACTCAGGATATACTCGAATTGATGGATGAAAGGCGGAAGCACAAGAACGTAAGAGATGAAAAGGGGAAAGCAGAATACAGACGTCTGAGAAATGAGGTTAACAAGAAGTGCAAGGAAGCGAAAGAAGAATGGTTGAAAGAGAAATGTGCTGGTATAGAAAATTGTCTGAAATTAGGAAAAGTAGACACAGCTTATCGAAGGATTAAGAATACTTTTGGGGAAAAGAAGACTAAGTGCTGTAATATTAAGGACACAAATGGAAAGCCTCTAACAGATAGGGAAGAAAAGGTTGAGAGATGGAAAGCTTACATAGAGAGTTTGTATAAGGGAAAGGAGATTGAGAATCATGTAATGGAAAGGGAGGAGGAAATTGATGAGGATGCGAAAGGAGATTTAATATTGAGATCAGAATTTGATAGAGCTTTGGAAGACTTAAGCAGGAACAAAGCACCAGGCATAGATGATATACCGATTGAGTTGCTACGCTGCATAGGAGATGAAGGTCTGATCAGGTTATTTCACTTGGTGTGTAGGATTTATGAGGCAGGTGAGGTACCCCCTGATTTCAAGAAGAATGTAATCATCCCTATACTAAAGAAAGTGGGAGCTGACAGATGTGAAGATTACCGTACAATCAGCTTGATTACTCATGCTTCAAAGATCCTGTCTAGAATAATTTACAAGAGGATTGAAAGCCAGATAGAAACGGAGTTGGGTGAAGACCAGTTTGGTTTCAGGAGAAATGTAGGAACAAGGGAAGCTGTACTAAGTCTTAGGCTGATTTTGGAAGGTAGAATAAGGAAAGATAAGAGAACGTTCATGGCTTTTGTAGACTTAGAAAAGGCTTTTGATAACGTTGATTGGACTAAATTGTTTGACATTTTGAAATCGATTGGAATAAAGTACAGGGATAGGAGGGTGATATACAATCTGTACAGAAACCAGACAGCAGTCATTCGAGTTGAAGGACATGAGAGAGAAGCTGGTATTCAGAAAGGTGTAAGGCAAGGCTGCAACTTATCACCCATACTTTTCAATCTTTACATTGAACAAGCAATGAAGGAAATTAGAGAAAAATTTAAAGTGGGAGTGAAGATTCAAGGAGAAATAATTTCAACTCTGAGATTTGCTGATGACATCGTCATCTTGGCCGACAAGCCTGAGGATTTGAATGAGTTTTTGAATGGTATGGACTCCGTCTTACGGAAAGAATTCATGATGAAAATTAATAAATGTAAAACAAAAATACTGGAATGCAGCCGAAATAAATCAGAAACCTCTATGGAGATCAAATTGGCAGGTGAAAAGCTGAAGGAAGTAGGAGACTTCTGTTACTTAGGAAGCAGAATAACCAGTGATGGACGAAGCAAAGAGGATATAAAAAGTAGGTTGGCTCAGGCAAGAAAAGCATTTCTACAAAAAAGGAATCTGCTGACATCGAATATAGATTTAGGTATTAGGAAGTCATTTTTGAAAGCCTTTGTCTGGAGCGTGGCGCTCTATGGAAGTGAAACTTGGACTATTGGTGCAGCAGAAAAGAGGAGAATTGAAGCATTTGAAATGTGGTGTTACAGGAGAATGATGAAGATCAGATGGGTAGATAGAGTTACAAACGAAGAGGTATTAAGACGAGTGGGAGAGGAGAGATGTTTCTGGCAACTGCTAATGAAGAGAAGAGATAGGTTGGTAGGACACATACTAAGACACCCAGGAATAGCAAGCTTAGTTATGCAAGGAAGGGTCGAGGACAAGAACTGTAGGGGTAGACCAAGGTTAGAATATGTTAAACAGATTGCCTCGGATGTAGGGTGTGGTAGCTATGTAGAGATGAAACGATTAGCTCAGGACAGGGAGGCATGGAGGGCTGCATCAAACCAGTCAAAAGACTGAAGACTCAAACAACACTTCCTTGATCTAAGGTGATTGAAAAAAACAATAGAAATTTTTGTAAAAATTTAAAAATAAATAACCTTATAAAATCTTACTTTTAAGATTATTAAAATAATATGCAATTTCAAATTTTAAAAGTAAATATAATTATTATAATGTTAATGAAAACTAACATTATTACTAATAATAATTAATATTAGGCCAAAATAATTAAAATTATATTTTAGAAAATTACAATAAAATATCTTCAATATTCTGTCCTGTAAAGGGTTAATTTCAGTTATCAAATAATCGAAGTTGAAAATTCAAACAATTAATCGATTGTGCGATTGGTCGTTTAATCAATTAATCGTTTGGTCGTTTAATCAATGTACTTCACCACGCTCTCACAGAAGGAAGACATACATAAATGTGGTAGCTTGATAATGATCCGCCGATCGAAACGGCGCTGCTAATAAAAGTTTGGACAAACAAGGTGAGTTTGTCGGTTATTTAGCGAAATTAGATTCTCAATAATAAATACCGACGAAATTAAATTCATTTAACTAACTAAAGAATGTAGTGTAATTACTGCTTAGTCTACACGTACATGTTTCGGTGTCCAATGCCACCCTCGTCAGCGTGGATTCAATTAAAATAATCTTAAAACTAAGTTAACAAATATAAAATAGAAATGGATATCTTACAAAACAATTTGTATATTGCCAAACAAACCCAAAATATAATACATTGAGAAAAAAACAACTAACATTCATGAAAATTGGAATATGCAAAATTTGCAATATCCAAATTGTTTCATATGACATACCGGTACATATAAAATAATAGGTCAGTTTGGATTAAGATTGTGTATTGCATTACCAAATTGGACAGCTAACTTCGACAGAATGATCCAACTAGTAGGAATCTTTTGGTTTATTTCAAGGGTAGATAATTTTATACCTCAATATTTTACATCTTTCACCAATGTATTAACAACATCGTAACAGCATCAAAACTGATATGGACTGTCGTATCCATTAAGATTGATTTATAGTCACATTACGTCCGATAGCATTAAACCACACTGAAGTGAACATGATATAACTGGAAGATACATCCTTTAGCAGCGACGTCCGATTCACTATCATCGAAATATATTCATTAACAAGTAGTCCTTTAAGGTGCATTATTCATTCTATTCTAAGCGAAATGAGAGTTGCACTTCCAGGGAAAATCCAAACACAACCACCCTTCTCTCAAGTCTTATCTTAACACGACTCAGCGGTTTGCTGCTGGCTGTATCAGGAACAATAGGTTCTCCCGCTAGCTATGCTGTAACAGGGATGACAGACTTGCCCTTACCTAACGACAGTGGACGATGTATTGAAGATAGACATATGCTCTCGTGGACTTTATGTAGAACTTTTCATGCTCAACAATTCTTACACTCATGATGTAGGAAAATACGCTCCATAATTGCTGTCCACGGGCGGCTGTGACGCCTGTTTCATGTCATATTAACATTCTGATGTCTTTCCTTTATCCTGAAATGTAAATAGTGTTCAGCGGCTTCGGTGGCGTAGTTGGTAGCATGCTGAGCTTCTATGCCCAAGATAGCGGGTTCAAACCCGGCCGAAGCCGTCGGATTTTTTAAGAGCGTTAAAAATCCCTCAGTATGCCTTCCTTCGGAGGGGAAGTAAAGCCGGCGGTCCCATGTCATAGATTTATGGCATGTTAAAGATCTTTCCACTAATTACACCTGTGTGAAACTAAATTGGATAGGTTAAGAATGCAAACAACGCTCTTAGGTTGCTACGTTCGTTGCCAAGAGCCGACTGCGGTGGCGTCTAGTAGCTAAGTTCTGAACTAGGCCTAGTAGTCGTTGACGGTGGCGCTTGGCGGCAAAAGTAGGAACTATTTGAAAATTCAAAGTTGCAGTCCCTACTTGAATTAAAAAACAGATAACACACACTAATACAGTCATCACAATTAACACCGGTTATCAGACAAATTCTACACACACCCAAAGTACACGGGGCTACATGACCGCGTTGTCGCAGCCCCTAAACTAAGGAACCAACCAACCTAAATAGTGTTCTATAATCATTTGCTTGAAATAAAAACATAACAACCTTTCTCCTTAAGTCTCTCATTATAAACTTGTTGGGGAAAGTGTGGTTTATGAACATGCGGGATTTCTCGCACGAGTCCGCTAGTTTACATATTATTAACGGTTTGTCCAGCGTAAGCTTACAAAGCGCGCGGACGCCAGTTTTTTTTCGATTTTTCCACTGAAATCATTACTGATCGGCTTCCTTTGATCATAAATAAATTATTTTCTACAGAAATCATCCTCGAGATATCCTTTACAGAATGGTGAAACCCGCATCAAAATCCATCCAGTGGTTATCGAGTTTACCCGTAACATCCAAGAATCGGGGACTTTGTTTTATACTAAGTAGAGATATGTTTTCTAATTCTTTTTGTGAGCTTTCTTTTTATTTAAATTTCTAATAGTGTTTTGTTAGGATATCCATTTTCTCCTTTAACTTTGTAAACTTAGTTTTAAGATCATTTTAATTCAATCTACGCTGACGAGGGTGTCATTGGACACCGAAACATGTACGTATAAGCAGTGTTAGACAAGGCGGTTTTGAGTCACACAGTAATAACATGCAATCCGCTGTGGCGCGGTAATTGCGGAACCGAGTCGCGATGTGTTAACGGTTATTGAAACAAGGAGCGAAACAGTTTGGCGCTGATAACATGCTCTCTGCCCATTGGGAGGGCCGCACCATCCACACCAAACAGTCTTTGATTAACCCGGCCAGGCGACACGCGAACCGTCGCGTGGAGAGATCATATCTAACAGAATACAGTGTTGGTTTATCTAGATGTTGGCACTCTTCTCTCTCCGCCTGACGCACGCATGCTACTCTCGAGCAGTTGCTTGGTTCCTCAGTTTAGGGGCTGCGACAACGTAATCATGTAGCCCCGTGTACTTTGGGTGTGTGTAGAATCCGTCTGAAAACCGGTGTTAATTGTGATGACTGTATTAGTGTGTTTTATCTGTTTTTTAATTTAAGTACATACTGCAACTTAGAATTTTTCAAATAGTTCCTACTTTTGCCGCCAAACGCCACCGGCGGGGGGATTCGAACCTCCTCGCCTCCCGGATGTGAGCGACTGCCAACAGTCATGCCGCAACGACCTCGGCTAACTCACCCTGTACCCTCTGGGTGGCAATTAACAAAGCATGCACCAGGCACCCGAGGCCATACGATATTATTATTATTATTAACGAACGTAGAAACCTAAGAGCGTTGTTTACATTCTTAACATATCCAATTTAACCCTCGAGCAGTGCGGAAATACACCTTTTAAGGGTATACGCGAGGGGGTCAGAGTCTAGTGCCCGTAAACCGCACTCCTTTCACTCTAATTTGAAAGTTTGATTTTTTGAGGGATAATATTTTAATAATGGATTGATAAATTACCTCTGACGATAGAATTTAAAAAAAACTTATAGTCAGAGTATTTGTTGTGATGTGGTATTGCATTGTGCGATTTGATTTTAATAATTGTTAAGGGGCTTGCCAAAGGGGGATTTGAGAGCAGAAGATCGTTCGGCATAGGGTTAATGGAGATCGATAGTTGCCATAGACATGGACTAATGGCTATCATATGACCATCGAAGCCATGAGATGTTGTTATCTAACTCGCTCGCTCGCCGTGTGACTTTGTTGTGTATCTAGGTTTTAGGTTTCGCAGCAGCTTCGTATTTTAAATGAAAATAGAAAGACCGCTAGTGGGTTAATTTAGTAGTGCTTAGGAAGAGACCAAAAATGTAGACCTAGCCTATAGAAGGTTAGGCATTGTTCAGCAATTTATATTGCATTTAAAAAGGCTTCAGCTCCCGCCTTTTATGTTTAAAAATGTATGTAATGAGTGTGAGTGCTATTTAACTGTTGTTTATGTGTAACTGTGGCGCGGTTGTTTGAATTGGGGTGTGCTTGGTGGTGATTGGCTGTGTTAGCTGTGACCTGTTCACCGATCGCACTTTTTTTTAGCATAGGCCCTAAAATAATGGATTATGATTGGTGGAAATATGAGCTAGATCTGATTCAGACTCTCGTCCACAGATGGCGCGCCACTCGCGTTTTCAGAGAACGAGAGGGAGCAGATGATGTACTAATGTTGATTTTAGGTTATGTTAGTTCATTGAAGTAAGAAGTCACGTCCAGAGGTTCGGAATACACGTAGAAATGTGATCTTGTTCCTTATGATCGTTAGGTTTAAGAGCCAAGTAAGATTACAAGCCACTTTTTGTTGCTTTCATATAAGTCAATACAGTACATGTCTACACATGCACACTGACACAGAACAGGGGCGTATACAGAGTGCATATAAAAGGCAAATGTTACGCACTCGTCACCATATCTTGGTAACTATGGACGTAGCATTAATATTTTCACGAGGGTTTCTTTAAGTTTATAGGCAAGCGATAAAACAGTTTACAACACAAACGTGAAACATGAAATGTTTGTTCTTTGATAAATTCTAAGTGATGTGTGTTTGAGATATTTTAGATTTGTTGTAGGCCTATCTTTTAGTGGTGAAAATAGGGTTGAATATTTCCTTCTGGAACTGCTTAAGCGATAAATGTTCTTCTGACATTCTGCAGCTCCCTCTATTCTCTGTAGATGCGAGTGGTGCGCTATCTGTAGACGAGAGTGCGAGTCAGATGTAGCTCAAGTATCCACCAATCATGAACCGTTATTTTAGGGCCTATGCTATATAAAGTTTGATCGGCGAACATGCCAAGCACACCTACCGGAACGACAGTGTTTGTCCATGACGTGTCTGCCGAGCGGGGCAGAACACGGCCGACTGGATGCGAGCTGAACTTATATATATTATATTACCGTGTCCGGGAGACACACTAAATTCTTCCTTTCCAGAACTTTGCAGCTCTAATTCCTCGGTCTGTGGCGAACATAAGGTCTTCCTGGCTGCAGGTGTCATTCAGATCTTGGCACTGAGCAGGTGTTGTGGAGTCTGGATTTCTCCACAGTCACATCTTGTATCTTCTGCATAACCCCACTTCACAAGGTTGCTACGACACTTAGGCACTCCTGTTCTCATCCGGTTTAAGGATCTCCAGATGGTATAAGCCAAATGACTACCACTGCTCAGTTCTTCTTTAGGGGTAAACCCGTCCGGTACTATTTGTTTCCAGAGTGACACACGCCGGACGTCTGGTTCGGTATAGAGGAGTACTGATCTCTTAGTAAAACTCTTCCTGGATCTTATGCCCCTTGCTCACGGTAAAATTTTCCTTCAAATTTATTGTACAATAATTTAATTTTATAAAATTTCTGTTGCTCACGGTCAAATTCAAGTTTTATAAAACCTTTGATAAAACTTTCCATAAAATAGGACATGTCCTATTCAAAATTAATTTTACGGAACGAACCAATCAGGAAAGCTGACATGAAGATGATGCTGGCGCCACGTGGTGAGAAGATTGTGAAGCTCGCTTGTAAACCAACACTTCGAAAATGGCAGGCTCCGGCTGGACTAAGGAAGCTGTTAGTGTTTTCTGGACAAGTACCAGAAATGTCAGTTTGTATGGGGTTAAAACGCCCATATACCACAATAGAAATGCAAGAAGGGACGCAGAAATTTCAATCGCCGAATATGTTTCACAAATTCGACCGAACACAAGCCAGGCTGATGTGAACGCGAAGATAAACGGGCTTCGAACTCACTCGCAGTCTCATTTCAGGAGAAATGGCTTGCCTCATTTTAGTGTCCTGTCGAATAATTTTGGGACCAACAAGATCTAGGAGTTTTTTAAAACAGCTTTCCTCCATTCTTAGAAAATTCCTATATGGATTCTGATCTTCTAACCTCAAATCATTTTCGACCAAGGACAGCATTCCTCTACTCTTCTCTTCTTTTTATCAATTCCCGAGTCCACGACTTCCTAGCATTTCTTTTCTTCCTTTTTACCACTGTAGGACATATAATTGTAGCTAAAGCAGCAATTTTTGCAATTTTTGCTTTGTTTGTTGGAGCCATACTCTTAAACCAATGTGTGTTGAACAGCTGATTCTTGGTTCAGAAGTTTATCGGTAGATGACGATCCTGATACATCCACGGATTTTATAAAATAATTTTACCGTGAACAACACAGCTTGCTTTCGTCAAATTTTTATAAAATTAGTTGTAAAATAAATTTTAAGCAACATTTTACCGCGAGCAACGGGCTTTCGGCGAGGAGTGGTCACCTTGTGGTTGAACATTGGATGTCCGGGATCTGTCTCAAGCTTATGTATCTCTTTCTCTGCTGCCAGCTCATGTCGAAAAGCTGGAGGCGCAATGCTAGTGAGCGGGTAGATCTACTGCACTGGAGTAGGTCTCAGACATCCAGTGACAATACGGGTGGACTCGTTAAGAGCTGTGTCCATTTGCTTGGTATGGGCAGATGCTCCCCACACTGATGATCCGTACTCTCCTGCTGCGAAGCAAAGTCTCAAAGCTGTTGAACGTAGAACTTGAGGGTTCGCTCCTTGTGCTGAACCTATCAACCTCCTCTGTATGCTATTCCTTGAACTGATCTTGCACTTCAATTCTATACAATGTTTCCTGAAGCTCAGGAACTTGAATGCACTACATAATATTGTGTAGTTCTGTAACAATGATTAACGCGTTTGATTGATAGAATCTGGGATCGTCATGATTTGTATACTCGCCAGGTTAGCTCAGCGCGATTAGGCGTTGACAGTGACGTAGGCACCGCTAAGATTCCCGCTGGCTCTACTCTGCACCAAACTCTGCACGCCATATTTATTTCTTCATCATCTTTACGATACTTATTTGGGCTTAGCGTAGCTCATCACCCAGTTACTACGTTGTATATACTGATTGTGTGAGAGTAACAGTTAAAACAGATAGGGGCTTAAAGTTGGGGTGATAGAAGGATTCAGAAACCAGGACCAAAACAGGGGCACAAGGGAAAACTAGTCATCACGCTGAAGCGACTCTCCTAAGTGGCTTACTACGAACATACACAATGACCGAGTCACATCAAAGGAACAGGGAATTAAAGAGTAATAGAACATTCGTATAAATAGGTTAACAAAGAGGATAGAACTGGAAATGAAGAGTGATATAGAACATTGGAAAGGTTTAAGAGGTGTTGGAATCCTAGAAGTTGTAAGGAAAGGAAGAAAACCTGACGTGGGGAATCGAAAAGTGTACACTGGAATATTAGATGATGGATACTTGTAGTTCCGGCAGCTTTACGACGTGCTAGGTAGACCGGTGTTAGCGCGTATGATTGTAATAATATGGCGACGACTATATTGACCGCAATAAAACCATATACGGTATTTATTTGAATGACTTCACAATGAGTTTCTGCTGTTGGAAGCGCTGCACTGAGGAAGGATGCCAAACACACCTCTGATGACAGACGCGGCTAATGGAGATGGATGCTCGGTGTCCGTCATTCTTAGTTAATTGATACGCGTCTCGGCCGGCAGACAGCGTGCCATGTCACCTCGCTACTGCTCTATTTACATTGCAAATGTGGTGCAGCGCTGTTTTATAGCAGATTACTGTATACGAACATCAGATAGAAATGCTAATGTAGCAGTGCGTGTTAAATCGTTCCCCTTGGTCCAAATGGGGTGCTGCACTAAGTCCGGAGAGTGCAGGTTAGAATCCCGATACTGACAGCGTTGGTCCTCTGTGTGGTTTATTTCCCGGAACCCACGCTCCGTCCAGTCAAATGTTGGCATCGTACGCGTTGAGTCTTCAGTCGTTAGACTGCAGTGGTGCAGCCCTCCAGGCCTCCCTGACGTGAGATAATGATTTCATCTCTACATGCGTACCAGAGTCGACACCCAAGGGAATCTGTTAAACACATTCTAACCACAACTCCGGTGGCGTAGTTGGTAGCGTGCTGAGCCTCTATGCCCAAGATCGTGGGTTTAAACCCGGTCGAAGTCGTCGGATCTTTAAGAGAGTTAAATGTCCCTCAGTATGCTATCCTTCGGAGGGGAAGTAAAGCCGGCGGTCCCATGTCATAGATATGGCATGTAAAAGAACCTACCACTACAATTGATTGATAGTATGTGTGTAGCTAAATTTGTAGGTTATTTGGTTAGAAACGCTCTATCAAGTTACAACCTTCGCCACTAGGTGTCAGTGACAGTAGCATCTCTAGTAGCCAAAGCTGGAACTACTTAAAATTGAACTTGATGGGAGCCTACGACCGTTCATACCCTGCTATGGCCATTGGCTGCAATTCGAATTCATTCAACATTCTAACCTTGACCTATTTCTACAAATCTTGCCCTCAACCCTTCCTTCTATAATAACCTTCCTTTTTTGTTGTCAATTCATTTCGTGGGCTTGAGTCATCTTGATCATCATCCCTGTGCAGTTGGGTGTGTGTCTGATAACCTGCAGAGGAAAGTCGCCATAAATGGGGAGGTTTCCTTTTATAGGCAGGTAGTATTTTATCATCTAGGAGGTGCTGTCACCTAGCGGTGAATGCGTTAACTTGTTCTCCATGTGCTGTTTGGGTAAATCCCCGAGTTCCCGTTAGCTGTGCCCCATGTGGTGACTCTAGTAGGAACAGGCGCCCCGGGACTTGAAGTAAGGTACTATCCCAGCATGTGCCTAGAGGGAGCGAGGAAAAACCCGGACAGACGCACGCTCAGGATAGCCGCTGTCATCGCCGGGATTCGAAGCTGCGATCTTGGGACTTGCTCTAGCTGCCCGTGAGGCCGTGGTGCATTAATACCTCTTCACTTGTTACTCGATCCATCTAGTACCTTAGAGCCACCTTCCCCATTCCCAACTCCAATACACCCAACTACACAGGGCCGATGACCAAGATGTCCCAAGCACCTAAAATGTAGTAAAACCGTCCTCTCGGAGGTCCTGGTTCGATTGCTGGCTCTGCCAAGAAATTTAAAAAAATAGAACCGGGAGTGTCCGAGGACAGGTTCGGCCCGCCAGAGGCTGTAGCTGCTTCAAGCGGAAACCCATAGGGTGAGCTACAAGTTCCGTTCAATTTCAAGTAGTTCCAACTTTCGCAACCAGATGATACTTATACCTAGTTGTGAACGTTGGAACTTTGATAGAGCGTTCCATCTAAATCTAACCTAGACATTTAGCTTTACACTAGTTTAGTCTGTGGAAGGATTTTTACATGCCATAAATCTATGACATGGGAACGCCGGCTTTACTTCCCCTGCGAAGGAAGGCATACTGAAGGATTTTTAACGCTCTTAAAAAATCAGACGACTTCGGCCGGGTTTGAACTCGCGATCTTGGGCACAGCAGTTCAGCATGCTACCCATTACGCCACCGAATCCGCTACTGCCATTCTGGTCTGAGAGCTGGAACAAGGCGCACCTCAGAAGAGGAGGGTCCAAGTCGCTGTCCCCACTTCTACTCCAGGAAAATGCTGGGATAGTTCCTAGGTTAATGCCATGGCTGCCTCCTTCCCAAACCTATCCCCAGTTTACAAATACACTAGTACAGCCACCACAATAACAAAGGTTATCACTAAGGCCTGGAAGTTCATGCAGTATTAAATGAATAAATATGCATGCAACAATGCACTAATTATTGGTCGGCGTCTCTAAAAGCCAGTGTAGTTAAAAGGGACGTAAAACCAATAACATTATTATTATTTAATTATTGGTCAAATATGCGTCACGTTTCAAACAATATGCACTATGAAATAACTACGGCAATTACGATCACTCCGTATTCTTTAGAGTTTCCATTTTGAATATCAAGAACATATGAACAGACGGACAGATACTAATATCGTGCCAGGAGGTGTCAGTTGGGTTTGAACCGCAGAGGTCTTCCCGCTCGCTGCGTATCGCGCATTCCAAAAACATTCAGTTGGTCACTACTTGCTTCATTCACTCAGCTCATTCCTCCTTCCACTGGCTGCGTGTCGTCTGCTGCAATAGTAACCATTGGCATGCGGGGAGCCGGTATATTTATGTTTGGAATAGGCGGAACGCGCATGCGCACTGCAACACATTCCGCACCCCGTCGCAGCCATCTCCTGGCGCGGTGTCTGTAACTACACCTCCTTTAAAATATATCAACTAAGAAACAGTTCTAAATAGAAGAAAATGCCATTTTATGTTCGACCCTCACTATTATATGTCAGAAAACTGTATCATAATGATGGTCATTATGACACTATTTTTCATTATGAAACAGTTTCTCCCACCAATCAGAGCTCACGAAACAGTTGTTTGACCAATTAGATAACGAGTTCTACGGCCTTCTAATTTAAATTTCACTGCCTCGCCTAGTGTCATTTTGGGGTAATCGAGAAGGCCATGGTCAAATACAAGGCATTCTCTGCGTCCCATGCGCTCTGTTCAGTACATAAAACTGGCGAAATCTCGACAGATATTTATGAATATTTATGTTCGAACATAAAATAGTTATAATAATTATCGTCGAACATAAACAGTCGTATGGAAATTATAAAACTCACAAGTGCTCGTTTTATAAACCTACTCGTGTCTTAATTATAGCCATTATAGGCACGTTGCATAATGTACTATTATGAAACTTCAAGCGGTGTTGTCCATCAATAATTATTGTATTATGTTACTTTTTAAGTAAGTTATAACTGATAGGCAATTTTAATTGCCATATAATTTTTTAGAATAAAAATAATTTTACAATATTTACATAGCGAATGCTGAATACAAATAATTTATATTAACATGCAAAAAGCACTGAAACTTATTAGGTATTATAATAATTTCAGTATTATTCAGTGTTAAGCCTCCATGGCTTAGGCGGCAGCACACCGGCCTCTCACCGCTGGGTCAGTGGTTAAAATCCCGGTCACTCCATGTGAGATTTAAGTTGAACAAAGCGGAGGCAGACAGGTTTTTCTCCGGGTATTCCGGTTTTCCCTGTCACAATTTCATTCCAGCAACACTCTCCACTATCATTTTATTTCATCTGTCATTCATTTAACCATTCCCCAGGGGAGTGCGATAGCCTTCGGCACAATTCATATCCTCGCCGCTAGATGGGGGCTTCATTCATTCCATTCCCTGGCCCGGTCGATCCACTGGAAGTAGGCTGTGGATTTTCATTTTCATTATTCTGTGATAGATTCTCGGAGTCCGAATCGAAATACACGACTATAAGAACAGGATGTAACAAAAAGTGCTTCAAAACAACACGAAATTAGAATACACGCCCTTCTCAAGCAGAGATGTGCAAATAAACAGGCAAAGAAGAAACATATAATGCATTGTGCCAAAATATGCATTAATATGCAAAAATATGATTTTGCATGAACTTTCGGGCCTTAGATATCACACAGATTCCACAAACACACACCATAATACACGGGGCTCTACGACAACGATGTCACAGTCCCTAAAATAAACAACAAGGACTTGATTTTTCTAGCTACTGTGTATACAGGAAACTATACAAAATAGTCAAGACTTCGTACCATAGACCAATTAGCCTTGGCCAATACCGGGGGTTTATTCTATATTTCACAGAATTATTAAATTCAATGTCTGATTTGGAAGTGTTTATTGATGGAGCATTAACACATCACCTTTAACCACTTCTCTAATCAGTGCCACAGACTGTTGTCGAATGTGCGACTGATCGATGTTTGAATGGCGAGCGCACTGGATGAAAACTGCGTCAAAGCCTTATCACGCTCATGAGAACTTGGGCTGTTACATCATGTCGCTGTCACGATCTCAACCCCCTTAATGCACAGCCGCGAGTCCATAGCGGGATGTCGCGGGTTTGCTAGTGTTTTGTATATTTAATAATAATTATAATAAACAAAACAGATTTAAGATTTTTTGCAGAAAAGAACAAATTTATGACAAACATAAAACCAGAAGTTCCGTGACGAACTAAAGAGCCTACTTTTCTCAAAAGTAAGATTCATGCCAATGATTAATCTACAGTATATGAACCTATCTAGAATATCAGGGTAAAACAATACAGACAGCATTTATTAACAGTTGTCAGTCCTGATTGCTCTTAAGAATACCAATAGTCATATCAGTTTTGTTACACACTGCACATACGAAATTAGGATGAAATCCAACTGATAGTATAGAAGTTACATGTATTTAAAAATTGGTGCTATCAACAGGCTTAGAATCATGTTGGTAGAACTGACGTATATAAGTTACTCCAAATTAATCTAAAATGTCAGGTACTATACGTGTGCATAGTTTAAAGCTGTCGGCTCGCATACTTTATGATATATTGGTACTTGGATAAAAATAGAGACAGCGTATTGACAGTTGGCAGCCCTGGTGGCTATTAAGAATCCGCTCAGTCATATCTGTTTATGTACACATAGTACATACGAAATTTTGTTGAAATCCAATTGATAGTGTAGGAGTTATATGCACATAGAAATTGGACTTATCAGTAGGCTTGGCAACACTGTCATGTATGGCCTCCTGAAAATTAAACTGAAGTATTATTATCTAGGCTATATGTGTGCCAATTTTGGGATAGTTCCCATTCATACCTTCCAAGATATCCAACATAGAGCTCAAATTTCAAATGCGATTTTTCAGTAGTTGGTAGCACTGACATCATTTTCAAATATGACATTAAGATGTTCCGGTATAGATCTTTACTCATACCAAATTTGGTTTCGATTTCTGCAGCCGTTTAGGAGTTGATGAGGGGGGACACACACACACACACAGCCAGCCAGCCAGACCGACAGACAGACAGACAGAAGGACAGACAGACAGAAGGACTGACAGACAGACAGACACACATCTTTCCGGATCGATCTCATAAGTTTACTTTTTCCTCATTTTTGCAAAATGTGAAAAGTAGGGTAAAAATGCTCCAGGAATCCTAGTTACAGAAATTGGTCAAATAAAGGCTAAGGAAGTTAAAATATTTGGGGAAAATTATTCAAGAGAATGGTTTGGAAAAATCTGCTGTAAAATAAATAAGAATACCAAAGATGGAAAGAGCATACGGCATAACAAGGAATACCTACAACAAAACGTGTCTGTCTAAAGATCTTAAAATGCAGCACTACAACATCGTAGTCAAACCGGAATGCCTGAGTGTCTCGTACTGAACTACAAATTGGATACCTTAGAAGTATTTGAAAGAAGAATTATACGCAAAATACTCGGTCCTTTAAAAACTGCTGAATTCTGGAAATGAAGTGAACTGACTGAAGATGGAAGACTAGATTTGGAAATTAGCAGAAGAATACAACTCGGGAGTGCTTTCTACCAACAGGTACGGGGACTAGTATGGAACAAGGATATACCAATTAAGGCTAAGGAAGTTATGTACAAAGCATATTATGTTCCTATAATGACATATGCAGCAGAAACTTGGACAATGACTAAGAGGGATGAGAGCAGAGTACAGGCAGCTGAGATGAGATTCCTGAGAAGTATGGTCCAGAAAACGAGGAGGGACAGAGTGAGAAATGAAGATATACGGAAAGAACTGGGAGTACAGAAACTAAATGACAAACTGGAGCAAAACAGATTGAGATGGTTTGGACATGTCAAACGGATGAATGAAGTAAGGCTACCAAGACGAGCACTGGAACGACGGAAGACTGGGAAGAGAGGACGAGGAAGACCAAGAATGCGTTGGATGGACTCGGTGGAGAATAGTATTAGAAAACGGAACCTGGATTGGAACACTGTGTCGGAATAGGAATGGTGGAACGACAGAACGAAGTGGAGAGGAGCCATATTTGCCTCCACCCAGTGTCAACTGGAAAAGGGGAAATTAAGATGATGATGATGAAATATATCGAAATATAGATAACATATCAGAAACAATACGGAAGAGGAGATTGCTACAAGATGGATGACAGTAGGTTAACCGAGCAGATCTTCACATTCCTGTGGAACAAGAAGTCAAAAAGGATTTGGAAGGGCACAATATCATAGGAGAAGATACACCATAGAGAGATATTTTTAGGCAAAAAGTGCTAAAGATGGAAGGATTCCAAGGGAGGAAGGGAAAGAAAACCGGCTCGAAATGGACCGAGGAAAGGAAGAGGAAACATAGTGAGATGATGAAGGTATACTGGAGGAAGAAGAAGGAGCAGCAAAGGACAAAGTATTGACATTGGCTCGTGGTCCCTCGACAACTGAAACGAAAATAATAAATATATTATAGAAAGTTGACAGTCGGTCAACACAAATTATGCCCAATTACATTTGGCGGGAAACAAATATTTACAAAGCCTACAAACTAACACACTGTTTACTTACAAATACGGTACCTACATTTGAATATTATGAGAATTTTTGAAGAGTAGTTGTATTTTGGTACCTTTTTCTCTGGTGTTAAAATAGATAATTGGGTGAAATCTATAATGTAGTGTTATTGTTGTCAGGCATTTGGTTTCGATTTTATGAATTTTTGATTTCGTCAATACCTTTTAGCCTTTATTTGAGTTCTATTTTAATTTTAATTTTTTTTATCTTTTTTCGATTACTTCCATTTTGCTTCGCAGTTTGTGGTTTGTAAGCATCTATAACTTCAGGAAATTTCAACTTGATCAGGCTGAGAAGAAGGTCCAAAATAGCGAAAATGTTAAATCTTGAGAAAATTAAAGTTAAAGATTCAGTAGTTTCATGTAATTGACGTATGCATGGTTACATTCAATATCAATAATGACCTCAAATACGGTTTCTATACCTATGTGTTATGTATTGGTGTAATCGGGAAAGAATGGAGAATTTGTTGAACCTAAAAACAAAAACAAAATACTCTTTTCGGTCATTCCACACTGTCTCGTTCCCTTAACAATGTTTACAATTACCCTTTTATATTAATGACCCCCCCCCCCCAGAAGGAAATCCTACGTACGCCACTTAAGTGATGTGGTACTGAACAGGGAACTAGTTGACAATCATCAATTTTCAGACCACCCAAACATTACATCCAACAGAACTTGGACGGTGAAGAGCCATAGCGAGAAGATGAGATTTTGGGAGCCAGATCAGACGGGCTTAACGATATTTGGAAAATATCTTCAGGAAATATGCACATTGTACTCGACAGAGCTAAGTTCAGAGAATTAGTCGATAATCACCGCTTTGCAGACCATCCAAGCATTATCACCAACAAAACCTGGTCAGAAGATCGCAAGAGAAGGCACTGCGAGAAGATGAAGAGATTTTGGGAGAAGAGAAAGGGCAAGGCCATCAGCATGACGAAGAAAAAAAGAAAGAAAGAAGAATATATATATATTCACTTAATTAATTAATTAATTTATTAATTTATTTATCGTATGGCTTTTAGTGCCGGGAGTGTCCGAGGACATGTTCGGCTTGCCAGAGTCTGTGAGCTACAAGTTCCGTTCAATTTCAAGTAGTTCCAACTTTCGCTACCAGATATCAATGATACCTAGTAATGAACGATGGAACTTTGATAGAGAGTTCCGACCAAATCTAACCTAACAACAATATTTAGCTTCACACAAGTTTAGTCTGTGGAAGGATCTTTTGCATGCCATCTATCTATGACATGGGACCGCCGGCTTTACTTCCCCTCCGAAGGAAGGCATACTGAAGGATTTTTAACGCTCTTCGGCCGGGTTTGAGCCCGCTATCTTGGGCACAGCAGTTCAGCATGCTACCAACTACGCCATTAGCCGTTATAATAATAATAACTAGCGGATTCGTGGGAGAACTCTCGCATAATGAGTTGTATGCGCCCCATGTGTACAGACTACCCGCCCGGCACTACTGCTATGGGGGCGTACAGCCTGCCAGGGGCTATCGTCTTGTTTATTTGTTTAAAAGCACTTTATAAACAAATAAATATATATTTCCGTCGACTTTTCAAGAAATGGAAGATGTTTGACGATTTGGAAGGTTTTGGTACAAACCACACATTCTAACTCCCTCTGGTTTAGGAGCTTGAGTTTTGTGAAACACACACCTTAGCGTATTACATAATAAGATTGTATGGTCTCAGCTACCAAGGTGTAGGTATTTTGAGGCGATCTGTGACTGAATATTATGTTGTGGGCTGCTCACCAGATGCGATACTGCGAGCTGACGTGGTATTATTCAGAGTGCCGTGAATTGGTCTCGCCTTTGAAAGGTACGAACCCACGATCTTGGGACAAGGGTACATTGCAAACGGACCACGACATTTATGATCAGTGTGAGTGACACGTTACCAAATGTCCGTCTCCACGTCACAGTGCCTGGCGGATGTAGCATAGTTTGAGTGACAGGTGTCTCGCTCTACGAGGACTGGCTCTGTACTTGTGTCTCATGACAGTGATGTTATACTCTGATTTACGAAAGGTGTACGGTGACGGCTGTCATCCGCTTGAAGGGTGAGCTGAGGAGAGAAGACGAGAGGGGTAATGGTATCTATAGCAACAGCGAGCAGTGTTGCAATGTATGCCGACACAGCAGTGAGCACATGGTTTGACTCAGTGTTCTACTGTGTCTTGACTCGCCACGGTCATTAGACCGCCAGGCAGGGGGGCTAACTTCCCCAGTATTTGTGTCTTCCTGCAAGTCTCTTGGAATGATATGAGTCGTGACCTGTCTCAGTGACAAGGCAGCATTTCCCCACGTGCTAGCTTTGACAGCTGTCAGCGTTCATTATTGGTAATACAGAGTTTAGTAGTAGAGATGGAACTATCGACTACTAATCATTCGTCGGATAAAACTATCGAATACTTCCAGTCGAAAGATATCGTATATTTTCTTATAGCCACTAAACGTGTTGTTTGCTGTATTCGACTATAAAAGTAGTCACTACCAAGAGGCGTGCACATTTATTGACAAGCCTTAGATATTTAATATTTAGAAAATATTAGGTATTAAAATGTTGAAAAAATCCACAGCCTGCTTCCAGTAGACCGACCGGTTCAGGGAATGGAATGAATGAAGCCCCCATCTAGCGGCGAGGATATGAACTGTGCTGGCTGCCGAAGCCTGTCGCACTCCCCTGGTGCAATGATTAAATGAATGACAAATGAAAGGAAATGATAGTGGAGAGTGTTGCTGGAATGAAATTGTTGACAGGGAAAACTGGAGTACCCGCTTTGACCAGCACAAATCTCACATGGAGTGACTGGGATTTGAACCATGGACCCAGCGGTGAGAGGCCGGCGTGCTGCCGCCTAAGCCACGGAGGCTCCGATTTAAAATGTTATTGAACGTAATCTTATCATAAGCCAAATCATAAAGACATAGGCCTACGAATTGGGCACTATTAACGCAGATCGAGCATGGAATATCCACATGATCTACACCATTTACTAGCATTAAACTAAGAATAAATATTCATATATAAATCAACACTTTTCTCCATACTACGGGAATTTGGTCTGCATAGGAAGACCCTACGATTAGTCCAAGCTACACTGAGAAACACGACGTACAATGTCAGGTTCAGAGGTGAACTATCCGAAAGATTTCCAATCAAAACAGGAGTTAGACAGGGAGATGGTCTCTCCTCTATTCTCTTCAACTGTGTACTGGAAAATATCATTAGCGAATGGAGAACGATGCTACCACCGGGAGCTGGACTGAAGCTTGGTTACAAGAGATATATCCTCTTCGTCCCTTGCCTAGCATTTGCTGATGACCTCATTCTACTGGCAAATAACATAGAGGAGGCTACCTACAACTTACTGAGTCTTTATAGTGTAGCGGTTAAGACTGGTTTGATGCAGCCCTCCATGCCTCCCTGTCCTGAGGTACAATCGTTTCATCTCTACATAGCTACGACACTCTACATCTGAAGCAATCTGTTCAGCATACTCTAACCTTGGTCTACCCCTACAGTTCTTGTCCTCGACCCTTCCATCCATAACTACTGTCGGGGAAATAAGTATAGATACTCGAGTTTAGAGGTCAATAAAACCTTTACCGTCAGTCGTACATAATAACAACCTACACCAAAATTTTCCTTGTTTTATTTGTCGTTTAACGATATAGAGTAAATATTTTCATTGTATCTCGTTAAAATTTTATAGCAGATTGAACAAAAAAGTACCGGTTTTCCTTAACAAGTTTACGGAGCGCTCACTTAGAAGGATCATTACGTTAAAAGTATTGATCGGATCGTAACGGAACTCTAATACGTCTTAAAGGAACTTATTGTCAACGCGTATATGAAGTTTTAATCTGATCTGACGTTTCTTTAAATAGTTGTTGTGAATTTTGTAAAACAACTTTTTCTCGGGCCTGGGTGGTCACAGCAGTATGAAATATGGCTTGTTATGAGGCTCGTAGCAATGCAAGGCTAAACGAAAAACTACTAATTAGGGTAGCCCCTCCCAAGGCCACTAATATGCAATAGCCATGCGAGTCAGGGAGACTATTGGCGCAAGGCTACATAACTGTTCTGTTTCTGGAAACTACTGGGTGGGTCAGGAAGGTCCCCAACATTGGTGGGAGGGGCTGGACAGTTCTGGAATCAACCAACTAGAAAGGGCTGGGCGGTGCTAGAAGAGAATCCACGAGAACGGACTCGATGCTACAGGAGGTAGCGACATCGTGAACTTTCTAGACCAGGAGCTGGATTGGTTATATACCAGTGATGTGCGACAAGCAGTCAGTCAGTGTGAGTTCGGAGTCAGTGTTAGTCCTGGGTGGAGTTGAGGAGTGTGCCGTGCGGAAGAGTAGAAATAAATAATGTGAAGATAAATATCTAAGACAGTGCAGCGAAAATAAATAACTTAGACAGTGACTGCAAGAGATACTGACTTGCAGAGATCGGTGCAGATAAATAGTGACTATGGAAGATAAATAGTGAACATTGTAAATAAATAGTGACTAATAGCTGTGTGAAGGGAGACTCTGTGTGTGTGCATGCGAGTAAGTAGGCTTAATTTGTTTTAGTGTCAATTTGTGTAAATAATATTAGTGTAAATAAAGTATTAGTGCATTATAAGCCTAACCAGTATTATAACGAACCCCAAAAACGTTACAGTATGAACTCCAGGAGGACATCATCACGTCCATAAGGAAAATACGGCTGACACGTCTGGATTGCTGCTGCAGACGCCGTCCGATGCGCCAATGCCATACGCCAAATACGGCAGTCCTCCCTCTCGGTGGTGTCACGGGGACGTCCGGTGCCTGGTCTTTTTGCGACCGTACCTTCACGTGACCACTGCTGCCAGCACGCATGCACAGTGGAGACATTCCTGCCAAGTCGTTCTGCAATAGCGTGGAAGGAAAATCCATCTTTACGAAGCCATATTACATGGCCTCGTTGAAAGCCAGTGAGCTGTGATACTGGTGTCCTCGTCGTCTTAAAGGCAATCTTGACCCACTCACAGTCACTCCACCCAATCTCACAGGTACTTAACTCTCGCACAGCACAGCCCGTATTTAAGGACACCACTTACTCTTACACGATGAAAAAGTCTATTTTTGTGGCATCAGTTTACTAAGTATTTTCTGGGTTTATGCTAAAGGTACAGCTATGATTCTTGTCACATATAAGAAGCGGTATATTCTGAGCTGTTTTTGACCATGTAGTGCTACTTTGCATTTATAGGATGTGTGAAATGAATACAAATTTGGACAGATACATTTTCAAAAAAATGTTGTATAAGTTGCTTCAGGTACACATTTCTCAGTTGTTTTTCAATCAAATATTCTCAAATTTTGTTCACATACTTTGAATGGTTCATGGCATATGAGTAATCACTTTGTTTCATTGTTATTGGGACAGAATGCAAGAAAAGAAATCCGAACTCCTTCTTTTTAAATTTCTTCAAAAATATGTATCAATTTTTCTCTTGCCAATCCATGCCTACTATGGTTTGGAAGTGAAAATAGGTTAACATTCAAGTACTCCATTAGGCAAGTTAATGTAAAAAAATAGCCCTCTATGTTAAATGGTTTCCTAGTTATTGGTATCTAAACATGAAAAATGAGTATTAACAGAAAACAGCTGGCAAAGTTAAAAGTGTACTATTCAGAGCATGGGACGCTAATTTTAAGAAACAAATTTAAGGTAGTTGTAGACATCAAAACCCCAACAAACTATATATATTTGGATTCAGAAAAGAATGAAGAATTTTATGGTGCCAAAATCAAAAAATTGATTTTTTCATCATGCAAGAGTACGTGGTGTCCTAGCAAACCTGATGTGCAATGTCATGGGGCCACAAACTAGCGCCGCGCTAATGAGATTTGCGGGATATTTGAACCAACGTCATCTTTCAGGTGTAAAAACACGCGTACCAACGTTCGTTAATCTAGCAGAACCCCTTCTTGGTGTTGGGATATATATTTTTTCTGCCGGTGTATATTGGGAAATGTTTCGGTTAATTTATGTAGCAGGTGCATGCCTACACCTTCGCCCACGCTTCTCGCTCGTAAATTTTCGCTTTCGATTCAGAGTTCATTGACTCAGTTTAGAACAATGGAAGTGTTCAGAGTGTAAGATGCACGTCGTGGTGTAACGCTTAGCATGCTTGACTATCGTCCCGGAAGTCCACGTTCGATTCCCATCTCAGTCATCTAGGGAGTGGCTTCCCAATTCTACCCCAGGCAAATGCCAGGTTGGTTCGTAACTTAAGGCCACGGCCGACTTCTTCCCAATCCTCACTTGACTTACAAATACACACATCACAATAACACACGTCATCAGATAAATTCTACACACACCCAAATCACGGACCTACATGACCACGTTGTTGCAAAGCCCCTAACGAGATTAAGAGCATTTTATAATTTTAAATGATCTTGTCGACTTCGTCGTTACGCTGGGGTCTGGCGTTACGTTACGGTGACGGGACGGAATGTACCCAGATGCACTTAGGTGTGTGACGTCATAGTACCACTTGGTGCATTTGTACCTCGACAATCTTTGCTTCGTTAGTATAAGACAAAAATCCCCGATTCTTGGATGTCACGGGTAATCTCGAGAACCACTGGATGGATTTTGATGCGGTTTTCACCACTGTAAAGGATATCTCAAGGAAAGGTTCTGTAGAAAATAATTTATGTATAATCAAAGGAAGCCAAGCAGTAACGATTTCAGTGAAAAAGTCGAAAGCAAACTTGGCGTCCGTGCGCTTCTTAAGCTTACACTGGGCAAACCGTTAAAAATATCAATATACTATGAGCGTAAGAATTGGTCAGCATGAAAAGTTCTACAAAAAAGTCCGGGAGCATATCTCTATTTTCAATACATCGCCCACTATAAGTGTTTCTAGACTGGATGGAAGGGGCAAGTCCCCGCGCGCTCTGGTGAGCGTGACGGCATCCGGCGCGCTTCACCTTGCTTTGCACTTGCCCTTAGCGAGTAATTTGAAACAAGATAAGGAAGATAAGTATTATGCAGATAATTTTCTAACATGTCAAGAGTCTTCGGCTTCGAGCGAAGCGAGAAGCCTCCAGCCTTTCTAGCATTTTTCAGCATTTATAGCATTTAAAATGATACAAAGTCTAGTCTTTCAGACTGACTGTCACTTTTTTTAGCTTACTTTTCAAATTTTGTAAAAATGAGGAAGATGTCGACTTATCAGATCGATCCGGGCAAATGTATGTCTGTCTGTCTGTCTGTCCGTCCGTCCTTCTGTCCGTCCTTCTGTCTGTCTGTGTGTTCTCCCCTATCAAATCATAAACGACTGCAGCTATCGAAACCAAATTTGTTATGAGTAAAGACCTATGCCTGAATATCTCAGGGCCATATTTGAAAATCACGTCTTTGCTACGAACTGCTGAAAAATCACAATTGAAATTTGAGGTCTATGTTGGATATCTCGGAAGATATAGATGGGAATTGTTCCAAAATTCACACACATACAGATAATATTACATCAGACTAATTTACAGGAGCCCATACATGAGAGTTTTGCCAACAAGAGTCTATGCCTGTTGATAGGTCCAATCTTCAAATGAATGTAACTTCCATACTATGCTGTATGTGATTTGCGCACCGGAGCAGATTTGAATATGCGTTTAGTGTCAACAGGGCTGCCAACTGTTGAAAAATGCACTCTATACATTTTTATCCTAATCTCCATATATCAGAAAGTATGCAGGCCAACAGTTCTAAACTTTGCACACATATAGTACCTGCAAATGCACGGTAGGTTAATTTTCAGTAACCAATATACAGAAGTGCTGCCAATATGATTCTACGCGTGCTAATAAGTTTAATGTTGAATCACATGTAATTTCCATACTAATAAATGCAGTTCTTTCAAAATTGGCACATATGTAGATCATAATATTTCAATGTAACGTGCATACTATCTGATGGAACTCAACCAAATTTTGCATATGCATTGTGTACCTTAAGAGATGGAACTAAGAATATATATATAGAGTGGCCAGGTCTACCAACTGTTGATAAATGGTTTCTGTAATTTTCAGAAACGTAGGCTGTTTAGTTCGTCACAGAACTACGTGTTACTCGTACGAAGGACGGGTAACCAGATCCGGTTACGTGGTGATGCAAATAGGCCGCTTCATTGTGCAGAGTGGCTGTAATCTCGCAGATCCTGCTCGTAAGAGTTTCAGTTTCTCGATATTAATATTTAATTACAAATTCTTTGTGAACATTCCGCTCTGCAGCGAGAGTTTGTGTTGTATCGCACTGTTAGCAACGTGGCGTTAAATGTTGAAAGTTTCACAGCTATTTACAAGAGGAAAATGTTAATGAAAGAAGCTTTTGATAACTGTCTAATGCTATTGTACCAGTGATTGTACTGCTGGAGCATTCTGATGCTAATCCCAGACCACGAGAGGGTTGTCTGCTAATCCCAGGCCAGTTGAATATAGCGACTGGGGCGAGGAGAATGGAATAGGCTACAGTGAGACCGTTTGCTGCCGAAAATAGAACTTAATCTACATTTGAAAATCCACAGCCTGCTTCCAGTCTCCGACCGGGTCAGGAATGGAATGAATGAAGCCCCAATCTAGCGGCGAAGATATGAACTGTGCCTGCTGCCGAGGCCTGACGCACTCCTCTGGGGCAATGATTAAATGAATGACAGATGAAATAAAATGATAGTGGAGAGTGTTGCTGGAATGAAATTTTGACAGGGAAAACCGGAATACCCGGAGAAAAACCTGTCTGCACAGATCTCACATGGAGTGACCGGGTTTTGAACCACGGACCCAGTGGTGAGAGGCCGGCGTGCTGCCGCCTAAGCCACGGAGGCTTGTAACTTAATCTACATTTATATTTTGTAAAACAACCGCTGCTATATTATAGTCGATCTACACAGCAATGTTTATAATTGATTTTATATTCGACGATGTCAACATGTAAATATTAAATGCCAGAAAACTGTATCATAATGGGGGTCATTAAAGTACTACAGTTTCTCCAACCAATCAGAGCTCAATATTTTCATTCATTGACCAATTAAATTAGGATAGCTTCGCACATGCGCTCAAAATTCAACATGTCGGACATGAATTACATGATTTGAAAGTTGACAAAGTAAACGATATTGGATCAACCATTGGGTAGTTACAATCCCAAACACAAAGACAAAATCAGCACGAACCTTTACGGTAACAAGAATATATTATGACATATGCAAGAAATTTATGAATCTACGTCCAGAAAATTGCAACACAGCATCCTTCTATATAAATTACCGACCTGGAAAGTGCACCGTCCCATATGTTCTCGTAAATAAACTGGCGAAAATGAGAAAAGAATTAGCATTGTACCTTAATATCCCCAACTCCAATTTCTACACAGGGCATTGCTTTCGTAAGATTTCGGTAACAGTTTGAGTGAATGCTGGTGCAAATTGGCAGGCTGTAAACATATGGCATTGCCAAGCAGACAGAGCGCATGAGTGGATCAGAGAACTTGTAAAGCACAGACAGCAAGCCCACTTGCACTCAAATGACTGAATATCGACAGATTTTTATGAATACTTCTGTTCCAACATAAAATAAAATAAAATTATAATTATCGTCGAACATAAACAGTCGTATACAACTCGCCTATAATGGTAATTAAGACACTCGTATGGAAATTATAAAACTCACAAGTGCTCGTTTTATAAACATACTCGTGTCTTAATTCTTGCCATTATAGGCTCGTTGCCTACAATTCTTCGCATTTGTGTGGCGCACCTTTTAGTTACGTAACATGTACAGAGAAGCAACTTTATAACCAATATAAAATCGCACATTATATTAGTGCTGGAGGTTGGTTGGTTCCTCAGTTTAGGTGCTACGAGAACGCGGTTACGTAGCCCCGTGTACTTTGGGTGTGTGTAGAATCGTTCTGATAACCGGTGTTAATTGTGATGGCTGTATTAGTGTGTGTTATCTGTGATTCAGGTAAGGACTGCAGACGATCAATTTCAACTAGTTCCTACTTTTTCTACCAAATGCTACCGTCAACGACACCTAGTTGTGAACCAGATGCCAGATGCCACCGCAACCAGCACCTGGCGCCGAACGTTGGAACTTATTGGAGCATTAATGATAGCTAACATACAAATTTAGCTTCACACAATTGTAGTTAGTGGAAGGTTCTTTTGCATGCCATAAATCTATGACATGGCCCGCCGGCTTTACTTACCCTCCGAAGGAAGGCATAGCGAGGGATTTATAACGCTCCTAAAAAATCCGACGATTTCGGCCGGGTTTGAACCCGCGATCTTGGGCATAGAAGCTCAGCATGCTACCTACTGCGCCACCCTAGCCGCCATTTAGTGCTGGGGAGGGGTCTCGCTGTGATTAGCGAGGTTACCATGGCAACAAGTTCAGTAGAGACATCTGTATGTTCCTATAAGCACTTATTGAAAGTTAGTACGCCTTGTGATCGCGAGATAGCGCACTAACTTGCACTTCATTGTAGTTCCCAACAATCTCGTAGTGTTGGACTGAAACACCATAAAGATTCTAAAACTCTTTCAAAAGTTAGGTTTTCTTAAAACAGCATCCCCGAGTGTCATTTTAGATTTTTAAATCAGTGCTACCAATATAAAATTTTAGTGACAACAAAATATCCCTAAAAATGTACTAAGTTAAATACAAACGTCTTCGAGAATGTTATTTTAAGCGCGCGAGTGATGTATGAGTGCCGTGTTATTTATGTACAGATCCATAATTCCATGATTCTGAGTATTAAGCTGATGATGTTACCATGATGAACAAATCTATTCCCCCCAGAGGCTCACATCTAAAGGGACGTGAGTTGGCGACCACGGGACCCCGGCTGAGTCCGGCTTTGCTTCCACTTACTGGTGCCGGGCTCCTCTCAGTCTTCTTTCCTGTCGACTTCTCTTGCTCAACTCATGTTCTCTTCCGATCCTGACGGTATTAGAGTATCTGAGGCCCAGGGAGTCTCTTCTTTCCCCGCCTTTATTGGTTCTTGTCTCATCTTTCCTGATCCCTCCTTCTGCGAGGGGTCAGCCTTCTTTTTCTTTTCATGATATCTCCTGCCTTCTGCTCAAGGCTCTCAAGGAGGCAGGGTGTATGTAGCCCCACCACTTATGATGCACCCTGGATAGTGCTACACTCTCAAAGGCTCACGGCTTGTGAGTTCGGGAGTTGGGGATCCCGAGGTATTCTTGAGCTGGGTCCGTTTTCTTCCATTTTTCCACTGATTTTGGGCGGACCCTCTCCTCATCCCTTTCCTATCTGCCTTTCATGGCTCTCCTTCCTTCCAAGTCCCTCAATCCTCATTCTTTGAGGGTTGAGGGCATTTCTTTTCTTCCTGACCTTTATTTGCTCTCCATTTCTTCTCCTAGTATACAGGGTGCAATTGATATAAATGACGTAGAAGATGGTATTCTAGCAAATATCACCAGGAAATTTAGTCGTATCTTAATTAGTGTAGGTGGAATTAAATCACAAAAATCGTCGGTCAATTCTTGGGAAAGAGCTTAGACTGCGTTCCCCTCAGCAGCACAGCTGACCTCTCCCCACCGGCCTCCCCTCCTACGCTAATTAATTAATTAATATCGTATGGCCTCGGCTGCCGAGTGCAAGCTTTGTTATTTGACACCCAGAGGGTAGCTTGCATGTCGAATTCCGTTGTTCCATGAATCACTGTGAAAGTCAAGGAGGTTAGATGTTAGATATCTAACCTCCTTGAACACTATGGCGCTTTCTAGTAGAGAAATGAGGAACTTTGTGTTGGCGGAAACCCCCGAGATTAATTTTGACATTATGAACTCGGCCTACTGAATTCAAATGGGTTCTTTGACATTCCAACATCGTATGACATGCGTATCGTATTTTTTTGCCGCCTTTCAAAAATCACTTACCACGGCCAGGAGAGAACCTGCAATCTTGGGGTTAGTAGACCGACACGCTATCCACTCACCCACCGAGGCAAGCTCCCTCCTACGCTGAGGAATGTTGACAAAAGTCTGAAGTTGAGTGACCTCCTCGTCTTTTCTGCCAATGGCATTGAAATACACGAACCGAGCCTATGAACAGCTGATTCACACCTTCATGGGGAGTGGCTACATGACTAGTAATGGTGGACCTGTTTATGATTTTGCCAGTCTCGTGGCCTATGCATCGAAAATGGAATTCCTAAAGATTTGATAAATTAACTTAAGGAAATGTTGGTCTGTTTTGTGTGAAGACAGTGCAACAACTGTAATAAAAATATTATTAATATTATTATTATATTAAGCTATTACTACTAATAATAGTAATAATGGCTTTTAGACACACTAACTCCTTTATTTTTTGGTATGTCGAGTTGCCAGACTTTTATATACGCAGGATTTCTTTTATGTGCCATGAAATCCATGGATATGATCGTATTAGATCACATTCATTTACTACATGACTGAACGTAGATCGCACCCTCGGGAAGGTTAGCACTCTACCATCTGAGCTACACATGATGACTCCAATTATTATTATTTTTTAGCCTATTTTCAATTTTGAAAAAATAGGCTTATGAGATCACCTTTTGTCCGTGTGTGTGTGCGCGTGTGTGTGTGTGTGTGTGAGGTGTGTGTGTGTGTCCCCCTAATCTAAACGGCTATAGCAATTTCAATGAAACTCGGTAAGTTCATAGCACTATTCCCGGCGACCTCGACCGTGCCCTTCAAATTTTGTCACGTCTCACCAATCCAACATGGCGGCTGTGCGAAATATTTCACTAGCATTCAATATCTCCGAAACTATTACAGATATCGCCCTGAAATTGTGCACGGTGATAAAAGGCACTACTAGAAGTTCACCTATGAGACTTTGAAAAACCTGTTGACTACTAAACCAACATGGCGGTCAAGCGAAATTGAGACTTTTAAATAGACATTTCTCGCGATTTAACTATCCAAACGTAATGAAACTTGGTACAGCAAATGTTTATACACATTGTAATGCACTGGTGTCTAATTTAGTTCAATTGTTTACATAACCTCAAAATGGCGGCTGTGCGAAATATCTCACTGACATTCTATATCCCCGAAACTTTTACAGATATCACCCTGCAATTTTGTACGGTGATAAAGGCTACTGATACAAGTTTACCTATGTTTATTTCATAAACCTGTAAAGTACAAAACGAACATGGCGACCAAGCGAATTTGAAATATTTTAATAGACTTTTCTCGTGATTTAACTCTCTGAGCGCAGTGAAATGTGGTACAGTAAATGATTTTGCAGATTGTAATGCACTGCCATCTAATTTAATTCAATTGTTTACATAACCTCAAGATGGCGGCTGTGCGAAATTTTAAAATTAAGTTTTTATTCTTCTGTCGTAATCATGCGATCGAAGTGAAAGTTTGAATAATGAAGCTAGGCAATAATTGTCCTTGAATGGTACATAACTCTATGGCCTATACATATAACAATCCTAAATGGCGAGCTTCCGAAATATTTAGACAGTTCTCAATATCTATGAGTCTTTTACAGCAACCAAATTGAATTTTTTATGTTCATAGAGACTATGAACATATGTTCACCTATAGGACTTTCAGTAACCTGGTGAGCACAAATCCAACATGGCGGCGACGCTAAGTATAAATATTTAAATGGACGTTTCTCGCGAATTAACTATCCGAGTGCCGTGAAACGTTGCACGTTAAATGCTTATAGAAATGTTGATCCACTGGCATCTAATTTATTTCAATTGTTTGCATAATCACAAGATGGCTGGTGTGCGTACTTTTAAAATCTCGTTTTTACTTTTTGTGTTCTAATCATGCGATTGAAGTTTGAATACCACACGTACACGATAATCTTAATGTAATAGTACAAAAATAAAAATCCAACCTGGCGACCATCTGAAATATTTAGACGGTTCTCAATATCTACGAATCTGTTACAGCAATTAAACTGAAATTTTGTATGTTGATAGAGACAATTAACATGAGTAGGATATATGAAAATAGGCTGTATAGTTCTTCACGGAACTACTTGTTACCTTTTAATTGAGCCACTATGGACTGCGGAGTAACAATCAAAATCAATATTTCGTTCAGGATCGTCTGCCAGCTTTGATGTCCTGCCAGTATCTCTTGAGCCCATCACTCAGCGCCTTCTTCCGTCTTTTGGGTTCTGCCTCTACCTTAAATCCCTGGTAATTTTTGATTAGGTGTCTGAATTCACACCTGTTCGTAATTTTGAACTCTGGAATACCAAATTCTATAAGGTCTTTGTTACATTCTACGAACCACGCCAATTTTTTCCTCTTTCGTTTCACGAAATTCCAAATTTTCTTTGTTAGACGATCGTTGGACATTCTGAAAATGTGTCCATAGAACAACAACATTTTCCTTATTATTATTATTATTATTAGACTATTATTATTATTTTTACCATCATCTACATGTGGTGCTAGTTTTGAGACAGCTTACCATTACCGGCCAATATGCAAGTCGGGGCGTGATGGCGCAGCGGTCCAGCTGTTGGTCTCTCACCACGGCGGACCGGGTTTGATTCCCGGTCAATGCATGTCAGATTTTCAAAGTGAAATGCCACGTCCTGTGGTTCAGATTCCACATAAAAAGGAGATCCCGTAGCTCATGATCACGATATTTACGGTCATATAAACCTACAAACTTCTATTCACTACTACAGTCACCACAGAAACACAGTTTATCAGACAAATCCAACACTCACCCAACTACACGGGGCTGATAAACAAATGTCCCAAGCCCCTAAAATGATTTAACAACAACCATCACAACAAGCTTGCAATTCTTTTCCATCATCAATGTCAACAAAAACAAACAAAACTGACACTATCCAGCCCATGACGGGCTAAGGCTGACCAAGCGACCGCCGTCCAGCCATTTGGCCTGCAGATATTGGGCTGACGCGTGATCAGCGCGTCGGGTCCCCTCGGCCGTTAATCTTTGTATTCGTGATCGGGGCGCTGTCTCACTGTCAGACAGCTACTCAATTGTCCTCATGAGTCTGAGTGCACACCGGTCCAACCCTCACATCAGTTTTAAAATCCCTGACGGAGCCGGGGATCGAACCCGGGGACTCCCGGTGAGAGGCAGGCGCGCTACCCTAACACCACGGGGCTGGCCATCATCATTGTTACCAAACATATTTATTTACTGAACGTCCTAAATATTGGAACCCTACTTCAAAATAAATAACATTCAGTAAAGATATAATCTCTTATAATTTGTTCTATAGTCTAATAATAATAATAATAATAATAATAATAATAATAATATAAACATGTTGTTAGACACACTATTTTTATTTTTCTCGGGGATGTCGAGATTCCGGAATTTTGTGTTCACAGAATTTCATGTACGTGCCATTATATCAATCGCCATAAGGCTGTCGTATTGTTCACCTTCATGTATTACATGACTGAGCCTAGATCGAACCCTCCAGAAGGATAGCACTCAACGACCTATCATTTAATTATGAATTATTATTATTATTACTATTATTATTATTATTATTGTTGTATTATACAGTGCCTATAACACATTGCAGTTACATCACAACATAACTAGACGGGCTTCAGGGAACCAATGTATAGTTACTGAAACAGCCACTTCTAAACTGGAAAGTCGAAACCGCGACCCATGAACTTCCGGACGATTCGGGTTGTTGAGAGAACTACTGCCGTCTGCATTAGTTTGAACAGTTGAGTATCAAGATCCAGATCTTTAAGGTCTTGGAACAATGAACTTGGGATCACGCCCGTACTTGAGACAATTTTAGGTATGGTCTTGACCCGTTCTACATGCCATTGCCTTTTTATAGGTCTGAACAACTCGCTATATATTTGCTTTATTGTTATTATTATTATTATTATTATTATTATTATTATTATTATTATTATATACATGTGGTACCGTACTAGTATTAAACTTGGAAGTAGTTTTCCATGGTTTCCCACTTCTACCCCAGTCAAAGGCTGGGATGGTTCCTAACTTAAGGCCACGGCCGCCTTCTTCCCAATCCTCACCTGAATTACAAATATCCACATTACTACAGAAACCACAAAAACACAGGTTATCAGACAAATTCTACCTACACCCAACTACATGGGGCTAAGTGACCAAAAATCACCAAGCCTCTCAAACAAAACATCAAGTATTTTACTTCCGTCTTAAATGCTAGTTCTGAACAGAATACGGGATGTCGGAATTTTGTCACACCGTATTTCATGAACGTGCCGGACGCCAATGACACACCAGGGCTGATTATCGAAATTATTGTATAACTAACATGAACTTCAATCAATGAGTTTCTCACTTACAAAGTAGGCTACACAATACTACCGGCCCTATCGTCCCAAGCCATTGCATGCAATTTCAACAACAACAATACAAATTTTCTTACGAGGCGGGTATTGCTATCCTCATAACAGCTGATACCAGCCCTCAACCGGTAAGGGCAATGCTCCGATTACGTAACAACTTCCCCTCCGCGCGTCATCCCACCTCCCCCCTCCTCGTTTTCCCCAAACTGCTAGAAGTGTTACTGAAATAACTAAAAACATTGACTTTTTAATGTTTAATTTTCAATTTAAAGATGGGTGACAATTTTTTTTCCTAAGAAGGTTAGAATAGTCTCTACTATCACCAGTGTAACGGACTTCCATTATATTAATTACACCCTCTAAAGGTCAGTAGTTAGTATCGGTTATAGTTTTTATTTTCATCTCATCTTTGACTATCATACAAACATTTAGGGGCCGATAACCTAGATGTTAGGCCCCTTAAAACAACAATCATCATCATCATCATCATCATCATCATCATCAAATCTAGTCATTCAAATAAACCCCCATTTGTGTGAGGAATGTTTTATCAAGTGTATATACAGGGTGTATTTGATATGATGGTAGTCCGTTACACTGGTGATAAAAGATGGTATTCTAAGCAAATATCTTCATGAAATTAAGTCGGATCTTAATTAGTGTAGGTGGAATTAAATCACAAAAGTCGTCAGTCAATGTCTTGGAAACGGGCTTTTACTTTGTTCCCCTCAGCAGCACAGCTGACTTCTCTCCGTCACTCTCCCCTAAAACGCTAAGGCATGTTGACAAGAGTCTGAAGTTGAGTGACCTCCTCGTCTTGTCTGCCAATGGCACTGAAAAACACAAACTGAGCCTATGAACAGCTGTTCCACACCTTCATGGGGAGTGGCTACATAACTAGTGATGGTGGATCTGTCTAGGATTTTGCCAGCTTCATGGACTATGCATAGAAAATAGAAATCCTAAAGATTTGGTAAATTAATTTAAGGAACTATTGGTCTATCTTTGTGTGAAGATAGTGCAACAACTGTAATAAAAATATTAATAATACTAATAATAGTAATAATAGGCTTTTAGACACACTAACTTCTTTTATATTTCTTTTTGATATGTCGAGTTGCCAGACTTTAATGTACGTAGGATTTCTTGTATGTGCCATGAAATCCATAGACATGATCGTATTAGATCCCATTCATTTACTACATGACTGAACGTAGATCGCACCCTCGGGAAGGTTAGCACTCTACCACCAGAACTACACATGCTGACATTTATTATTATTATAATTATTATTAGACTATTATTATTATTATTATTATTATTACAACACTGTATTATAACAATGTATTTGTATTTTATTTTCATTTTCGTGTATTTTCATATGTATGTACATTGTTGATTGACCAATAAATCAACCCCCCCCCCCCCCCCTCTCCAGTTTATGGCCACCCCAGGGCTGGAGATGGGATGGGACAATTCACAATATGTACATGTGGTACCGTACTAGTATTAAATCTTGGAAGTAGTTTTCCATGGGTTCCCACATCTACCCCAGGCAAATGCCGGGATTGTTCCTAACTTAAGGCCACGGCCGCCTTCTTCTCAATAACCATAACCGCTGGCAGTGCAGCCCATGAAGGGCCTAGGCCTACCAAGCGACCGCTGTCCAGTCATTTGGCCTGCAGATATTAGGGTGACGCGTGGTCAGTGCATCGGGTCCCCTCGGCCATTAATCTTGATTTTCCTGACTGGGGCACTGCCTCACTGTCAGACAGCTACTCAATTGCCCTCACGAGGCTTAGTGCACCGCGTTCCAGCCCTCACGTAAGTTTCTAATATCCCTGATGGAGCCGGGAATCGAACCCAGGGCCTCCGGGTGAGAGGCAGTTGCACTGCCCCAACACCACAGGGCCGGCGCCTTCTTCCGAATCCTCACCTGAATTACAAATACCAACATTACTACAGAAACCACAAAAACACAGGTTATCACACAAATTCTACCCACACCCGGCTACATGGGGCTAAATGACCAAAATCGAAACGCCTCTCAAACAAAACATCAAGTATTTTACTTCCGTCTTGAATGCCTAGTTCTGAACAGACTACGGGATGTCGGAATTTTGTCACACTGTATTTCATTAAGTGAATGTTTTTAGTATTTTCAGAAACTAGTCAACAGAAGGTCCGACACGGACGCCAATGATACACCAGGGCTGAGTATCGAAATTATTTTATACATGAACATCAATCAATGAATTCCACACTTACAAAGTAGGCTACACAATACCGGTCCTAACGTCCCAAGGCATTGCGTGCGTTGTCAACAACAACAACAACAACAAGAACAACGGCAATGCACATTTTCTTACGAGACGGTAGCGCGTATCCTCATAACAGCTGATAGCCTACCACCCCTCAAGTCAACCGGTAAGGTCACTGCTCCGATTACGTAACAACTTCCCCTTCGTCACACCTGGCTCCGCCTCGTTTCCCCAGCCTGCCACACCACTTTCTGCCTGATTAGTTTCTGAAGAAACTAAAAACATTGACTTTTTCATGATTAATTATCAATTTCAAGATAGGTGACAATTTTTTTTTACCTTGGAAGCTTAGAATAGTCTCTTCTATCACCAGTGTAACGGACTTCCATCATATCAATTACACCCTGTAAAGGTGCGTTCAAAAAGTAACGAGCCGGAGGAATAATTACAGAAACCAGTACCTGTATGTTAGAAGTATTGGCCCTGGCTGTTGAGGCACTTGTCCCACTGTGACACGAGGCGGTGAATGGCAGTCTCATAAAATTCCCTGGGCTGCGATGTGAACCAGATCCGCACGTACAGCCTGACGTCGGCGTCCGAGGTGAATCGTTGGCCCCGCAGAGCCCTTTTCAGGGGATCAAACATGGCGTAATCACAGGGAGAGAGGTCTGGACTGTATGGAGGGTTGCCGAGAAACTCCCATTTGAATTTCTGCAGGAGAGCCGCGACTGTGTTGGCCGTATGAGGTCGTGCATTGTCGTGGAGCGACCACGGCAGCTATAGCGTTCACTGTCACTCGGCGGTCCTGGGTAATGAGTGCATCAACCAGCTGGACGTTGTCATCGGTAATGCAGGGGGGTGCCCCAGACCGGGCATCATCGGCTAACGATACCCGTCCTTCCCTGAAGCGCTTGTGCCATGCCTTGACCCTTGCAAGGGACATGCAGTGCTCGCCGTACACTTGTGACATTCGGCGATGAATGTCCGTTCCCCCTACTCCTTCCGCTGTCAGAAACCGAACAACACCTCTTTGCTCTTCGTTTGACGCCTCCATGTCACTGTTTGTGACTGGCAGCGTTGGACGATTGATGCATGCTGCTGCTCACTTTGTATCGGCATGTGACGTCCACGCGTGCCCTCTAGCGACGGGCTGTGACCTTCCACGCTCTGGTCGGAACCACACCTCGTTACACACGCCACGATTAGCCGGCCCACATTCGTGTTGACCGACTGAAAAGCTCCTGATAGTGCAACACTAACAATTGCTTCTAACACTTCAATACGTGAATTATAAGAATACGAAACCGACTATTAGGCTATATTAATTTCTAAGAGAAATTCCAAAGTTCCAAGAACTCTTGCTCAGACTTGAGGAAGTGACCATTGTTTTACGCACCAGACTGTCCAATTGTCCTCTAGCCCACATCAGCATTTCTTCAGAGAGAGCCGCTTTATCCAGCAGACTGTTGCAGTTTCACTGAGTGGGACTGTACTGTTATCATGGCTGCGGGGGATTGGGCCGTGTTAATATCCCCTCACCCCACCGCCAGCCCCACTGAGATGCAATCTGCCCGCGGCTACAGTTCTAATGACACAGACATGCAGAATAAAACATATTGGGGTTTGATTCCATTCTAGTCGCAACATATCGGGGGTTGATACCATCCTAGTCTCTAGTAAGTCACCCGCTGAACTCTATATCTCCATTGTCAGCACACTATCACAGGTAGTGATTAATATAGATCTGGTGATAGATTTGACTATTCTTAAGAAATATCCTTGAAAAAAAAAAAAAAAAGATACAGTCAGTCTGAGAAACTAGACTCTATATCATTGCAAATGACGCATGCTACAAATGTTAGAAAGGCTCAGGTGGTCTTCTCGCTTCGGTCGAAGCCCCAGGACTCTTTGCACTCTGCTGCATGACGTCACACATTCCCCGTCTCCATTCGCATAACGCCAGACCCCAGGAGTAAACTCAGACTCAACAGACTCCATTACCCTTTAACTTAGGCTTCCCGCGTGGGGCTGCATGACGTCACGCATTCGCCGTATCCGTTCGCATAACGCCAGACCCCAGGAGTAAACTCAGACTCAACAAACTCAATTACCCTTTAACTTAGGCTTCCCGCGTGGGACTGCATTACGTCACGCACTCGCCGTCTCCGTTCGCATAACGCCAGACCCCAGGAGTAAACTCAGACTCAACAGACTCGATTGCCCATTAACTTAGGCTTCCCGCGCGGGGGCTGCATGACGTCACGCACTCGCCGTCTCCGTTCGCATAACGCCAGACCCCAGGAGTAAACTCAGACTCAACAGACTCCATTACCCTTTAACTTAGGCTTCCCGCGTGGGGCTGCATGACGTCACGCACTCGCCGTATCCGTTCGCATAACGCCAGACCCCAGGAGTAAACTCAGAATTAACAGACTCGATTGCCCATTAACTTAGGCTTCCCGCGCGGGGGCTGCATGACGTCACGCACTCGCCGTCTCCGTATCGCATAACGTCAGACCCCAGGAGTAAACTCAGACACAACAGGCTCCATTACCCTTTAACTTGGGCTTCCCGCGTGGGGGCTGTATGACGTCACACACTCGCCGTCTCCATTCGCATATCGCCAGACCCCAGGAGTAAACTCAGACTCAACAGACTCCATTACCCTTTAACTTAGGCTTCCCGCGTGGGGCTGCATGACGTCACGCACTCGCCGTCTCCGTTCGCATAACGCCAGACCCCAGGCGTAAACTCAGACTCAACAGACTCGATTGCCCATTAACTTAGGCTTCCCGCGCGGGGGCTGCAAGACGTCACGCACTCGCCGTCTCCGTTCGCATAACGCCAGACCCCAGGAGTAAACTCAGACACAACAGACTCCATTACCCTTTAACTTAGGCTTCCCGCGTGGGGGCTGTATGACGTCACACACTCGCCGTCTCCATTCGCATATCGCCAGACCCCAGGAGTAAACTCAGATTCAACAGACTCCATTACCCTTTAACTTAGGCTCCCCGTGCACTCCGCTGCATGACGTCACGCACTCGCTGTCTCTGTTCGCATAACGCCAGACCCCAGGAGTAAACTCAGACTCAACAGACTCGATTGCCCATTAACTTATGCTTCCCGCGCGGGGGATGCATGACGTCACGCACTCGCCGTCTCCGTTCGCATAACGCCAGACCCCAGGAGTAAACTCAGACTCAACAGACTCGATTGCCCATTAACTTATGCTTCCCGCGCGGGGGATGCATGACGTCACGCACTCGCCGTCTCCGTTCGCATAACGCCAGACCCCAGGAGTAAACTCAGACTCAACAGACTCCATTACCCTTTAACTTAGGCTTCCCGCGCGGGGGCTGAAAGACGTCACGCACTCGCCGTCTCCGTTCGCATAACGCCAGACCCCAGGAGTAAACTCAGACTCAACAGACTCCATTACCCTTTAACTTAGGCTTCCCGCGCGGGGGCTGCAAGACGTCACGCACTCGCCGTCTCCGTTCGCATAACGCCAGACCCCAGGAGTAAACTCAGACTCAGTGCATATGCACTGAACAACATGATGATGTCTACGCATAACGTTAGACCTAAGCATAACGATGAAGTCGACAAGATCATTTGAAATGATCAAATCCCCTATTTTGATTAGTGTGGAAGGAAATGAACCTCGAGATTCGACTGGAAGCTCTTCGTAGCAATCTCTTCAAAACTTAACAGGGGCACGTGCACGTGTACCGTATTTTAGTCCACACACTCGAGGAAGCAAAAGTCCACTACCAACATATAATAACATTTACTTTTTATAACTTCATTTTCAGGTGAAAGATAGAAACGTTTGTCTTATATTTGTCAAGCTGTGGAATGTTTTCCTTTCATTCATGTGTTTTGCCCATTTTGTGTTCTTCTGCCTCCATTTAGAGATTTCTTAATTTCTGGAAATACATCTTATAATATATCTTGAACTTATGGATTTGTTTGATTTAATGAAAAGATTGTTAATGATTGATTGAAAAATGATAATACAACTTTTCAGTCGGCTAACACAATGAAATCCCTAAAACAAGTAGTTCTGTGAAGAACTAAATAAAGCCTGTGTCCATATATCCACTTATGTTAATTGCCTCTATCAATTTCACTTTAATTGCTGTAATAGATTCAGAGATATTGCAAGCGGCTTCTGTAGAGTAGTCGGTAGCATGCTGAGCTACTATGCCCAAGATCGCGGGTTCAAATCGAGCCGAAGTCGTCGGATTTTTTAAGAGCGTTAAAAATCCCTCAGTATGCCATCCTTCGGAGGGGAAGTAAAGCCGGCGGTCCCATGTCATAGATTTATGGCATGTTAAAGAACCTTCAACTAATTACACCTGTGTGAAGCTAAATTGTATAGGTTAAGAATGTAAACAACGCTCTTAGGTTCCTACGTTCGTTTCCAAGAGCCGACTGTGGTGGCGCCTAGTATAGTTCATCTACTGTAAGTTTGCACTTTTTTGACAGTTCTCGCGCGAACGAATACTCCTACAGAACATATCAGTCCGCCTCTACCACGTGCATTCCAGCCAATGGCCGCTGTATACCGTCAAGGTGTCAACAGCTGTTATGAGTTGCCTAAACATACATTCATCTCGCAATATCAATTCATTGCCCTTTTTAAAGGAAACTTGTATTTCTTTGTGACATTTATCAAATAATCGTTCTAACAGCACACCCACTGACCGCTCGCTGACAGAATAATGTTACATCATTGGGCGCGCTATGACCAAGACCTTGGCTATGACAGAGCAGCTGATAACTTACATATGAGAGTGGAATTATTTTAGGCCCATCATTTCACAGCTCGAGGAAAATGCTTACTAAGGTATAGTGTAAGATTTCCTCAAGGCGATATGATCATTTCTTGACCTGTTGGATTGATATTAAAATAAAACGTACGCAACATTTCACCATGTAAGTTAAATTTTATAGGCCTAAAAACAACTCATATTTTAGGCCTACTTTTTGCACAAATCATGCCATATAAAAATTATTCACCAGGCCAATGTCCTTAGGGAAGTAAATAGTTCTGCTGACTTTTCTTTTACCTTCAAAAAGAAGGAAATAAAATAAATATATTGAACAAGAAATTCTGTATCTGCTTCAGACTCGATATTAAAAACAATGAAGTCCGACCTGGAGACATCTCAGTGCTCAACATTTAAGATGAACACGCGTTCAAATGGAAATAATACTTTCAAACGACTTTGCGCAATATTATCAATTATAATTATTATTATTTAATATAATTAACACGTTATTTTCTCAGGCGGATGAACATAGTAAAGTGTCCATTACCAACCACACGCCCATCCCACGAGCACGTGGTAGTTCAGTTTGATAATGCAACTTTTCACTCTGGCCGACAGAATATGTATTCAATATATTCACAATTACTGGGACAAGCGAAAAAATAACCTGCAAAAACTTACATGTGAATAAAACATGTATATAATTGTTATGGACTACAGGTTATAAATTGAGTCTTTCCTTATGAAGGTTGGCAACCCTAGCTGTCAAAAAAGTGCAAACTTTCAGTAGATGAACTATAGTTAAGTTCTGAAGTAGTAGTCGTTGACGGTGGCGTTTGTCGGCAAAAGTAGGAACTATTTGAAAAATTGAAAAGTCTGCAGTCCTTACTTGAATTAAAACAGATAACACACACTAATACAGTCATCACAATTAACACCGTTTATCAGACAGATACTACACACACCCAAAGTACACGGGGCTATATGACCGCGTTGTCGCAGCCCCTAAACTCAAGAACCAACCAACCATCCATTTAGAGAGTTCTTAATTTCTGGAAATACATCTTTTAATATATCTTGAACTTATGGATTTGTTTGATTTAATGAATGAATTGTTAATGATTGATTGATTGATTGAAAAATGATAATACAACTTTTCAGTCGCTCAACACAATGAAATCCCTAAAATAAGTAGTTCCGTGAAGAAATAAAGCCTATGTTCATAAATCCACTTATGTTAATTGCCTCTATCAACATACAACATTTCACTTTAATTGCTGTAATAGATTCAGAGATATTGCGAATCGTCTAAACATTTCGGATGGTCACCATGTTGGATTTCAATGCATGTAGGCCATAGAGTTATGTACTATTAGATGAAGATTATTGCCTAGGTGTATTATTCACACTTCAATCGCAAGATTAGGACACAAGAAATAACAAGAAGTTCCGTGACGAACTAAAGAGCCTACTTTTCTTAAATTAAGTATTATGCCAATGAATAATCTACAGTATATGAACTTATCTAGAACAATGACGAAATTAAGTTGGATATATCGAAATGTCTAATTAGCTCGAAATATACCTGGTATAATGTAGCCTAATAGAGCATTACAGTTGACAGCCCTGGTGACTGAATATATTCTTAGTTCCATCTCTTAAGGTACAGAATAAAATGAAATCCAACTGATAGTATAGAAGTTACATGTATTTAAATATTGGCATTATCAGCAGGCTTAGAATCATGTTGGTATAACTGAAGTACCGGTATACAGGGTGTAATTGATATGATGGAAGTCCGTTACACTGGTGATAGAAGAGACTATTCTAAGCTTCCTAGGTAAAACAAATTGTCACCTATCTTGAAATTGATAATTAATCATGAAAAAGTCAATGTTTTTAGTTTTTTCAGAAATTAATCAGGCAGAAAGTGGTGCGGCAGGCTGGGGGAAACGAGGCGGAGCCAGGTGTGACGACGCGCGAAGGGGAAGTTGATACGTAATCGGAGCATTGACCTTACCGGTTGACTTGAGGGGTGGTAGGCTATCAGCTGTTATGAGGATAAGCGCTACCGTCTCGTAAGAAAATGTGCATTGCCGTTGTTCTTGTTGTTGCTGTTGTTGTTGACAACGCACGCAATGGCTTGGGACGTTAGGACCGGTAGTATTGTGTAGCCTACTTTGTAAGTGTGGAATTCATTGATGGATGTTCATGTATAAAATAATTTCGATACTCTGCCCTGGTGTATCATTGGCGTCCGTGTCGGACCTTCTTTTGACTAGTTTCGGAAAATACTAAAAACATTCACTTACTGAAATGCAGTGTGACAAAATTCCGACATCCCGTAGTCTGTTCAGAACTAGGCATTTAGGACGGATGTAAAATACTTGATGTTTTGTTTGAGAGGCGTTTCGATTTTGGTCATTTAGCCCCATGTAGCTGGGTGTGGGTAGAATTTGTGTGATAACCTGTGTTTTTGTGGTTTCTGTAGTAATGTGGATATTTGTAATTCAGGTGAGGATTCGGAAGAAGGCGCCGGCCCTGTGGTGTTGGGGCAGTGCAACTGCCTCTCACCCGGAGGCCCTGGGTTCGATTTCCGGTTCCATCAGGGATATTAGAAACTGACGTGAGGGCTGGAACGCGGTGCACTAAGCCTCGTGAGGGCAATTGAGTAGCTGTCTGACAGTGAGGCAGTGCCGCAGTCAGGAAAATCATGATTAATGGCCGAGGGGACCCCATGCACTGACCATGCGTCGCCCTAATATCTGCAGGCCAAATGGCTGGACAGCGGTCGCTTGGTAGACTTAGGCCCTTCATGGGCTGCACTGCCAGCGGTTATGGTTATTGAGAAGAAGGCGGCCGTGGCTTTAAGTTAGGAACAATCCCGGCATTTGCCTGGGGTAGATGTGGGAACCCTTGGAAAACTACTTCCAAGATTTAATACTAGTACGGTACCAAATGTTCATATTGTGAATTGTCCCATCTCATCTCCAGCCCTGGGGTGGCCATAAACTGGAGAGGGGGGGGGGGTTGATTTATTGGTCAATCAACAATGTACATACATATGAAAATACACGAAAATGAAAATAAAATACAAATACATTGTTATAATTCAGTGTTATAATAATAATAATAATAATAATAATAATAATAATAACAATAATAATAATAATAGGTTTCAGCATGTGTAGTTCTGGTGGTAGAGTGCTAACCTTCCCGAGGGTGCGATCTACGTTCAGTCATGTAGTAAATTAATGGGATGTAATACGATCATGTCCATGGATTTCATGGCACATACAAGAAATCCTACGTACATTAAAGTCTGGCAACTCGACATATCAAAAAGAAACATAAAAGAAGTTAGTGTGTCTAAAAGCCTATTATTACTATTATTAGTATTATTAATATTTTTATTACAGTTGTTGCACTATCTTCACACAAAGATAGACCAACAGTTCCTTAAATTAATTTACCATATCTTTAGGATTTCTATTTTCTATGCATAGTCCATGAGGCTGGCAAAATCCTAGACAGATCCACCATCACTAGTTATGTAGCCACTCCCCATGAAGGTGTGAATCAGCTGTTCATAGGCTCGGTTTGTGTATTTCAATGTCATTGGCAGACAAGACGAGGAGGTCACTCAACTTCAGACTCTTGTCAACATGCCTTAGCGTTTTAGGGGAGAGTGACGGGGAGAAGTCAGCTGTGCTGCTGAGGGGAACAAAGTAAAAGCCCGTTTCCAAGACATTGACCGATGATTTTTGTGATTTAATTCCACCTACACTAATTAAGATCCGACTTAATTTCATGAAGATATTTAATTAGAATACCATCTTCTATCACCAGTGTAACGGACTTCCATCATATCAAATACACCCTGTATAAGTTACTCCAAAGTTAATCTAAAATGTCAGGTACTATACGTGTGCATAATATAAAACTGTCAGCTTGCATACTTTCTGATATATTGGTATTTGAATAAAATAAGAGAAAGAGCAATTATTAACAGTTGGCAGCCCTGGTGGCTCTTAAGAATACGCTCAGTCATATCTGTTTATGTACACATATTATATACAAAATTTGGTTGAAATCTAATTGTTAGTGTAGAAGTTATAGGCATTGAAAAATTGGACATATCAGAAGGCTTAACATTATTTTGGCAACACTGTCATAGATGGCCTCCTGGGAATTAAACTGAAATAGTGTTAAGGATGCTGTATGGGCTTCTAAGAAGTAAGAGGAAAGAAAGAGTTACTACAAAGCTAGTGAAAAAGGAAGATGGAGAGTTGTTAACACACCCGGAAGAGATAAAGGGACGATGGAAGGAGTATTTCGATAAGCTATTGAACGTGAGCAATTCTACTGGTGAGATCGAAGTGACACAGCCTGATGACTCTATAACAGAAGATGATATAACAATGATGGAGGTGGAATTAGCAGTACTGAAAATGAAGATGGGAAAAGCAACAGGGGTGGATGGAATCAGTGTAGAAATGATAAAGGCTGCTGGACCTGTTGGTATGCAATGGCTGTATCGACTACTAAAGTGTGTGTGGAAACGGGAATGTGTACCGGAAGACTGGGAGAAAGGGCTAATAATACCAGTGTTTAAGAAGGGGGACAAGAAGGTGTGTGATAACTATAGAGTAAAAATATACTGGAAAGGATATTAGAAAGAAGAAAGGTGGAAGGAGAGTTGCAAGAGGAACAGTATGGCTTCAGGAGTGGAAAATCCACAGTGGACCCAATCTTTAGCTTGAGGCAGGGGATGGAAAAGAACTGGGAATATGGAGAGGATTTGATCATGACTTTCATAGACCTAGAAAAGGCATATGATAGTGTCCCCAGAGAGAAGGTTTGGGAAACCATGGTTAAGAAGAGACTGGGAAGTGAAATGTTGGAAATGGTGCAAGCAATGTACAACAACTGTGTTAGCAGGGTACTGACCCCAGTTGGAAAGACAGATTGGTTTAGGAACAAGACTGGACTAAGACAGGGGAGTGTGCTGTCACCCCTCTTGTTCATAATGGTGATGGATGAAATTGTAAAGGAAACAAAGGAAGCATATGGACATAAAGAAATGAAGTTACTATTATTTGCAGACGATATTGTGGTCTGGGGAAGGAACACCGAAGAAGTGCAAAAACAACTAGATGCACTGAACGAAAATATTCAGAAGTATGGCCTGAAAATCAGTATAGAGAAAAGCAAGACCATGGTGATGACAAGAGGGGAAAGACAAGGAAAGGGCACTGTGAAAATTGGAAGTCAGAGTTTGGAAATTGTGGACACGTTCAAATACCTAGGAAGTGAATTGATGCAAACTGGTAGGTTGGACATGGAGATTGGCAGGAGGGTACAGCAGAGCAATGCATTCTATCAAAGTGTAAGAAAACTTGTTTGGGATGAGGAAGTACCAAGGAAAAGCAAGGAGGTAATGTATAAAATGTACTATGTACCCATATTAACTTATGCAGCTGAGAATTGGACCCTGACAAGCAGGCAAGAGAGTAGAATCCAAGCCAGTGAAATGAAATTCCTAAGAAGTATGATAGGAAAGACAAGAAAAGACAGTGTGAGGAATAAAGATGTTAGGAAGGAAGTTGGGATGGGAAAACTAAATGAGAGAATTGAGAAGAATAACTAAGGTGGTTTGGACATGTAAAGAGGAAGGAGGAAAATAGAATACCAAGACAGATGCTGGAGGCCAAGTTCAAGGGTAAGAGAGCAAGGGGAAGACCTAGATCAAGGTGGATCGATTCAGTGAAGAACAGCGTAAGAAAAAGAAATCTGGACTGGGACAAGATCGTGGAAGAAGAATGGTGGAAGGAAAGAGGAAAGTGGAGAAGTGCCATAAATACCCCGACCTGGCAGGAGCTGGATAAGGGGAAATGATGATGATGATGATGAGTGTTATCTACATGTGTGCCAATTTTGGAATAGCTCCCATGCATACCTTCCAAGATATCCAACATGGAGCTCAAATTTCTAGTGCGTTTTTTCAGCAGTTGGTAGCACTGACATCATTTTCAAATATGGACGTGAGATATTCCGGTATACATCTTTACTCATACTAAATTTGGTTTCCATTTCTGCAGCCGTTTAGGAGTTGATAGGGGGGGGGGGCAGACAGACAGACACACACACATTTTCCCGGATCGATCTCATAAGTCTACTTTTTCCTCATTTTTGCAAAAGGTGAAAAGTAGGCAAAAAACGAGACTTCAAAATTTCGGTCAGTCGCCATCTTGTGGTTATGAAAAAAATTGAAATAAATTTGATACCAGTGGATGAAAATTTGTATAACTATTTACCGCACGAAGTTTTACTGCTCTTGGATAGTTAAGTCGCGAGACACGTCCATTTGAATAATTAAATTTCGCGTTACCGCCATGTTGGATTTGTGCTCATCAGGTTATTGAAAGTCCCATGGGTGAACTTATGGTTATAGCCTCTATCAACATACAATAGTTTGATTGCTGTCGTAGATTAATAGATATTGAGAACCGTCTAAATATTTCGGATGGTCGCCATGTTGGATTTTAATATATTGAACCCTTGCGAAGAAGCTTATGAGACTCAGTTTCGGGGGGTGTAACAGTCCATTTCGTAAGTTGTTGTTAAAGCGCTTCTATAACATGCAGGGTAACACATAACAAAATAACATGCAGGAAGAAGTGAATACCAGGGTTAAAACAAATGAATTTAATAACAGATCAACTATTTACAAACAAAAATAAACAAACAAAAACTCCCAGATGACTCCCACTTGAATTAATTACTTGCCATAACTAGGCCTGATCTCTGGAGAGATCGTAAACTGGACCAAAATGTCCCAAAATACTTCAATGACATTGTGTACGTGTGCGGCTGGTCTACTTGCGTAACGATGAGTACAAATAAATGCGAGATTCGTCACCATCCGGTAAACCTTCAGAGGACGAATCTGCATTGTCTAGAGCTAGACAGACGCGGGGAACCAACTATACACAACTTAAATTAAACCGACACTTCCTACACTAAATAAAAACAATAAGTAATTTCCGCATGAAATTGGAATCAAGGAACTGCCGTAGCAAAAAATTAATGCCTAAAATTAGGACTTTTCAAAATCAACACTAGTATATTAACACGTGACCAACAACAGAAATACACATATGACCGCTTGTCATTTTTACAAGTAAATACAACTACACCAAACAGGTGTCACAACAGACAAACTAACATGAAATGAGTCATAGAAAATCACTAGGCTCAAAGCCAACATTTACATTATTAAAACAATATTCTATTCATACGATATGCGATAATTCGTAACAGACATGGCGAACTCCCCAATTAATTATGGTCCAATGACCATCACAAAAGAACAGGTTTGCTAACGATAGCTTATAGGGGTCAGTCGGTCAGCTGGACTGCCTAACAGATGAGTCATCAGACCTAGACGGGCGCTAAGTGGAAATCTGCACATCTGTCAACCCACGTGTCAATAACCTCGACCTGCCGTGGCATGGGTTCGAGTCTCGAAGAAGCGTGCTCCCAAAGCACATAATACGTGTGTGTGTCAGAATAAAATATCTCAGCATTTCCCCTAGGAAATCCAAGAATCAGCACTGGACAAGGTACAGTAGCCTCAAAGAGCGCTCTGCCTTTCCATCAAAAAAAAAAAAAAAAAAAAAACAACAACAAAAATATGAGGGCGGTAGCACCACCTACCCCTCATAACGAAGAATCAATACACACACCTGACACAAGAACACACACAGAATCACACGTATGGGTTTGACAGAAACCTGAAATAATTGACATAAAATATTTTCCACCAGCTTGCGCTTCCAATCTAGTCCGTGACTAAAGAACCTGAAAAGGACTCAAAAAAATCTAAAAAAATTAGAACTAAGGTGTTCTACAGTTACATCTTAATTTTGTTGCGCTCGGCAACCCTAGTATGAATAATAACCTGTTCAATAAAACATCTTACAATAATTACATCTCTTTCCTATAAAAATGAACTTTAATAAAGCACCACTTATCGAAAGTAACGAGTTTCGCATTCGCATGGATAAAATCAAATACACACGCCGTGTACACTAAATATGACTCCAAAGAAAAATATACAACCAAAAAATTTGGCCACGCGCCAACGTACATTTACAGATAATAGTGTCGGCACAAAAAAAAAAAAAAAAAAAAAAACAAGAAAAAAAAGTAGTTCCGTGAAGAACTATAGAGCCTATTTTTTGTATCCTACTTATGTTAATTGCCACTATCAACATACAAAATTTCAGTTTGATTGCTGTAATAGATTCGTAGATATTGAGAACCGACTAAATATTTCGGATGGTCGCCATGTTGAATTTTATATATGTAGGTCCTAAAGTTATGTACTGATACATGAAGATTATTGTGTACGTGTAGCATTCAAACTTCAATCGCATGATTAAGACACAAGAAGTAAAAAAGAGATATTGAAATAAATTAGATGCCAGTGGATTAACATTCGTATAAGGATTTACTGTACCAAGTTTCACTGCACTCTGTTGGTTAAATTACGAGAAACGTTCATGTGAATTATTATACTTCGCGTCGCCGCCATGTTGGATTTGTGATGACCAGGTTATTTAAAGTCCTATAGGCGAACGTAATTTCATAGCCCTATGAACATTAAAAAATTCAGTTTGATTGCTATAATAGATTCGTAGATATTCAGAGCCGTCTAAATATTTCGGATGGTCACCATGTTGTATTGTTAAATGTATAGGCCATAGATTCATGTCCCTTTAAAGGAAAATTATTGCGTAGGTTTATTATTCAAGCTTTCACATCGATCGCACGATTATGACACAACAAATAAAAACTTAATTTTAAAATTCGCAAAGCCGCCATCCTGAGCTTATGTAAACAATTGAACTAAATTAGATACCAGTGTATTGTACAGTCCCCCAGGGGTATGCACCCCCCTGGAGGCCATCCCCCCATCATCTATTTAAATCACCCCTAACTGGCAAATCTTGTAAGCCCAGACCAACATCTATTAACACCGCAAGGACAGCTAACCATTCTGGAAAGCTGGCCCAATCCTTGCATCACTACCACAAACAGCGACACACAATTAACTGGGGCATCTATGCCATCGGAATGTCGACGAAGCAACGCCGGAGAATATAAGAGGGAGCCTTAAAGAGGTCAAGCTCTCAATTACCAGTCTTACAGTGCGTCGGCCGGAGGCTAGCGCTGTTATCATCAGGTGAGTCAGCAGTGTTCAGAATCCTGTACTTTGTAACCTTTACCCACAAATTGTATACACAAGTTTGTACACTGCAACATTTACTACACCCCTTAAAAGGGACTCATAATTCCATATTACTGACCAATAAATACTTGGTCAGTACAGTACACTTGTATTACTGTTTTACACGCTTCTTTACGTCCTAACTCCCTTCCTGAATCCTCCGTCACGATTAGACGTGACGTACAGTAGCCAGACACTTGCTAGCGCAAGTATCATTGTATTCCCGTATAGGCCTGACTGATAGGAGCAGCACGCGCCATAAAGCTGACGCGTGCACATCGGTTATATAACCAGCCAGCCAGCCAGCTGTAAGACCAGCGCGTTGACCTGTACGCTAAGTTCCATCCCCTAAAATACACCTACATCATTTATAGGAGCACCCCCTAGTTCCTAACACTAAACAACACTCTACACTGGTCAGCTTGCCCGACTACGGGAAGCTACCCCCTTTTAGGCACTTCCTTATAAATTAACACAATAACTCTTCCGTTTTAGATCCAACCACCCCCCAATAAGGGATCTAAAACAGATGGTGGAGGCGCCTCTACTACGCACAGTAAAATGGGACTCAAACAACGAGCCCTCGTAGTAGAAACGACCCCTTCCGTACCGCACATAGCCAAGCGAGACTGAATTTTTTTTTGACCTCATATTACGTCACACATTTTTTTTAATATAGGAGTTTGTATTATTACACCAACCCCCATTCGCCCCATAGTGTAAACTCGGTGGAAATTAGATGTCCACATTTAGAACTACACTAAGAGACTTTGCCCACCATTTGTCGGCTAGTACGACTCCACTCCTGCCGAAACTAAAAATTAAGAACGGTGACTTGATAACTGACCAGACCGCAGTACAACTTCTCAGGGACCTTGAATTCAAAACATCACAGATCCGTGCTCAACACCCTACCGCCGCAGCACAAGTTATACATTTTACACGAACCCAGGCCAGTGAACACGGACAAGAGTCACCAGTATCCAGCGCTAGTGAAGTAGATTGCCTGCCAACACTCCATCCCGTATTGTTGCAGCAACTGCAAATCACAGAGCAGAAAACTAATAATCTGCTCGAGCGCATTACAGAACTACTAGAGACAGACACTATCAAGTCAAATAATCATACGACAGAAGCAGTTCTTGACATCCACCCTATTCTGGAAACTGTGAAACAGGACTTAGACAGGACCGTACACATAGTTAAATCCACACAGTACGACAACACACCATCACTCAGTACAGACATATCAGGTGACGAGCCACCTGGTAACATAACACAGGTGTCGTACACGGGAAGCGAGGCTAATTCCCCTCTAAATAGCCCAAACACCTCGGCACACGATAGTGGTGCGAACAGCATAGACAGACCAGAATCACTACACAGCCAACGAGACACTGCCAAAAACGAAATGAACAGACACACAGAGTACCCCATGATCCACCCCACAAAGTTCACGGGGGAAGGCCAGGATCCCGAGGAATACCTCAAGGCCTTCAATAGAACGGACCGGATCAATGGTTGGAGCGAGGAAGTTAAGAAACGGCTCCTTCCTGCATACCTCACAAAGGCGGCCATGACATGGTATGAGCTCCACGAGGACACACTAGAAGCTGCCACGTGGGAGGAAACCGCTTTAATGTTGAAGAGCGAATTCCAGCTCATACCAGACGATGACGATCTCTACGACCAAATCAGACAAAGGTCACAGGGACCTAAAGAGAGCGCCCAGGCATACATCAATGTAAAGTTGATAATGTGCGACAAGTACAATGCAGCCATGACAAACAAACAGAAAGTCAAGCTGTTAATGCAGGGCCTCAGACCAGCCATAGTGGAAAAGCTGTGTATAATGAACAACCCCACGGTCCAACATATGTTAAACAACATAAAGACCATAGAGGAGGGGAGAAAGATCACGGAAAAGGCTACGGAAAAAGCCGTGGATCTGCACTTCCAAACACAAAAAGACGACACTAACAATAAAATGGACGAATTGGTGGACAGAATGGAGAAACTGACCATAGCTGCCATCCAAGCAGGCGGGAGACCGCTAAGGGATGAGCACGCAGGCGCACAAGGGCGTTATTATCCTGAGGGGGACAGGGGGTACACAGAGAGGAGACGCTACGGGAAGGAGGAAAATTACTACCCTCCACAGCGGCCAACAACACCTCCCCCACAGGATAGGCCACACTACCCTCCTCGGTATTCACCGGTATTGTACACGGACACAGAGCCGACACACCCCTCACGGCGATCACCATCCCCGTACACACAGGAGTACTACCCTGAGGAGTACGAACACACCATCCCCCGTCGAAATAGCCCGCCACCAAGTAGACGGTCTTACGCTGCCCCACAATACAGGGCAGACAGGGAGTACCGGGAAAACTCGCCCCCACGCAGACAAGGCTGTGCAGCCCCGCAGTACAGGGGAAATGGGGAATATCGGGAGAACCCGCCCCCGCGCAGGCAAAGCTATGCACCCCCACAGTACAGGGGAAATGGGGACAGGCGAGGAAACCCAACCCCGAACAGACAGGGGTATGCAGCTGCCCAGTACAGGGAACAGGGGAATCGACGGGAAAACCCGCCCCCGCAGCAGCAGATATACACCCCACCCTGGCGGAAACAGGAAAACAGACCCCCGGGCAATAACAGACAGGGAAGAAAACCCACAAGGGGACGGGACAATGTAGATAAGTACACAAAGGGCCCGGAACACTACCCCCTCCCCGACGAACACCCGAGGGAGTTCAGGGATGAGACACCCCGCCGGACAGACAGGGGGGCAACACTCCCCACACCTAGCCACACACCGCAGGCGGGGAGCTGGCGCAGCCACCCCGAGGGGGGGGCGCACATACAGTACAAGCAGGCGTACACCTACGTTCCAAAAAAAACGCCTAGACGGGGAGGTTCGGCTAGCGGATGAAGCAGCTGAAGTTCCTCCCCCAACACAACAACAGAAAGGCCCTTCCCCCAAGCAAACTCGCAAGAGTAAGGGGAAGAAGCAGCCAGACAAAGCTAAGGCTGACGATCCGCCCCCGGGCCGTTTCCAGACACACCCCGTACAAGGAGACGGCAACTGCCTGTTTAGGACTATTAGCTTCCTGGTTCGGCATAGCGAGGACCATCATAAGGAATACAGGCAGGAAACGGTCAAACACATCCTGGCCAACTGGAAAGAGTACCGAGACTTTGTGTCGGACGAGCGGGAAAACCCATTCCAGACCGGGGAGGAATACAGAAAATACATGGCTAGGGACGGCACCTATGGCAGTGCCGTAGAGGTGACCGCTCTCGGCAAGGTGCTGCAAGCCAACATCCATGTATACAATGATGTGCACTCGCCCCCGCTATTTTCCACTGCGGGATTCGATAGGGACCTGCATGTACTTTTTACAGGAAACCCTAAGGCGGGACATTATACGCCCCTCATAATCACGCACAAACAGCCTGAGAACACACCCACACCCTCCAAACAGAAAACCCTACCCCCTTCACCACAACACAGGGTGGGAAGTGACCACACACAGGCGCAGGACGCGAGCTCGCTCGGCATGGGGAAACCAGCAACAGGAGTCGAACTCGCGACCGCCTGGAACAAAAGACGGGGTAACAAGGGCAAGCTCAGGGTCACGTTCGCAGACACACCTTCCCGAGAGGAAGGAAACAACAACAACACAACTACACAAAAGCTGGGAACGATTAATACATTAAATGTTCGCCAGCAGACTTCTATTCTAACAGCGAGGCCGATTAAGAGAGCTGGCAACGTACTTGGGGAGCGCACTTTGCTGACTGAGGCAAAGCACTCGGGACAGGAAGCAGGCTTAGAGGCTAAGCGTGCCCGATACGATAAGCGGCCCGCTCCATGCCTTCCCGGTACACATGTCACTCCGGTAACAACAACAACAACAACAACTACATACATCCTACATAACACATCGGTGCAGGGCAGTGGATTTCAGGTATCGGCCCTCACGATACACGCCACCATAAATGGCCACAGAGTGCAGGCCCTAATTGATACCGGGGCAGCCGTAAGTTGTGTTAATAGGAGACACGTTACCGAAGCCCAAATACACGATGTCACGGGTGACATCCGGCTGGTAGCGGCCAATGCTCAGACGCTAGAAAACGCGGGGGTGGCAAACATACATCTTAGGATAGACCATTTTGCCACAACACACCCCATGTTCGTTATAGAACATCTTTCTGCGTCAGCCATAATTGGCATGGATTTCCTCGCTAAATATGAGGCTAGCATAAATTTCGCTAGCGGTCAGATGCTTTTAAAGCACGACCAGAGGCTCACCACACATCCCATGATATACACCAGAAACACAGATGGGATTCGAGCGGAGCGAGAAAATCACGAGCACCAGGCATCTGTACTGCATACTATCAGCCAACACACAGACACACACACAGATAAGGCGGCCAACCAGAACCACAGGCAGGACCTGACTCCGGAGCAAAATGAAAGGCTCACGGAGCTCCTGGAGACCAACAAGGATATTTTTGCCCATTCAATGAAGGATCTCGCTGTGACAGACCTCATTGAACACCATGTCACACTCACTAGTGACCGGCCAGTACACCAGCCTCCCTTCAGAGTGAGCCAGAAGGAGAGACACGCCATCGACGCTCAGATCTCAGAGATGCTCGAGGCAGGGGTCATTGTTCCCGTTATTTCAAACTACAGCTCGCCAGTTCTGCTGACCAAAAAACGGGACGGATCTCACAGATTTTGTACTGACTACAGGAGGCTCAATAAGTTAGTCGAAAATGATAGTTATCCACTACCAAGGGCGGACACCTATTTGGACGCCCTTGGCGGAGCTAGCTGGTTCAGTTCGATGGATTGATATAGTGGATTCTATTCAATCCCCGTCTATGAACCAGATAGGCACAAGCTGGCGTTCGTTACAGAGAACGGGCTATATACCTACACAAGGTTACCCATGGGCCTCCGTAACGCCAGCCAAACCTTCCAAAAGCTGGTGGATAAGACATTTTCAGGGCTTAAGTGGCGTTCCGTATTAGTGTACGTGGACGACATAACAGTTTTCTCCAATACCTTCGACGAACATATCGTACATTTGGAGGAGGCTTTCGCAAGGATCAGAGAGGCCAAGTTAAGGCTTAAACCTGCGAAATGTCAATTTGCCAGACAGCAGATTAACATATTGGGCCATATTGTCAATAGAAAGGGCATTATTCCCGACCCAGCTAAGACTGACGCAATAACGGGCATCCCAATGCCCACAAATTTGAAACAATTGCGCAGTTTCATTGGTTTGGCATCGTATTACCGGAAGTATATCTACAGGTTTGCACACATCGCCCATCCCCTAACCGAGCTCACACGTGAAAAAACGCCCTTCAGCATCAAGCAGGAGCACATAGATGCCTTCAACACATTGAAGCAACTATTGACCTCACCACCATTACTGCAACACTTCCACAGTGATAGGCCCACGTTTTTACACGTGGATGCCAGCCTGTATGGGCTGGGGGCGGCCCTACTGCAGGAAGATGCAGAAGGGCGCATACGGCCCGTCGCTTACGCTAGCAGGAAGCTAACGGCCGTTGAGACTAGATACTCTGCCACAGAGCGGGAAATGCTGGCATTTTCGTGGGGAGTGAACTATTTTAGGGTATACCTCTATGGTATCAAGTTCACGGTAGTGACTGACCACGCGAGCTTGCTTTTTTTGGGACAAATTTAAAAACCCAAATTCGCGGCTCAACAGGTTTATATTCCGCCTGTATGAATATGACTTCGTGGTCAAACACAAGAAAGGCGCTACACACCTAGACGCAGATGGGTTGTCTAGGCTGCCAGTAGCCGATCCCCCGGATGACAGTAAGGACCACGACTGGGACGACATGCCCACTTTTGCCCTGACGGTGATTAACATCAAACAGGAGCAAGAAAGTGATCCGTACTTGAAACAGATTCTATTGGCACTAGAAAACTTGGATAAAGTGGACTCCAAGACGGCACGGCTATCTAGGCGATTTTTCCTAGACAAAGACGGGGTACTGAAATTTAAGCCCACGGCCATGCACGATAACGCACCTATAGCGGTTCCGGAATCATTGAGAGAAAATATCATGATCGGACACCACAATAGCCCACTGGCAGGGGCACACTTAGGTACGCATAAAACATACCTTAGAATCCGTGACAAGTACTATTGGGTAAACATGAAGGCCGACATAGATACCTTTGTAAAGACATGTCACACTTGCCAGCGATTCAAAACAAGACCTGGCAAGCCTCATGGACTACTCAACCCAATTCCCGTGGGAGAGTTATTTCACAGAATCGGGATAGATGTGAAAGGCCCCATTACGACAAGTCAGAAAGGCAATAAATATATCCTGGTGGCCACCGAGTATCTCACACGATATATGATTACAAAGGCTGTTCCCAAAGCAGACACAAACAGCATAGCCGAATTCTTATTTGATATAGTTACACGATACGGCCTATTCCAAACCTTATTATCCGACAGAGGTACTATTTTCACCTCGAGAGTGCTCCAACAGTTTCTGGAGATACTCAGGATTAAGGCATACACTACCACGAGTTTTTCCCCGCAAACCAACGGACTCACGGAGAGTATGAATAAAATACTTGGAATAGCGTTGGCTAAATTTACAGCAGACGCAGGAACAGACTGGGATGAATACCTGCAGTCCATTACCTTTAGTTATAATACCTCTATATCCACGGCTACGAAACACTCTCCACACTTCCTACTGCACGGGTACACACCCAGAAGTCCCATAGATAATATATATATCCCACAGGACACCTACACGGACAATGCTGCCCGGCTAGAGCACTTACAGATAGCGCGAATGAACGCTAGAAAGAACATAGCCGCGGCGCAGAAGAAACAGAAAGAGCGGTACGATCGGCATAGGAAGACCGTGGAATACACACCCGGGCAATTGGTTATGGTTTCCAATTCTGCCCGTAAGAAAAACGTGTCCGAGTTCCTCCTGCCACGCTGGTCAGGTCCCTTCAATGTCTGCAGGAAGGTATCTGACCTAAATTATATAGTCAGCGTGCGCCATGGGAGAAAACTCATTAAAGACACTATTCACGCCCGTCGTATGAAGGCATATCATACACGCAAAGCTCCCACACCTACACGTACAGGCGGGAACACTACCAAAAGAAAAGCAAATGATCCCACTGGCAGACGTGGAAAGAAGGCCAAGAAATAGCCTTCGGACCTCACTGACCGCACCGGGATACGATCCTAACACTCGACAGAACTGTCCCGGAGACACAACCTAGAATGCCACCAGAAACAATTACTCTGGGTAAAGACGGTCTCAAAACCCGCAACCTTCTGAATACCAGGAATGTCAGGTCGGGTAGCTATCCAGTTGCAGGATAGAAAAGTAGGAAGCTAAAACAGATTGGGACAGTTCCACTAACAGACGTTCATAAATGAAAAACAACAAAATCGCCTCCGGCACATAGTCACCAAACACGCGACTAGCGGCCCGGAGACACTCGTGTATAACGACATTTTGTACAATGGATAGGGACATATTCGACTCACGTTACAGTCAACACAAGACTTGGGGACACAAATGTAGTTAGTGAGAGGTTCTTTTGTATGGCGGAAAACCCCACTCGCAGTTACAGAGTTGGCACTCGGGCTGAGAGGCACAAACATACAGAAATGGAGCATTGTCGGGCAACTAGCAAGATAGCGTGCACGTGAGTGTAACTCGAGACTGTCGCGTCAGCGATGGCACACTCGCCGTGGGCGACCTTTGCTGGCACAGACAGACTGGGAGCGCTACAGACGAACCTGGGAAATAAGCGTTCATTTAAGCCGAGTTCAGAACCACACAACTCCCCAAATTACACTACGAGGAGAATTCAAAAACACACAAACTCTTCACAGGAATGCGTATTCCCATCTGCGCATTTCAAATACACGGTACATGTGCCATAATATATACGGCACAGATAGCGTCGTAACAAGTCTTTACAGTAAGCCGGGTCCGAACCCATGATCACACACCACACTCGTACCAAAAACTAACTAACCAACGGTATTTTTGGTACGAGAGACACAAGCAAAAACCACACTGAGGACACCTCAATCCCTCAAACACAACGCAGACATAGAACACAGAGAATTACATAGATCACGGGTCCAAATCCCAGCGAAAACTGGACGCCAGGGAAAACAACTATCCAGGCTTTCAATCACACTGAAATTGGCCCATACAACTACAGAACCAGATAATACCACATTTCCTTCGGCCAAAAGCCAGGCATAAAATTTCAATTACACCTGACATGGAAAATATATTTCCCAGACACAGGTATAAAAATTTCGTAAGACAAAGGTCCTATGGAATAGTGGCCACACAACAGTACTAGCTAAATAGGACAAATTGCCCGGAATCTAGAACAATGACAACACTAGCATACGTGCAAGAAAGCACGTGCCGACAGCTGACATACATAACGTCCGAGCCTGCCATTACACATACAAACCGCTGACTTGCAGATTTCGTCACATTGCAATACTGCTGGTGACAGACACTATTGTTGTATCGGCATTGACCATGAAATTACAAACACAAAGCAATCACAATGCCATACGTTTTTTTAACACGCAAAAACAATTGTGACATTTAGCAATGGACAGACGTGACAGACCGGAACTTATCTTGGGCCCATAGGAGCACGTTCTCAAAGACGTTGACAGGCCACGGGCACCTCCCGCCCATACACGCGATACATATTACGACTTAGCCTATAACAGACCAACCGTCTGTATGGTGTAACAGGACATAGTCACACACACACGCGCTCACTAAGCAGGAGCGAACACAGACAGGGGCTCTGAGGAAACAAGACCTCCCCCCTAATAACTTCCATTCGCGATTATATTTCTAAAATAAATCATTCCAGGCGATTAGGACATGGCCAGTCGCACTACGACCACTGGCCACATTCACACTACAAATGGCAGACCAGATTAAGTCGTGACGTCACAGCGTCATGACGCTTTACTATCCCAAGGAGCGGATAGAAAGCAGACATGGACCAAGGGAGGATGACAGGAGCACAGGCTACCATCGTACCACCTTCCTCCCCTTCCAATAACCTTCCCATGTCCAACATGACCAACGCAGACACATGAACACGATCAGAACAGCTACACTACATTACAAACTATACATAGGGGTTGATAGACTTCATGCGTTTAAAGAGAGGGCTTACTACGCCTTGGATCTCGATGCTACCACCTGAGTATTAGGGGTGGGTCGGCAAACAACAAATAAGCATAATGCGCATCTCCAAATGAGAGATGAGGCCACAATCACATACTAACCATTTTTTAAATTAAATACTCCCGCATGACAGGGATATATTATTATTAAGCCTCACCATACACCTATCCTTACATGAGTGCGGATGCCTCATATCCAGATACCTGCATGAGTATCCCATCCATTTACCAAGGGTTATTACTATCAAACCTGCATGGAATCTTTATATTTTTGCAATCCCGGGAATTACCTGCCCCAGTCCACTCGTTGTAAGAGCAATCCTAGCAGCATTACCGGCTCAAGGCCACCATTTATTGGAGCCCAAAGATGCGCAACCTCTTCCTACCATGCTTTCAGCCCACTCTACGAATAACTACCCCCAGATCCTAATAACAGGGTACCTGACGCCATAGACCCTACTAACACCTCCATTAAGGTTAACAGAGCATTATCGCTGGACAGCCGACGTAGCAATAGTGGACCTAAAGTAGTCTATGCACTTAGAAGCTCTACAACCCCACAACACTTGAAATATTTTACATTTTACACTAAATTAAATTATTTACACAGGTTACGCCCATATATTTTTTTTTTACATGAAAAGGAATCTGAAACACTCTGATTGGTGATAACGGCATAAGCCGAAGGCAAAAGGCACCATACAGAAGCAGAGCGGGTAAGGCGATGTTGAGCCTTACCCTAATTAACATACTGACCCGACCGAACAGACGAACCACGTAAGGTCGAGGCACTCGTGATCTGGCACGGGCAAACGTCAAGATCTAGGGGTGCATCTAGCTTATCCCCCTTGTCGGAGACAGTTACACCCACTATGTGCCACGGTCGTCGAAGCCAACACCTGCAGGGGAGACTTTCTGAGGATGGTGGGAGAAATAGCTCACTCCGCGCCGGACTCAGGAGATGACCCTGGGGACGACCCAAATTATGACTAGACTTTTAGTTAAATTTAAGTAAGTAGGGCTTCTACAGCGGGAAGCAAGACTCCTGTGCGCTGGAGTGAAGCATTATTGCGGCCAACAATGGCGAAGAGAATATTATTGCGGCCAATAAAGGCGAAGAGAATATAATTGCGGCCAACAGTGGCGAAGAGAATATTATTGCGGCCAACAATGGCGAAGAGAATATAATTGCGGCCATATTATTATGCCATTGGACAATGTCCAATGCCCACATAAATGGCGACGCAGCGGGCAGTCAAGGGCATTAAATAGACATGCAACGAGCTGTCTAGAGGGGTTACAGTGGGCAGACCCAACTACGACTACATACACAAAGGCAAAGGTAAAGAGCTGATAAATACAGCGGGCGAAACGGTTTGCTTAGGGGCACCGTAAGCCGCCTGTGACTAGATTAGTACTAGTTAGTAGGACATAGAATAGACGTCGACAACTAGAATTAAGGGGGCGGAATCCGGCGATTCTAGAGACAACCGGTGTTTCTAGGATTCGTACGGGTGGTGCCCTGAGGAAGTAAATTGCCTCAGGCGATCGCCCTGGTCAAAATTTAGCAAATAAGAAAGTTGCACTTTGGTACGCAACTTAGGACTAAGCAAATTCATTAACCGCTGTTGCCAGGTAATGGCACAGCACATTTCGGCAATAGAGTAAGGCCACCCATTCGGCTTAGTAACAGTAGCCATTTTTTTATATTTTTAATCATAATTAAGATAGATAGTGTTAAGTAACGCCGCTCGGCACCTGATGGCCGACAAATCCGTCATCAGGATAAGTCCGGTAACACATTACAATACCTTATAATACACTATAATACATTAGAATACATTATAATACATTAGACTACATAATAATACATTAACATAAGTTTAATTGAGGTGGAATATATCGGCACCCGGTAACCAAAATTCCGCTACCGGGGTAAGACCGACAACACATTAAGAAACGGCATTACGGCACCGTATAGGGTAAGCCCGGCCATACATCGATTAACACTAACCATGCCATTTTTTTCCGCAGGTCAAAAGAGCTTCGGACTGTGGACACACTACCACAGGAAGCGGCATAGAAAATAGGCAATATTTAAATGTTTTATTAACCTCTCCATTTTTTTTCAGGAACGTCACCAGAAATACATGGCACTGGTGACTATGATTTTGCTGCCATATAGCAGGAGCATGCTATTAATGCCGTCCCATTATTGTATTACACCTGTGCGCACTAATTTATATTTAATATTCATCTTCACTAACAGGATCACCACATTTTTACAGCTACACTTTAAAAATCTGCACAGCACGGTTGATACCTGTGGGGTATCAGGCTCGCTGGCAGATCAATATAAACAAGAAAATACATAAGGCGTCAAAAATGCGGCGCAAAATTACGGCAATGAGGGCGCAACCGATTTGTGGCGGCGACTCTCATTGTCAAGTGTGAAAGCATTCACCCACAGAGGATGCTTCACAGAATAGAAATACATTACAAGCGGTACGACCACTAAACCGTACCAGGAAGTGGCCGTACAGGATTAGCCGTGAGACGGCAAGCGTACGTACAAACGAGTAGCGTGCACGCGAGGTACCAAAAACTAGAATCATAAGAGATTAGCGCGCTTAAGTTAGATGTAAGATCATTGTAATTGATAATTTTAAAGGGTAACTTAATACAAATTCATGCGCCCACGGGCAATTATTTCACTAGAAATCAATATATATATAATACTTCGCACCCCACATTGTCCACGGAGGTGATCAATAATATTCCTAAATGTCAGCATATGAACATCGCAACATAGCACATTAAACAGTATATTTTTTGTTTGTTTGTTAAAATCACATGTACACAATGTCTATGATTTGTTTTCTTTCATTTTTCTTTCTTCTAACTTCCCCATTTGTCAGGGTGTTCCGTTTTATCCCAAATCAATAAATACATTTTGAATATTTCCCTTAAATTATACCCTGGAACACCCATTTTTTTCTTCTCTCTTTCTCATTGCAGGGAGCACTTTTTCCCTAAGATAGGGCGGACGACGCAATCATCCATTCAGCCCTGGGTTTTTTCCTCCCTGCACAACAATGTACCGAATAACTATCAGCACCATGTATTTTTTTTCTCATTAAACTTCCAATATGCCAATATCGATTTTTTTTCATGCACTATTTTTATAATGTCTATGCCAATGTCAATGTTATATATATATGTATATCCCATAACCCACCCCTCTGAACACGAGCTGATCTCACGCCTACACATCGACACGACATCACCACACGACGACGACGACGAGGAAGACACCAACAGAAGATACGAGGGGGCTTCAAGAACAACCACATCAACTATATCTACTACATTAACATCCCAACCCCAAGTTCCGTTCCCGTTCGCGGGGACGCGAACTAAATAGGGGAAGAGGCTTGTACAGTCCCCCAGGGGTATGCACCCCCTGGAGGCCATCCCCCCATCATCTATTTAAATCACCCCTAACTGGCAAATCTTGTAAGCCCAGACCAACATCTATTAACACCGCAAGGACAGCTAACCATTCTGGAAAGCTGGCCCAATCCTTGCATCACTACCACAAACAGCGACACACAATTAACTGGGGCATCTATGCCATCGGAATGTCGACGAAGCAACGCCGGAGAATATAAGAGGGAGCCTTAAAGAGGTCAAGCTCTCAATTACCAGTCTTACAGTGCGTCGGCCGGAGGCTAGCGCTGTTATCATCAGGTGAGTCAGCAGTGTTCAGAATCCTGTACTTTGTAACCTTTACCCACAAATTGTATACACAAGTTTGTACACTGCAACATTTACTACACCCCTTGAAAGGGACTCATAATTCCATATTACTGACCAATAAATACTTGGTCAGTACAGTACACTTGTATTACTGTTTTACACGCTTCTTTACGTCCTAACTCCCTTCCTGAATCCTCCGTCACGATTAGACGTGACGTACAGTAGCCAGACACTTGCTAGCGCAAGTATCATTGTATTCCCGTATAGGCCTGACTGATAGGAGCAGCACGCGCCATAAAGCTGACGCGTGCACATCGGTTATATAACCAGCCAGCCAGCCAGCTGTAAGACCAGCGCGTTGACCTGTACGCTAAGTTCCATCCCCTAAAATACACCTACATCATTTATAGGAGCGCCCCCTAGTTCCTAACACTAAACAACACTCTACACTGGTCAGCTTGCCCGACTACGGGAAGCTACCCCCTTTTAGGCACTTCCTTATAAATTAACACAATAACTCTTCCTTTTTAGATCCAACCACCCCCCAATAAGGGATCTAAAACAGTATTACGATGTGTATAAAAATTTCCTGTACCATATTTCATTGCGGTTGGAACATTAAATGGAGAGAGAGATCTATTTAAAATTTTCAAATTCGCTTGGCCGCCATTTTCGTTTTGTTGTTAAATGGTTTTTGAAAGTCTTATAGATGAACTTCTAGTAGTGCCCTTTATCTCCGTACAAAATTTCAGGGTGATACCGCTAATAGTTGCAGAGATATAGGATGCCGGTGAAATATTTCGCACATCTGCCATCTTGTGGTTATGTAAACAATTGAACCAAGTTAAATGGGGGTGCATTACAATGTGTATAAACATATACTGTACCTATTTTTATTCCGTTTGGTTGGTTAAATCGCGAGAAACGTCTATTTTAAAGTCGCAAATTCGCGTGGCCGCCATGTTGGTTTTGTAGGTACCAGTATTTCAAAAGTTACATAGGTGAACTTCTAGTAGTTCCCTTTATCACCGTAATAAATTCCAGGGTGATATCGGGAATAGTTTCAGAGATATTGAATGGTGGTGAAATATTTCGCACAGCCGCCATGTCGGATTGGTGAGACGTAACAAAATTTGAAGGGCACGGTCGGGGTCTTTCGGAATAGTGCTATGAACTTACCGAGTTTCATTGAAATCGCTCCAGCCGTTTAGATTTTATTAGGGACACACACACACACACACACACCTCTCTCACACACACACACACGCACACACACACGGGCAAAATGTGATCTCATAAGCCTATTTTTTTTCAAAATTGAAAATAGGCTAAAAACAAGAATGCAATATTTACAACGTTCCCGCGTCTTATCTAACTACATATTGAGTAAATCAATGTTTGTACATCACCGCTTCAGCTTGCAGAACTTAACCTCCGTCCCGGTGCATTTCCCTACGGTAAATCTAGCCCTCCATCGTCGACGTAGTTGTAGAAGCGATGCACATCATTCCAACACACGACCATACATCAGACATCTTGGCGTAGCTTCTTTGACAGAAATGTTCAATGTTAATAATATTGCCTAGCTATAATCGCTGTGAGCTACTACTTTCACTCACAATAATGTCCTATGCGATTACTGATTGAAGACTTGCCCTATCTTAGCATTTGCTTGACACACGCACAAATATCACTCAAAAATATAATACAAAAATTTACATAAAATTACACACTTCAAACTCATCGCAACTGGCTTGAAAACAAGTCTTGAACATGTCTATCTTGCAGTACTTATCTCGCCTAGAGATCTTCACTGCTACACGTGAACACTGCTCCCTTGAGCACAAAGTGAAATGTTAGTGAAGTATGCTCATTAGAGCTTGAAAAATAGTGACGCAAACTGACGTGAACGTTGCTCACCAGAGCTCAATAAAGTTGTGTTCTAAGCAGCTCATCACCGATCAATTTATTGGAAACTGACAGAATGAGGTAGGGTGGGGAGAATTTGTAAAAATAATCTGGAGTTTTCACCTCACAAACTTGGGACTAGTATCAATCTTCTTCATTTTATCTAAACGTCTCATTGCACTTATGTGGAATTAATTCGGATCGGCGGTTCTTTAGATATGCGTTTCCACGCCTTTCTCTAGGGTACGCAATTCACCGCGTGGCTTTGGCGTCGTCTCTCCTGATTGGCTGATTCAATCCTGGATCGGTTGAAACTTTACTTGAGACACTCCCATAATGACTCCAATTTAGGTGCGCGTTGGTACAGAATTTGTCCTTGAACTCGGCTTAACCGGTCGTCTTCAGGAATAACTACCAAGCTGCTTCTGTTGTAATCATTGCAACACACTACTTTGGCTCCCCCTTGTCAATTTCAACATGTACTGCCTGGGCATCAGTAATAATAATAATAAAATCATGAAGACTTATTCATCGACAGATTAATAAGGGTTCAATACATAGGCCATAGAGTTATGTACTATTATTCAAACGTTGACTTTGATCGCATGATTAGTACACAAGAAATTGAAACTTAATTTCGCACAGCCACCATCTTGAGGTTAAGTTAACAATTGAACTAAATTAGATGCCAGTGCATTACAATGTGTATAAACGTTTATTGTACCAAATTTAACTGCACTCAGATGGTTATATCACGAGAAAAGTCTATTCAAATGTTACAACTTCGCTTGGCCGCCATGTTCGTTTTGTACTTAACAGATTTTTGAAATTTACTTAGATGAACTATCAGTAGTGCCCTTTATCACCATACATAATATCAGGGTGATATCAGTGATAGTTTCGGAGATATAGAATGCCGGTGAAATATTTCGCACAGCCGTCATGTTGGATTGGTGAGACGAACTTAAATTTGAAGGACAAGGTCAGGGTTAGCCAAATTGGTCCTATGACCTCACCGAGTATCATTAAAATCGCTCCGGCTGTTTAGAAGTTATTAGGGGCGACACACACACACACGGACAATAGGTGATCTCATAAGCCTATATTTTTTTTCATAATTGAAAATCGGCTAAAACAGTGTTTGTCTAATAATAATGTGTGATATGGAGATTTAGCTGATTGTGGAATGTCTACAAACTGCTCGGATAACCACTGTTCTGATGTAAAAAAAAGCTGTTTGTACAGTTAGAATTCATTCGTAGTTTTAGGAGTTTTTATAAACGCTTGATTTGTGACTAGACCTAAACAAAAGAAACATGTAATTATTTTAGGTTGTTTTCCTCAAGTCCTAGTAATTACACACGTTGGGTGGCTTCGGTGGCGTAGTCGGTAGCATGCTGAGCTTCTATGCCCATGATTGCGGGTTCAAACTCGGCCGAAGCCGTCGGATTTTTAGGAGCGTTAAAAATCCTTCAGTATGCCTTCCTTCGGAGAGGAAGTAAAGCCGGCGGTCCCATGTCATAGATTTATGGCATGTTAAAGGAACTTCCAGTAATTACACCTGTGTGAAGCTAAATTGGATAGGTTAAGAATGTAAACAACGCTCATAGGTTTCTACGTTCGTTGCCAAGAGCCAACTGTGGTGGCGTCTAGTAGCTAAGTTCTAAACTAGGCCTAATAGTCGTTGACGGTGGCGTTTGGCGGGCAAAATTAGGAACTATTTGAAAAAATCTAAGTTGCAGCCCTTACTTGAATTAAAAAACAGATAACACACACTAATACAGTCATCACAAGTAACACCGGTTATCAGACAGATTCTACACACACCCAAAGTACACGGGGCTACATGACGTTGTGTTTACCGATTGAAAATTTGTAATATCAACATTTAATTACGAAAGAAGGAAGAAGATAATAGAGGAAGAGTAAGTTATTGTTATTTTAACGGGTGGAACAGCGAAGTTATCTGCCCAACTGAGAGAGAGAGAGAGAACAATATAAATAAATATTGAAAGGTAGCAGTTAATACAAGGGTGCTCATTCATTGTGTCAGTGACTGTACATGTTAACACAATATGGACGTTTTCCCTCGCTGATGTTGGTAGGCTGTGCATTTGTGCACGTATCTGATGTTTGACTTAATCTGATCGATCGTAGCGAGTCTGACTGGCAGCTTCTGTGATCGGGACCAACTCCCCTCCATTTTAATTACTCTGAGCCGTCATTAAGCTAATCACCCGCTAATTGCCCGTGAAGAAGTCCATGACGTCAAAGTGTTTACATCGCTGTACAGTTTATTAAATCAAGCTTTCTTCCATCACTTGTTTATTGATTGTGATCAAACAGTAGGGGGAGCTCTGGCACACGTACCTTTCGTCTAACCGCACGGTGGCTGAGTGGTTATCGTGATGGACTACCAACCCCAAGCTTGCAGGATCGCTCCTGGCCATGGTAAGGGATTTTTGAAAGGCATGTTAAAGTACCCATTAGAATTCAGTAGGCCGTGTTCATAATGGCAAAATTAATCTCGGGATTTTCCGCCAACAAAAATCGTTCCTCCATTCTCTACTAGAAAGCGTTTGAGTGTCAAGGAGCTTAGATATGTAACCTCCTTGACTTTCATAGCGCTCCAGGGAACAAAAAAATTCAACATGCAAGCTGCCCTCTGAAGGTCAAATAAAGCTTGCAACTGGCACCCGAGGCCATACGATATTATCATTATTGCCCACACGTTTGTAATACTGTTTATACAACGAGGCCTCACTGTCGCCGTGTGTCGGACAGGCCACTGCACAGTGAGTCAAAATCGAAATCTAGGGGGACAACATTATTTTTAGCCTATTTTCAATTTTGAAAAAATAGGCTTATGAGATCACCTTTTGTCCGTGTGTGTGTGTGTGTGTGTGTGATTCTTGTGTGTGTCCCCCCCTAATAAAATCTAAACGGCTGGAGCGATTTCAATGAAACTCGGAAAGTTCATAGCACTATTCCCGGCGACCTCGACCGTGCCCTTCAAATTTTGTTACGACTCACCAATCCAACATGGTGGCTGTGCGAAATATTTCACCACCATTCAATATCTCCGAAACTATTACCGATATTACCCTGATATTTTCTATGGTGATAGAGGGCACTACTATAAGTTCACTTATGTGACTTTTGAAAATCTGGTAACTACAAAACCAACATGGCGACCAAGCGAATTTGCGACTTTTAAATAGACGTTTCTCGCGATTTGACCAACCAAACGCAATGAAACTTGGTACAGTATATGTTTATATACATTGTAATGCACCGACATCTAACTTCGTTCAATTGTTTACAAAATCATAAGATGGCGGATGTGCGAAATATTTCACCGGCATTCATTATCTCTGAAACTATTAGCGGTAAAACCCTGAAATGTTGTACGGAGATAAAGGGCACTACTGGAAGTCCATCTATAAGACTTTCAAAAACCGGTTAACTACAAAACGAACATGGCGGCCAAGCGAATTTGAAAATTTTAAATAGACCTTTCTCGCGATTTAATGTTCCAAGCGCACTGAAACCTGGCACAGGAAATATTTATACACATTGTAATCCACTGGTATCTAATTTAGTTCAATTGTTTACATAACCTCAAGATGGCGGCAGTGCGAATTTTAAAATTAAGATTTTATTTATTGTGATGTAGTCATGCAATCGAAGTGAAAGTTTGAATAATGAACCTACGCAATAATTTTCCTTTAATGTTATATGACTCTATGGCCTATACATTTAACAATCCAACATGGTGACCATCCGAAATATTTAGACGATACTGAATATCTACGAATCTATTTTAGCAATCAAACTGCATTTCTTAACGTTCATAGGGGCTATGAACTTAAGTTCACCTATAGGACTTTAAATAACCTGATGATCACAAATCCAACTTGGCGGTGACGCGAATTATATATATTCACATGGACGTTTCTCGCAATTTTACCATCCGCGTGCAGTGAAACTTGGTACAGTAAATCCTTATACGAATGTTAATCCACTGGCATCTAATTTATTTCAATTGTTTCCATAACCTCAAGATGGCAGCTGTAAAAATAATTAAAATCTCCTTGTTTTTTCTTGTGTCCTAATTATGCGATTGAAATTTGAATACTACACGTTCACAATAATCTGCATGTAACAGTACATAACTCTAGGACCTACATATATAAAATCCAACATGGCGACCATCTGAATTATTTAGTCGGTTCTCAATATCTACGAATCTATTACAGCAATCAAACTGAAATTGTGTATGTTGATAGTGGTAATTAACATAAGTAGGATATATGAAAATAGGCTGTATAGTTCTTCACGGAACTACTTGTTACGTTTTAATCATGAATTTAGAGTAAAAGCAACGTATATAATTTGTTTACGTCATAATAAACATCAGTTAAGACCTTTTTAAGCTACGTCTACACATGCAAGAAATTGTCAATGACTAGGATTTGGATAGAGCATTCAGTTATCTCTTCAGATAAATTTTCTACCCCTGATTTACATTTAACAAAGTCACAAAGTTCAACCTTTGACATAATCATCGAACCCAGTTCTTCAAACAGTTGTAAACGTGTGAGAACTGGTTGCGCGGCATTTTCGGAAACCTAAAATAATTAAGCAAGTTGCAAAAAGATGCAAAAAATCTTATAAGAGGCGTAAACTACAAGACTTTATCTACATTTTAACATTAAGTAGAAAGTGACGCAGAGTGACGCAATATACTAAACATCTAAGTGAAAATATAATTTAAAAAATAATAGTTAAATATTATATAATGCAAATATAGCTAAAATTACGTAACAATTACGCCCATTAATAACTGAAACACGTTACAAAGATCATACCTTCAGCTGCATGTTCCATCTTAAAGCATCACACTAACCACAAAGACAACCAAACCACAGCCACTTTCATTCACCCTCCAATTCAGACTGCTCGAACAGAGGTGACAGATTTACACTAAGATGCGTTTATATCCCAGAATAGTGAGCGGCAATTATATGAGAATGCTGTAGAAGTAATAAATTTTGATTTTTAATTATGAAAATAAATAATTTTGTTCTCCTATAATTCGATTTTGATCCACTGTGCAGCGTAGCGCCCAACTAGTTTAATTAATTTACACTTTTTTTTTATCATATTTAATAATCATAATTACTCACACGAATTTCAGAGTAGTTGCTGTCCTTCATTTTCTTAACAGACAAAAATCTCGGCACGAATGTCGTACGTTGTTGGCATGTTAAAGACACAATTTGAATTCAGTAGGCCGTGTTCATAATGCCAAAATCAATCTCAGGATTTTTCGCCAACACAAACTTCCTCCTTTTTCTACTAGAAAGCGCTATAGTGTGAAGGAGCTTAGATATCCAATCTCCTTGACTTTCATGGCGCTCCAAGGAACGATATGCAAACTGCCCTCTGGGAGTCAAATAACAAAGCTTGCAACCAGCACCCGAGGCCATACGATATTATTATTTATTTTCTAAACATATAAGTACATTGCACCACTGGAACACTGATTATTCATCTTCACTGATATTTTGATCGGTGCAGTTATATCGATCATGAGAGCCTGCAGAATATGTATGCATTTTGTTTGAGATCCCCCACAAGTAAGTTAATAATCGATCGGCGCACAACATATTTATTGGAAGACTTCTTCTTAAAAAAGAAAAGTTCCCACTAGGAAAATTCAAACTCTTGCTCCATACCTAATCACATTGACGGGATACGAAATAGCCTACAGTACTTCAACATCAGTCGTAGCCTGATTATATACACTAGGGTGTCTTGTTAGCATTCCGGTCCTCCTCTTGTGTTATCGGCAAATACTAGTCATCAGGCGCTGACTAATACTCTCCTCCCGCTTCATGGCGGAAATATATTAATTCGTTTATAAAGAGCGTTTAAACAAGACGATCGCCCCTGCGAGAACTGTGACACGTTAAGCCCGCATAACAGGAAAGCCGGGCGGGTGGTCTATGCACTCGAGAGAATTCTCACTTGGGTCCGCTGGTTTAGCATTAAAATAGTAGACATTGACAGCCACAAAAGTATCGCTAATGCGATAGATAATGTTGCAATCTTAGAAGTACAGATGCTTATCGGCTCTCTAAATTTCTTAAATTAACACACAACAAGAAGTTCCGTGACGAACTAAAGAGCCTACTTTTCTTAAAATTAAGATTCATGCCAATGATTAATCTACAGTATATGAACCTATCTAGAATAATGACGAAATTAAGTTGGTAATATCGAAATGTCTAATTAGTTCGAAATATACCTGGTATAATGTAGCCTAATAGAGCACTACAATTGACAGCCCTGGTGACTGAATATATTCTTAGTTCCATCTCTTTAGGTACAGAATACAAAATTTGGTTGAAGTCCAAGGGACGTTACATGCAGTTAGACATTGGATCTATCAGCACGCGTAAAAGCATGTTGGCAACAATGTCATGCGTTTGCTGGTCATAAATAATCTGAAATATTATATCATGTTGTGCCAATATTGGATGAAATCCATTTGTTAGTATAGAAGTCACATGTATTTTAAAATTGGCACAGACTTATATTAATTACTCCAAATTAATCTGGAATGTCAGGTACTAAACGTGTGCAAAGTATAGAGATGTTTGCTTGCATACTTTCTGATATATTGATAAAAGGGTAAAAAATATAGACAGCATTTATTAACAGTTGGCAGCCCAGATTCCTCTTAAGAATACTTAGAGTCATATCGGTTATGTTACACATAGCACATACGAAATTTGGTTCAAATCCAACTGATAGTATAGAAGTTACACGTATTTAAAAATTGGTTCTATAGCAGGCTTAGAATCATGTTGGTAGAACTGACATATATAAGTTACTCCAAATTAATCTAAAATGCCAGGTACTATATTTGTGCATAGTTTAAAGCTGTCGGCTTGCATACTTTCTGGTATATTGGTATTTGGATTTAAAACAATAAAGAGAGCAATTATTAACAGTTGGCAGCCCCGGTGGCTCTTAAGAATACGCTCAATCATATCTGTTTATGTACACATATTACATACAAATTTTGGTTGAAATCCAATTGATAGTGTAGAAGTTATATGCATTTAAAAATGGACTTATCAGAAGGCTTAAAATTATTTTGACAACACTGTCATGTATGGCCTCCTGGAAATTAAACTAGTATAGTATTATCTACATGTGTGCCAATTTTGGAATACAGTAGCTCCCATGCATACCTTCCACGATATCCAACAAGGAGCTCAAATTTCTAGTGCGATTTTCCTGCAGTTAGTAGCACTGACATCATTTTCAAATATGGGCTTGAGATATTCCGGTGTACATCTTTACGCATATTAAATTTGGTTTCGATTGCTGCAGCCGTTTAGGAGTCGATAGGGACACACACACACACACACACACACACAGCCAGACAGACAGACACACATTTTCCCGGATCGACTTCATGTCTACTTTTTCCTCATTTTTGCAAAAGTAGACTTAAATTCCACGGCAGCCACCCTCCGATATACTGTAGGACTATGAGAGGAACAAACTATTATCTGGTGACCCAAAGTTCTTGGTTGTGTCGTGAGTGTCTGTAGTGTTCACCAATTGCGAGGAATTCTAATGTTTCTGAAGTTCAAACGGCCTCTACAACAACATCAGAAGATCATGTGTGCCACGTGGACTCGGTTATGAGGCCCAGGCAGTCACTGCTTCCTCCTTACTCCCCTCATCTCCTAGCAAACCCTCTAGTGTGCTTTCTCGGCACGTGGCTTTTCACCGCGTTTCAAGACGCTCCGAGGTCAGTTTTAGTATTATTGAAGTCACAAAAGGCGGCTTCGGTGGCGTAGTTGATAGCATGCTGAGCTTCCATGCTTAAGATGACGGGTTCAAACCCGGCCAAAGTCGTCGGATTCTTTAAGAGCGTAAAAAAATCCATCAGTATGCCTTCCTTCAGAGGGAAAGTAAAGCCGGCGGTCCCATGTCATCGATTTATGGCATGAAAAAACCCTTCCATTAACTACACTTGTGTGAAGCCAAAAATTTGTAGGTTGGAATTAATAACGCTCTATTAGTTCCAACGTCCGCTGCCAGGTTCTGATTGCGATGCCATCTAGTAGCCAAGTCCGTAAGCTAGGTGCCGTGGACAATAGCATTTGGTAGCAAAAGTAGGAACTACTTGAAATTATTGTCTGCAGTCCTTACTTGAATCAAAACAGATAACACACACTAATACAGTCGTCAAAATTAACACCGGTTATCAGACAGATTCTACACACACCCAAAGTTCACGGGGCTACATGACCGCGTTGTCGCAGCCCCTAAACTGAGGAACCAACCAACCGAAGTCACAAATGCCGACAAATGACCAGACCTTCCGCTGCCACCGGAATGGTGCTCTCAACCATAACAGTTAGTTGTGAGATTGTGAAGAATAATTCATTTTATTTTATTTTTCTCCACGCAACGAAGATTCCACACTTCACCATCTAGGGCAGGGGTTACCAACCTGGGGGGCGTGGGGCTTTATAAAGGAGGGCGTGAAGTGATTTCCGAATTAAGTTTTTTTAAACTCGAATATTACAATTTTGTAAAATAAAAAAAATTCGAATCTCTCCAAGTGATTGTCGCACCAAGTCCATCGTTCAAAAGCACTGGTAATTGCCAACTGTCGGCACAAACCGCGAGGTTGGAGGTGAAATAAGGAATTTGCTGTGTTGTAAGGAGCAAAATTATTCCAATTTTATCGTCTCGTTGGCAGCTTTGAAGTTTTGAACAGTTTGAACTTAAAGCTCCAAGGCAAAAACTCCAATATTATTTATTCCTGGAAAAAATACAGTTCTAGAAACGCCGGCTTCAGTTGGACAACTTCTCATCCTAGCACCGCCTTAATGAAATTTTGCCGGAAAATGAACGTGATCGTAATTAACTTAGATACAAATTCAGCCACAGTTGGATTCCCTGGCACAAGAAATCAACTTCTACTTTCCTGATATCTCGTCGGAAGTATGGTCCTGGATGTTAACAAGAAATTCGTTTGCCATTGACATTGAAGCACTGCCAGCACAGCTTCAAGGAGAAGCCATAGATTTGAAGTGTGAATCAAAGCTAAAAGATGATTCTAAAATATTAGGACTGGGTGACTTTGGGTAAACTGTCTTGCAGTGTATCCTGTAATAGCCAAATGTGCATTGCGTGTCAAAGTCCCATTTTCAAAGACATATTTATGCGAGTCAGGATTTTCAACGCTGAGTGTCATAGAAACAAAGCAGCGCTGTCGGCTTGATGTTGCAAGTGATCTCCGCTGTGCTCTGTCAAATATCAAACCAAACATACCGAATATTACCAAGAGAAACCAGTGTCAACATTTGTTGACTAATTTAAGGATTTGTTGTAAAAGTGTGTTCTTTGTATTGTGCTAAAATGAAGTTGGTATGTAAATAGGCCTGTTCCATTATGTAGTGTTATTAGGTTAGGTCTATATCCTCCGCGTCAATCGAAGAGGTTATAGAAGCGATGAGTGCTGGGGAGGGGGGGAGGGGGAGGGGGGAGGGGGGAGGGGGGCACGATGAACTCCCGTATCTGAAAAGGGGGGCGTCAGCTGACAAAGGTTGGGAACCACTGATCCAGAGGAAGATTCGCGAACTTGTCCTGAATTGAATCTGAGAACGATCTTCCCAGGATCCTGTCAGTTGTGCACGACACATCACGACTAGCTAGCTGCAGGTCAGGAAGGACGTAAATCATGTATAGTTACGTTTCATTATTTAATCATGTATGTTGACTTACGATATTGTGGTGTCTGTGTGTGCCGTGGCCTTAAGTTTGGAGCTATTGTCTGGAGTAGAAATGAGAACTACGTAAAATCCCTTCTGGTTTGAATAACGTGAGAATCGCCCTGGCTCGGTGTTACTCCGCTGCAGAGTACGCTTGTCCTGTTTGGTACAGTTCCAGTTGACACTTCTCTTAATGAAACATGCCAACATATCACTGATACCAACCTCACGAGATAGAATCTACTGTTTGGCTGGAATCGCCCCTCCAGATATTAGAAGAGAAGTTGCAGCCAGGACTGAGAAAACCAAAGCAATTACCTCATGCGCACACCCATTGTACGGATATAAACCTGCCCATCGACGACTGAGGTCTATGCGTAGTTTCCTTGAGTACAACAAAAGTTCTACATGAATCTTTTAAGTCCACAAAGTTAAGATTATGGAGATCTAGAAATACTCAACTTGATGGCTGGATACTACCAATTGAACATCTCCCTCCAGGACATGAGGAACACTGGTCTACGTGGAAGTCATTGAACAGGCTTCGTACTGGTGTTGGTAGATCAAGAACAAATATGTGAAAGTGGGGTTTTCCTGGCACATCCAGGCTATGTGATTGTGGTGAAGTCCAAACCACAGTCCATTTCATGAACTGCATTAAGTGTCCTTTAAGTTGCACAATGGAGGACTTGATGGCTGCGACACCTAATGCCCGTGACTTGGCAAAATTTTGGACTGAAACGATTTGATATGTGCATTGTTAAGTACCATATTTTTTAATGTAAAATGTATATTTCTGATACGAATAAATAAACGTGAGAATCGAACCCACCACTTTTCAGTTTTACCACACGAGGCTAAGTGAACCCCATTCCAATAATCAGATGAAAATAACATTTCTTGGCAGAGCAGGGAATTTAACCCGGGGCATCCGCAGCAGCAAATAAATCCCAGTCACTAAGTCACGAGTCTAGCAGGCTAATCGTACTTCATCATCATCACAATCTTCATCAGTTTTCTTTGGCGTCAGTGTTCCTTCATTCTCTAGCTCACAGATTCCTTCTTTTCAGCTGTCCAATGTGTGTATCTTATTTCTGTTGCGGATGTCTTGATCAGTGATGTTCATTACTTGTAGATCCTTCTTGGTGTTAGCAAACCATTTTTCATAAGAGTAGCCTTTTCTATTGGGCTTGATGAAGTGGTTAAAAATGTATACTTCATTATCCCTCCCTATATTATTCTGCTAAGGTCCCATTCCAGTTTTGTACCAAAAATAAGGTCCCATTAACACCAACTTACACATACGGGGTACCTACAGGTTCAGCATAACCCAATGCGTACGCGAAACGCACTCAGTTACTCTTTAAATGCCTCACTTTTAAATAAATACCTAAAAACATGTATATTAACAATGAAATAATGAAAGAATGCAACACGGTCACCATGGTAACAGAATCTCACAGGTCCATCCATTTCTGTAAGACGCAATGCAATTCCAATTAGTACATTACTGTGAAAGTATCAACACTGTTATAAGGTTATCCCGGAACCAAATTAAGCTGTAAAATTCATCAATACATACAGTATAATACGCTTAAGGGGTTTAGGGGCACTCTAGATTTTTTCACGCAGTTTTTACGTGTGAGTGTGGTGCGAAAGGTCTTTTTCACTTGACTATAAAGGGTCTCCGAAAACCACATTTAAAGGCCCTTAAACTAACAGTGTCTGTGATATTCCCAGAAAACTAACTTCACTCTGATATACCTATGAAAGAATGACAAACCCCTAACCACTGCACCAGTAGCTGAATTGATAAAGTCTGATTATTCATACCAAGGATAAATCAGTCATAGCATTCATGATTGAGATTTTGCTAAGTGTACTCTTTTCAATTAGAATATTCGCGGCTAATGCTCGTTATTATTCTTCTTCTTTCCTCGTTTTGCCCACTTAGGGATCGCGCTTGAACTTGTTGACTCGGGTTGATGGTGTTTTACTCTTCTTCTGCTCCCAAAATCTCCTCATGAACTCGCTATGCCCCTTCTTACGTTCCTCCGTCCATTTTTTTCCAGTGGTCTTTTTGCTTTTTCGGTGAAAGAGTGATTTGTAACTAGAGTTCTTCTGTGATGTTTATTTCTTTATGTTTGACCCGACTATTATATGTCAGAAAACTGTATCATAATGATGGTCATTTAACACTATTTTTCATTATGAAACAGTTTCTCCCACGAACCAGAGCTCCAGAGACAGTTGTTTGACCAATTAGGTGAGGATATCAACGCACTGCACTGAGTTCCAAGGCCTTCTAATTAAAATTTCAATTTAAAATTGGCAGTAGGCAGTCAAAGTGAAATGTTGTGTTTTTCCCGAGCTCTCACGTGTGCTGAAATGGGTTGTTCTCTGGAGTGTTATTGCGCGAGGATCGGACTGTGGTATGTGAAGGGTAGTCGGGATTTCCGGTGTTTGAGTGTGCGTACGGGCCCTAGTAACTTGTGGTTCATAGCCCTAGTGATAGCTGCATTGCTAGTTATTGGTGGAGTGGAAGTGAATCCAGGCCCTGTTACTCTAAATATGAATCAGGCAAATGATCCAGTGGCAGCTTTAAAGTGTTCGACGTGCACTAAAACATTGAAGAATGGTGTTGAGTGTGGACTATGTGAGAAATGGTTTCACTTCGGCTGTATTAAGGTCAAGAAGGAGGATTGTGATGTAGGGAATTGGTTTTGTAAAGTATGTGATACGCCGGACTGTTTTAGGGTGCAAATCAAAGCAAGGGATCAAATAATACAGGAATTTAGAACAAAGCTTCGTGAATCAGAGGAAACGGTGAAGGATGTGACAGAACGGCTTTCTACTGGGATCAGTGTGGAAGAGGGCGTGCAGGAGCAAACTGAGGATGACGTTATCATAATTGGTGATTCTATGATACGATGGAGTGCGAATATCTCGAGGAAATCAGGTGCGAAAGTGCGGTGTTATCCGGGGATGAAAATTGACCCGCTTGCCCAACACGTGGAAGAAGCAAACGTAGAGGACTGTGACAAAGTTAAAGTGTTGTTGCTCCATGTTGGGACGAACGATTTGAATGAGAGGGCTACAGCTGATTACATCCTGGGGGAGCTCTACGAACTAGGCAGAAAAGCTAAAAGCAAGTTTAGAAATGCAAAAATTATAATGAGTGGCATTGTTCGGCGGGGAGATGTTCCGTTAAGTCGAGTTAAGACTGTAAATGACCGTATGGACTGGGTTTGTGCACAACTGGGATTAGTGTACGTAGATGCTGACTGCTGGATTGGTGGCCGTGACTTCGCCCGAGACTGACTGCATTTAAATCGACGGGGCGCTTTTAACCTAGGGAGCCTACATGACAGGGTCATCGGTTCGTGCCAGCCATTGTGAGGAGAAGCAGGTCCAGAGGTTGCCAGCCGACGGGAACAGAAGGAGCTACTTCAGGATGTATGCTGCGGAGGTAAGACTCTAAGATTACTGCAGGTTAATTGTCAGAGTTTAGGAAATAAATTAATTGAATTTTGGAATCTTGTAGAGACGTATTCTCCGGACATTGTCATTGCTACTGAATCTTGGTTATATGAGGATATAAATAGTAATGAAATAATTTAAGGGACCTACGAAATGTACAGAAGGGATCGGGGGAAGCGACGTGGTGAGCTATTTATTTGTGTGCGCAAAAATATAGCTAGTTTCTTAAAGTGGGCTGATACGGATCATGAAATGTTATGTGTACAAATTTAGGATAAAGGGAATAAATTCACTCTTCAGGTGATGGGGGCGTATTGAGCATCGAAAGATAACTTTTCGCTTCTCGACACACTGTATGATAAAACTTGTACGGGTAATGCTGTGAAAAAGAGCATACTAATTGCCGGAGATTTAAACCTCCCCAAAGCAAACTGGTCTGGTGAGTCAACTAGCTGTGGTCAAGCTCAGAATGCTGCAAACAAATTCTTAAGGGAGGGGGGATTTTCCCAAGTAGTTGACTTCCCAACTAGAGGCAATAATACCTTAGATGTTTATCTCGTAAGGCCTGTAGAGCTGTATATTAACTGTCTGAAAGTACCAGGAATTAGTGACCATTCTGGGGTTGAATTAAATATTAGATACGGTGACATTACAAAATTAGACTCTGATGTAGCAAATAAGATCATATTACAGTATCGCAGGGCGGATCAGGGCAAATTTTAGGGGTATTTGAATGAGATATTTGTAGGATGGGCATCGGAAGGAAATCACATTAATATCCTGTGGAATAATTTTTTGAAAATTTTAAATAGCACTATTGATAAATTTGTTCCATTTAAATTACTTAAACTAAACCCAGATCCTGAGTATTACACACGGGAAATCAGGAGTCTTAAACGGAAAATTAAGGAAATTATACAATAAAAGACATGATAGTGACAAGTATATGTTGAAATTTAAGTCCTTATCAAGAGAGCTCGTCTTAAAAAAGAGCGCTGCTCATGACAATTATATGCAAGGTTTACTTGGTTCGGGAGGCGATGGGTGGAATTTTTTTTACAGTTATGTTAGGAGAAGAAAGGGAAATTCAAATAATTTGTCGACGATAATGTCCGGTGACGGTAAATTAATTACTGAGAAGCAAGCCATTGCTAATGAATTAAATGTCTTTTATGGTAGAGTGTTCAATAAATCAAATAGCTGTGTGTTGGACCTGAACGGTGAATCAGGGGCTCCACTTCTCCAAATAAACCAGTCAGCAATTGTAAAGCTAATACAAAAATTACGTTACAATATATCGAAGGGTCCTGATAATATTGTTAGTGAAGTACTTAAACTAGGAGGTAGGGCCGTGGCACGATACTTAGAGGTGATGTTTAATGTGTCCATAAGCAATGCGCAAATCCCGGATGACTGGAAAAGAGCTACGGTAGTCCCAATATTTAAGGGAGGGAGCAGACTTGAATTGGGCAACTACAGGCCTGTTAGTCTTACGTCCATCGTTTGTAAACAGATGGAGCATCTCATTTGCGACTACTTGAGGGAACAGTGGGAAACATTATCATGGTTTAATGATAGGCAATATGGATTTCGGAAAGGTTACTCATGCGAGAGTCAGATGCTATCACTTTTTCAAGATATTAGTGAATCGTTAGACGATGGAGTTTCAGTCGACGCCGTAGTTATAGATTTTGCAAAGGCATTTGATGTCGTGCCGCATGACATGCTACTCCATAAATTAGCTTCGACGAAGATTGATACAAGAGTAATTTTATGGATCCAAGAATTTTTGACGGGTCGTTCCCAGAAAGTGAAAGTCGAAGGCATATTCTCGGATGAAATTACCGAAATGTCGGGTATCCCTCAGGGCAGCGTAATCGGAACTTTGTTATTTTTGGCGTTTATAAATGCCTTACCAAATGGGATTCGCAGTGACTGTCGATTGTTTGCAGATGATTGTGTAATATATCGAAAGTTATGACCTGAACCTTGTCTATAAGTGGGCGATTGTAAATAAAATGAAAATAAACACAAGAAAATGTAGACTCTTAAAAATAGGGAAAGTGCGAAGGCAAGATTTTCAATATAACATTGGCTCGGAGACACTTGTAGAAGAAGATTCTTGCAAATATTTGGGCGTTCACGTAAGGAATGATATGAAATGGAGTAGTCGTGTAGGATGTGTAGTTTCTAAAGCTTACAAATCCCTGCACTTTGTAATGAGGGTATTAAAAGGAAGTAGTACCTCTGCTAAAGAATTAGGATATTTGTCACTTGTAAGACCTATTCTGGAATACGCCTCGGCGGTTTGGGATCCATATCAAGTAGGGCTCATCAATGAGTTGGAAATGGTACAAAGAAAGGCCGCTAGATTTGTGCTCAGTGAATTTAATCCCTGGAGTAGTGTGAGCCGTATGTTAAAGAAACTTGGGTGGGAATCACTTGAGGCTAGGAGGATGAAATCTAGACTCTGCGCTATGTACAACGCGTATACAAATCAACCAGCATGGGGTGAGCTTAGCAAACATATGGAAAAGCCTACTTACATGGGTAGGAGCGATCACCCTTTCAAAGTTAAGGGCCGACCACAGCGAAAAAATTATGGTAAATATTATTTCGTAAACCGTGCCATTGATAATTGGAACTCTCTACCTGCCGCAATCTTAGAGCCTTTTCCCAAACATATAGGTGTGTTTAAGAAAAGACTGACTATTTGTGTAAATACTCCAATTTAATTGTTAGTGAATTGTTATGTACAATTTTTTATTTGTTATGTGTATATAATTTGCCTCCGGGGGACACACCCCCAATTGCAAATAAACGAATGAATGAATGAATGAATGAATGAATTTGCCTGGCCTAGTGTCATAGTGGAGCTATCAAGTAGGCCATGGCCAAATACAAGGTATTCTCTGCGTCCCATGCGCTCTGTTCAGTACATACAATTGGCGAAATCTCGACAGATATTTATCAATATTTATGTTCGAACATAAAATAGTTATAATAATTATCGTCGAACATAAACAGTCGTATGCAACTCGCCTATAATGGCAATTAAGACATTCGTATGGAAATTATAAAACTCGCATACGCTCGTTTTATAAACATACTCGTGTCTTAATTATTGCCATTATTGCATAATGTATTACCGCCAGTAGGGGCCAAGCTCTCTGCTGACTCTGTAGACGCGTGGGTTCGAGCCCCACCGTCGGCCGTCCTTGAAATGGTTTTCCGTGGTTTCCCATTTTCAACACCAGGCAAATGCTGGGACGGTACCTTCTGACAGGCCACGGCCGCTTCCTTCCACATCCTTGTCCAGTTTAATTCACCATCATTCATTTCATCTCTCATGAACTCCTCTCATTAGGTTGGCGTCAGGAAGGGCATCCGGCCGTAAAAACCATCCGCCACAAAGACTTCCATCGCATCTCATACATAGGGTCGTTGCATAATGTACTATTAAAGTTGCTTGGAATGAAAACGTACAACAATGTGTAGTCGATATTTGATGTTTATCAGTTGGTAAACACGATTTGATGACCATTACACTTGGGCTATTAATTTACACTTATTTAGTGGCATTAGTTAAACTAATGCAATGTGTCAATATTTATGAGGCTCATTATAACACCATTTTAGCCTATTTTCAATTTTGAAAAAATAGGCTTATGAGATCACCTTTTGTCCGTGTGTGTGTGCGTGTGTGTGTGTGTGTGTGTGAGGTGTGTGTGTGTGTCCCCTTAATAAAATCTAAATGGCTGGAGCGATTTCAATGAAACTCGGTAAGTTCATAGCACTATTCCCGGCGACCTCGACCGTGCCCTTCAAATTTTGTTACGTCTCACCAATCCAACATGGCGGCTGTGCTAAATATTTCACTAGCATTCAATATCTCCGAAACTATTACCGATATCGCCCTGAAATAGTGTACGGTGATAAAGGGCACTACTAGATGTTCACTTATGAGACTTTCAAAAACCTGGTGACTACAAAACCAACATGGCCGTCAAGCGAATTTGAGACTTTTAAATAGACTTTTCTCGCGATTTAACTATCCAAACGTAATGAAACTTGGTACAGCAAATGTTAATACACATTGTAATGCACTGGAGTCTAATTTAGTTCAATTGTTTACATAACCTCAAAATAGCGGCTGTGCGAAATATTTCACTGATATTCTATATCTCCGAAACTATTACAGATATCACCCTGCAATTTTGTACGGTGATAAAGGGTACTGATACAAGTTTACCAATGTATATTTCATAAACAGGTAAAGTACAAAACGAACATGGCGACCAAGCGAATTTGGGATATTTTAATAGACTTTTGTCGTGATTTAACTCTCTGAGCGCAGTGAAATGTGGTACAGTAAATGATTTTGCAGATTGTAATGCACTGCCATCTAATTTAATTCAATTGTTTACATAACCTCAAGATGGCGGCTGAGCGAAATTTTAAAATTAAGTGTTTATTCTTGTGTCGTAATCATGCGATCGAAGTGAAAGTTTGAATAATGAACCTAGGCAATAATTGTCCTTGAATGGTACATAACTCTATGGCCTACACATATAACAATCCTAAATGGCGAGCTTCAGAAATATTTAGACGGTTATCAATATCTATGAATCTTTTACAGCAACCAAACTGAATTTTTTAATGTTCATAGAAACTATGAACATATGTTCACCTATAGGACTTTCAGTAACCTGGTGAGCACAAATCCAACATGGCGGCGACGCGAAGTATAAATATTTAAATGGACGTTTCTCGCGAATTAACTATCCGAATGCTTATACAAATGTTGATCCACTGGCATGTAATTTATTTCAATTGTTTGCATAATCACAAGATGGCTGGTGTGCGTACTTTTAAAATCTCGTTTTTACTTCTTGTGTTCTAATCATGCGATTGTAGTTTGAATACCACACGTACACAATATTCTTAATGTAATAGTACAAAAATAAAAATCCATCCTGGCGACCATATGAAATATTTAGACGATTCTCAATATCTACGAATCTGTTACAGCAATTAAACTGAAATTTTGTATGTTGATAGAGACAATTAACATGAGCAGGATATATGAAAATAGGCTGTATGGTTCTTCACGGAACTACTTGTTCATTATGAAACAGTTTCTCCCACCAATGAGAGTTCAAGAAACAGTTGTGTGGCCAATTAGGTAAGGATACCTTCGCGCATGCGCTCAAAATACGCTGTAAACAATAGGTGTTCTGTGTTGGCAAGCAAAGTGAGTGGTCTCTGCTTTCGGAGTGCCTTGACCCACGCATGCGCTCTGTTCAGTCAGCAGAGCCAGCGCACCCTGTTCACTAACTGAATCCCACAGATATTTATGAATATTTATGTTAAAACATAAAATAAATTTATAATTATCGTCGAACTTGCCTATAATGATAATTAAGACACTCGTATGGAAATTATAAAACTCGCTTACGCTCGTTTTATAAACATACTCGTGTCTTAATTATTGCCATTATAGGCTCGTTGCATAATGTACTATTTAAGTACTGTTTGATTTCTTCCAAGCAACTGATTTTGACCTTCTTTGAATATTTTATATCAAGCACTTGCTTTACATACCTCTTGTCCATTCTGCAGATGTGACCATAGAGTTTCAATTGTTTCTTACGCACGGTATCAGTGAACTTATAGGTTACTGTGTATTATTGTTATTATCATTGTTGTTATTATTGTTATTATTATTAGTTCTTTACATAGTTATGTCCATCTGTGGAGCGCGATAGAATTTACTTTGCTAATGATGTTTTTATCTTCTCCCAAAATCCCTTCATCTGGGAACTGAAAATCTTCCTGTGTTTTCAGTCCATGATATCTTGGTCCTGGTAGTAATTTTCTCAGAAAATTGATGGATATTGATTATTGCTCTGAACTGGAGATTGTCTTGTAAAATTTCCTCCATAATGCCAATTTCTAGAAGGTCTCTTTAGCCTATTTTCAATTATGAAAAAATAAAATAAAAAAATAGGCATACGAGATCACCTTTTGACAGTGTGTGTGTGCGTGTGTGTGTATGTGTGTGCGTCCGCGTGTGTGTGTTTCCCCCTATTAACTTCTAAACGGCTGAAGTGAATTCAATGAAACTCGTTAAGGTCATACTACAATTTTGGCCAACCCCGACCTTAAGATTTCCTTACGTCTCACCAATCCAACATTGCGGCTGTGCGAAATATTTCACGTGCATTCTATATCTCCGAAAGTGTTACTGATATCACACTGACATTTTGTACGGTGATAAAGAGCACTACTAGAAGTTCACCTATGAGACTTCCAAAAACCTGCCAACTACAAAACGAACAAGGCGGCAATTCGAATTTGAAACTCTTAAATAGATATTTTTCGTGATTTAACCAACCAAACGCAATGAAACTTAGTACAGTAAATGCTTATACACATTGTAATGCACTGGCATCTAATTTAGCTCAATTGTTTACATAACCTCAAGATGGCGGCTGTGCGAAATAGTTCACCTGCATTCTATATCAGCGAAACTATTTTTGATGTCACCCTGACATTTTGTACGGTGATAAATGGCAGTACTGCAGATTTATCTCTGTAATCTTTAAAACCCTGTAAAGTACAAAATGAACATGCTGGCAAAGCGAATTTGAAAATTTAAATAGAATTTTCTCGAATCCTCCGTGGCTTAGGCGGCAGCACGCCGGCCTCTCACCGCTGGGTCCGTGGTTCAAATCCCGGCCACTCCATGTGAGATCTGTGCTGGACAGAACGGAGGCAGACAGGTTTTTCTCCGGGTACTCCGGTTTTCCCTGTCAAAATTTCATTCCAGCAACACTCTCCACTATCATTTCATTTCATCTGTCATTCATTTAATCATTGCCCCAGAGGAGTGCGTCAGGCCACGGCAGCCGGCACAGTTCATATCCTCTCTGCTAGATGGGGGCTTCATTCATTCCATTCCTGACCCGGTCGGAGACTGGAAGCAGGCTGTGGATTTTCATTTCAAATATAATTTTCTCGCGATTTAACCATCCAAACGCAATGAAACTTGGAACAGCACATTGCAATGCACTGGCAACTGATTTAGTTCAATTGTTCACATAACCTCAAGATACCGACAGTAGTGGCTACGCTGGCTAAAGCGCTGCGTTAGGTCATGGGGCCAAGCTCTCTGCTGACTCGGTAGACGCGTGGGTTCGAGTCCCACCGTCGGCTGTCCTTGAAATGGTTTTCCGTGGTTTCCCATTTTCAACACCAGGCAAATGCTGGGACAGTACCTTCTGACAGGCCACGGCCGCTTCCTTCCAGATCCTTGCCCAGTTTCATTCATCTTCATCCATTCCATCACTCATCCCGACGCACAGGTCGCCCACAGGCGTCAACTAGAAAGACCTGCACTCGGCCTCTCTGGAGGCTACACGAAAAAAAAAAAACTCAAGATGGCGGCAGCGCGCAATTTTAGAATGATTTTTTTTCTTGTGTATTAATCATGTGATCGAAGTGAAGATTTGAATAATGAGCCTACCCAGAAATCGTCATCTAATGGAACATAATTCTATGCCCTAAATATATAAAAATCCAACAAGGCGACCATCCGAAATATTTAGACGGTTCTCAATATCTACGAATCGATTATAGCGATCAAACTGACACTTTGTATGTTGATAGAGGCAATTAACATGAGTAGGATATATGAAAATAGGCTGTATAGTTCTTCACGGAACTATTTGTTCTATTTCACTCAGCAGGTTGGTTGGTAGGTTCCTCAGTTTAGGGGCTGCGACAACGCGGTCATGTTGCCCCGTGTACTTGGGGTGTGTGTAGAAACTGTCTGATAACCGGTGTTAATTGTGATGGCTGTATTAGTGTGTATCATCTGTTTTTTAATTTAGGGACTGCAACTTAGAAATTTTCAAATTGTTCCTACTTTTGCTGCCAAACGCCACCGTCAACGACTACTAGGCCTAGTTCAGAACTTAGCTACTAGACGCCACCGCAGTCGGCTCTTGGCAACGAACGTAGAAACCTAAGAGCATTGTTAACATTCTTAACCTATCCAATTTAGCTTCACACAGGTGTAATTAGTGGAAGGTTCTTTAACATACCATAAATCTCTGACATAGGGTCGCCGACTTTACTTCCCCTTCGAAGGAAGGCATACTGAGGGATTTTTAACGCTCTTAAAAAACCGACGGCTTCGGCCGGGTTTGAACCAGCGATCTTGGGCATAGAAGCTCAGCATGCTACCAACCACGCCACGGAAGCCGCCCACTGAGCAGGTTGTTCTTGACTTTTGTTGAGAGAGCGAGGTTGGTGAGCCTGTCATTGTTCATTCTGAGAATGTGACCGTAACTTAGAACCTCAATCGCCCTTTCCTGAATGTGTCTGTATGCTAATAAAGCTCCTGAGACTTCGGTTTAATATATATATATCTTCTTCTTCTTCTGCTTCTTCTTCCTCTTCCAATTCTTCTTATTCTTCTGGTATCTTATGGTATGGACTCCGTCTTGAGGAAAGGATACATGATGAAAATTAATAATTGTAAAACAAAAATACTAAAATGCAGCCGAAATAAATCAGAAACCTCTATGGAGATCAAATTGGCAGGTGAAAAGCTGAAGGAAGTAGGAGACTTCTGTTACTTAGGAAGCAGAATAACCAGTGATGGATGAAGCAAAGAGGATATAAAAAGTAGGTTGGCTCAGGCAAGGAAAGCCTTTCGACAAAAAAGGAATCTGTTGACATCGAATATAGATTTAGGTATTAGGAAGTTATTTTTGAAAGCCTTTGTCTGGAGCGTGGCGCTCTATGGAAGTGAAACTTGGACTATTGGTGCAGCAGAAAAGAGGAGAATTGAAGCATTTGAGATGTGGTGTTACAGGAGAATGTTGAAGATCAGATGGGTAGATAGGATTACAAACGAAGAGGTATTAAGACGAGTGGGAGAGGAGAGATGTTTCTGGCGACTGCTAATGAAGAGAAGAGATAGGTTGGTAGGACACATACTAAGACACCCAGGAATAGCAAGCTTAGTTATGGAAGGAAGGGTCGAGGACAAGAACTGTAGGGGTAGACCAAGGTTAGAATATGTTAAACAGATTGCCTCGGATGTAGGGTGTGGTAGCTATGTAGAGATGAAACGATTAGCTCAGGACAGGGGGAATGGAGAGCTGCATCAAACCAGTCAAAAGACTGAAGACTCAAACAACATTCTTCTTCTTCTTCTTCTTCCTCCTCTTCCTATTCTTCTTCTTCTTATTATTATTATTATTAACATTATTATTATAAATATGATCATCGTCATCATGAACGAGGATCACTACACACCATACAGTCGGACTTGTGCAGAAGATATGAAAACGTTTGCTACATACCAATGTCCCTTCCCTGTCATACACATGATATTAATTATATTATGTGAAAATGTGATGAGACCAGATTTTAATAGCAATCTGCCGAGACCAATCAATCATCCCGTCTGGCTCGGCGAATGTGATTCATTTATACATGCAACGAAAATCGTAAATTAAAAACTAGATGTACGGGCGGGCTACCTAATGACCTGTGATAGGCATTAACTCCCAATAATCGCAGCGTACCTCCGACTCGAGCCATTGCATTGCCAACAGGTCCTCCATTATTCGTAATTGCAAATTGTTTGAGAGCTTATATCCAAAGTGTCTTGAAGCCAAAATTGGGGAATCTCAACATTTTATTAAACAATATATCTAATGTCAGATTATTACAGACCCTTGTCAAACTCTAGAAAGTATTTTAATAATTAAATTAACGCGCACATGTTTCGGTATATCAGTGATACCCTCGTCAGCGTGAAAAATCTTCGAAACTATCTTAACAAAAATCTAAAAAGAAAATGGATACCCGTACAATAAGTCATTAATTTAAATTTGATACGTTGTTCAACCTTTTGATTATTTATTTATTTATTTATTTATTGAATATCCGAACAGTTTGGACCCTATTGTACATGAGTACGTTAGGGTTATAGTTTTGATCAGTTAATTATTGGTACTTAATATTAAATTATGAAACTAGATTATTGTAGATGTGGTGAATGAACTTAAGGAACTGTTTGTAACAGCAGGATTTCTTAAACAGGTGGAATATTACAATTGTTCAGGTGACACTCAAGATCGAATCTTGTCCTGCCGAACATGGCACAGTCGAACAGTAAATGGTCCACTGTTTGAGAAGAGCCACACAAGCTCAAGTAATCGCCTGCAATATTAATTTTAAAACGTTCGAAGTAGCACTTACACTTTCATGACCAGAGAGAAACTGCTTAAGGATGAATTCGGGCACTAATTTATTGCACTGGAGTCGGCTATATATGTCGGGGAAAAATAATTCTCTTGTGACAGAACCTTTTGTACTGGATGTCCAGAAGTTGTTCAACTGTCTTATTAGATGTTTTTTTGATTTGGGCCTTGGCATAACTTAGTGGTGGTTTATTGTATGTAATTCCTATGTTGGATGAGGAGGTTGCTTTTGCGAGGATGTCTGCCTTTTCGTTTCCAGGAGAACCAGTGTGTCCTCGGATCCAGGAAAGACAGACATGTGGGCACTGCTGTACTTGCCTTGTCTTTGATTGTGGTGAATGCAGCTTGTGAGTCATACACATTGTATAAACGACAGAGGTTTGTCAGCAGGTCTATGTCCTGAAGCAAATCTTTCCCATGTGCAAAATGTATTGAAATGACATATCTCAGGTGGATGTGGTACGACCAAATATTTCACATATCCTATAATTATGTATTAATTCTTTTTGAGACCTTTCATTTTTTCACACTGACAAAGTTATCATAGCACGTGTTAATTTAATTATTATAATTCTTAGTGTTCAATCTTTACATTGAACAAGCAATGAAGGAAATTGAAGAAACATATAAAGTGGGAGTGAAAATTCAAGGAGAAATAATTTCAACTCTGAGATTTGCTGATGACATCGTCATCTTGGCCGACAAGCCTGAGGATTTGAATGAGTTTCTGAATGGTATGGACTCCGTCTTGAGGAAACAATTCATGATGAAAATTAATAAATGTAAAACTAAAATACTGGAATGCAGCCGAAAGAAATCAGAAACCTTTATGGACAACAAATTGGCAGGTGAAAAGCTGAAGGAGGTAGGAGACTTTTGTTACTTAGGAAGCAAAATAACCAGTGATGGACGAAGCAAAGAGGATATAAAAAGTAGGTTGGCTCAGGCAAGGAAAGCATTTTCACAAAAAAGGAATCTGTTGACATGGAATATAGATTTAGGTATTAGGAAGTTATTTTTGAAAGCCTTTGTCTGGAGCGTGGCGCTCTATGGAAGTGAAACTTGGACTATTGGTGCAGCAGAAAAAAGGAGAATGGAAGTATTTGAAATGTGGTGTTACAGGAGAATGATGAAGATCAGATGGGTGGATAGGGTTACAAACGAAGAGGTATTAAGACGAGTGGGAGAGGAGAGATGTTTCTGGCGACTGCTAATGAAGAGAAGAGATAGGTTGGTAGGACACATACTAAGACACCCAGGAATAGCAAGCTTAGTTATGGAAGGAAGGGTCGAGGACAAGAACTGTAGGGGTATACTAAGGTTAGAATATGTTGAACAGATTGCCTCGGATTTAGGGTGTGGTAGCTATGTAGAGATGAAACGATTAGCTCAGGACGGGGAGGAATGGAGAGCTGCATCAAATCAATCAACTGTTCAATTGTTCAATTTTTGTGCATATTTCGGCTCGACAATGCAGCGAGCCTTCTTCTGCTAAATAGTGTTTGTCAAATCTATAAATTACAATGAACAATATTTTGCTGTCACTTAACCTCAGTAATAATTATTAAATAGAATGGGTGAGAAACCCCGCACAAAACACGGCAAAACCTAGAAGAATTGCTGAGTTTTAATTCACCGGCCGTGAAAGCCAATATACCAGAATGCATATCCTTACAAAGAATGAATGAAAATATATATATATTTGACGATATTTATTTGTATGAGTGGCTCATTAAAAACGAAGTTGAATGTTTCAGTCATCCAAAAGCCCAAGAAACACGTTCAATGTTCTGAGGTAATTTTCAGAGTCGTGATACCCATACTTATACAAATACAGGATTATTGTTAATTAGTTACCTGATAATAACTTTTAATATTACATATTTAACGTACGTAGTATATTTCCAATTTCCACAACAGACATAATCTCAAAATTGATTTACCATGTTTACAAAGATTCAATGTGGCTCCCTGCAGATATCCCACCTGTACGACAGTTCATCCTAGATACGCGCGAGCATGTCCGCATCCACCTGAGTTATCGCTACGTCGATACGTTGACGAGGCTCATGGAGAGTTGTTGGAAGTGGAGGGATGCACACGGTATCTTACTGTAACCCCACGGAGAAAACTCCAGCGGCGTTAAATCAGGAGATCGTGATGGCCAAGCTCTTTTCACACCACGTTCCATCCAAGTGGGAGTGGAGTGGGATAGGTGAATGGTGACCTCGTGGAGGTAATCAGGAGGTTCTCCATCTTGTTGGAAAATAGAATAAAAATAGACTTCACTCCATGCCTGGGAACCGCGGGTTTGTTTGCGCTGCATCACTCTTCCCGCCAAACGAGCAAGGAGAGTGCACGGAGCAAACTCTACCGACTAGGCCTAAAACATCATGATATTACATGAGGGTTGACAAACGTCTGAATGAATTGCGAGCAATAGTTTCAAAATTATTCATTAATACTTTCAGCTAACGAATTTAGAATAACCCCGTAAAAATATTCATTCATTCTTTGTAATTATTAATAATTATTTCTGAGGTTTAGACACAGCAAATTATTTTTATTAGTAATCAGAAATTTATAGATTTGACATAACGATATCCCACCCTATATTATTCTGCTAAGGGCCCATTCCAGTTTCGTACCGAAAATAAGGTCCCAATAACACCAATCTACACATATGGGGTACTTACAGGTTCAGCATAACCCAATGCGTAAGCGAAACGCACTCACCTACTCTTTAAATGCCTCACAATTAAATAAATACCTTAAAACATGTATATTTACAATGAAATAATGAAAGAATGCAACACGGTAACCATGGTAACAGAATCCCACAGGTCCATCTATTTCTGTAAGACGCAATGCAATTCCAATTATTACATTACTGTGAAAGATTCCAGACGGTTATAAGGTAATCACTGAACGAAATTAAGCTGTAAAATTCATCAATACATACAGTATAATGCGCTTAAGGGGGTCAAGGGGCCCTCTAGAATTTTTTCACGCAATTGTCACGTGTGAGTGTGGTACGAAAATCTTTTTCACACGACTATAAAGGGTCTCCGAAAACCACATTTAAAGGCCCTTAAATTAACAGTGTCTGTGATATTCCCAGAAAACTAACTTCGCTCTGATATACCTATGAAGGAATGACAAACCCCTAACCACTGCACCAGTAGCTGAATTGATAAAGTCTGATTATCCATACCAAGGATAAATCAGTCATAGCATTCATGATTGGTATTTTGCTAAATGTACTCTTTACAACTAGAATATTCGCGGGCGAAGCCGCGACGGGTAATGTTAGTCTTAATTAATATTATTAACTGAACTTTTAGCTGCGGAAGGCTAGTTCCATCGTCAAGCCGTAACATGAACAACAACCGAATGGGTGTTTACTTAATTTGTACTGACTGGCGTAGTAGTCTATTAAGAATCGTAGTAAATATATTTATTTTTTATGAAATAAAAAGAACCTGATATCTGAAATGCGTCATTTCATGGATGTATGACACTTTGGAAATAAACTCTTGAATTGAAAACCAGCCACCCCCTTGTAGACTTCCATCACAAGACATCTTCAAGCTGAACTCAGCGGCTTTGATGGCATAGTGGGTAGCATGCTGAGCTTCTATGCCCAAGGTCGCGAATTCAAACCCCAACCGAAGTCATTGGATTTTTAAGAGCGTTAAAAATCCCCCAGTATGCCTTCCTTCGGAGGGAAAGTAGGCTAAAGCTGGCGGTCCCATGTGTTCACTTTTGCGAATGGTTTTGTAGGTTTTGTTTCCCGTACGATTTGAAACATTTGTTCAATCTTTCTTCCCCATTATTTTATTTCGCTATAATTGCAGTATGAACGCGGTTTTCTGTTTATTTATTTTTTAATTAACTTCTGTTTCAATTGAATTGTTGTTCTTTATTATTTTTGTCTACTCTGAAGTGTGTTTCTAGACGCACCGCACTGTCACACTTTCTCATCAAGTACTGTGCTCACATCAGCGGTAACCCTCGCAATGTGTATGGAGCTATGCGTTGATTGGCTGTTGACACCCCTCTTCCCATCTGGAATGTTCGGTGCACTATGACGTCTTTTCCACTATATATTCTCTTCATCGCCGTTCTAAGCTCTGTCTAATTGTTTCGACCAACTGCAACTGTGTTAGGGTGATTGGGTGATTGCTCTGGTATCTTTATTGGCCAGAATATGACCTAGTTCAGGAAATACAGAAGATAGAAAAGAGTAAAGATAAGTAGTTCTGAGAGAGTCAGAAGTTAAGTATGAAATTGAAGATAATAGTTCTTAACCCTAGAACTGCTGCAGGTTTATCCGTCAAATGCTGCAGTACATTCCCATAAAATACACACTATGGGAATTTAGTATCTGTAAGCAAACTGTGTTCATGAAAATAACTTATCATACATCAATAGAAAGCTGAAAGACTGTTCTATATTATTCTTATAGAGGTGAATCGTTCAGACTCATCAGTTTGAATTAATCATAAAAAGTGTTTTATAAAAAGAAATATATATAAAAACTGACTTTTCTGCTCTAGAAAACTATATTGCAAAGCTAAATGTTTGTCAGACACATCATAAATGAAAAGTTCACAGTTTTTTTGTTACTATTTCAAGAACCAGTTATAAATAATTCCTGTTATTTACTAAAAAAGAAAATTATTTGTACAATATGACATTTCTCCATTATGCACATATATGAGAAATTCACCTTCTGCCTCTTCTGTAAGCTAACTGCGTTCATGAATAGGCCTATAACTTATCATACATCAGTAGAAATCTGAAAGACTGTTATATATTAATTTTATAGAGGTGAATCATTCAGACTCATTAGTTTGAATTAATCATAAAATGTATTTTATAAAAAATAAAAAATAAAATTGACTTTTCTGCTCTAAAAGAACATATTGCCAAATTAAATGCTTGTCAGACATATCATAAATGAAAAGTTCACAGTTTTTGTTACTATTTCAGGAACCAGTTTTAAATAATTCCTGTTATTTACTAAAAAAAAAGCGCTCAATTTCTGAATCATCTACATAGGCTTGTTGGCTGCCATTTTGCTCAATGCAACTTCAATGTCAACATGAAAGTACTTCCACTTCTGCAGCCAAATAATAGCCTGCTTATTGTCATTTGTTTGCCAAAGAGTAACACAACGAAAGATAAAAGCATCGGGAACCAGCATGACTTGAAATTAGTGCCATCTGATGGCTAACAGTAGTACTATATTTGAATACCGAGACCGTCTTTCAGAGAGACGGTCGCACTTGATTAAACACCACACCGTCTTCCTGGAAGACGGTCCGCAGTTCTAGGGTTAAGAGAAGAAAAGGTGTGCTATAGTAGCAGGTTTGGTAAGAAGAGGAAAATCATTCTATAAGAATGCGGGGGCGCTTATGGCGGCTCCCCCTGGCTTGGTAATCACCCAAACTGTTAATGAGAGGGTTTGTGCTTAGTGTAGCTGTTCTATAGAGTCTAACTGCCTGTCCATGAATTCTTACATTGATGGTCGGTAGACCGTATTCATTGTGTAATTGAGCGTTGCGCACGTACCATGGGGCGCCCGATATCGTGCGCAGTGCTTTGTTCTGGACGACCTGAAGTTTATTAATGGTCGAGGGGGCAGCAAAGCCCCACGCTGGACTGGCATATTCCATAACAGGACGCACTATTATGCTGTATGTGAGAAGTCTACTCCTGTCATCTAGTGCACTCTGAGACTTCATAAGAGGCCAGAGTTCCGCTTGGATCGCTTTCGCTTGGTTTGCGCACTGGGTGACCTCCTGCGCGAAAGTTAGGCCTCGATCAAGCGTGATTCCCAGATACTTTGTAGCTGGCTGCCATCAGATTACATCGCCAAAGAAATTAAGGTCCTGGACTTCTGTAGGTTTGCGCTTTTTGGTAAACAGAGTGGCAGCACATTTACCGACATTAATTTTGACTCTCCAATCCCTAAGCCAGGGGTCTAGGGTGTCTAAGGCGACTTGGAGGTTAGTTGCAACTCTATGTCCTCTCCAGGAGGTGGAAGAGATGGCAGTATCATCTGCGTATAAGTGGAGACTGGTAGCGTCTGTTTTGGGGATATCAGAAAGGTAAACATTGAAGAGGGCGGGGGCTATGACACTACCTTGCGGTACACTGGCTTTGATCTTCCTCAGTGAGGATTGGGCGTCAACCACTTGGACATAGAATTGCCTTTTCCTAAGATAGGAGTTTATGACCTTAAGTAAGTGTTCTGGGAACCCTTTGTGCTTCATTTTGTACAGTAAACCACTGTGCCAAACTTTATCAAAAGCACGACTGATGTCTAGGAAGCAGACCCCTGTCATACGTCTTTCGTTAAAAGCGCGCGTGATGACCTCGATAAGTCTAAGAAGTTGCTGTACTGTGGAGTGGCCTTTGCGAAATCCAAACTGCTCATCATTGATTATCTCTGAGATGTGAGTGTTAAGCCTGGAAAGTAGGGTCATCTCGAAGAGTTTTGAGATGACTGAGAGTAATCTGATTGGTCTGTAGTTCTGGGGGAAAGTGGCATCTGTGTTTGGTTTGTGAATCATTATGACTTTGGCTACTTTCCAGGCTGACGGAAAGTACCCGAATCGGTAGATGGCATTGAATATTTTAGTGAGACATGTTAATGCATTCTTGCTTAGGTTCTTAAGGTAGGAAGCTGCGGTTTCATCAGGGCCTGGAGCCTTACGGGTTTTCAGCTTTTTAATAAGATTGAGCAGTTCGGATGGCGAGACAAATCTAAAGCCCTGGGGGAGCTCTCCCGAGAACCCACCACGAAGATCACGACGGACCAGGTCAACAAAGTCATCGTTGCAAGGTTCCTGGTTGGGTTCGCAGGCTCTCTCGAAAGTATCCGCCAGGGCATTAGCCTTGTCAAGTTTGGTATAGACCAGTCCACGTACCCCGTGTAATGGTGGGATGCCAGTTCTTTTCTTAAGAAGTTTTTTGGCCATACCGTACAAAGAGCTGGAATTTTCAGCCATACTTTGCAATTTGTTTTGCCATTCCTTGTTACGAAGGGTAACCATGGCTGAGTGGATCTGACGTTTAAGCCTGTACCAGTCCTGCTTGATGCGGAGATCACGAGTGATTTGCCATCGCCACCTGACCATATTCTTCCGTTTGACGAGAGCTTGAAGAGCAGGGGGGATGGAAAAGGGCTTGTGTACTCGATGTTTGGGACCGATAGCTGCGGTGTGGGCTGCGTGTAGGAGCGAGTTGGTGAACTTCTCTACGAGGGAGTCAATATCTTCCTCGCAGCGAATGCTGGGGTTTCCAGCGACGGAGGTTTTTAAAATGTCTTGGAAATGATTCCAGTCCATTTTACGGGTGTGAAGAGGGATTTGGGTTCGGGAAGGTTGGTAGCTAGAGTTTAAGTTGATTAGGATGGGGTCGTGGTCAGAGTCGAGTGCATTAAGGTTGTCTACTGCAATAGGGATATCAAGGTCTTTGCTAATAGCAATGTCCAAGGTATCCGGAAGCTTGTTGGGATCAAACGGAAAATATGTGTGGCCAGGCGGATGGTGGGTTAAACAACCATGATCGTCGCAGTCGGGATAAACGGCACGCCTGGGGGCAAGTAGCAGGAGACAAGACGGTACGGGCCAGTAGCTAATTCAACTTGTACGATAGTGGCCTCTATAAACCTCAGGTAGGTATGCGTTGGTGCGCCAGGTCAGCCCTCGCGATTATGGCAGTGCCTCCACTCGGACGTCCTACACGGTCGTTGCGGTATATAAGATACCCGGGGATGTAGAATTTACTGACCGGTTTAATGTCAGTTTCACCTAAAAGAGCGACGTGAATATGTTCCTGCTGTAGAACGTTAATGAGCTCACCAATTTGCGAGTGGAGCTGAAAGGCATTCCATGCCATGATCTTAAAATTGACACCAGCCTGCGGTCTAGCAGCCATTGAGGAGGTACTGCGAGCAAACATCGAATATTATTTGTACCCTGGAGGGGGTATCCGTAGCATTTATGAGCCGCTTTAGGGTTGTCTTGAGGATATTGAGAAGCTCTCTCAGGGAAGGATCGTTAAAGAGCTTAAAAATTTCAAACATTTCGTTTGAGGCGGACGGTGCAGTAGCGGTTTGGGCCGGTGGGGATAGGCCCGGGAAGTTGTTGCTATCCATAGCGGGTGGTGGGGGGACTGGTTGGCGAGGTGCATGGCTGGGGGATGGGAGGGGGCAGGGGGGAAGCGGCTCCCGCGAAGCTGGTGCCAAACCTAACCTTGTTGCGGTCTACCATATGCCCGGCAGGTGCCTTGCGAACAGAGGGAAGTCTGTTGTTGAATGTGGCTGTAAGTCTCTTGTAAACAGGACAGCCACGGAAGCTGGCAGTGTGTTGCTCACCGCAGTTGGCGCACTTAGTGTTGGCATCCTGTTTGCCGTAGTGGGGACAGTCTGTGGTCCTTGGCACAAATGACGCACCGTGCCGGGCAGTGGCAGCCACTAGATGCATGGCCGAACCCCTGACACTGGTAACACTGCACGGGACCAGCTTGGCCCTGGTACCTCACAATGGTGACTTGGCTGAAGAGTAGGGACGTGACTTGATAACTGTTCCTATCAGGGGCCGTTGTGGAATGCGCTACCAGGAAGAGGGGTAGCTTCTTGGAGCGACCAGAGGTTGGCTACATTAAAATGCATCGAAGCCGGCGGCTGCCTGCCTGACCACAACAAGGCCCTTATTGGGTCAGCACTATTGGTAAACATCGTGTAGCTGGAACCACTCTAAGCGGCATGCCTCATCGTTTGGACTTTGTCGTGCTAGGCGAGTCATTAGTCAACGACCTTCATCTCAGCAACTACGTCAGCCCGCCAGCTCACTACAACTCGGCAATGTGAAATTGTAACTGCTTGTAACCAGCCAGACAGATCACTACCAAGAGATCTGTTACTGCTGGGTACACTTCGCCAAAGGAGCCACAATCTATCTTTTTCGGAAGGCATACCGAGACTTCCTGGAGGAAGCCTTTGCTTGGATTTTACGTCCCGCTTCCTGCGGGCCAGCTAACCCATGGCCGTGTTCCAGAATTGCACTTGAAACTTTGGATCGTGCTTACATAAAGCTTCGATTCTGCCCTGTATGGGCAAAACATACTACTTCCTGCTACTGTATGAGCGAGTCTCCTGCAGGACGGTTTTAGGGGAAGATACTCGGTATAAAGTATCCAACCATTGGTAACGCCAACTTTATTCAAGCTTGTTTAATACATTTTTTCAAGGCTAAGCCTTTTTTTTTTTTGCTTCTTGCTTGTTTTTTGGATCTTTTCTTGAAAATGCATTTTAATCGCCTTTTATTAGGCCTTTTTATGCATTTTTATTGTAATTCATATTTTATAGTCAAAGTTTATTCTGAGTTTCCTGGAGAAACAATACATTTTGAATTACCTTCTTTTAATTATCATTCTAATGAAAATATTTGTTATTGATTCAAAAAATCAAATAAATGTATTAACTCTAGTTATCAATGTTTGGTCTCATCCTTGTCGCTCTATTTACATTCCACTGTGTGCCCGAAACCTAATCCTCTGGTAATTCCCAGTTGGGGTGCTATCCAGTCATCCCTTTCCAACATGTAAAAGAACCTTTCACTAATTACACTTGTGTGAAGCTAAATTATTGGTTAGATTTGACTAACGCTCCTCGGTTCTAACGTTCGTCGCCAGGATCCGACTGTCGTGGCATCTAGTAACCAAGTTCAGAACTAGTTGTCGTTGACGGTGGCGTTTGGTAGCAAAAGAAGGAACTACTTGAAAATTGAATATCTGCAGTCCTTACTTGAATTGAAAACAGATAACACACACTAATACAGCCATCACAATTGACACCGGTCATCAGACAGTTTCTACACACACCCTAAGTACACGGGGCTACATGACCGCGTTGTCGCAGCCCCTATACTCAGAAACTACTGTCGACCAAAATATTATGTGTACTCGAGTTTGAAGGTTGTTTGTGAAGTAACCAATAGACCTACATAAAATCCAATAACATCATCATTTTCGTCGTTCTATTGTACGTTAGTTCATGTAGGTTTGGAATTTTTATTTTATATTTTAATATTTTTTATCGCAGTTGAAACAGAAAAAGTGTCCGTTTTTAAGCGTGTTTCAACCATGCGTCACATTTAAGAATTATTATCTCACAAACCCATCATCAGATCGAATCCAAATTTTAACATAATATACATTGGAATGTTATATAACTTGTTTATTAATTTCAAAATTTTGTATGTTCAAGAACGAAAGTTGTTATCATTTTGGTAAGGTAACTTTTTCTCGGCTCGGGGTCGTTGGAAAATGTACTTCTTGGTTGCGTTGTAATCCTTATACATCAAAAAGTTATGCTGTATGACTGTGAAATACGTAAATTAATTCACTTATTTATATCTGTTTTTAATTGTACGGGGAATTAAGACATGGTTCACCAGCTAGCCGCTCCGTGAAATGCTGTACAGGGTTGCTGATATGGAGCCCATCAGTTCCGAGCGAGGCGCGCAATGACGCGTGATGGAGTCCATCCTAGCAAAGCTGTACAGCTTTCACCGGAGCGGCTAGCTGGTGAACCATGTCTTAATTCCCCGTACAAATACAAACCGATATAAAATAAGTGAATTAATTTACGTATTTCACAATCATACAGCATACCTTTTTGATATATAAGGATTACAACGCGACCAAGAACTACATATTCAAACACCCCGAGCCGAGAAAAAGTTACCTTACAAAAATGATAACAACTTTGTTTCACGGACACACAAAATTTTAAAATTAATAAACCAGTTATACAACATTACAATGTATATTGTGTTAAAATTTGGATTCGATCTAATGACGGGTTTGTGAGATAATAATTCTTAAATGTGACGAATGGTTGAAACACGCTTACAAACGGGCACTTTTTGTGTTCCAACTGCGAAAAAAAAGTATTAAAATATACATTTAAAATGCCAAACCTACATGGACTAACGTAAAATAGAACGCCGAAAATGATTATGTTATTGGATTTTATGTAGGTCTATTGGTTACTTCACAAACAACCTTCAAACTCGAGTACACATAATATTTTGGTCGACAGTAATCAATAACCTAACTCACTACATAAACGATAATTCATGTTGTTCTGAAGCGGAACTACATTAAATATGAATAATATTTGTGTTAAAATTAAAATAACTCACACTTCGATCATGTTACATTTAATGTGTGAAAAGCAAATATTGTATATGCTAACTTTTGGTGTGTGAATTAAGGAAATGAGAAACTTCGTGTAGTTAGTTAAACATTTCAAATAATATTCGTTATATGAGACGCAGTGTGTGAAATGATTAGTACGTAAGAAAGCCAAAAGTACTTTTAACACTTGCAAGTACGGATAAATTGGAACTAATATCTATCACTTAAAGCTGCACTCTGGGCTCACAGTCTCATTTAGCTGAGCACGATAACGCTCTGCTAACGTCACTTCACCATGCTGACGACCCAAATATCTACATCACATACACGCATGGTTTTATGATACTTTAAACTGCAATTTGTTGTTGTTGTTTGAGTCTTTAGTCTATTGACTGGAATGATGCAGATCTCCATGGCTCCCTGTCCTGAGCTAATCGTTTCATCTCTACATAGCTACCACACCCTACATCCGAGGCAATCTGTTTAACATATTCTAACCTTGGTCTACCCCTACGGTTCTTGTCCTCAGCCCTTCCTTCCATAACTAAGCTTGCTATTCCTGGGTGTCTTAGTATGATTCCTACCAACCTATCTCTTCGCTTTATTAGCAGTCACCAGAAACATTTCTCCTCTCCCACTCGTCTTATTACCTCTTCATGTGTAACCCTGATCTTCATCAGTCTCCTCTAACACCTCATTTCAAATGCTTCAATTCTCCTCTTTTCTGCTGCACCAATAGTCCAAGTTTCACTTCCATAGAGCACTACGCTCCAGACAAAGACTTTCAGAAATGACGTCCTAATACCTAAATCTATATTCGATGTGAACAGATTCCTTTTCTGTAGAAATGCTTTCCTTGCCTGAGCCAACCAACTTTTGTATATCCTCTTCGCTTCGTCCATCACTGGTTATTTTGCTTCCTAAGTAACAGAAGTCTCCTACTTTAGCTTTTCACCTGCCAATTTGATGCCGATAGAGGTTTCTGATTTATTTCGGCTGTATTCCAATATTTTTGTTTTACATTTATTAATTTTCATCATGAATTCTTTCCTCAAGACTACTTTATCCAAGAATAAGAACTTTCAACGCTGTTTCTAGCTAATAGTCACATATTCCACAGATGTTGGTCACTTCGAAGAAATACATCTTTTCCAAGAATGATAGATTCATTCAATAGGCTAATGTTTCAATCTCCTCCAACACACAATGCAGATGTCAGTGTTCAGCTGTCACGCACGCACCCACACACCTGCCGATAGGTATTCACACACTCAAGGTATCGACCTGTTTGCACTTTGCGTGTCTTTGGACAACTTTCAATACATAATTCAGGCCTTGATTTTCTTTGTGCTTGCCATTGCACGCGAACTGTTGGCAGTGACATGAATATTGAAGGTTACATGGCACACCCTTGCACTACTTGACTCTATAACTCGTCTATAAAAGGTGCGTGAAAACGCAGGATACTGGAGTGAAAATCTGCGAGCTGGTCTACTGGTTTGTTCTGTGTCCTGTTCGAACTCAGGACGTTGCTAATTTCTGCTATGCGGCACTGTTCGAATCCTCTTATACTCTGCAGCTATGACATTTGCTGCTTACTTTGCTTCTAATCACGTACATACAGGCACAGGATGATGATGATGATGATGATAATTGCTGTTTTAAGGGGCCTAACATCTAGGTTATCGGCCCCTAATTATTTGGGTGATATTGAAAGATGAGAATGTAATGTTGTAACTAAAACCATACTCATAACTAAAACTTACACACAGTGCCGGATTTAGGTAAAATGAGGCCCAAATCCCTCAGATTTTTGGGGCCCCTTTATTTTTTTCAAATAACTTTTATTTTTTAACACCTGTACATTTTTAGCCTACTTTTCACATTTTGCAAAAATGAGGAAAAAGTAGACTTATGAGATCGATCCGGGAAAATGTGTGTCTGTCTGTCTGTCTGTCCTTCTGTCTGTCTGTCTGTCTGGCTGTGTGTGTGTCCCCCCTATCAACTCCTAAACGGCTGCAGCAATCAAAACCAAATTTAGAATGAGTAAAGATGTGCACCGGAATATCTCACGTCCATATTTGAAAATGATGTCAGTTCTACCAACTGCTGAAAAAACGCACTATAAATTTGAGCTCCGTGTTGGATATCTTGCAAGGTATGCATGGGAGCTATTCCGAAATTGGCACACATGTAGATAACACTATTTCAGTTTAATTTCCAGGAGACCAACCATGACAGTGTTGCCAAAACAATTTTAAGCCTTCTGATAGGTCCAATGTTTAAATGCATATAACTTCTACACTATCAATTGGATTTCAAGCAAATTTTGTATGTAATATCTGTACATAAACAGATATGACTCGGCGTATTCTTAAGAGCCACCAGGGCTGCTAACTGTTAATAACTGCTCTCCCTATTTTTTTTTTTATCCAAATACCAATATATCAGAAAGTATGCAAGCCAACGGCTTTAAACTATGCACACATATATTCTGACATTTTAGATTAATTTGGAATAACTTATATACGTCAGTTCTACCAACATGATTATAAGCCTGCTGATAGTACCAATTTTTAAATACATGTAACTTCTATACTATCAGTTGTATTTCAACCAAATTTCGTATGTGCTATGTGTACCATAACAGATATGACTATAAGTATTGTTAAAAGCAATCAGGGCTGCCAACTGTTAATAAATTCTGTCTATATTTTCTTTTTACCCTAATATCAATATATCAGAAAGTATGCAAGCCAACAGCTCTATACTTTGCACACGTATAGCACCTGACATTCTAGATTAATTTGGAGTAATTAATACAAGGCAGTGCTGCCAACATGATTCTATGCCTGCTGATATGTCCAATTTTAAAATACATGTAACTTCTATACTAACAAATGGATTTCATTCAAAATTGGCACAACAAGATATCATAATAATTCAGATTATTTCTGACCAGCACACGCATGGTATTGTTGGCAACACGCTTTTACGCGTGCTGATAGATCCAGTGTCTAACTGCATGTAACGTCCATTGGACTTCAACCAAATTTTGTATTCTGTGCCTTAAGAGATGGAACTAAGAATATATTCAGTCACCAGGGCTGCCAACTGTAGTGCTCTATTAGGCTACATTATACCAGGAATATTTTGAACTAATTAGATATTTCGATATTACCAACTTAATTTTGTCATTATTCTAGATATGTAGAATAATCATTGGCATGAAAGTAGGCTGTATAGTTCCTTCACGGAACTTCTTGTTAAGTATATACAAGAGTTTTTCCTCAAGATGAATAATACACTTTTCATTAAATCATAGCTTGCCATGGTGGGTGAGTGGTTAGCGTGTCGGTCAACTAACCCCAAGATTGCAGGTTCGCTCCTGGCCGTGGTAAGTGATTTTTGAAAGGCGGCAAAAATACGACACACATGTCATACGATGTTGGCATGACAAAGAACCCATTTGAATTCAGTAGGCCGTGTTCATAATGGCAAAATTAATATCGGGAGTTTCTGCCAACACAAAGTTCCTCATTTCTCTACTAGTACGCGCTGTAGTGTTCAAGGAGCTTAGATATCTAACCTCCTTGACTTTCATAGTGATTCAAGGAACAATAAAATTCGACATGCAAGCTCCCCTCTGGGTGTCAAATTACAAAGCTTGCACCCGGCACCCGAGGTCATACGATATTATTATTATTATTAAATCATATATACATACATTTGAATTGAAACGATCATCGTTATTTGAAAACATTTTAGATGATTTGATGAACAATTTAACAAATCATACTATTTTTTACTTCTGTAAAATGTAATCAAAATTGTTTTCTTCTGTTTTTTCGGTTAATGAAATCTTCTACAATGTCATCAAAATCAATTGCCCGCAGAACATCTGACTCGATATACATTAAACTTAGCATGTCTAATCGTTCTTGTGACATGATACTTCATTGCGCACTTTTGATCCGTTTCAATTTTGGAAACGAGCGCTCCGCAGAACAATTCGTTATCATGAGGGTCAGGAAAATGCGAAAAGGAACTTCAACTTTCGGAAAAACAGACTCAAGCTTGTCTCGAATAAGAATTTCGTCAAGTTCAGAATGAGTGAACTCAGTTTTTAAAGGACATTGTTAATATTATGCTGAAACTGTCTCAGTTCTGGATAACATTTTTCTAAATCTTCGGAATAAAATTTGGGGGACCCAGATAATTGGGGCCCTGGGCCTGGGCCTAGTCGGGCCTAATGGGTAATCCAGCACTGCTTACATACTAGAAGAAGAAATGGAAAACAAAAGGAGAATACGGCAAACAAAGGACAGGAGGAAAAGAAATGCCCTCAACCCTCGAAGAATGGGGATTGAGGTACTTGGAAGGAAGGAGAGCCATGAAAGGCAGATAGGAAAGGGGAAAGAGGAAGAGGGTCTGCCCCTAAGGTAATGGAAAAAGGGGGGAAACCGGACCCAGCTCAGGAATCCCTCGGGGTCGCCAACTCCATACAGAGACAAATACTATCCAAGTTCGTCTGTGTAGCCATACGTCGAGACCTTCCAACTTCTTCACTGTGGAGACCATTTCCGGCACTTATTATCGACTGACCGAATGGGATTCGAAGTGAATGTCGATTGTTTGCGGATGATTGAGTAATTTACCGAAAAATTCGTAGTTCACAAGACAACGTTCAGTTACAAACTGACCTCAACCTTGTCCATAAATGGGTGGTTTACAAAAAAATAAAGATAAATACGAGTAAATGTAGTATCTTGAGAATAGGGAGAGGGTGAAGGCATGATTTTCAATACAATATCGGCTCGGATTTACTTGTAGAAAAAGACTAGTGGAAATACTTGGGAACACATGTAAGGAATGTTATGAAATGGAGTACCCATGTGGGTTGTGTCGTCTCCAAAGCCTACAAATCACTTCATTTTAAAATCAGGGTATTAAAAGTCAGTAGTACCACCGCAATAGAATGAGGATATTTGACACTGGTGGGGCCAATCTTGGAATACGGCTCAGCGGTTTGGGACCCACATCAGGTAGGGCTCATCAATGAGCTGGATATGGTACAAAGGAAGGCTTCTAGGTGTGTGCTCAACGATTTTAATCCTAGAAGTAGTGTAACTCGAATGATAGAAAAACAAGGGTGGGAATCTCTGGAAGATAGAAGGACGCTATGTATAACAGGACCTACACCAACTCAGTGAATGGTGTGAAACATGGAAACGAAACTGAATACTGAAAAGTGTAAAGTTTTGTCAGTTTCATTGAAACGTAACCTCCTACCCAGGTTTAATTATTGTATTAAAAATGAAACTCTAGGTAGAGTGTCAACCATTAAGGATCTAGGGGTGGCAATCGCTAATAATTTCTCGTTCGATGAACATATTCCAAAAATATGTCGTGAAAGTTTCCGGATCCTGGGATTTTTAAAAAGAAATTGTTTAAATTATTTTTCGGACATAACTTTATCCAAATGATTTAAGTCACTCATTCGGCCTAAATTGGAGCACTGTAGTGTGATCTGGAATCCTTTTCACAGTAATAAAATTGACGCCATCGAACGTGTGCAAAAGAGATTTGTCAAATGGCTCTGTTACAGGGGTGGACGATCGTACCATAGAGCTGAGTATGAGAGTTATTGCAACGTGTACGGTATTCCTCCACTGAGCAGTCGGCGCACAGTGGGTGACGTGAGATTCCTTTGGAAGCTGGTAAATGGCCGAATTGACTCTAATCAGTTGCTAGCTGACTTGGGTTTTCACGTCCCTCAGAGAACCACCAGACGGAAGCACACGTTCGATGGGGTCAGATCGAGAATTAATGTGCACAAAAATGCATGTCCGATCCGGTTGCAGTCAACATACAGCTTGATGGAGAGTAAAAGTGCTACTGATATTCACTTCGACTCTCTGTCAAGTGTTATGAGAAACATCTCAAGTGGCCAGTAACGTATTGTAATGTATATTGTGTTCTTTTCTATTTGCGTTTGATAGATTGATTGAACATGTGGTTGAATGAATGGTTGATTGATTTTTGATTGAATGTAGGAGCGACTGAAGTAATGTATTTTTTGTTTGCTCTTATCTAGATCCTCAAATGTCACTCTTGAATTACTTTTTTCCCAGTTTCTGAATTTTTTCTTATCTTTTATTTTATGTTTTTGCCTTTTTCCGTCTACTGTAGATAGTTTTTTTTTCTGTAATAATTATTGTAATGTTTCCTGTACAAAGGGATTGAATGAATGAACGCTTGAGATAGGATGTTTGAGTGCGTGTCTGTATGGTTGTGGTTGCTGATTAGTGTGTTTCTATTTTTGTTCGTGTTTGCTGTTATTGTTTTGTTTATAATTGTACATTTTATTGTTAATTATTATATTGTCACTAGTGGAGTCTATCTGTCTGACAATAAAGGATACATACATACACTAATCGGCCAGCATGGGGAGAACTAAGCGAACGTTTGGGAAATCCCACCCCCCTGAGCAGGGCAGATCCAGGGCCGACCGCAGCGTACAAATTATGGGAAATATTCTTACATTAAGCCTCCGTGGCTTAGGCGGCAGCACGCCGGCCTCTCACCGCTGGGTCCGTGGTTCAAATCCCGGTCACTCCATGTGAGATCTGTGCTGGACAGAACGGAGGCAGACAGGTTTTTCTCCGGGTATTCCGGTTTTCCCTGTCAAAATTTCATTCCAGCAACACTCTCCACTATCATTTCATTTCATCTGTCATTCATTTAATCATTGCCCCAGAGGAGTGCGTCAGGCCTCGGCAGCCGGCACAGCCCATATCCTCGCCGCTAAATGGGGGCTTCATTCATTCCATTCCTGACCCGGTCGGAGACTGGAAGCAGGCTGTGGATTTTTTCATTCTTACATTAACCGTGGTATTGATAATTGGAACTGATTACCTTAGAGCCTTTCCCCAGACATATTGATGTGTTTAAGACAAGACTGAAATGTTGTGTAAATACTCCGACGTAATTACTAGAGTTCCTAAATTGCGAATTGTGTTTATTAAGTGTGTTCGATATTATTGTTGGTATTTCTTGTAATTGTAAAATTCGCCTTCATTTGCAAATACAGTAAACGAATGAACGTATTAATGAATACCGGTACAATAAAGATGACCACATGTAAGAATGTCACTAAGAAGATGAAATCCGAACATAAACCTACCGGATTCCTCGTGAATCTCATGTGAATTCATATTATCCTGATCAATGATGTACTTTCATGATGATGCACACAACATCGAGGTTATCAGTTTCAAGCAACAAACTTTGAGTATTTGTTTACAATAACAAGACAAAAACCTTTCAAAACTTGTTGCATCTGTTGAAGGTGAAGACGAACAGCTGCAAAGTTATGACTCAATTGGCACCGATTGTGAAGGTTTAACTGACCTACAATTGGCGTACCTAGTTCAGGTAAGGTACCTCCTCTCTCAATATGCCTGAACAAACAATGGTCATCTCTCTCGGGATTGACAGTTGTTATCCCTCCCTATATTATTCTGCTAGGGTCCCATTCCAGTTCTGTACCGAAAATAAGGTCCCATTGACACCAACCTACACATATGGGGTACCTGCAGGTTCAGCATAACCCAATGCGTAAGCGAAACGCAGTCACTTACTCTTTAAATGCCTCACAATTAAATAAATACCTTAAAACATGTATATTTACAATGAAATAATGAAAGAATGCAACACGGTAACCATGGTAACGGAATCTCACAGGTCCATCTATTTCTGTAAGACGCAATGGAATTCCAATTATTACATTACTGTGAAAGTTTCCAAACGGTTATAAGGTTATCACTGAACCAAATTGCGCTGTAAAATTCATCAATACATACAGTATAATGCGCTTAAGGGGGGGGGGGGCGAGGGGCGCTCTAGAATTTTTTCACGCAATTTTCACGTGTGAATGTGGTACGATAGGTATTTTTCACCCGACTATAAAGAGTCTCCGAAAACCACATTTAAAGGTCCTTAAATTAACAGTGTCTTTGATATTCCCAGAAAACTAACTTCGCTCTAGTATACTTATGAAGGAATGATAAACCACTGCACCAGTAGCTGAATTGATAAAGTCTGATTATTCATACCAAGGATAAATCAGTCATAGCATTCATGATTGCGATTTTGCTAAGTTTACTCTTTACAACTAGAATATTCGCGGACGAAGCCGCGATGGGTAATGCTAGTATTATATAATTGCGTTATTTCAAGCAAAATCGCTCAATTCTAGAGACATCAGATGGAAACTTACGGGAAACCACCATGTTGGATATAATAAACTCGATAGCCTACTTTCTAATGAAGGTTTAGTGACGAAAGCTGGTTTTAAAAATTAATATCGTATGGCCTCGGGTGCCTGGTGCAAGCTTTGTTAATTGACACCCAGAGGGTAGCTTGCATGTCGAATTTCGTCGTTCCTTTGAACGCTATGAAAGTCAAGGAGGTTAGATATCTAAACGAAAGCTGGTAAGAAAACTGGATTAGCCTACTATATGGTACTTATTTTAGTCTGGTCAAGAATCCATGGATTAAATATACAGTACTGCAAATTGCGGTAACTGACGATACTATTGGGCATTGAGCATGAAATTAGCCAATCAGGAGCCTCATTAACAACATTAAGCCACCATCTTGAACATCTGAAATATTAAACTCGGCATGCTATACCCCAACACCACGGGGCCGGCAACTTACTTCTAAGTATCCTACTTATAAATTAGCAATACTACAATTTCCTGCCTACACCAAGCTAATCTGTTTCATGTGTATTGTATATTGTATCAACATTGTATTGTTGTTAGATTTAAGTAGTATTTGTATTGTTCATTGTGTATCAATAGAATAATCTGGTTAGATGGAAGAGAGGGTCCAATGGCCCTAATCTTGCCAGTCAAAATAAATCTATCTATACATTTCATAATTACTTCTCAATTTCCAGAATTCGAGAGTTTTTAAAGGACCGGGTAATTTTTCCTATTTTTCTTGATGTTTACTGAGTGATATGATGTGTACCAAGACCATTCCCAAACGAAATATCCCGAGTTAAGTGATTTCAATGGCAAGCCCGTGTGGTTGTTGAGAGAAGCCACGCTGGACTTCTCACTAAACAGCACTGTGGTCAATAGCCCCGCGGGCTAACCGGGGCTGACAACATCCAATTGTACATCTGAAAGCAGAGTCGTGTCGTGTGGCAGACATAGGCCTGTACAGGCCGCAATAAATGGTTCACATGTGCAATCCATTCAAACAATGAACTTCACGGATAAAAATCAAATACAAATAATCTCCTGAGAACGTAGTTGAAAATGATACCTCTACACACAAATCAGACAGTTATGCATAACAGACCAGATATGGTTCTTGTTGACACACCACCTTCATAGATGTGGCGGCAGCTGAGGACATGGGTTAGCGACCACGGGATTCCAGCTGATTCCGACATTGCTTCCACTTACTTGTGCCGAGCTCCTCTCCGTCTTCTTTCATGTTGACCTCTCTTGGTCAACTCTTGTTGTCTTCCGACCCCGACAGTCTTAGGGTATCCTAGGCCGAAGGAGTCTCTTCCTTTCCCCCCTTAATTGGCCCTTGTCTCATCTTTCCTGATACCTTCCTTCTGTGAGGGGTCAGCCTTCCTTTTCTTTTCATGTTATCTCCTGCCTTCTGCTCAAGGCCCTCAAGGAGGCAGGGTGTATGTAGCCCCACCACTTCTGGTGCACCCTTAGGGGCTCACGGCTGGTGAGTTTGGGAGTTGGTGATACCAAGGGATTCCTGAGCTGGGTCCGTATTTTTTTCCTTTTTCCACTTACTTTGGGGTGGGCCCCTCTCCTCTTTCCTTTTCCTATCTGCCTTTCATTGCTCTCCTTCCTTCCAAGTCCTTCATTCCTCATTCTTCGAGGGTTGAGAGCATTTCTTTCCTTCCTGTCCTTTATTTGACTTATCCTTTATTCGTTTATCATTTCTTCTTCTAGTATGTAAGTCTGTAGTTAGTAGTAGTTATAGTTTTCATTCTCATCTCATCTTTCACTATCATCCACACCATTAGGGGCCGATAACCTAGATGTTAGGCCCCTTAAAACAACAATTATCATCATCATCATAATAGATGTGGCAGTTCAAATCAATTGTAAACTGGAAACAATATACGTTGGAAAGATCAAAAAGTCTGCTGAGCTTGGAGAATTGGGCCGGCAGCAATGGCACATGAGGCAAATTAAAGAAGGGCCTGTTATCATCTACAGTATTGGTGCTATTCCACTCTCGTTACAGAACAGAAGTTAGGCCAAGGGCTTTACAAACTAATGCAGAAGGTGGTTATCCTTTATTCGTGCAGAATTGTTCGCTTGCTCAGTCAGATTACAGAAGAAAAACAAGATGTTCACTAAAGAACATATAGCCTACTTTCTCCTAAATGCATGGGTATTGTTATAACTCTTTGTCCTTTTCAAGGAGTATGATTGAATGTTGGTTGTAGTAGCTTGTTGAAATACAACGTGCTATAGGGATATTAAACATGAATATGAGGTGCCCCTTTGCTAGTGCTACCTCTGTACCAAATTTCGTTCAATTCGGTTTCACCGTGTTTGAATTAATAGGGGGAATCGATTTGCACACATACTTGGCCACCATCTGCAAACTATTGGGCTGATGTTATTGCAATTTGGTCAGAATATGTTTCCCACATAAAGATATGGTGTTGCAAAATTTGGTAGAGACTAGATTATTAGGTAGGTCGTAATTACATTTTAGCTTTCAACATTTGGGTGGCCGCGATTACGTTTCCGTCAAGATAGCGGTGATATAAAACATGACACTGAGGTGCCCTTTGCTAGTGCTACCTCTGTACCAAGTTTCGTTCATTCGGTTCCACCGTGTTCGAATTAATAGGGGGAATCAATTTTGACATAAAGATGGCCGCCATCCGCCAACTATTAGGCTAATGACCTATTAGATTAGTCAAAGGATGCTCCCTCCATAAAGGTATGTTGTTGCAAAGTTTAGTAGAGATCGGATGGTTATGTTAGTCGTAATTTGATTTAAGCTTTAAACATTTGTGTGGCCGCCGTTACGTTTCTGTCAATATGGCGGCAATATTAATCATGACACTGACATGCACTTTGCTAGTGCTATCTCTGTACCAAATTTCGTTCCATTCGGTTTCACCGTGTTTGAATTAATAGGGGGAATGGATTCTGACACAAAGATGGCCGCCATCCGCAAACTATTGGGCGAATGACCTATTAGATTGGTCAAAGGATGCTCCCTCCACAGAGGTATGTAGTTGCAAAATTTGGTAGAGATCGGATGATTAGGTTAATCGTAATTTGATTTAAGCTTTGAACATTCGTGTGGCCGCCATTACATTTCAGTCAAGATGGCGGCGATATAAAACATGACACTGAGGTGCCCTTTGCTAGTGCTACCTCTGTACCAAATTTCGTTCCATTCGGTTCCACCGTGTTCGAATTAATAGGGGGAATCAATTTTGACATAAAGATGGCCGACATCCGCAAACTATTAGGCTAATAACCTATTAGATTGGTCGAAGGATGCTTCCTCCATAAAGGTATGTTGTTGCAAAGTTTGGTAGAGATCGGACGGTTATGTTAGTCGTAATTTAACTTAAGCTTTGAACATTTGTGTGGCCGCCATTACGTTTCTGTCAATATGGCGGCGATATAAAACATGACACTGAGATGCCCTTTGCTAGTGCTACCTCTGTACCAAATTTCGTTCCATTCGGTTTCACCGTGTTTGAATTAATAGGGGGAATTGATTTTCACAGAAAGATGGCCGCCATCCGCAAACTATTAGGCTAATGACCTACTTATTTGGTCAAAGGATGCTTCCTCTATAAGGGTATGTTGTTGCAAAATTTGGTAGATATCGGATGATTAGGTTAATCGTAATTTGATTTAAGCTTTAAACATTTGTGTGGCCGCCATTACGTTTCCGTCAAGATGGCGGCGATATAAAACATGACACTGAGGTGCCTTTTGTTAGTACTACCTCTGTACCAAATTTCGTTCCATTCGGTTGCACCGTGTTCGAATGAATAGGGGGAATCCATTTTCACACAAAGATGGCCGCCATCCGCAAACTATTACGCTGATGACCTATTGGTTTGGTCAAAGGATGCTCCCCCCATAAAGGTATGTTGTCGCAAAATTTCGTAGAGATTGGATGATTAGGTTAGTCGTAATTTGATTTAAGCTTTGAACATTTGTGTGGCCGCCATTACGTTTTCGTCAAGATGGCGGCGATATAAAACATGACACTGAGGTGTCCTTTGCTAGTGCTACCTTTGTACCAAATTTCGTTCAATTCGCATTCACCGTGTTCGAATTGATAGGGGGGGGGGACAGAATTCAGAGTACACACACTCACACACACACACAGACACACACACACACAGACTCACACACACACATACACACACACACAGACTCACACACACACAGACACACTTTTTTCGCCCTGTGTTGATCTCATAAGTCTACTTTCATTTTTTGCAAAAATCGAAAGTAGGCTAATAAGATGTTCAAGAAAGAACATATAGCCTACTTTCTCCTGAATGTATGGGTATAGTTATAACTCCTTGTCCTTATCACCTATTTGCTTCCTATTCATAGTGCAAATTGGCACACTGGATTTGAGCAGCGGCGTTCAAACCATAATTTATAATTTACCCCAGCATTTTGCAATTTCATCAGCAAACACTCCAAAGAACGTAGGAATTCAGTATATTAACACCGACTACTTGCAATAATTGAAACTTCGTTGGTCTAAACGTATCACTGGGAGAAACATATTTAATATACCTATTGCACACCTAATTTTTAATCGCGCCTATCCTAGGGAGTGCGCTCTATCGGCACCAACAGGACATTTTGAATTACACCGTAAATATGGGTTCACGAACTGGCCGGTATAGAGCGTAGCTCGCATCAAGTTGGCTGTGGTTAGCTCACGCATAGTTCAACTGGTTGCTAGTAGATGCCACTCGTGCAGATGCGGTAGCAACTTTGTTTTAATTAAATATATATTTCCATTGCAAAATGTACAATATAACGCTTAATTGCTTAACGCCTGAGTACTCAAAACACAATAAGTATAAAAGCAAGAAGTTCCGTGACGAATTAAAGAGCCTACTTTTCTTCAAAATTAATATTCATGCCAATGATTAATCTATATGGACCTGCCTAGAATAATGACGAAATTAAGTTCATAATATCGAAATTTCTAATTACAGTAGTTCGAAATGCAACCTAAGGGAGCACTACATTTGGCAGCCCTGGTGACTGTATATATTCTTAGTTCTATCTCTTAAGTTACAAAATACAAAATTTGTTTGAAGTCCAGTGGATAGCATGGACGTTACATGCGGTTAGACATTGGATCTATCAGCCGTCGTAGAATCATGTTGGAAACAATGTCATGTATGTGTTGGAAAGAAATAATCTGACATATTATGATCTATTGTTGTGCCAATTTTGTATGAATTCCATTGGTTAGTACAGAAGTTACATGCATTTTAAAATTGGACCTATCTGCAGGATTTGAACCATGTTGGCGGCACTGACGTTTATTAGTTACTCCAAAATAATCGAGAATGTCAAGTACTATACGTATCCAAAGTTTAGAACTGTTGGCTTGCATACTTTCTGATATATTGATATTAGGTTAAAATAATAGAGACAGCATTTATTAACAGTTGGCAGCCCTGGTTGCTCTTAAGAATACGCTCAGACATATCTGTTTATGTACACATAGTACATACGAAATTTGGTAGAAATCCAATCGATAGTGTAGAAGTTATATGCATTTAAATATTGGAAGTATCAGCAGGCCTGGAATCATTTTGGCAACACTGTCATGTATGGCCTCCTGGAAATTAAACTGAACTATTATTATCTATATGTGTGCCAATTTTGGAATAGTTCTCATGCATACCTTCCAAGATATCCAACATGGAGCTCAAATTTCAATTACAACTTTTCAGCAGTTAGAAGCACTGATATCATTTTCATATATGGCCTTGAGATATTCAGGTATAGATCTTTACTCATACCAAATTTGGTTTCGATTGCTGCAGCCGTTTAGATAGGGACTCACACACAAACACACACACACAGACAGACAGACAGAAGGACAGACATACATTTGCCCGGATCGATCTCATAAGTCTATCTTTTCCTCATTTTTGCAAACTGTGAAAAGTAGGCTAAAAATCAAACAAAAATATACAACTCTGGTAGGACTAGAACCCTAGCCGGCCGGGTGAAAGACCTACGCTCTAACCTCGGAGCCATTATGTCCTGCCAATTTGGACGTTATTGATTTAGATACAGCGCCTTAGCAAATAATGACTTAGACTAAACGGTTTCTTCACTGCAAACAAATTTCATTTCATACAAAGTTCTTCTTATTTCTATCAGTAGGCTATTTTGCATGCAACATACTCAAATTAGTGAAATATAGGTCAGAATGAGAGATCAGCTGCCATCTTGTCTTGTAAAGGAGACGGCTCAGCTTTTTAATGTCACTTCTGCACTATAATATTACAATATAAACTTTTAATTTCGAATGGGCCACGGCCTTTGGAACAGTAAAAACGATTCTCGGTTCGATAATCGGAACTGGTTGGTTCCATGTTATGGATTATAAAGTTTGCATAATTCACACGGCCACCATCCTGAAATGGTACTGTTGATGACCTTGTAGTTTGGGCACAAGACGCGTCCTATATGAAGGTATGTTTTTGCCAAACTTGGTAAAGATCCGATGATTAGTTTGGTCGTCATTTAATTGTAAGTTTTGACCATTTGAGTGGCCGCCATTACGTTTTGGTAAAGATGGCGGCAATATAAAACATGACACTGAGGTGCCCTTTGCTAGTGCTACCTCTGTACCAAATTTCGTTCAATTCGATTTCGTCGTGTTTGAATTGAATTGATACCAAATCTCATACACACATACACACAATTTCTCGCCCTGTGTAGATCTCATAAGTCTACTTTCATTTTTTGCAAAAATCGAAAGTAGGCTAATAGGGGTAATAGCCTACTAGGCCTACTATTGAATGTAGTCATGGTCAAATTGGCAGGTGTAAAGCTCAAGGAAGTGCGAGACTTCTCTTACTTAGGAAGCTAAATAACCAGTGATGGACGAACCAAAGAGGATTTAAAAAGTAGGTTAGCTTGGACAAGAAAAGTATTTCTACCAGAAAGGAATCAGTTGACATCGAACAAATATTTATGTATTACGAAGTCATTTTTGAAGGCCTTTGTCTGGAGCATGGTGCTCTATGGAAGTAAAACTTGGACTATTGGCGAAGCAGAAAAGAGGAGAATTGAAGCGTTTGAAATGTGGTCTTACAGGAGAATTTTGAAGATCAGATGGGTAGATAGTGTTACAAATGAAGAGGTATTAAGACGAGTGGGAAATGAGAGATGTTTCGGCGACTGCTAATGAAGAGAAGAGATAGGTTCGTAGGACACATACTAAGACACCCAGGAATAGCAAGCTTAGTAATGGAAGGGAGGGTCGAGGACAAGAACTGTAGGGGTAGACCAAGGTTAAAATATGTTATACAGATTGCCTTGGATGTAGGGTGTGGTAACTATGTAGAAATGAAACAATTATCTCAGGACAGGGAGGCATGGGGGGCTGCATCAAACCTGTCAAAAGACTGAAGACTCCAACAACGATAAGAGGGACGGTGTGTCATTAAGGGCCGATTGGGCCATGCCCACCCAAGGCCGTTAGGCAGCATTGCAAAGAATTTGTTTAATTAATGTGTTTTAAAATTACTTTATATTGCAGATGCTCGATTGAAAATAAGTGTTTTACCCTTCTAGAATCTCTAAAGAGAAATCATTATAAATAACTCATCCCTAGCTTAAGATCCTGACAGCCCGTATGATGTATCGTCAAAGCGAGGGCCGCACCGCAGAAAGTATATGACTTCATGGGCCGGGTGAGGAAACACTGTCTTGCACGCGAATTCTTCAGTGCTATGAAGGGAATTTTCTCTCTCTTCAAGGGCCAGCAAATTGGGCCCATAGCGTTGCATTGAAGTGAAATAGAAGATTTCTCAATTTTACTTCCTGCTTATGTAGCTGTTAAACTGGACTACGGGAGAAGGGCCCACCCCACACCCTGAAACAGGTATTCAGCTATTGTTCGCAGCTTGCTGACATTAGGTAAAAGTATACGGCATTTATACATTTTCAGTTGTCTGATGTTCCAAGTACAGAACAATTGTGTTAGTGAGTTCTGTGGATGAAGTTAATTTCTACTGTATAAACGTGTTTTTAACTTATGTGGCACGGTACGTAGTTATTTAATACAGTACTTAACAAAAGTTTAAGACCATCCTGTAGTTGATATATTTCGTTTTATTCAGAACAAAATTAATGAGTATTTTGTTTATAAAAACACTTTCATTACATTATGTTTTACCCTTCTACATAATACTGTGCTGTTTTTTTAGCCTATTTTCATTTTATGAAAAAATAGGCTTATGAGATCACCTTTTGTCCTTGTGTCTGTGTGTGTGTGATGGTGTGTGTGTGTGTGTGTGTGTCCCCTAATAAAATCTAAACGGCTGGAGAGATTTCAATGAAACTCGGTAAGATCATAGCACCATTCTGTCCGACCCCGACCTTGCCCTTCAAATTGTATTGTGTCTCACCAATCCAACATGGCGGCTGTGCGAAATATTTCACCAGCATTCAGTATCTCCGAAACTATTACCGATATCACCCTGAAATTTTGTACGGTGATAAAGGGAACTACTAGAAGTTCATCTATGAGACTTTCAAATACCTGGTAACTACAAAAGCAACATGGCGGCCAAGCGAAGTTGAGAATTTTAAATAGAATTTTCCCGCGATTTAACCATCCAAACGTAATGAAACATGGTACAGCAAATGTGTATACACATTGTAATGCAATGGCGTCTAATTTAGATTAGTTGTTTACATGACCTCAAAATGGCGGCTGTGCGAAATATTTCACTGGCATTCAATATCTCCGAAACTATTTATGATATCACCCTGAAATTCTGTACGTTCCAGGGCACTACTACAAGTATATCTATGTAACTTTCAAAAACCTGTAAAGTACAAAACGAACATGGCGGCCAAGCGAATTTGAAACATTTCAATAGACTTGTCTCGTTATTTAACCATCTGAGCGCAGTGAAATGTGGTACAGTAAATGATTATACATATTGCAATGCACTGGCATCTAATTTAGTTCAATTGTTTACATAACCTCAAGATGGCGGCTGTGCCAAATTTTAAAATTATTTTTTTATTTCTTGTGTCGTAATCATGCCATCGAAATGAAAGTTTGAATAATGAAGCTATGCAATAATTTTCCTTTAATAGTATATAACTCTATGGCCTACCGTATACATACAGTATAACAATCCATTTTGTTTAATGTTCATAGAGGCTATGAACGTAAGTTCACCTATATAACTTTCAGTAACCTGGTGAGCACAAATCCATCACGGCGGCGACGCGAATTATAAATATTTAAATGGACGTTTCTCGTGATTTAACCATCCGAGTGCAGTGAAATTTTGCACGTTAAATACTTATACAAATGTTAATCCACTGGCATCTAATTTATTTCAATTGTTTTCATAACCACAAGATGGCAGCTGTACGATATTTTAAAATCTCGTTTTTACTTCTTGTGTCCTAATCATGCGATTGAAGTCTCAATACCACACGTACACAATAATCTTCACGTAATAGTACTTAATAAAAATCCAACCTGGCAACCATCTGAAATATTTAGACGGTTCTCAATATCTACGAATCTATCACAACAATCAATCTGAAATTTTGTATGTTGATAGAGGCAATTAACATGAGTAGGATTTATGAAAATAGGCTGTACAGTTCTTCACGGAACTACTTGTTAATTATTAAAGTGAAGGGCTCATTTATTAACTTTTTTCCGAAACGTTGTAAAGGAGCTAAAAATTTCGATATCACGTTGCACCCAAAATCGAATTTTCACTCCATTGCACATGCTAAAGTGCATTTAATGTGCATATTACGGTGCAAGATAATACTTATAACCATTTATTGCACGTCTTTAAGTTTTCTGAGTAATTAACAAAAAAAGATAAGGATGAAGATAGAAAAGAGCATTTTGAAGTCATGTTATTCGAAATAAAATTTCACTATTATCACACACTGATTATGTCTTAGAGTCAATAGGACGTCCTACATGTTTCAATCACATTTTTACACTTTTCCTCATGCTCTTGATTAATTTTTGACATTCCCGGGTCGTAATGCCATTCCACACTGCCGAAATCTTCTCGCGCAATTCATGGACATTTTTGGGTTTGCGAGCAGCTACGCGCTGGCCTATGATGTTCCACAAGATTTCAATCGGATTCAAATCCGGACATCTAGGGGGCCAATCCAACAATGCGATATTGTTCCTGTCAAACCACTCCATTGTTGCGGCAGATTTATGGCAAGGAGAGTTATCCTGCTGGTAAACTAAATACCCATTGGGAAGCTTGAGGGCGGATGGCAGCATCATTTCTTGCATAGTTTCAATGTAACGTTGTGAATCCATCTTGTGAAGACATCTTGTAATCCCAGTTCCTGCAGCGGACATGCACCCCCAAATCATTACGGATTACTCTATGCGACTTTCCGCATTTTCCCATATCAATTATTTGTCATTTCAATCCTTCTGACACAATTCCCCCCCCCATTTTCAGAGTTCATGTAGCACTAACCTCTAGCTCTTGGTATCTGTCTTGAGATAGGTTTCACATTCGCATAAATTACCCCATCTGCCGGGTTAGGTGTATGCCATCTGTTGAGGAAAAGATGGGCTATCATCCAGTGTTAGTGACGTGTAAGTTGCTCAAACAGCTTTCTCGCTTTGCACGTCTAAACGCGTAGAACAAGTTGCTCGTTTATTTCGCTTTTATAAAAAATTAAAAAATAAAGATATAAAACGATAAGGACATTTTTGGGAATTAATTTTTTGATGTCGTTATGATTTTAAACTTCTCACAATACAAGAAAAAAATCGATACTAAAATACATGAGCCCGTTTAAGGTACACAAATTATTCCATAATTAAAGACAAGGAAAATTTTCAATATCTGTACGATACTGTAAATAAAATTCCATAACTAGTAAACTGAATGACATATCCAAATGTTCACTATCTCTACTGACGCTTCATAGACTACATTATTAAGAACTTAATCATGAAAAGTTTCTCGATAAAATTATAAAACCAGGAAATAATTATGTGAAATAGGCTTGTGGTCTTAAACTTTTGTTAAGTGCTGTATGTCGATCGTATGCGACATAGGAAAATGAAAGTGGAATTAGTATTAACAAATCCATTTTCTTCTGTAGCTCTGACAGAGTTAGAAATTAATATGACCTCATCAACCAAGCTGATAGATAAATTTGCTTCATCCAAGCACAGGAGAGAATATTGGTATTTATAAATAAGCAGCCATGTGAGCACAGTTCTTAATGCATCAACTATTATTAAAACTTGTTTCAAATGTTGTGTTGTGTGGAATATTGACAACAATACATGCCAAATATAAAACAATATTTAATATGAAACAACAATAGTATCATTTTCCCCTGTACACTGCAGTATATTTATCGCTGAGAGTACGGATATCTGCATTACACACTTACTTTACAGTCTTAATTTCTCACCATTGCTGTCGTGAAAATCCAATTATTCGCCTACTTTTCACATTTTGCAAAAATGAGGAAAAAGTAGACTTATGAGATCGATCCGGGAAAATGTATGTCTGTCTGTCTGTCTGTCCTTCTGTCTGTCTGGCTGTGTGTGTGTGTCCCCTATCAACTCCTAAACGGCTGCAGTAATCAAATCCAATTTATTACGAGTAAAGATGTATACAGGAATATCTCAAGCCCATATTTGAAAATAATGTCAGTGCTACCAACTGCTGAAAAAACGCACTAGAAATTTGAGCTCAATGTTGGATATCATGGAAGGTATGCAAGGGAGCTATTGAAAAATTGGCACACATGTATATACTACTATTTCAGTTTAATTTCCAAGAGGCCATACATGACAGTGTTGCCAAAATAATTTTAAGCCTTCTGATAGGTCCAATTTTTATATGCATATAACTTCTACACTATTAATTCGATGTCAACCAAATTTTGTATGTAATATGTGTACATAAACAGATATGACTGAGCGTATTCCTAAGAGCCACCAGGGCTGCCAACTGTTAATAAATGCTCTCTCTACTTTTTTCCAAATACCAATATACCAGGAAGTATGCAAGCCGACAGCTTTAAACTATGCACACGTATAGTACCTGACATTTTAGTTTAATTTGGAGTAACTTATATATGTCAGTTCTACCAACATGATTCTAAGCTTGCTATAGGACCAATTTTTAAATACTTGTAACTTCTATACTATCAGTTGGATTTAAACCAAATTTCGTATGTGCTATGTGTAACTTAACAGATATGACGCTAAGTATTCTTAAGAACAATCAGGGCTGCCAACTGTTAATAAATGCTGTCTATATGTTTTTACACTAATATCAATATATCAGAAAGTATGCAAGCCAACATCTCTATACTTTGCACACGTTTAGCACCTGACATTCCAGATTAATTTGGAGTAATTAATTTAAGTCAGTGTTGCCAACATGATTCTATGCCAATTTTAAAATACACATGTAACTTCTATACTAACAAATGGATTTCATCCAAAATTGGCACGCGTGCTGATAGATCCAATGTCTTACTGCATGTAATGTCCATTGGACTTCAACCATATTTTGTATTTTGTACCTTAAGTGATGGAACTAAAAATATATTCTGTCTCCAGGGCTGCCACCTGTAGTGCTCTATTAGGCTTCATTATACCAGGTATATTTCGAACTAATTGATATTTCGATATTACCAACTTAATTTCGTCATTATTCTAGATAGGTTCATATACTGTAGATTAATCATTGGCATGAATCTTAATTTTAAGAAAAGTAGGCTCTTTAGTTCGTAACGGAACTTCTTGTTATTGTTATTACTAACCTCCAGCTGCAGATTATCCACCATCAGTATAAGTAACCACCCAAGGAGATTCAACCGCCACAGCGTTCCATTGAGGATTGGCAGGTGACTTCATTGTAAGAGCGACTTGTTCTTTTCAATTCCAACGACAAGCTAAATCCGTCGTTCCATTAGATGATGATTTCCCCACAGAGTTACAGCAGATCCATAAGTAAAACGTTTACTGTTTGCGACCACTTAATATTAATGAAGAATTCTCGTCAAGCTCTGTTACAGTGGGGCCCTATTGGCTGGCTAGTGTCAACAACCGCAGAGCTATTGTATGGGCGTGATGGAGAGCAGTCGCAACAAGCACAGCATAAGCTACACACCTATTGGCAACTCAAAGAATCACTTGGGGCGCTGCGGTTGGCCCAACATGGCAGGGATAACTACGTAAAAAGGACTCAATAACACATGATTGCTTTATGGTGTTCGAAGTCATTTTTAGCCTACTTTTAACATTTTGCAAAAATGAGGAAAAAGTAGACTTATGAGATCGATCCGAGCAATTGTCAGTCTGTCTGTCCTTCTGTCTGTCTCTCTGGCTGGCTGGCTGTGTGTGTGTGTGTGTCTCCCCCCCCCCCCTATCAACTCCTAAAAGGCTGCAGCAATCATATATATTATTTCAGTAGTATAGATCCCTCCTGCGGCGCTCTCAAGAGACCGATCGTGAAAATGAGCGTTCAAATGAAAGAGATTAGACATTAGCAGTGACGAATTGCTCTCTAATTCCATAAATATCAATAATTTCTTAAAAAATGACTTTAAAAAATGTACGAAGTGTGCAATTTGCAGATACCGTTGATGTATGAAAATACGCTCCATAATTTCTGCCCACATTTTGGACGCTGTGACGCCCGTTTCATGTCATTTTAACATTATGAGGTCTTTCCTTTATTATTTTGCATGGATTTCAGAAACAGTAAATCAAAGGAATGAATACTCAAATCGTATAATTTCATAAATATCGAATCACCGGTGAGTGTTACAGCACACTCAGCACACAAATGACATTATCAGTGTCAAATTGCATTCTAATTTCTTAAATATCAATTTTTGTAAGAAGAGTTCGATTTGCAAAACCTATTGGGGAAAGTGTGGTTTATGAACATGCGAGATTTCTTGCACGGGTCCGCTAGTCGAAACCAAATTTGGTATGAGTAAGGATCTATACCTGAATATCTTAAGCCCATACTTGAAAATGATGTCAGTGCTACCAACTGCTGAAAAACCACAATTGAAATTTGAGCTCCATGTTGTATATCTTGGAAGATATGCATGGAAACTTTTCCAAAATTCAGTTTAATTTCCTGGAGGCCATGCATGGCAGTGTTGCCAAAATGATTCTAAGCCTGCTGATAGGACCAGTTTTTAAATACATGTAACTTCTATACTATCAATTGGATTTCAACCAAATCTCGTATGTGCTATGTGAACCGTAACAAATATAACTATGCTCATTCTCAAGAGCAACCAGGGCTGCCAAATGTTAATAAATGCTGTCTCTATTTTTTTTACCCCAATATTAATATATCAGAAAGTATGTAAGACAACAGCTTTAAAATTTTCACACGTATAGTACCTGACATTCTAGATTAATGTGGAGACACTAATATACGTCAGTGCTGCCAATATGACTCTAAGCCTGCTGATAGGTCCAATTTTAAAATACATGGAACTTTTATACTAACAAATGGATTTGGCACAACAAGAGATCATAATATTTCAGATTGTTGCCAACATAATTTTACGCGCTGATAGATCCAATGTCTAACTGCATGTAACGTCCATTGGACTTCAACCAAATTTTGTATTCTGTACCTTAAGAGATGGAACTAACAATATATTCAGTCATCATGGCTGCCAACTGCAGTGCTCTTTTAGGCTACATTATACCAAGTATATTTCAAACTAATTAGAAATTTCGATATTACCAACTTAATTTCGTCATTATTCTAGATAGGTCTATATAGATTGGCATGAATCCTAAACGTCACGGAACTTCTTGTTTCAGTGTTGCCTTAGTAAACAGAAGGTTGGTGCTTTTCAGTCGGTCAACACGATTTTACCCAATAGAGCTGGGTTATTCCCTAATCCTGAAAAAAATTACATGAGATTAATAATACACTAGGATGACCAGTTTCGATCGTCAAGCGATCATCATCAGATCCATTACACTTAAGCTATAAAATCTATGTCTGAAAGTATGGGTGAAACTATTTACAATATATACACTTATTTAGTTGCAGTATTAGTTGAGATAATGCAACACATCAATATGTGCTAGTTGTGGTCTATGTGATGTTTTGTTGAGATACTGGAAGTGGTTATTGACCTCCGGAATTTGCCTGTTTGGAGTGAATATGTGGTTGTTGTAAATGGTCAATTCGGATTCTATTGTATAAGTGTACATATCGTCCGGTTTCGCAAAAATGTGACAGTCAGTCAGAAAGACTAGAGTTTGTATCATTTAAAATGCTACAAATGCAGAAAAATGCTAGAAAGGCTGGAGGCTTCTCGCTTCGGTCGAAGCCAAAGACTCTTGACATGTTAGAAAATGATCTGCATCATACTTATCTTGCTTATCTTGTTTCAAATTACTCGCGAACGGCAAGTGCAAACCAAGGGCAAAGCAAGGTCAAGCGCGCGGAATGCCGCACGCTCACCAGAGCTCGCGGGGACTTGCCCCTTCCATCCAATCTAAAAACACTTATAGTGGGCGATGTATTGAAGATAGAGATATGCTCTCGCGGACTTTTTTGTAGAACTTTTCATGCTGACCAATTCTTACGCTCATAGTGTATTGATATTTTTTAACGGTTTGCCCAGCGTAAGCTTAAAAAGCGCACGGACGCCAAGATTGTTTTCGACTTTTTCACTGAAATCGTTACTGCTTGGCTTCCTTTGATCATACATAAATTATTTTCTACAGAATCTTTCCTCGAGATATCCTTTACAGAATGGTGAAAACCGCATCAAAATCCATCCAGTGGTTCTCGAGATTACCCGTGACATCCAAGAATCGGGGATTTTGTCTTATACTAACGAAGTAGAGATTGTCGGGGAACACATGCACCAAGCAGTACTATGACGTCACACACCTCAGTGCATCTGGGTACATTTCGTCCCGTCACCGTAACGTAACGCCAGACCCCAGCGTAACGACGAAGTCGACAAGATCATTTAAAATGATAAAACGTTTGAATATTTGCCGACATTTTACCTGGAGTGATGAATTGAGTACAGTAATCTATATTCAAGGCTTCCGTTATGGCAAGGGAAGTCTCGACTTGAGCATTCCAACAACAGATATTGAGTGCACATTAGAGGTAATTTTCCTGGATGTTTGAGCATTTTACAACAGCGTTCCTATATCAACAATTATGTAACTACTTTCATGAAATTCTGCTGCGCGCCTTGCGTCACGATAACAGCCTATATGGACGCCGGATTGTTTTTAATTGCCCCAAGGTAAGTCCAGTACTTGATGCTAGACTCAATCAGCTCAAGGAATAGCATACTGAGGAGGTTGATAGGTTCAGCACAGGGAGCGAACCCTCAGGTTCTACGTTCAACAGCTTTGGGACTATGCTTCGCAGCAGGAGAGTATGGATCATCAGTGTGGGGAGCATCTGCCCACACCAAGCAAATGGACACAGCTCTTAACGAGTCCACCCGTATTGTCACTTGATGTCTGAGACCTACTCCAGTGCAGAAGATCTACCCTCTCGCTGGCATTGCAACTCCAGCTATTCGACATGAGCTGGCAGCAGAGAAAGAGAGACATAAGCCTGAGACAGATCCCAGACATTCAATGTTCAACCACAAGGTGACCACTCCTCGCCTAAGATCCAGGAAGAGTTTTATTAAGAGAACAGTACCCCTGCATACCAAACCAGACGTCCGGCGTGTGTCACTCTGGAAACAAATAGTACCAGAGGGGTTTACCCCTAAAGAAGAACTGAGAAGTGGTAGTCATTTGCCTTATACCACCTGGAGGTCCTTAAATGGGATGAGAACATTAGTGCCTAAGTATCGTAACAACCTTGTAAAGTGGGGTTATGCAGAAGATCCAAGATGTGTCTGCGGAGAAATCCAGACCCCACAACACCTGTTTACGTACCAAGATCTTAGTACACCTGCAGCCAGGAAGACCTTATGTTGGCCACAGACCGAGGGATAAGAACTTCAGAGTTCTGGAAAGGAAAAATTTTGTGTGTCTCTCGGACACGGAAATATAAAACTGTATAATATATGCGCTGTGTGTGTCTTTGGTGTACATATCAAAGTGTTACAAAACGCAGATTGTGACTGTATCTATGCAGCATCTGCCTATTAAAAGATGACTTATAGATGGACGAACGATGGTTCAGTGAACCTTTGAGCATGGAGAAGAAACTCCGATTTCTCCGACAAGAATCTCGACAGTAAACGCGACCGCGACCACCTCCAACTTTTGAAACTCAAACTATCAAAATTGTTGTTGTTTGAGTCTTCAGTTTTTTGACTGGTTTGATGCAGCTTTCCATGCCTCCCTTTCCTGAGCTAATCGGTTCATCTCTACATAGCTACCACACCCTACATCCGAGGCAATTTGCTTAACATACTCTAACCTTGGTCTACCCCTACAGTTCTTGTCCTCAACCCTTCCTTCCATAACTAAGCTTGCTATTCCTGGGTGTATTAGTTTGTATCCTACCAACCTATCTCTTCTCTTCATTAGCAGTCGGCAGAAGCATCTCTCCTCTCCCACTCATCTTAATACCTCTTCATTTGTACCCCTCTCTACCCATCTGATCTTCTTCATTCTCCTGTAACACCACATTTCAAACGCTTCAATTCTCCTCTTTTGTGCTGCACTTATAGTCCACGTTACACTAGACTTCCATAGAGCGCCACGCTCCAGACAAAGGCTTTCAAAATGACTTCCTAATAGCTAAATCTATATTCGCTGTCAACAGATTCCTTTTCTGTAGATATGCTTTCCTTGCGGTCACATTGCAGATTTATCAATTCTAACTGCACCTCTGCGGACACACAACATGATGACATGGAGATATCCGAGAATACTTTCGAGAATTCTACATTGAGCTTATCTAGAGACAACGAATGACTGAAGAAGGTTAATGTCACATTCATAAAAAGCGTAAATTACGGTCCTGGAATTGATTTCGCCATATCTCCAATTTCATTTGCATTGCGCAAAATTTCGAAAACAAACTAGTAATTTAACTATTCTCTCCAAAGAAGCATTGAGAGAAGGTTGGTTGGTTGGTCCCTCAGTTTAGGGACTGCGACATGCATCCCCGTGTACTTTGGGTGTGTGTAGAAATTTACAGGGATAAAATAAAGGCCGTAGTGTAAAACGATGTTGAAAAAGATATGGTTGCCAAATATGAACTTTTATTAAATGAAGTGTTTACAGTAGGCATTAATATTGGCAAAATGAAAGTTTTGATTTACTGTAAATCTGGTGACAACTTACACTTTGTGAAAAATGGTGGATGGACTTACGTTTGGTGACGCTGCAACGTTTCCGGGTGGCGATTTGACACCACCGTCATAAGAGGTTGGTGTCGCCTCACGCTGTTGCTTCGCGTAGCCTGAGGTACAGTTTGGGTCTCGTCATCCTCATCAGTCTGAGACTGCGTTGATTATGTCTGTGAGCCAGGAAATGTTCTCCGCAGCGGGCACATGCGTCAGCAGTTTAGTTGGCAGCACGATGTGTAGAGGTACAGTGCAGGCCACACGTATCAGTGTGTATTGCGAGAGGCCAGCGTTCAGATAGATTATTGATAGAGTGCAATAGTATACAGGCGGTAATGTTTACTACTGAAGAGAGAGCATTTTTTGGTGGAATACTTTCTTTTCACGAATCCCTCAGTATGCCTTCCGAGGGGAAGTAAAGCCGGCGGTCCCATGTCATAGATTTATGGCATGTTAAAGAACCTTCCACTAATTACACCTGTGTGAAGCTAAATTGTATAGGTTAAGAATGTAAACAACGCTCTTAGGTTTCTACGTTCGTTGCCAAGAGCCGATTGCAGTGGCGCCTAGTAGCCAAGTTATGAACTAGGCCTAGTAGTCGTTGACGGTGGCGTTTGGTGGCAAAAGTAGGAACTATTTGAAAAATTCAAAGTTGCAGTCATTACTTGAATTTAAAAAAAACAGGTACACACACGAATACAGCCATCACAATTAACTCCGGTTATCAGACAGATTCTACACACACCCAAAGTACACGGGGCTACATGACCGCGTTGTCGCAGCCCCTAAACTGAGGAAACAGCCAACCAACTTTTTTCGTGAAGGCGATCGGTTTATAGTAAATGTAAAACTAAAATTGCACGCCCGGTTTCCTAATTCAATGTGTCCCAAACGGGAGACCGTTCGGGATTTGAAAAGTAAACTTCGTGTGACTGACTCAAAAACTAATCCAAAAAATATTGATGAACTTAAAGGGAATATCATTAATTAAGTGCAGTCCATTACTCAAAAAACTTTAGTGAAAGTCTTCGGCAATGTGTGTAGACGTGTTGAAGTCTGTCTTCGAACACAAGGACAACACTTTCAGCATCTGTTATGAATGGCTGTGGTGAGAGCAAAGTTTACCGTGCTGCCAACGTAACTGTTGACGCTACCTCACGCAGCAGTATGCCCTGGCGCCCTGTAGAAGAGTCTGCTTGTTGTGCTGTGAGCGAGTGGGGGGAACACATTACTACGGTAAAATCACTCATACAGTCGTTTCCATTCGAGTTTTAGACATCAAGGAACACATTTTTTACGAGGCTGGGATTTATGGGAAACTCGTAATTCCGAGACTCGAAATATCGAGACTGTGTAGTATATAGCTTAGTGACACCAACAATATACCTTTCCTCTTCAGTTTTCAGCGACACTCCTCGGCCTCTACCTCAACAGTACATTTTAAAACTTAATAATTTCATCGCAGAAATTTTCCATTGATGACTCATTAGAATCTGAGTTTTAGTCGGGGGCTAATGAATTCGGGCGGTTAATATAATAGTACATTATGCAACGAGCCTATAATGGAAATAATTAAGACACGAGTATGTTTATAAAACGAGCATAAGCGAGTTTTATAATTTCCATACGAGTGTCTTAGTTACCATTATATGCGAGTTGCATACGACTGTTTATGTTCGACGATAATTATAACTTTATTATATGTTTTAACATAAATATTCATAAATATCTGTGGGATTCACTTAATTCAGTTAGTGAACAGGGTGCGCTGGCTTTGCTGACTGAACAGAGCGCATGCGTGGGTCAAGGCACTCTGAAAGCAGAGACCATTCGCATTGCTTGCCAACGCAGAACACCTATTGTTTACAGCCTGCCATCCAGCTCTATAGCATTCACTAATATTGACACCTAAGTCGTTTGAAAGCAATGCGCTGTGTAGAAATTGGATTTTGGGATATTAAGGTACAGTGCTATTTCTTGTCTCATATTCGCCAGTTTATTTACGCGAATATATGGACGGTGCACATTCCATGTCGGTAATTTATATAGACATGTTGGATCTTGAGCGCTTGAGCGAAGTATCCTTACCTAATTGGTCACACAACTGTTTCTTGAGCTCTGATTGGTGAGAGAAACTGTTTCATAATGAAAAATAGTGTTATAATGAGCCTCAGTGTTCTGACACATAATGTTTACATCCCTTTAAACACGCGAAATATACACATCAATGATAGTTACTGTTGTTTTAAGGGGCGAGGTCTTCCGCCCTAACACATAAATGATACACTTACACTTCGCAATAACAAATGGAACGACAGAAGCACTTACTGTGGGGCTGTTACACCGTCTCACACTTACCTGAAACAAAAACAAACAGACCATTAGTTGGATTACTGACATAACAAGGGAAATATAATTTTATTCTTTGAAAATACTTTGCTAAATGTTTATGGTCAGTTTGTCAGAACATCGAGGTTATCTAACTTGCGTCTAGCTATCGAGATGTCAGCGTGGCTTCGGAGCCCTTCGCCTGCTCTCGGCAAACCTCGCGTTAGCTCGGTGCTCTCAGCGTTCAGCGTGCAGATAAACAGCAGGCTGTGAAAACTGCATTCATAATAATAATTCTCCATTACAGCAATTAGCACGGTAGTTCGTTAACTAAACCATTTGAACACAGAAGCATTACAAATTGAACACTAGTGTTTATAAGACAAGTCTTCAATGAATAAAATATGTGCCAAAATGAGTCCTTGGTGTGCTTTATAGGGAGGGACATATGAGCCGTTTCCATTAATGAAGTTTTTATATCATCGTACTCCTTCCCGTTAGGCTTAACGAAAGTCAATTTACGGAGCATTTTTGGTGGCTTCTTCGTGGCAAACAGAGACTTTATTGTAGGTTTAAGGTAAGAAAGACCTGCCTATCTCGCCCATGTTAAATCTTCAAATTTGTGGTACACTTTACTCAAAATCTGTTTGAGTTAGCCAATTGAAACTTTCAGGGATTACTGTTTGGATCATTATCTGCAATAATAACAAGGATTATTGACAAAAACTAAATACATTTGCCAATATGAATTTTTGTTTAAGGTACTAAATTTTAATCCAAAATTATGTCGAAAAATATGTATATTTCATTTTGTACATTACTTCTTATTACTGTCCATTAGGATGTTGTAGATACATTAAAAATCATGGACCTTTGTTGATTAGTGTTCTTACAAATGGTACCAAAGTAGTGAAATATGTTAAACTGAGAGAAATGAGGTCGAAGTTTTTCATTACATTTTGTTACCACTGACAATAGTTAGAACATTCCTGCCCCATAACTTGCATCATTTCGTCCATAAGTGGTTATTTTGCTCCTCCTACTTCCTTTAGCATTTAAATAAATAAATAAATAAATAAATAAATAAATGAACAAATAAATAAGTAAACAAATAAATAAGTAAATAAAAACAATATATATACCGTAATAAAAATAAAGAAATGCAAATCTCAACTTCTCTGTTTGCAAATAAGTGGACTTGTTTCCCTCTTCAAATCAACGATTCAATTGGGGCAGATTACCTCGCTGTTCCACCCCTTACACAATATTTCTTCAATAGGTCACTGAAAAATCACAGTGATGACGATGTTCAGTAACCACTAGTAACTTAAACAATGCAGGAAGTTGTCATTGTTACCAACACAAAGTCTGCACTCAACAGAGTAGACAGGAAGTGAGATCAGAAATCTATCTATAATAGTTCAGAAGTTATACGCACAAACATAAATCTCTGTAAAAGTGGGCGTTGTCATTCATGGTGCAGCATAGTCATTTATATCATATAAAATTACCATTTTTCATATTTTTTCGACTTTTTGACAAATTCCTGTTCTCTACATTGTATATAACTAAAACACCAAAAAAATAATTTTTCAATTTTTTCGCGCCTAGACGGGTTATTTTTACCTTAACATACTACATTAAAACTTTTCATAATGTTATGTCAAGACATGAATAATAATAATTTTCCATTACATCAATCAACACGGTAGTTCGTTAACTAAACAATTTAATCACAGAAGAATTACAAAGCTGTACTGGAGCACGAATACATCAAAGAACAGAACTTCAGACTTATTGCATTCCACTAGCTTGGCACATTAGCACGTGTTTAGCTGACAAAGGAGGGGAAACCAGAGCTAACGCGAGGTTGGCCGATAGCAGGCGATGGGCCCCGAAGCCCCGCTGACATCTCGGAAGCTAGATGCAAGTGGTCATCTGCCCCTCCTAAAAGAGTCATTCTACAAATTAGGAGGTTAAGGATTTGAGGTACGAGCAAAAACAAAAGCCAGTCTAATACCTACAGAACTTTTAAAAACAATCACAGTTTAATAAATACAATAAAAAATCCCAAAAGAATAAAAAGTAAATGTTCATTCTTTAAAAATTTACGTGTGCTTTCTAAACCTAGTCTTTCCCAAAATGGGATGACTGCGTCATGACCTAATGTGACACAGTGGGGGATGCGTTGTTCGTAGAAGACTCTCACACATCTCTACACTTTGTCTACTCGTGTGTAACTTGTCAATCTTATTTACAGACAAACTCTTGTAATCTAAACATTGTATATTAACTAAGTGATCAGGATCTGATGATGATCGCTTGACGATTGAAACGTGTCATCCAATTAAGTACCCCCTCCTCCATTTTGAACATTAAAGCGTGTTATTCTGTGATAAATATCTTATTTATAATACACTAGTCAATATTTAGTACACTGTACCGGGTTCGGTCACATTGTAGCGTAGTAGTACCATACAACTTAAAACAATTTTTCCCTAATAGAGGATACTATAAATATTTTTGGAAGCCTCCGTGGCTTAGGCGGCAGCACGCCGGCCTCTCACCGCTGGGTCCGTGGTTCAAATCCCGGTCACTCCATGTGAGATCTGTGCTGGACAAAACGGAGGCAGACAGGTTTTTCTCCGGGTACTCCGGTTTTCCCTGTCACAATCTCATTCCAGCAACACTCTCCACTATCATTTCATTTCATCTGTCATTCATTTAATCATTGCCCCAGAGGAGTGCGTCAGGCCTCGGCAGCCGGCACAGTTCAAATCCTCGCCGCTAGATGGGGGCTTCATTCATTCCATTCCTGACCCGGTCGGAGACTGGAAACAGGCTGTGGATTTTCATTTTCATAAATATTTTTGTACCTGAGTAAAATTTACAAAAAACAGACCTGTTACAATAATTTTGTTTGAGTCTCCAGTCTTTTGACTGGTTTGATGCAGCACTCCATACCTCCCTGTCCAGAGCTAATCGTTTCACCTCTACATAGCTACCAGACCCTACATCCGAGGCAATCTGTTTAACATATTCCAACCTTGGTCTACCCCTACATATCTTGCCCTCAACCCTTCCTTCCTTAACTAAGTTTGCTATTCCTGGGTGTCTTAGTATGTGTCCTACCAACCTATCTCTTCTTTTCATTAGCAGTCGCCAGAAACATCTCTCCTCTCCCACTCATCTTAATACCTTTTCGTTTGTAACTCTATCTTCCCATCTGATCTTCATCATTCTCCTGTAACACCACATTTCAAACGCTTCAATTCTCCTCCAGTCTGCTGCACCAATAGTCCAAGTTTCACTTCCATAGAGCGCCACGCTCCAGACAAAGGATTTCAAAATTGAATTCCTAATACCTAAATCTATATTCGAAGTCAACAGATTACTTTTCTGTAGAAATGCTTTCCTTGCCTGAGCCAACCTACATTTTATGTCCTCTTTGCTTCGTCCATCACTGGTTATTTTGCTTCCTAAGCAACAGAAGTCTCCTACTTCCTTTAGTTTTTCACCTGCCAATTTGATGTCCATAGAGGTTTCTGATTTATTTCGGCTGCATTCCAATATTTTTGTTTTACATTTATTAATTTTCATCAGGAATTCGTTCCCCAAGACGGAGTCCATACCATTCAAAAACTCATTCAAATCCTCAGGCGTGTCGGCCAAGATGACGATGTCATCAGCAAATCTCAGAGTTGAAACTATTTCTCCTTGAATCTTCGCTCCCCACATTAAACTTTTCTCCAATTTCCTTCATTGCTTGCTCAATGTAAAGATTGAAAAGTATGTTATTCTCTGATAAATATCTTATCTTATATATACAGTATATATAAAAAGGAATGTCTGTCTGTTCGTCTTTTATGCGTTCATAAACCATTCATCCGATTGCGATCAAATTTTGGAGAGTTGTTGTACACACATTCGGGACGTTCATAGGCATAGTTAATCCATTTCACTTTAGATAGCGCGCGATTAGTTTAAACAAATGCGTAATGGCGATGCGTTCATATACTATCCCTCCGATTGTGATCAAATTTTGGTGAGTTGTTGTGCACAGTCCCGGAAAAGTTATAGGCGTAGTAAATCCAATTTACAGTAGATGGCGCGCGAGTAGATTCAACCAATGAGCGACGAAGCGTGAAGCGTTTCAACAAAGTCCTGTATGCGTTCACATACCATTCGTTCGATAGCGATGAAACTTGGGGGAGAGGTTGTGTACACTACAGGCAAGGTTTCTGGCTTAGTAAATCCATGTTATAATTGGTAGCTCACGAGTAGATTCAACAAATGAGAGACGACGCGCGAAGCGTTTCAACAAAGTCCCGTGTGCGTTCATATACTATTCGTCTGATAGCGATGAAACTTGGGTGAGATGTTGTGTACACTTCAGGAAGGGGTTTCTGGGTTAGTAAATCAATTTTACAATATGTATCGCACAAGTTGATTAAACAAATGAGCGACGACGCGCGAAATGTTTCAACATAGACCCGTATGCGTTCATATACCGTTCGCCTGATAGCGACTAAACTTGGGTGAGTTGTTCTGTTCACTCCTGGGAAAGTTTCAGGCTTAGTAAATCCATTTTACAATAGGTAGCGCACAAGTAGATTCAACAAAAGAGCGAAGACGAGTGAAGCGTTTCAACAAAGTCCCGTATGCGCTCATAGACCATTCGTCCGGTAGCGATGAAACTTGAGTGAGATATTGTGTACACTTCAGGGAAGATTTCTGACTTAGTACATCCACTTTACAATAGGTATCGCCCAAGTAGATTCAACAAATGAGTAACGGCGCGCGTATCGTTTAAAAAAGAAATCCGTATGCGTTCATATACCATTCATGCGATTGCAATGAAATTTGGAGAAATGCTGTTTCCACTCCCGCAAAGATATCTGATTTAGTAAATCCATTTTACAATTGGTAGCGCACGAGTAGATTCAATTAATGAGCTACAGCGCCTGAATCGTTTCAACCAAGTCCCGTATGCGTTCATATACCATTCATCCGGTTATGACAAAACTTTGGGGAGTTGAGAACAGTCCTGCGAAGGTGTATGAATTAGTAAATTCGTTTTTCAATGGGTGGCGCACAAGTAGATTCAACAAATGAGTGACGGCACGCGAATCGTTTAAACAAAAATCCGTATGCGTTCATATACCATTCATTTCATTGCGATGAAACTTTGGTGAGTTGTTGAGAATGCTCTCATGATTTTTTTGAGATAGTAAATCAATTTTACAATAGTTTAGAGGTTGTTAACGGCAAAAGAAAAAAAATAATGGAAATCCAAAAGCACTTCAACAAACAAAGTTACATCGCAACACTTTCTTTGATTGGCATTGCAGCGCATGCCGGGTACAGCTAGTTTATAATAAATTATAATAAACTAGTCAATATTTAGTACATTGAAGCCGTCACATTGTAGGATAAGTAACTGTGTCGTACCATACAACTTAATACAATTTTTCCCTAATAGAGCATACTGTAAATATTTTTGTCTCAAAAGTTCACAGAGTAAAATTTTCAATAAACCAGATCTGTTACAAAAATTTTGTTAATAAAGCATAAAAAAGTATTGAAGTAACAGCGTAGAATTGAAAAGATTTATGTCTGAAAATATGTATGTTGAATAATTTGGGTTATAAAAATGATGCTTGATATGAATTTGCCAGGTATTGTAGAGAGAAACTTTGAAAATATGTGTGACGAAGTTATTATGAAATGTTGAGAATGTCGGCCTATCGGTTGTGTAGTTGCCAAGAATCTACATTTTATGTAATATATGTATAAATACTTGTTTTCCCGCCTAATTTTAGCCTTTAAAGATAGTTCCAGACTTTAAATATTTAGGCATCAGACTGCAATCGAATGCATATTGTTTTTCAAAACATGTCACAGATAAGGTAACCCAAGCAATGATGGCAATGCACGAAATAAAAGACATCAGATCACTCAGTCTGGAGACAGCAATGTTGCTATTCAGAGTAAAAATTCTTCCAATAATGACCTATGGCATTAAAATCATCTGGACACATTTAACAACGAGGAACCCATCCACCTTGGAAAGGGTGAAAGCGAACTACATAAAGAAGGTGATAGGAGTATCAAAAACGACACGATCTAGACTTGTTCATCTCCTGGCAAAGGAATCTTTCCTCGTGGATGACCTCAGGACAAACATACCCCTACCGAGCACCAGTGCATCAGAGAAACTTCTGGCAACGTTGACGGAAAAGTACAACCAGACTTCTATGGCACAGGGGCCATGATAGACCGCTCGTGGACAAAAGCTAATTTTTAACTAAGACATGTCATTACGAGGTTGGCAGTTCACGGTTTTCACCACCTACTCTGCAAATCAAAACACTTCCATGACACAAGTATAGACTGCGAGTGCACACTATGTGGAAAAATGTGTGAACGGTACCACATAGAATTCTGTACAAGAAGAACAATGTCTATAAGTGATTATGAAAATATGTAACCCATCAATGTGACCTATATTTTAAGTTGTGGCTGCATTGAATATCTTATTTTCCCGCCTAATGTAATTGTGCACAATTTGTGGAAAGCTTTCTTTAAGCGACACTGAAAATTGGCTCCGATCACTTGAAAATAAAATAAGATATATCGTATCGCACGTGACTGAAGTGAGGTGTGAAGGTGTCGGTGTTTGTCTGATGTCTGTCAACTCGTGTGAGTTGTTGGTTGACTCAAGAGTTCTGGGAGACGCCGATAAGAACAGAAGAACAAACATCTCAACTTCCTTGACTTGCCGCTGTGCTGCGCTCGTTGCCATAATTGATTTACTTGTAAGATGAACAGAGGTTGGAGTCTATCAATAACTGAGATATTCTAGCAGCTATTGATGTTCCCAACACGCTGATGGAGAAGCTTCTTCCCTGCGGAAGAACAAGGCGGCATTATATCTTCGTTATCAAAGAAAGACGTACAAAGGAAATGCCAGTAACATACAACTGTACCGAGCGTCTTGCATGTTCGCCGATCCCACTTCATATAGCATAGGTCCTAGAATAACCGTTTATAATTGGTGGATGCTTGAGCTACATCTGACTCGCACTCTCGTCTACAGATAGCGCACCACTCGTGTCCACAGAGAATAGAGGGAGCTGCAGAATGGCAGAAGAGCATTTATCGGTTAAGCAGTTCCAGAGACATACGCATGTTTAAGGAAATATCCAACCCTATTTTCACCGCTAATGATAGGCCTACAACAAATCAAACATTTCTAAAATACGTATCCCTTCGAATTTATCAAAGAGCGTATATTTCATGTTTCACGTTTGTGTTGTAAACTGTTTTATGTTCGACCCTGACTATTATATGTCAGAAAACTGTATCATAATGAGGCTCATGATAACACTATTTTTCATTATGAATCAGTTTCTCCCACCAATCAGAGCTCAAGAAACAGTTGTTTGACCAAATAGATTAGGATGGCATCGCAGCTGCGCTGAGTTCCACAGCCTTCTAATTTAAATTTCACTGCGTGGCCTAGTGTCATAGTAGGGTAATCGAGGAGGCCATGGTCAAATACAAGGCATTCTCTGCGTCTCATGCGCTCTGTTCAGTACATAAAACTGGCGAAATCTCGACAGATATTTATAAATATTTATGTTCGATCATAAAATAGTTATAATAATTATCGTCGAACATAAACAGTCGTTCGCAACTCGCCTATAATGGTAATTAAGACACTCGTATGGAAATTATAAAACTCGCATACGCTCGTTTTATAAACATACTCGTATCTTAATTATTGCCATTATAGGCTCGTTGCATAATGTACTATTATCGCTTGCCTATAAACTTAAAGCAACCCCCGTGAAAATAGTAATGCTACGTCCATAGTTACCGAGATTTGGTGACGAGTACGTAATATTTGCCATTTATTTGCACTCTGTATACTCCCCTGTTCTATGTCAGTGCACATGTGTACACACATGTACTGTATTGACTTATGGCTTCTAATCTTACTTCGATCTTAAACCTAACGATTATAAGGAACAAGACCTCATTTCTAAGAGGTTTCCGGACGTCTGGACATGACTTCTTACATCAATATACTAACAAACCTGAAATCAACACAAGTACATCAGCTGCTCCCTCTCGGTCTCTGTAAACGCGAGTGGTGCTATCTGTAGACACGAGTTTGAATTAGATCTAGCTCATTTTTCCACCAATCATTAGACGCTATTTTAGGGCCTATGCTATACGAAGTGGGATCGGTGAACATGCGAGCGTTTTGTAACCACGCTATCGACATGACCATCATTAGAAACTGGAACTCAATCTCGGAACAATTTGTTTGATTGTTTGGTCAGTGTTGCCACCTTTATGTTTGTTGTGGACGGTGTGTGTGATGTATTGTGTGTTTGTGAGTTCTAGTGTGTTTTGATAGTGTTCCTTGGGTGCAATGTGTCGGGTTTCCATGTTTTCATCGGTGCTTGTTTAGTAATGTCCTCTGATTATCAGGCGATTAGCGAATTGTGGTGGACCTCACTGCACTGATGTTGGTTAGTGTGGATCGCCTAATTGACAAAGGACAGCTGAAATATAATTCAATCATACAAAAGAATAGGGGGAATCAATTTTGACATAAAGATGGCCGCCATCCGCAAACTATTAGGCTAATGACCTATTAGATTGGTCAAAGGATGCTCACTCCATAAAGGTATGTTGTTGCAAAGTTTGGTAGAGATCGGATGGTTATGTTAGTCGTAATTTGATTTAAGCTCTAAACATTTGTGTGGCCGCCATTACGTTTCTGTCAATATGGCGGCGATATTAATCATGACACTGAGATGCCCTTTGCTAGTGCTATCTCTGTACCAAATTTCGTTCCATTCGGTTTCACCATGTGTGAATTAATAGGGGGAATCGATTCTGACACAAATATGGCCGCCATCCTCAAACTATTAGGCTAATGACCTATTCATTAGGTCAAAGAATGCTTCCTCTATAAGGGTATGTTGTTGCAAAATTTGGTAGAGATCGGATGATTAGGTTAATCGTAATTTGATTTAAGCTTTGAACATTTGTGTGGCCGCCATTACGTTTCCGTCAAGATGGGGGCGATATTAAACATGACACTGAGGTGCCTTTTCTAGTACTACCTCTGTACCAAATTTCGTTCCATTCGGTTCCACCGTGTTCGAATTAATAGGGGGAATCGATTTTCACACAAAGATGGCCGCCATCCGCAAACTATTACGCTGATGACCTATTGGTTTGGTCAAAGGATGCTCCCCCCATAAAGGTATGTTGTTGCAAAATTTGGTAGAGATCGGATTATTAGGTTAGTCGTAATTTGATTTAAGCTTTGAACATTTGTGTGGTCGCCATTACGTTTCCGTCAAGATGGCGGCGATATAAAACATGACACTGAGGTGCCTTTTCTAGTACTACCTCTGTACCAAATTTCGTTCCATTCGGTTGCACCGTGTTCGAATTAATAGGGGGAATCGATTTTCACACAAAGATGGCCGCCATCCGCAAACTATTACGCTGATGACCTATTAGATTGGTCAAAGGATGCTCCCTCCATAAAGGTATGTTGTTGCAAAGTTTGGTAGAGATCGGATGGTTATGTTAGTCGTAATTTGATTTAAGCTTTAAACATTTGTGTGGCCGCCATTACGTTTCTGTCAATATGGCAGCGATATTAATCATGATACTGAGATGCCCTTTGCCAGTGCTATCTCTGTACCAAATTTCGTTCCATTCGGTTTTACCGTGTTTGAATTAATAGGGGGAATCAATTCTGACACAAAGCTGGCCGCCATCCGCAAACTATTAGGCTAATGACCTATTCATTTGGTCAAAGGATGCTTCCTCTATAAGGGTAAGTTGTTGCAAAATTTGGTAGAGATCGGAAGATTAGGTTAATCGTAATTTTATTTAAGCTTTGAACATTTGTGTGGCCGCCATTACGTTTCCGTCAAGATGGCGGCGATATAAAACATGACACTGAGGTGCCTTTTTAGTACTACCTCTGTACCAAATTTCGTTCCATTCGGTTGCACCGTGTTTGAATTAATAGGGGGAATCGATTTTCACACAAAGATGGCCGCCATCCGCAAACTATTAGGCTAATGACCTATTCATTTGGTCAAAGGATGCTTCCTCTATAAGGGTATGTTGTTGCAAAATTTGGTAGAGATCGGATGATTAGGTTAGTCGTAATTTGATTTAAGCTATGAACAATTGTGTGGCCGCCATTACGTTTCCGTCAAGATGGCGGCGATATAAAACATGACACTGAGGTGCCTTTTTAGTACTACCTCTGTACCAAATTTCGTTCCATTCGGTTGCACCGTGTTCGAATTAATAGGGGGAATCGATTTTCACACAAATATGGCCGCCATCCGCAAACTATTACGCTGATGACCTATTAGATTGGTCAAAGGATGCTCCCTCCATAAAGGTATGTATTTGTAAAATTTGGTAGAGATCGGATGATTAAGTTAATCATAATTTGATTCAAGCTTTGAACATTCGTGTGGCCGCCATTAAGTTTCAGTCATTATGGCGGCGATATAAAACATGACACTGAGGTGCCCTTAGCTAGTGCTACCTCTGTACCGAATTTCGTTCCATTCGGTTCCACCGTGTTCGAATTAATAGGGGGAATCAATTTTGACATAAAGATGGCCGCCATCCGCAAACTATTAGGCTAATAACCTATTAGATTGGTCAAAGGATGTTAGTCGTAATTTAACTTAAGCTTTGAACATTTGTGTGGCCGCCATTACGTTTCTGTCAATATGGCGGCGATATAAAACATGACACTGAGATGCCCTTTGCTAGTGCTGCCTCTGTACCAAATTTCTTTCCATTCGGTTTCACCGTGTTTGAATTAATAGGGGGAATTGATTTTCACACAAAGATGGCCGCCATCCGCAAACTATTAGGCTAATGACCTATTCATTTGGTCAAAGGATGCTTCCTCGATAAGGGTATGTTGTTGCAAAATTTGGTAGAGATCGGATGATTAGGTTAATCGTAATTTGATTTAAGGTTTGAACATTTGTGTGGCCGCCATTACGTTTCCGTCAAGATGGCGGCGATATAAAACATGACACTGAGGTGCCTTTTGTTAGTACTACCTCTGTAGCAAATTTCGTTCCATTCGGTTGCACCGTGTTCGAATTAATAGGGGGAATCGATTTTCACACAAAGATGGCCGCCATCCGCAAACTATTACGCTGATGACCTATTGGTTTGGTCAAAGGATGCTCCCCCCATAAAAGTATGTTGTTGCAAAATTTGGTAGATATCGGATGATTAGGTTAGTCGTAATTTGATTTAAGCTTTGAACATTTGTGTTGCCGCCATTACGTTTCCGTCAAGATGGCGGCGATATAAAACATAACACTGAGGTGTCCTTTGCTAGTGCTACCTTTGTACCAAATTTCGTTCAATTCGCATTCACCGTGTTCGAATTGATAGGGGGGGACAGACATTCAGAGTACACACACTCACACACACACAGAGACACACACACACACAGACTCACACACACACACACACACACAGACTCACACACACACAGACTCACACACACACATACACACACACAGACAGACACACTTTTTTCGCCCTGTGTTGATCTCATAAGTCTACTTTCATTTTTTGCAAAAATTGAAAGTAGGCTAAAAAAGAGGCTAATGAGATCACCTTTTGTCCGTGTGTCTGTCTGTGTGTGTATGTGATTCGTGTCTGTGTCGCCCCATAATAAATTATAAACGGCTGGAGCGATTACAATGAAACTCGGTAAAATCATAGCACCATTCTGGCCGACCTCGACCGCGCCCTTCAAACTTTATTCTGTCTCACCATTCCAACATGGCGGCTGTGTGAAATATTTCACCAGCATTCAGTATCTCCGAAACTATTACCGATATCACCCTGGAATTGTGTATGGTGATAAACGGTACTACTAGAAATTCACCAATGAGACAAAAAAAACTGGTAAATACAAAAACAACATGGCGGCCAAGCGAAGTTGAGACTTTCAAATTGGCTTTTCTCGCGATTTAAGCATCCAAACGTAATGAAACTTGGTACAGCAAATATTTATACACATTGTAATGCACTGGTATCTAATTTAGTTCAATTGTTTACATAACCTCTATATGGCGGATGTGCGAAATGTTTCAGCGGCATTCTATATCTCCTAAACTATTACAGATATCACCCTGAACATTTGTACGGTGACAAAGGGCACTGCAACAAGTTTATCTATGATACATTCAAAAACCTGTACAGTACAAAACGAATATGGCGGCCAAGCGAATTTGAAACATTTAAATAGACTTTTCTCTTGATTTAACCATCTGAGCGCAGTGAAATGTGGTACAATAAATGATTATACATATTGTAATGCAATGGCATCTAATTTAGTTCAATTGTTCACATAATATTAAGATGGCGGCTGTGCGAAATTTTAAAATTAAGTTTTTATTTCTTCTGTCGTAATCATGCGATCGAAGTGAAGGTTTCAATAATGAAGCTACGCAATATTTTTCATTTAATGGTACATAACTCTACGGCCTATACATATAACAATCCAAAATGGCGAGCATCCGAAATATTTCGGCGGTTCTCAATATCTATGAATCCTTTACAGCAATCAAAGTGAATTTATTTTTATGTTCATAGAGGCTGAGAACATAAGTTCACCGATAGGTCTTTCAGTAACCTGGTGAGCACAAATCCAACATGGTGGCGACGCGAAGTACAAATACTTAAATGGACGTTTCTCGTGATTTAACCATCCGAGTGCAGTGAAACATTGCAGGTTAAATGATTATATAAATATTAATCCACTGACTCTAATTTATTACAATTGTTTTGATAACCACAAGATGGCAGCTGTGCGATATTTTAAAATCTTGTTTTTACTTCTTGTGTCCTAATAATGCGATTGAAGTTTGAATACCACAAGTACACAATAATCTTCATGTAATAGTACATAAATAAGAATCCAACCTGTCTTTCATCTGAAATATTTAGACGGTTCTCAATATCTACGAATCTATCACAACAATCAATCTGAAATTTTGTATGTTGATAGAGGCAATTGACATGAGTAGGATATATGAAAATAGGCTGTATAGTTTTTCACGGAACTACTTGTTTAATTATGTATTTTGCGGAACGGAAAGTTCACAGGCGAAATGAAGAAAAGCTGAGTTGCACTTCCAGGGAAACTCCAAACACCACCACTCTTCTCTGAAGTTTTAACTCAACACGACTCGACAGTTTGCTGCTGGCTGTATCTGGGGTAATGGGCTCGCCCCTAGCCAACTCGTAAACTGTCACCTCAGTATTTGAATGGAGATTGTTGGAAGAAATGAAAACGTAAAAACACTTATAGTGGGCGATGTATCGAAGATAGAGATATGCTCTCCCGGAATTTTTGTAGAACTTTTCATGCTGAACAATTCTTTCACTCATAATATATAGATATTTTTACGATTTGCCCAGCGTAAGCTTAAAAAGCGCATGGACACAATGTGCTTTTTTCGACCTTTTCACTAAATTCGTTACTGAATGGCTTCCTTAGATCATAAATAAATTACTTTCTACAAAAATCTTCCTTGGGATATCCTCTACAGAATGGTGAAACCCGCATCAAAATCCTTCCAGAGGTTCATCCGTGACTTCCAAAAACGACAGCTAAGTCATTGTCCCTTAACTTATAATAATGAGGGCACCGTGGACTGGTTATCTTAGACGTTATAGAAGAAACTCCTTCACATTAAACGAGGTAACTATTCCCAGTAAAGTGATAGGACCTTCCTTGATGTCAAGATTCGACACTTGTACACAAAGTATCCTCTGTTTGATAAGATTCTGTTAAGAACTTGTCTGTTCTTATGTCAAACAACATCGCAGGGAACAAGCACTCTCAGCCAATTATTACCGTAGCTTAAACAATCCCAATGCTATTACGTCGTCTACTATTCCATTGGTTGGATTCCAAAGGAGTGATGGTTGGTTGGTTCCTCAGTTTAGGGGCTGCGACAACGCGGTCATGTAGCCCCGTGTACGTTGGGTGTGTGTAGAATCTGTCTGATAACCGGTGTTCATTGTGATGGCTGTATTAGTGTGTGTTATTTCAAATGATCTTGTCGACTTCATCGTTATGATTGAGTCAAAAGTTATGCGGGACGGAGACGGGGACGGTGACGTCATGCAGCCACGCGGGAAGCCTAAGTTAATGGGTAATGGAGTCTGTTGAAAGAGTCCTGGGGCGTCGAGCGACCTGGGGCTTCGAGCGAAGCGAAAAGAATACAGGGTGACTCCTAAAGAGGTGTACAAGATGCCAGATAAGAATACAGGGTGACTCCTAAAGAGATATACAAGATGCCAGATAAGAATACAAGGTGACTCTTAAGATGTGTACAAGATGTCACACAAGAATACAGAGTGACTTCTAAAGCGATATACAAGATGTCACACAAGAATACAGGGTGCCTCATAAAGAGGTGTGCAGGATGTCAGAGAAAAATAGAGGGTGACACTTAACGAGGTGTACAGTATGTTAGATTCAATTCCAATACAGGGTGACCCTTAAAGAGGTTTGGAAGATATCAGATTCAAATAATGGGTGACCCTTAAAGAGTTGTAAAAGATGTCAGACTCAAATACAGGGTGACCTTTAAAGAGGTGCCTGCGCGGGAAGCCTAAGTTAACGGGTAATGGAGTCTGTTGTAAGAGTCCTGGGGCTTCGAGCGAAGCGACAAGCCCTCCTGAGCCTTTCTAACATGTGTAGCATGCGTCATTTGAAATATAAAGTCTAGTCTCTCAGACTAACTGTAATTTTTTAAATTCAAGTAAAGTCTGCAGACGATAATTCAAGTCTTTCCTACTTTCACTACCAAATGCTACCGTCCACTTCACCTAGCTGTGAACTTCGCTACTACTAGATGCCATCGCAACCAGCGTCCGGAGACGAACGTTGGAATTTAAGAGCATTAATCAAACCTAACCTACAAATTTTGGCTTCACGCAGGTGTAGTTAGTGGAAGGTTCTTTTACATGCAATAAATCTATGACATGGGACCGCCGGCTTTACTTATCCTCCGATGGAAGTCATGCTGAGGGATTTTTAACGCTCTTGAAAAATCCGACGACTTTGGCCGGGTTTGAACCCACGACCTTCGGCATAGAAGATCAGCATGCTACCAACTACGCCACAGAAGAAGTAGCATTAGGCTTTGGCTCTAAAGATCTCAGATGTGATTCTAATTTATCACACAATGTGCGTGAGGGTTTGAGTCATCATTCTTTAGAATGGTTTAATGAATTCTCCATGCTCCCTCTCCTTACCTAATCATTTCATCTCTACATAGTTACCCCCAGGGGCTCACATCTACTGGGACGTGGGTTGGTGACCACGGGGCTCCAGCTGAGTCTGGCATTGCTTTCACTTACTTGTGCCGGGCTCCTCTCCGTCTTCTTTCCTGCCGACCTCACTTGGTCAACTCTTGTTCTCTTCCGACCCCGACGGTATTAGGGTATCTGAGGCCTAGGGAGTCTCTTCCTTTCCCGCCTTAATTGGCCCTTGTCTCATCTTTTCTGATACCCTCCTTCTGCGAGGGTCAGCCTTCTTTTCCTTTTCCTGTTATCTCCGGCCTTCTGCTCAAGGCCCTCAAGGAGGCAGGGTGTATGTAGCCCCACCACTTCTGGTGCACCCTGGATAATGCTACACCCTCAGGGGCTCACGGCTGGTGAGTTTCGGAGTTGGCGACCCCGATGGATTCCTGAGCTGGGTCTGGTTTCCCCCTTTTGTCCCTTACCTGTGGGGCCGACCCTCTCCTCTTTACCTTTCCTATCTGCCTTTCATGGCTCTCCTTCCTTTCAAGTCCCTCAATCCGCATTCTTCGGGGGTTGAGTGCATTTCTTTTCCTCCTGTCCTTTATTTGCCTTATTCTCCTTATGTTTTCCATTTCTTCTTCTAGGAGCCCACATACGTTCGTAGTTAGTTTTTAGTTAGAGTTTGTATTTCAAACCATTCGGGGCCGATAACCTAGATGTTAGGCCCCTTAAAACAACAATTATCATTATCATAGCTACCACATCCTACATCCTAAACATTCTAATCTTGGCGTACCCTTACAGTTCCATTCGTCGACCTTTCCTTCCATTGCTAAGTTGGCTATTCCTGTGTGCCTTAGTACTGTAGGTGCCCTACCAACCTATCTCTCATCAACATTAGCAGTCACCAGAAACATCTCTCCCACTCGTCTTAATACCTCTTCGTTTGTTACTCTGTCTACCCATCAGATCTTCATCATTCTCCTGTAACACCACATTTCAAACGATGGACATGTTGTTGTTTCATATTAGGGGCTTGGACATTGTGCTCATGCAACCCCGTACACTTGGGTGTATTTGTGTGATTTTGTCTGAGAAAATCAATATCGTATGGCCCCGGGTGCAATCTTTTGTTATTTGACGCCCCGAGGGCAGCTGGCATGTCGAATTTTGTCGTTCCTTGGAGTGCTATGAAAGTCAAGGAAATTAGATATCTAATCTCCTTGGCAGTATAGCGCTTTCTAGTAGAGAATGGAGGAACGTTTTGTGTTGGCGGAAAATCCCGAGATTAATTTTGCCACTATGAACACAGCCTACTGAATTCAAATGGGTTCTTTAACATGGCAACAGCGTATGTCATTCGTGCCGTGATTTTTGTCGCCTTTCAAAAATCACTTACCACGGCCAGGAGCTAACCTGCAAGCTTGGAGTTGGTAGTCCGTCACGATAACCACTCACCCACCGTGGCAAGGATGAAGTTTGATGACAAAACTCAGCAATTGTTCAAGGTTTGTGTCGTGCCTTGTGTGGGGCTTCGCCTAGGAACACCAAGCTGGCTCATCAGCGGGCTCTTGGCGTCCTCGCCCGGACCCCCACAGGAGTAGCGAACTGCGCGCTAGCTTCCTTTTTATGAAGCGCACCTGCGCCTCTTTACAGCGAGAACTAAAAGCTCAAGCAGCCATAACCTCACGTGGCTCGGTGTCCTAGGCGAAACCCCACACAAGACACGGCACAAATTGCTGAGTTTTTATTCACTGGCCGTGAAAGCCAATATACCATCTCTTTGATAACAAAACCTGTGTTAAAGGCGTGTATTTTAAGAATGACCAGAGCTTACCCGGTGTCTAATAATGCTGTGGTGGGATCAATATGCTTTACTCATAAGCTTATTCTCCAACTGCCCCACAGGTTGGTCTGCCTTTCCATTGAAGCCAATTACTTCCTAATTATTTGCGCTCCCGTTCTATAATAGCCGCTCTGAAATCACTCCAGCGCGCCAATGAATGAAAATATCTCGTGCGCGGCCCAGATTAGAAATAAAGCAAAGAGGAAAGCAGAGCCCCGTTGATCTACTTCACTTAAAATAATTGAGTCTGATTAAATACTGTTGGGACGGTTTCTGTTTCTAGTGGAGCAAGGGATAGGGTTTCCCTCTCTCGTTTTGTGTGTAGGAGTGTTAAACAACTGTGATGAGGAATGGTATAGTCAGTGGCTACTATGTGGCTTCTAACATTCTATATCCCTGTCATTTCTTTGTGCTCTTCGGTCCACTTGATTCAAGATTGTAAACATTGATCTACCGCTGGCATTGTGACTGTAAGCATCACCCTCAAGCCACACCAAGTACCGGAGCACCATTAAATCCAATCCCACCCTATATTATTCTGCTAAGGTCCCATTCCAGTTTTGTACAGAAAATAAGGTCCCATTAACACCAACCTACACATATGGGATACCTACAAGTTCAGCATAACCCAATGCGTAAGCGAAAAGCAACTCACTTACTCTTTAAATGCCTCACAATTAAGTAAATACCTTAAAACATGTATATTTACAATGAAATAATGCAAGAATGCAACACGGTAACCATGGTAACAGAATCTCACAGGTCCATCTATTTCTGTAAGACGCAATGCAATTCCAATTGTTACATTACTGTGAAAGTTTCCAGACGGTTATAAGGTTACCACTGAACCAAATTAAGCTGTAATATACATCAATACATACAGTATAATGCGCTTAAGGGGGTCAAGGGGCACTCTAGAATTTGTTCACGCAATTTTCACGTTTGAGTGTGGTACGAAAGATCTTTTTCACCCGACTATAAAGGGTCTCCGAAAACCACATTTAAAGGGCCTTAAATTAACAGTGTCTGTGATATTCCCAGAAAACGAACTTCGCTCTGATATACCTATGAAGGAATGACAAACCCCCAACCACTGCACCAGTAGCTGAATTGATAAAGTCTGATTATTAATACCAAGGATAAATCAGTCAAAGCATTCATGATTGAGATTTTGTTAAGTGCACTCTTTACAACTAGAATATTCGCGGGCGAAGCCGCGACGGGTGATGCTAGTATAATAATAATACAACAAAGCATGTGCCAGAACATCAAATTACGAAGAGTCCAGAATGCATGTGTTCATTACATTCTGGATGTAAGGCGAGATGAACATATCACACCTCACTACGTGCAGCTGAAATGGCTCAAACTGCACGAGCGCAGGCAGCTATCAGTTGCCATTCTGACACATAAAATATTACATACCAAGACCCCGTTATATCTCTAGAATGCCTTTACACCAATGCATTCTGTTCATAATCGATAAAATAGATACACAAAATTAACACTCCAGGTTCCTATACACCGAACCACGAAGTTCAATAAATCTTTTGTTTGCACCGCCTCACGCCTCTTCAACACCTTCGATTTATATAAGTTCGTCAACATTGCAAGCACTGCAGCTTTCAAAAGACATCTTTCATCCTGCTTCTTGGAGCAGTATACCTCTCACATTTGATTACTGTATTATGTTAAAATACTTTTTTTAAAGTTCAATTATAACACAAGGACAATAGCTGACAACCTGGCTACTTTAATAGCTTTTCTTGTACAGTATATGGTGTTTGTTTTTCGGGCTGATAGTCTGTATGCACTCTCACTCTTTTGTATATAATATTTCCACTATCATTATTATTATTATTATTATTATTATTATTGTATTGTTACTATCTTTTTGTTACTATAATTGTTAGACTATGATTATTTATATTGTGAATGTAAGTGAAATGTTTTATTTTTATAAGACCTAATCTTACTTTATGTAGGGCGCTACTCTAAATGAGTTCTTAAGCTCTAAGTGTAGCCGTGAGAATACAATCAATCAAATCAATCTAAAGTGCTGAAATAGCTGGGAATCCAGCGCTCAGCAGGCATGCTGCAACTACTTGCAAGCGTGTGGACAGTTCGATTCGAATCAGCATCTTTCGTGTTACTCAGAAAACATGGATGTCCAATTTACTGTCGATTAACAATATTGTAGTGCTTTTCAGTCGGTCTATACATTAGGTAGGAAACAAAAAAATACATATTACCAATTAAGTAGGTATTCTATTGGTACATAAAAAGTGCTGGTTTGGACTAAACGGCGGATGATCCAAAACTTCACACTTGAATTCTTTGAAAGAGTCTATCGTAACGTTGGCACAGTGCGGCCGTGAATGATTTTCACCTTTTTAGAGAATTGAAGGTATGGTTGGGCGGCAACGCCTCACCAAAAAGGGAAACACTTTAGGAGACTGTCCAGATGTACCCACCTCAGTGGCGGCAGAATATTTTGCCGAGGACATTGGAAAGCTGGTGTAACGATACGACAAATGTTTCAATCGTTTTGGCGATTATGTTCAAAAACAGTTGAACTAGCCGGACCATTTTCCAAATTTCGTTGTGAATTTGTTAATATACCTAGCTCAATCGGACATTTAAAATCCTGTTTCCTTCGGGAACAGACATTTCCAATATGGATTAGCAAGGTAAGCTAACACCATTTCGATTAGGAAGTTTCGACTTCCGTAGTACATTGTCGCTGTTCGTGGCGTCGTTTTGTGCCTTGCAAAGGCCTTCTCAGTGCTAGCCACGCGTCTTGGTGAGGTGTACCACACCAACTGAAGAGCCGATTGGTACACTGTTGCGAAACGCTGGCAACTGTTTTGAGCTAGCCGGACCATTTGATCAAATTTCATTGTGAATTTGTTAATAAGAAAATGTTTAACCACTTCAACAAGCCCAATAGAAAAGGCAACTCTTATGGAAAATGGTTTGCTAACACCAAGAAGGATCGACAAGTAATGAACATCACTGATCAAGACATCCGCAACATAACCACTTTCAGAAATAAGATACACACATTTTGAGGGGTTCCTAGAGCCATAAACAGCGACCAAGAAGGAACAACATTGGACAGCTCAAAAGAAAGAAGCTGTGAACAAGAGAGTGAAGGAACACTGGAAAACTGAAATAATGAAGATTATGATGATGAATTATACTGTATCCATGCCCCGGTCAATAATATTCACCGATCACGTGGCACGGAGAAGATGTTACATTGGCTGTGAGTAATTAAGGAATTATGGATATACACAGGGCTAGATTTGTGACGGTACGCACCGGTACGCCGAACCAAAACCTCTGATCAGGTGAAAAGTTGAATCAAAATTAGATTGCTATTTTGTCCACTGATTAATTTTAAAGGTGTTCAGATAGGCATAAACATATTCTTTTTAGAACTCTATATTAAGACACCAACCAACTCCGCACTCCTCCAGTCCTCACTTATTCGCCAGTACCTACAACATATTCCTTACTTGACAGGCCCATTACCGCAGTTGCGCATCAGCGAGATCTCGGGGTCATATTCGACAACCAGCTAAGCTTTAAAGAACACATACAAAATTCTTTATCCAAAGCCATGAAATTCCTTGGCATACTCTACCGCTTCTCAGAAATATCAAATCCCACAGCCCTCCGCCTCTATTACCTCTCGATAATCCAGCCCATTGCAAACTACTGCTCTCCCATTTGGACAACTTCTTGCCCGTCAAACATGGCTAAATTAAACAGAACTCAATCCTTCTTTGCTGCCATTGTAAGGAACAGAATGCCAAGGTTTAGACACTTCACCACTCAGCAGGTACTTTCAGCCATAAACATCCCTCTCCTCAACACAAGACAGGCAACTGACCTGTCCTTCCTACGATCTGTTTTAAATGGCCATTACCGTTCGGACCACTGCTGTCGCTTTTCAAACTAAGAGCCCCTTCCCGTTCTACCAGGCTCAAAGATATTTTGCACATTTCACACACAAAACATTCCATAATCCAAAGATCCCTCCAAATCCGCATATCATCCCTGTACAACAGCATTGCAAGGAAACGCGAGTTGGATATATCCACAAAAAAGAGGACGTTCCTGAAGCAGGCGAAGGATAAGTTAAATTGTATTTAGAACTGTCATTTTGGCCACTGACGACACGGCTACGAGCAAGGACATTCTACCGGCTCTTGATCTGGACTCGCTTTGTTTGGTGATTTGCTAAATTTTATCTTATATTTTAATTTTAATTGTTATTTGGTTGTTATTTGTTCAAACGTGAAGGGCTGTAGTTTGTGCTTAGATTAATAAAATAAATAAATAAATAAATAAATAAATAAATAAATATTCCCTCCACCATCGCCACCTCCCGGTATCCGACAGTACCGGAATCTCTCTTTTTACAAATCAAGCACTGGATATACTGTACATACAACCAGGGTGGAGTTAGATTATATTGAAAAAAAAAAAAAAAAACTGTGATTTTCTCGTTAAATTTTAACCAACTTAAAATACCAATTTTGAAGTCAACATAATAAAGCACAGTGGCGTTAAGTCACTTGGGAAAGTGGCTCATTAATGGACAAGTGAGGTGGTTCTTTTGGGACTGCTACCTCATTACTAAAACAGGGCAATTAGCCGGTAAGTAAGCTATAAAGCAATTTATGCGCGCGACACGAAGCTATTAAAAGTTTATCAACTTCGTGTTTTGTAACCTGGTTACACACACTCTCATGGATAATGAAGTCTCGCTTTCTTACGGCACAAATACATTCCCAATTTTCATTGATTATAATTAGTAATTTACAAGGTCCTTTTTAGCCGGAGAGCGCGGTCAAAATTCGTAAACAACAGAGTAACCAACGTTTGTCAATGTTTAGCCTGAATAGAGTGGTGGTGAGTTTTCTCTTACGGGGTGGAAGTGCGAAGTATTCTGCTCCTATGGTGATGGTGAGAAGGATGATGAGGAGGGGGACAAGGATGAGATGATTCTCTTACGGGGTGGAAGTGCGAAGTATTCTGCTCCTATGGTGATGGTGAGAAGGATGATGAGGAGGGGGACAAGGATGAGATGATTCTCTTACGGGGTGGAAGTGCGAAGTATTCTGCTCCTATGGTGATGGTGAGAAGGATGATGGGGAGGGGGACAAGGATGAGATGATTCTCTTACTGGGTGGAAGTGCGAAGTATTCTGCTCCTATGGTGATGGTGAGAAGGATGATGAGGAGGGGGACAAGGATGAGATGATTCTCTTACGGGGTGGAAATGCGAAGTATTCTGCTCCTATAGTGATGGTGAGAAGGATGATGAGGAGGGGGACAAGGATGAGATGATTCTCTTACGGGGTGGAAGTGCGAAGTATTCTGCTCCTATGGTGATGGTGAGAAGGATGATGAGGAGGGGGACAAGGATGAGATGATTCTCTTACGGGGTGGAAGTGCGAAGTATTCTGCTCCTATGGTGATGGTGAGAAGGATGATGGGGAGTGGGACAAGGATGAGATGATTCTCTTACTGGGTGGAAGTGCGAAGTATTCTGCTCCTATGGTGATGGTGAGAAGGATGATGAGGAGGGGGACAAGGATGAGATGATTCTCTTACGGGGTGGAAGTGCGAAGTATTCTGCTCCTATGGTGATGGTGAGAAGGATGATGAGGAGGGGGACAAAGATGAGATGATTCTCTTACGGGGTGGAAGTGCGAAGTATTCTGCTCCTATGGTGATGGTGAGAAGGATGATGAGGAGGGGGACAAGGATGAGATGATTCTCTTACGGGGTGGAAGTGAGAAGTATTCTGCTCCTATGGTGATGGTGAGAAGGATGATGAGGAGGGGGACAAGGATGAGATGATTCTCTTATGGGGTGGAAGTGCGAAGTATTCTGCTCCTATGGTGATGGTGAGAAGGATGATGAGGAGGGGGACAAGGATGAGATGATTCTCTTACGGGGTGGAAGTGCGAAGTATTCTGCTCCTATGGTGATGGTGAGAAGGATGATGGGGAGGGGGACAAGGATGAGATGATTCTCTTACGGGGTGGAAGTGCGAAGTATTCTGCTCCTATGGTGATGGTGAGAAGGATGATGGGGAGGGGGACAAGGATGAGATGATTCTCTTACGGGGTGGAAGTGCGAAGTATTCTGCTCCTATGGTGATGGTGAGAAGGATGATGAGGAGGGGGACAAGGATGAGATGATTCTCTTACGGGATGGAAGTGCGAAGTATTCTGCTCCTATGGTGATGGTGAGAAGGATGATGAGGAGGGGGACAAGGATGAGATGATTCTCTTACGGGGTGGAAGTGCGAAGTATTCTGCTCCTATGGTGATGGTGAGAAGGATGATGGGGAGGGGGACAAGGATGAGATGATTCTCTTACGGGGTGGAAGTGCGAAGTATTCTGCTCCTATGGTGATGGTGAGAAGGATGATGGGGAGGGGGACAAGGATGAGAAGATTCTCTTACGGGGTAGAAGTGCGAAGTATTCTGCTCCTATGGTGATGGTGAGAAGGATGATGGGGAGGGGGACAAGGATGAGATGATTCTCTTACGGGGTGGAAGTGCGAAGTATTCTGCTCCTATGGTGATGGTGAGAAGGATGATGAGGAGGGGGACAAGGATGAGATGATTCTCTTACGGGATGGAAGTGCGAAGTATTCTGCTCCTATGGTGATGGTGAGAAGGATGATGAGGAGGGGGACAAGGATGAGATGATTCTCTTACGGGGTGGAAGTGCGAAGTATTCTGCTCCTATGGTGATGGTGAGAAGGATGATGGGGAGGGGGACAAGGATGAGATGATTCTCTTACGGGGTGGAAGTGCGAAGTATTCTGCTCCTATGGTGATGGTGAGAAGGATGATGAGGAGGGGGACAAGGATGAGATGATTCTCTTACGGGGTGGAAGTGCGAAGTATTGTGCTCCTATGGTGATGGTGAGAAGGATGATGGGGAGGGGGACAAGGATGAGATGATTCTCTTACTGGGTGGAAGTGCGAAGTATTCTGCTCCTATGGTGATGGTGAGAAGGATGATGAGGAGGGGGACAAGGATGAGATGATTCTCTTACGGGGTGGAAATGCGAAGTATTCTGCTCCTATGGTGATGGTGAGAAGGATGATGAGGAGGGGGACAATGATGAGATGATTCTCTTACGGGGTGGAAGTGTGAAGTATTCTGCTCCTATAGTGATGGTGAGAAGGATGATGAGGAGGGGGACAAGGATGAGATGATTCTCTTACGGGGTGGAAGTGCGAAGTATTCTGCTCCTATGGTGATGGTGAGAAGGATGATGAGGAGGGGGAAAAGGATGAGATGATTCTCTTACGGGGTGGAAGTGCGAAGTATTCTGCTCCTATGGTGATGGTGAGAAGGATGATGGGGAGGGGGACAAGGATGAGATGATTCTCTTATGGGGTGGAAGTGCGAAGTATTCTGCTCCTATGGTGATGGTGAGAAGTATGATGGGGAGGAGGACAAGGATGAGATGATTCTCTTACGGGGTGGAAGTGCGAAGTATTCTGCTCCTATGGTGATGGTGAGAAGGATGATGAGGAGGGGGACAAGGATGAGATGATTATCTTTATATTTAAAACACTAAGGTGATCATTGTTAACGCGAGATTGACAAAACGTCTTAACCGATTGACTTCGTAATGCATTCTAACGAGAGCTTGGCATGTAGGTTTGCAGTGTCATTAAAAGGAAAAGATACAGTCAGTCTGAGAGACTAGACTTTATATCATTTCAAATGTCGCATGCTACAAATGCTACACATGTTGAGGGCTTCTCGCTTCGCTCGAAGCCCCAGGACTCTTTCAACAGACTCCATTACCCATTAACTTAGACTTTCCGCGCGGGGAACAGAGAGGGGGAGTTGCACTCTGCTGCATGACGTCACGCACTCGCCGTCTCCGCATCGCATAACGCCAGACCACAGGAGTAAACTCAGACTCAACAGACTCCATTACTCTTTAACTTAGGCTTCCCGCGCGGGGAACTGAGAGCGGGAGGTGCACTCTGCTGCATGACGTCACGCACTCGCCGTCTCCGCATCGCATAACGCCAGACCACAGGAGTAAACTCAGACTCAACAGACTCCATTACTCTTTAACTTAGGCTTCCCGCGCGGGGAACTGAGAGCGGGAGGTGCACTCTGCTGCATGACGTCACGCACTCGCCGTCTCCGTATCGCATAACGCCAGACCCCAGGAGTAAACTCAGACTCAACAGACTCCATTACTCTTTAACTTAGGCTTCCCGCGCGGGGAACTGAGAGCGGGAGGTGCACTCTGCTGCATGACGTCACGCACTCGCCGTCTCCGTATCGCATAACGCCAGACCCCAGGAGTAAACTCAGACTCGGTGCACATGCACTGAACAACATGATGACGTCATACACGCCGTAACCGTAACGCATAACGATGAAGTCGACAAGATCATTTGAAATGAAAAAATATGTGTTAGGGTATATTTTTAAGTTATTAGAGAAAAGTGTAATATTTGTCACTCCCGCGCATGCGCACAATGGCTCTATCGCTCCCGCGCTTGCGCACAATGGCTCTATCGCTCCCGCGCATGCGCACAATGGCTCTTCCACCAGAGAAATGGCGGATCCTACTGAGATCTTTGTTTATGCGAATTAAAAAGGGGGAAATATTGTTGTGGCTCTATGGCTCAAACTTTTAGAGTAAGTATATGTGTAGGCAAATCACTTAATGGGCAGAGAGCTAAAATCCTTCGACTTGATTTAATATCCTCCGATAAAACACTTCAATTTTCCATTTTCCAATTCGCTTGGCGTACTTTATCACAGTCAATAAAGCTCAAGGGGAAACTCTGGGACGTGTAGGTCTCTATTTGCCTCATCAAGGTTTCAGTCATGGCCAGTTATATGTTGCGAAGCCGATCTTTCGATGCCCTTAAAGTTGCAATCGTTCAAAAAATGCATATAAGAGAATACTTCATTAAATATTTTGCCAACGACCGTCATGTTTTGATGGGTATCAACTAGTTAGTTAGTTAGTTAGTTATTGTTGTTTAAATGGGTGGAACTACGAGGTCATCTGCCCATATCAACTAGTTATTATTATTGTTCTTGTTTCGTTCTGGCCAACTACGGACCATGTCATTTCATCTGTTTCTTTTTAGCTTTAAAATTAGCCCAGTATTCCTTCATTCGTAGACGAGATGATGTTGTTCCAAATGTTGTACCAGGGCAGATCAAAAAATAAGTTGCACTTCACAGTTATGGTCATTTATTTTGAAAAAATAGGCTTATGAGATCACCTTTTGTCCGTGTGTGTGTGTGTGTGTGTGTGAGGCGTGTGTGTGTGTGTGTGTGTGTGTGTGAGGCGTGTGTGTGACCCCCCTAATAACTTTTAACGGCTGGAGCGATTTCAATGAAACTCGGTAAGTTCATAGCACTATTCCGGGCGACCCCGACCGTGCCCTTCAAATTTTGGTACGTCTCACCAATCCAACATGGCGGCTATGCGAAATATTTCACCAATATTCAATATCTCCGAAACTATTCCCGATATCTCCCTGGAATTTTTTACGGCGATAAAGGAAACTACTAGAAGATCACTCATGTGACTTTCAAAAAACTGGTAACTACAAAATCAACATGGCGGCCACGCGAATTTGCGACATTTAAATTGACGTTTCTCGCGATTTAACGAACCAAACGCAATAAAACATGGTACAGTATATGTTTATACACATTTAAATGCACCGACATCTAACTTCGTTCAATTGTTTACATAACCACAAGATGGCGGATGTGCGAAATATTTCACCGGCATTCCATATCTCTGAAACTATTAGCGGTATCACCCTGAAATTTTGTACGGAGATAAAGGACACTACTGGAAGTTCATCTATAAGACTTTCAAAAAACCGGTTAATTACACAACGAATATGACGGCCAAGCGTATTTGAAAATTTTAAATAGACCTTTCTCGCGATTTAATGTTCCAAACGCAATGAAATCTGGTACAGGAAATGTTTATACACATTGTAATGCACTGGTATCTAATTTAGTTCAATTGTTTACATGACCTCAAGATTGCGGCTGTGCGAATTTTAAAATTAAGTTTTTATTTCTTGTGTTGTATTCATGCGATCGAAGTGAAAGTTTGAATAATGAACCTACGCAATAATTTTCCTTTAATGGTACATGACTCTATGGCCTATACATTTTACAATCCAACATTCCGACCATCCGAAATAATTAGACGGCTCTGAATATCTACTAATCTATTATTGCAATCAAACTGATTTTTTTATGTTGATAGGGGCTATGAACTTAAGTTCACAGGACTTTAAATAACCTGGTGATCACAAATCCAACATGGACGTTTCTCGCAATTTAACCATCCGAGTGCAGTGAAACTTAGTACAATAATTCTTATACGAATGTTAATCCACTGGTATCTAATTTCTTTCAATTGTTTCAATAACCACAAGATGGCAGCTGAGCGAAATTATAAAATCTCCTTGTTACTCCTTGTGTCCTAATCATGCTACACGTACACAATAATCTTCATGTGGCAGTACATAACTCTAGCACCTACATATATAAAATCCAACATGGCGACCATCCGAAATATTTAGTTGGTTCTCGATATCTAGAAATCTATTACAGCAATCAAACTGAAATAGTGTATGTTGATAGTGGCAATTAACATAGTAGGATATTTGAAAATAGGCTGTATAGTTCTTCACGGAACTACTTGTTACACCACCTTTACAACAGCAACACGCCTATGACGACATTCAATGTTACGTCACTTTTCTACATAGTTTCCAAAAGACTCCAAACATTTATGCGAACGCACAACCAACTTGTCGATGCCGGATGCATAGAAAGTTCCTCCAGCGTTCTTCAACCACACGGAGACAGCGGCCTTCACCACCTCATCGGTCTGGAAATGTCGACCACCGAGCTCCGTTTCGAGCTTACCGAATAGATGAAACTCACATGGCACTAGGTCGGGACTGTAGGGTGGATATTGCCAGACCTTCCACTTGAAACGCTGCAGCAGTTCGCTCGTTTGGCGGGCCTTGTGAGGTGTTGGGTTGTCATGCAACAAAATCACACCGGCCCTCAATTTCCCCCCGGCGCTTCTCTTTAATCGCTTTACGCAACCGGTGTAACGTTTGACAATACGACGCCGCGTAGATCGTCGTTCCTTTTGGCAGGAATTCCACGTGCAGCAAACCCTCCATGTCAAAGAACACTGTCGCCATAACCTTACCGGCTGAAGGTTGGACCTTGGCCTTCTTTCGTTGTGGTGATGAGGGGTGCACCCATTCCATTGATGTTCTCTTCGTTTCGGGGATGAAGTAGTGGACCCACGTTTCAGCGCCTGTGACGATTCGCCGCAAAAACCCGTTGCCGTCTGCGGCATAGCGTTGCAAAAATACCAGGGAGGATTGGAAACGTTGTATCTTGTGATCATCGGTGAGAAGACGTGGGACCCATCTTTGGAGTGAACGTCCTGTTGACGCGCCATTGCATTTGGCCGCTATTCACACCATACAAGACGAGACACCACAGAGACCTGCCTAACAGACGTGTGGGAAGTGTCAGTCCCTTTCTCCGCTGTGCCCACGTTTGCGACACACAGCGCGCTGCTGCAGCGCGTTAGTGCAACTAACTTTTTGATCCACCTTCGTAGTATTGATAGAGGGGCAGATGACCACACTGTTCCGTCCCTTAAAACAACAATAGCAAACAAACGTACTGTTGATAGTCACTAATGTTGTTTTGGCCTACAGAATAGCTGTGACAGCTTGGACAAGAAATGTCAGGGAGAGAATATTCACACAGAACTTTGAACTAACAAGGTACCTCAAGTGGCCACTGTTCCTCCGCATTGATTTCACCAGTCGTCTACAATCCAAACTTAATGAAAGCTCGGAGTGATATTCCAGCCCGTGTAATGAAAACACAAAACTGCGCGAGTTCATTGGCCATCAGGAACTTATCCTCCAATAGGAGAGATACGGTTATTATTCTCTGACCTGTTCACTAAGTTCCACAAGGTTTGGGTTTACACATAATATTACTTTCAAAATATTCTTCTTCATCTTCTGCTTTTACGACCACTTCAGTCAATCATTTCTTGGTCCTCTTTCTTGGTCCTCACTATTAATTTGAATGTTGGATTCTAAAATCCTAAAAACGAATTCGTTTGTTTAAATGAATAATGACCTAACAAATTGTCGTGTGTCAATACATTCAATACGGAAACATTAAATCGATAAAATGTTCTACAAATACTGACATAAGCACATTTATTACTTCACTTTGATCCCTTGTCACATGTTGACTTGAGAATAAATTCTAAACTAGGTATTTACAACATATTATATTTAACAAAATGTGGTGCTTTTCAATCGGTCAACACGAATGTACCCAAAAAGAGCTGAAATAAATTACATGAGATTAATAAATACACTAGGATGACCAGTTTCGATCGTCAAGCGATCATCATCAGATCCATTACACTTAGGCTATAACATCTATGTTTGAGAATACAGGTGAAAGATATTTACAATATGTACAATTATTTAGTTGCAGTGTTGGTAATGCAACTGTCGGTGTATGCTAAATGTAGTATATCTAATGTTTGGTGAAATGCTAAAATGGTGATAGAAATCCGGAGTTTGTCTGTTTGGGGTGATTATATGGTTGTAAAAAATCAACTATGGTTATACTGGTAATAATACAGGCTGATACTTACCCGGTTGTCTTCCTGGCTGGAACTTCGTGCAATTTCGTGTTCGCTCTAGCAACAGTTGTTATATTCAACAATGTTATATTCAACAATTCAATGTTCACCCGCAATGTCGCATTTGACCAACATGAATTCTTAAATGTTTCTCTTTCAACAGAACTTCATCATTAAATTCAGCTTGAAGAAAAACATCATCATATCCAAATCGCGTTCCAGCTATTGTGGGGATTATGAGTCTAACTTCGCTTCACTTGATGGCAGTTAGGTCCTCACTCCACAGCATTCTTGGTCGCCCTCGAGGTCTTTTCCCTCAGCCTTTAGTTCTTGCATTTTTGTTGTAAACTCTTAACATGTCCATACCACTACTACTGTCAGTCAGTGCGCGTAACGCCTTAATTGGATGTGTACGTAGGGAGGGGGGTAGAGTCTTGTGCCCGTAAGACGGGCTCCTTTTACTGCAGGGGTGGCACAACCTTTTTATAAGTGAGAGCCAATTTTTTTTTACATAATATGTGGCGGGCTGCAAGTTACCTTTCCACAAAGGACGTGTCAAACTCTGCCGCTAAAGCTAATGCTACTATTACATGCATAACCTATCTTACCAGCTGACAAAAATGTGTTTCAATACCATTTTTGTGTCCTCTAAATGAATTAAATCCATTTTTGAAGTTTTTTTTGGCAAATTGCGTAATTACGTTATGAAATTACAATCAACTTACCCCTAAGTCGAAACGGTTTAGGGGTACGGTATATAAAATAAAATAATTCTATCACAGGGTTATAAAATTGTTATTTTTACAGAACACAATTCTTAACATCAAAGTATACGGTGTTGCTCCCTATATTAACGGTAGTTCACCCAGTGCCCACGTACGGCAGCACCCGTAGCACGGTCGGGAATCTTGAGCATTCCGTGTAATGCCATATATTTGACTTCATGAGCTCTTTGTCTTATATTATTGTATGTTGTCCTCCTTTGTTACAATTATGATCTAGTCTATCTATCTATATATTTAAAACACTAAGCTGTTTTTTGTACACACGAGATTGTGAAAACGACTTAACCGATTGGCTTCGTAGAGCACTCTAACGAAAGCTCTTGGCCTCGAGATTTGCAGAGTGTCTCTAAAATAAACAAATATATTACGGTATATTTTTAAATTAATATAGAAAATAGCAGAAATCTTTCCCCTCACGCATGCGCACAATCCGCCTGGGGTCATGACAAAATGGCGGTGAGAAGTCCATTAAAATGTAAGTTATTTAATAAGCTTCCATGTAATTGAAAACATACATTAACCAAGTTCTGACAATAAAATATAATAACAGTATGAACGTATACGAATGTGCAACATTGATTTATTTGGATAATGAAATGGATTAGTTCCTTCAGACAGCGGCTTTTGAATATAATGAATATCTGCGTCTGCTGTTGAATATCAGTGCGCGAGTAGCTATGAGGTTAAGACGACTGACTGTTGTTCCAAGAAGCACCGGTTCGATCCCAGGCCTCGCCAGTATTTTTTATTTTTTTTACCACTGAAATATTGTTTAATCAAGGAGTATTAGTAAGGTATTATGTCTGTTAAAGATACATATTTCTACATTCCCTCTAAATACGTTTTATTTCCGTTTTACCATTGCATTGCAGCATGTGATCAAAAGAGCAAACTGTTGCCCGCAGTACGCCGTTTAAATATCTGCAATCAGTTCCTACAACTGACAACAGATGGCAGTACATCGCCCATATAGTTCCAGTAACTGACAGCAGATGGCAGCACCATTTCATCGATATATTAAAAACACAAGACATAGCACGTTTTCACGTGATGGAAAATTATAAAGGAGGGGAATATTTAAGAAGGGAAATGTTGAGGAACATTAACCGACCATTGAATGTGTAGGCTAGGTTGTTTATGTACCTTAATATTGCAATTTCTTCCCGATGCTTCGCTGGTCAAGCTATTAGAGTCCTAGACTAAAAGTTATAATTATGCACCGTCGATATACTCTTAAATTATTAAAGAAAAAAGTAGTTTTCCAGGCACTCGCGCGTGTCCACAATTGCTTTCGCCATGAGAGACACTTGGCAAATATAATTCGTTTGAAGGGCTCCGACATCGTGGTCACTCAGCCCCGTGTACTTGGGTGTGTAGTAGGCTAGGTTGTTTATGTACCTTAATATTGCAATTTCTTCCCAATGCTTCGCTGGTCAAGTTATTAGAGTTCTAGACTAAAAGTTATAATTATGCACCGTCGATATACTCTTAAATTATTAAAGAAAAAAGTAGTTTTCCAGGCACTCGCGAGTGTCCACAATTGCTTTCGCCATGAGAGACACTTGGCAAATATAATTCGTTTGAAGGGCTCCGACATCGTGGTCACTCAGCCCCGTGTACTTGGGTGTGTACGTGTGAAATTTTCTCTGATAACCTGTGTTATTGTGATGGCTGCATTACTGTGTGTATTTGTAATTAAGGTGGTAAATGGCAAGGAGACGGCCAAGGCCTTCAGTTAGGAACCATCCCGGTATTTGCCTTAAGTGGAAGGGGGAAACCACGGAAAACCACATCCAAGATTGTCGAGGTGGGAATTAAACCTTCTTCTTCTTAGTTACGGTATACCTCAAGAGACTGAATGTGCCCCGTTTTTGCCCTCAGACCAGAATTAAATTTCTTGGCAGAGCAGGAAATGTAACCCGGGTCTCCGGGGCGATAGACAAGAATTGGTGGGCCTCCATGTGTTAATACGATTTTTGACATGCACGGGACATAGAATTCAAAAACTGCCTCCTTTAAGGTGACTGTCGAAGTGAGTATTGAGTATAGGCCTATGGTCATTCCAGTAGTTGGTGAAGTGATTCTATGTTCCCCTTCAAAATGTACTGCTATAACCTATAACAGGTGATGGAAATTGCTTATTTAGAGCAGTTTCGTACTGTTTATAACAAAATGAAGAACGTCATTCTGAGCTGCGTTTTCAAGCTATTGCAAAAAATTTCGCTGGCAGGAACAATTATAAGGAATTTATTTTAAGCGATCAGTCTCATCGCATTCTCCTCACCAACCAACTTGAGTATGAAAGTCTCTGGACGGTCATGTTGAACTTCATTGTATAAGACAATTGTTTAATGATTATTTGTTTAGAGTACTGAGTCTAACTACGCAGTTGATTTTGGCAATGGAAGTATTATTTGCCATTTAATATTTAGCGGCTCCGTTATTGCAGGAACTATAGTGTTATCGAATAATACGAAGCCACATTTAAAATCCAATATAAATAGGCCATTTCAGAAACAATTCCAGATATTATGCAGTACAGTGTACTGTAAGGTCTTTGACGATCAAATGTAAACTTTGTTCTACATTGTATTTCTCTTGCGTAAAATCTATGCGTGGTTACTTTGGTCTTTACTGTTGTGAGGGTAAAATTGATCTGCTGGAATATAAAATATTTGCCAAGCTGCAACAATGTAATGATATTAATTTAAAAGTCATTGAACTTATATCCAGTAGTTCAAACACATACATCAGCGTTAACAGATTGGATACTGAAGATGAAAGCCAGCTACTTCATTTCCCTATTATTGAATTTTTCAATTCCTTGGAATTAAGTGATTCGCCTCCACATACTCCGAACGTTTGAGCCGTAGTTATGCTCCTTAGAAATCTGAACGTTTCCCAAGGACTCATATTAATATATTAATTGTAAGAAATATGTAAGAAATTGCTTGGATTCGGATATAATAGGTGCAGTAATATTAGGCAGAGAGCTCAAATCCTACGACTTGATTTAACACCTTCCGATAAAACACTTGCAGGTACAGTACATTTAATGGGTAACAATGTCCTATTCGCTCGGCCTACTTTATCACAATCAATCAAGCTCAAAGAGAAGCTCTTGAACGTATTGGGCTATTTACCTCATCACGTTTTCAGTCATGACCAGCAGGATAGTGAAGGTACAAAAAAGGTCCTGTATGGGATGGTAAAGAATAAGAGGCGGAAGGATCCTACGGATTATGTTAGAATGGTGATCAAAAGGGGAAAAGAGATAGAAAATAGGGAAGAACTGAAGAAAATGTGGAAAGAATATTTTGAAGAACTCCTGAACCAAAATGGAAACCTCGGCGAGGAGGAAGAAATCGGGGAAGAGGTACAGTAGATGAACTGCAAACAGAAAAGGACTTAACATGGAAAGACGTGGAAGATGCAGTGAGGAAGATGAAAGGAGGGAAGGCACCGGGTGTGGATGAGTTGAGTGTGGAGTTGGTGAGAGCAGCAGGAGAGGTGGGGATACAATGGTTGTACCGACTGATGAAGACAACATGGAAGGAAAGGAAGACCCCAGAGGGCTGGAAAAAGGGAATATTTGACCCGATCTTCAAGAAAGGTAGTAGAACAGAATGCAGAAACTATCGGGGAATAACACTGATGAGTCATTGTGCAAAGTTGTTTGAGAAAGTTATGGAAAGGAGAATTAGGACAAGGATAGAAGGAGGGATGAGGGAAGAACAATCTTGCTTCAGAGCAGGAAGGTCCACAGTGGATTTGATTTTTGCTATAAGGCAGTTACAAGAACAGCACTATGAGTATGGAACAGATCTACTGATGGCCTTCCTGAACATTGAGAAAGCATATGACAGTGTATGCAGAAACAAAGTATGGAAGTCCCTGGAGGATAGAGGAATAGAAAAATGGACTATAAGGAGGATAAAGGAGATGTACAAGGGAAGCGTGAGCTGTGTGAAAGTGGGAGGAGAGAGATCGGACTGGTTGGAACAGAGAAACGGCCTGAAACAAGGAAGTGCACTGTCACCGTTACTTTTCATTGTGGTGATGGATGACATAATGACCCGAGTGGCACAAGTAATTGGGGAAGGAAAGATGAAAGCAATGGTGCTTGCAGATGATTTGATGATTTGGGGAAACAAGGAGGAGGAGGTACAGGAACAGTTGGACGTGTGGGAAGGAATAATACAAGGTTATGGGATGAAATTTAGCATAAATAAGAGTGAGATGGTGATCACAACAAGGAAGAAGGAAAGAACCACAACAGGAATAACAATTGGTGGGGAACAGCTGAAGGAAGTGGAGAGTTTCAAGTATCTGGGTAGCCTGATGCAAGAGAATGGAAGAAACGATAGAGAAATAAATGAGCAGGGGAGACAGGCAGAAGCATTCAGGAGGAGTGTGAGAAGCATGTTATGGAGCAAGGATGTCCCTCAGAACAGCAAAAAGATCATATATCGGACGTACTATGCCCCTATCCTGACGTATGCCTTGGAGGCCTGGGTTATGAAAGGAAGGGTGAAGAGCAAAATACAGGCCAGTGAGATGAGGTTCTTGAGAAGCAGTATTGGAGCTACAAAGAGGGACAGAATAAGAAATGAGAGGACCAGAGAATTAATGAAGGAGGAACCATTACAGGATGGTATATAGAGAAATCTAGACTTAGATGGTATGGACATGTAAAACGAATGGAGGAGAAGAGGATACCCAGGAGGATACACGAGACGAAGTGGGAAGGAAAGAGACCAAGAGGGAAACCGAGAGACAGGTGGCTGAAGGGGGTGGAAGAAAGCGTGAAGAAGAGAGGAGAAGACTGGACAAGGGTGGAGGCTGAGAGATGGTGGGAAGACAGAAGACGTTGGAGAGGCTTGTGTTCCAAACAGACCCGGCCAGTGGCTGGAAACTGTGCAATATGATGATGACCTCATCACGTTTTCAGTCATGTCCAGCAATATGTTGCAATGCTGAGAGTGCTATCTTTTGACGCCCTTAAAGTTGCAATAGTGCTAAAAAGTAATCGTACAAAGAATGTAACTTATATAAGAAGCTTCTTCAGTAAATTTGTTTTCCATTGTCCGTCATGTTTTGACGGGTTTCATCTAGTTAGTTTTAAGATATTAAACTTCATAAATAAGTAAATGTGGAATTCCCTTTATGAGCTACCAGAGAGAATGTTTGAACACAACTGTATATACAAAATGAAAATTAATATATCATCAAACTGAGCATCAAATCAAGTAGTAGCCTAATGCTCCTAATGTGATGCTTCACAGTGTTTATTTTTTAATAGTCTGTCAATGAAAATGCACAGTCTGCTTCCAGTCTCCGACCGGGTCAGGAATGGAATGAATGAAGCCCCCATCTAGCGGCGAGGATATGAACTGTGCCGGCTGCCGAGGCCTGACGCACTCCTCTGGGTCAATGATTAAATGAATGACAGATGTAATGAAATGTTAATGGAGAGTGTTGCTGGAATTAAATTTTGACAGGGAAAACCGGAGTACCCGGAGAAAAACCTGTCTGCCTCCGTTTTGTCCAGCACAGATCTCACATGGAGTGACCGGGATTTGAACCACGGAGTCTGTCAATATTAGGTTCAATGTTAGAGATGGCAATGCGCAAGCTTCCCTCCAATAGTGTAGGCTATCACTTAAACGGAAACGACACATTGACTTTATTTGTTTCATCAAGGAAAACGATTGCTCGCATACGTAGGTAATTTTTAATCTATTTTTCCAAAGTACCTCGGGGTAACGCTTGACCGAACTCTATCTTACAGAAAGCATCTTGATAACCTGGGATCTAAGCTCAGATCGCGTAACAATATTCTATTTAAATTGTGTGGAACTTTATGGGGTGGTTCAGCGGACACACTACGACGTACTGCGCTTGGCCTCGTGTACTCGGCAGCTGAATACTGCTCTTCAGCATGGCTTAACAGTTGCCACGTAAAGAAAGTCGATGTACAACTTAACACCACCATGCGTATCATCTCCGGTACTCTGAAGCCTACTGCAACACACTGGCTGCCAGTCCTGTCTCACATTGCTCGACCGAACCTGCGACGATCAAGAGCCCTTGTTCAAGAATATGATAAGATCATGTCCAATCCAACTCTACCCATTCACAGGTATGTTGCAGATCTCTGGATAAAAAGGCTGAAATCCCGTAAGCCACCCATGAAAACAGCTAAGAATCTAAAGGATGCTGGTTTCAATTTAAAAGAGGAATGGAAAGAGCAATGGTTTCGTACTGCACCGGAATGGCCTAGCCTCTTCAATCCAAACCGTGCCCCAACTGGTTTCAGTTTGCCAAGAAGAACGTGGTCATCACTAAACAGGTTTCGCACTAATTGTGGAAGATCTGCATTCTCCCTTCACCAGTGAGGCTTCAGGGACTCTCCAGCATGTGATTGTGGTGCATTGGTCCAGACCATGTATCACAAAATGGACGAATGCTCTCTGCGTGCTTATGATGGAGACCAGAAAGATTTTGCTGATGTCTCAGTATCCCTAGTGCAATGGATAAATAATTTAGATATCAATGTGTAATTGTTCACTACTTAGTACCTTGTATTCTTTGCAGGTTTTGTTGTATAATATTGTGTATACTCGTCCATTATGTAAAATTCCATACGCTTAATAATAATAATTTATTTTTAAGGAAACAATTTTATAAATCTCTTATTTCAACATGGGACTACAATTTTGGGAAAATCTCATCATTCACAATATAATATTCACGTTTACAATAGTATAAACTTTTTATCCGCGGGTCGCATGAACTGACTTTGAGGGTCGCAAGTGGCCGTGGGTTGTGCACCCCTGCTCTGGTGAGAGGGTTTGATTTTTAGGCGGATAAGATAATGAAGTAGTTAATAATCAAAAATTACTCTGACTTAGCTTTGAAGCGCTTATGGCCAGAGCATTTTACTTTAATAAGGAATTGAGTTGTGCGAAGGATTTAAGTAATGATCTGGTTCTTGTAATTAGGGGTATTTAAGAGTAGCAGTCGCAGTGGCTTAGGTTTGAAGGAGCAACGATCATTGGTCTTAGTTGTGGGCTGATGTCCGTCATTATCACCATCGATGCCAGAGATGTTATCATAACTTGCTCACTGGCCATAGCTGGTTTTGTGTGTGATATTTTACTGTGTGTGTAATGGCTTTAAGTTTTGCAGCAGCTTCGTTTTCATTTGAAAACTGAAAGACCTCTAGTGGGTTAATTCAGCAGTAGCTGTTAAGCAGGGTAAAATATAGACCTATAGTCAGAGTCGCCAACCTCTCAAACCTGAAAATCCAACTTCCCACACAGAATGTCCCTTTTCCCTAGATAATATCCCACATAAAAAAATATTTTGTCCAAAACAAATGTATAATGGATATAAAATGTGCTCCAGAGTGTCGATAATGTGTTTCTAATTGCAGTACCATATGCGCTAAAACTGATTTTAACGAAACACAAAACTGTCTTGTACACTATCATTACCATACACATAAACATTCACTTAATACACGTGTTTATTCATTTAAAATTGAGATGTTTTTCTTTCCCTGTATAAGTCTTTGGATTATTTTTTTTAATGAAGATTTCACAAAAACACAAAACATAATTTTTAATCTCCAAAACTGTCTGTTATCGCACAAGCGGCAGTTGGCGATTGTAATATAATAATAGTTACTTCCATGAAAGGTTAATTTTTATTCTAATGGCATGTATGAATCGTACCTATTGTGCATGCTTGCTGTGCAAACGAAATTTTTATGAATTGATGGCCGCTCAGCTGGTGATATATGACATCGGCCAAATATCCCAAATTCACCTCACATTTTGCACAAAAAGTCCTTTATCCTTTTCCTAAAAATATTTGTCTATATGCCCCAGAATTTGAGACAAATCCCACGAGTTGGCATCACTGCCTATAGTAGGTTAGGCGTTGGTCGGCAATATAATTATTGCATAAAAAAGGCTTCAGCTCCCGCCTTTTGTGATTATATTTATGTAATGAAAATGGGGGATGAACCAGGTTACAAAACACGAAGTTGAAGTGAAGTTCTGAGTTTCCGGGCAGATGATGTAGCTCTTGCTTAAGGAATTCTATCATTTGATGGTGAGAGTCGGTTATTTCTTGAAGAATGTCGCACTGTAACCATCTCACTCAATATATGTTTTCAATTGAGTGACAGTTTTCTTGAAATGAACCACTGACTTGTTTGTTATCGGAGAAATCTGCTTTATTTTCTGGGGCTTTACTCGTGGCCTTGCTCCATGGCATGTCTCGCTATCAGGGTGACATCTATTATTCATGAACACCTTGCTAATATATTCCGTATGTTCCGTGACAATGTTAACGAAACCTAACTGTTTGACGTTGGGCAAGTACACCTGCAAGGATACTTTGAGGTGCATATATGGCACACATTGACCCTTGACCTTTGGGTGTGATTCTTGTTTGAAGTACCGGAGCACTGAGGCCCAAGTAAACTACAAAAGGTCATTAACTAAAGGAAGGAAAGATAGAGAGATGTCAGATCCTCGAAGAATTAAATTTTTAGGAAAATAGACGACAATTATTAGAGCTGAAAGACATGAGAGAGTAGCTGTTATTCAGAAAGGTGTAAGGCAAGGCTGCATCTTATCACACATGCAGTACTTTTCAATCTATGCATTAGCTTGCCACGGTGAGTGAGTGGTTAACGTGTCGGTCTACTAACCCCAAGCTTGCAGGTTCGCTCCAGGCCATGGTAAGTGATTTTTGAAAGGCGGTAGAAATTACGACACGTATGCCATACGATATTGGCATGTCAAAGAACCCATTTGAATTCAGTAGGCCATGTGCATAATGGCAAAATTTATCTCGGGAGTTTCCGCCAACACAAAGTTCCTCATTTCTCTACTAAAAAGCGCTATAGTGTTCAAGGAGCTTAGATATCTAACCTCCTTGACTTTCATAGTGCTTCAAGGAACAACGAAATTCAACATGCAAGCTATCCTCTGGGTGGCAAATAGCAATGCTTGCACCCGGCACCCGAGGCCATACGATATTATTATTATTATTATTATTATTATTATTCAGCCAGAGGAGTAACGTCCCTCAGTCGGCTCATGGCCAATGTTGTTGGGCCAAAATCTAGTAAGAGAAGACTATTGATGACAGCCATCCATTCAGTTCTGCTGTATGGAGCGGAAATATGGGCGGATGCCCTGGATAAGGAAATTTATAGGAAGCCACTGGCGCAAGTGCAGAGGCGGGGTGCTTTGCGCGTGGCATCTGCATATCGCACGGTCTCTGAGGAAGCAGTTCTCGTTATTGCCGGGATTATTCCGATTTTTTTTCTTGCGAAAGAACGCAAGAACATTTACTTGAGGAAATCTGATATGGGTTTACAAAATGCAAGACGATCGGCAAGAGTACAAACCTTCCAAAATTGGCAGATCAAATGGGAGCAAGGAGATCAAAGCCAATGGACTAAGAGAATGATCCCTCAGGTGCAGGTTTGGACAGAGAGGAAACATGGTGAGGTTGGTTACTATCTCACTCAGTTCTTGACTGGCCATGGGTACTTCTGTTCCTATCTTAAGAAGATGGGGAAGGTGGATTCATCAGATTGCATCTATTGTATCAACGAATTAGATAATGCTAATCACACCTTCTTCTCTTGTGGACGGTGGGTCCAAAATAGGCAGTCTCTTCAAGATCACATTGATGTAGAGATATCCCCGGACAATATTGTTGCAGTGATGCTACAAAATGAGGAAAACTGGAAACTGGTAGCAAGCTTTGTTGAAGATATCCTCCGAACAAAGAAGACGGACCTGGATCGCCACTGAAGATGATTCATTACGGAAGAGTGCCCTACAGGCAAATATAAAATGACTCTAGCCTGAAGTAATGTGCTAAACGGTTCCAGGCTAGTGTTCAGAAGTAACGGGGAAGTTTTAGTCGGTAGTCTGCTACTCAGGAGCAGGAGCCCGACACTCTGTGCGTAAATGCATTTCTTCCCCTAAAATATATATATATATATATATATATATATATATATATATATTATTGACGTGTAACATCTTTCCACTCGGTAGCTGGACATTTTTGTGGGGGTGATCTTGGAAAAGGGACGGAAATGGATGGGACGGAAGTGCATGGGACGGAAACAATAAGCGCGTGTGGTGGCGGAGATCGGTACAACGACGTACTGTAGGCCATGTGGCTATGGCGAATGTATATCGCATACAGTTTAATTGAAGGTTTGGAGACCCCCAATTAAGATATTCCTACAATAAATCATCTTCAAGTTGTCGTTCTTTGGTGTGAAAATATTCATTTTATCATATTTGCTGAAAACAAAAAGGAAGCTTGTAGTTTAACGTGACCGTTAATCTCGAGATCATGAGCCACGGGACCTCCTTTTTACGTGGAATCCGAACCACAGGACATGGCATTTCACATCGAAAATCTCACATGCATTGACCGGGAATCGAACCCGGACCGCCTTGGTGAGAGGCATTCAGCTAGACCGCTGAGCCACCACGCCCCCGTTCCTGAAAACAATTACGATTTATTAAATCTTCATACTTTTGCTTTATTCTTATTTAATGTAAGCACTCGATGTACTGTCGGCCATGTGGCTATGTGGAATCTATATCGCATCAACAAACACTCCAAACAACGTAGCAATTCAGCATATTAACGCCGACTACTAACAATAATTGAAACTTCGTTGGTCTAAACATATCACTGGGAGAAAGAAACACATTTAATATACCTTTCGCACGCCTAATTTTTAATCGCAGTGCGCTGATTGGAAAACGAGGCCATTTTCAATAACATCGCTGGCATGGGTTCACTAACTGGCCGGTATAGAGCGCAGCTCGCATCATGTAGGCAGAGGATTGCTTCCGCCACGGCAAATAACAATTATGATTCATTACGGTCAGGATTTGGCACTGGAGTTTTACAAGTAGTTATTTCAATGACCAACAGAATTCACTGCCAACAAGGGATTTGCCCTCCCGGGACACACATAGCAGCATAACATATCACATATTACACATTATATGCAACTACTGTAAGGTTCATATAATAATAATAATAATTATTATTATTATTATTAACTATGCATTGAACAAGCAATTAAGGACATTTTAGTAAATTTTAAAGTAGGAGTAAAAATTCAAGGAGAAATAATCTCCACTCTGAGATGAGCCGATTAACCAGAGGATTGGAGTTCGTTTTAAAATGGTATGGACTCTGTCCTGAGGAAAGAATTCATGATGAAAATTAATAAATATAAAACATAACTAATGGAGTGCAGCCCAATGAAATCAGTAACCCCTCATGAGGAGGCAGCAGACAAGCTAAAAAAATAGGATTCCTTTGCTACTTGGGGAGCAAAATAACCAGCGATGGACGAAGCAAAGAGGGTATAAAAAGTAGGATAGCTCGGCAAGGAAAGCATTTCTCCAGGAGAGAAATCTGTTGACATCAAACATAGATTTAGGTATTGGCAAGAATGATTTACTCTGGAGCGTGGTGCTCTGACTGATGGCGTATCAGCAAAGAGGATAATTGAAGCATTTGATATGTGGTGTTACAGGAGAATGATGAAGATAGGATGGGGGGATAGAGTAACTAATGAAGCGGTATTAAGACGAGTGGGAGAGGAGAGAAGTTTCTGGCGAATGCTAATGAAGAGAAGAGATAGATGTTCATAAAATTTCAATCATTTGGTTGGTTGGTTGGTTGGTTCCTCAGTTTAAGGACTGCGACAACGCGGTCATGTAGCCCCGTGTACTTTGGGTGTGTGTAGGATCTGTCTGATAATCGGTGTTTAATTGTCATGACAGCATTCGTGTGTGTTATCTGTAATTCCGGTAAGGACTGCATATGATCGAATTCAAGTAGTTCCTACGTTTGCTACCAAATGCTACCGTCAACGACACTAAGCCGCCAACTTGGCTACTAGATGCCACCGCAACCAGCACCTGATGGCGAACGTTGGCACTTAATAGAGCGTTAATCAGATCTAACCTACAAAGTTAGCTTCAAACAACTGTAGTTAATGGAAGATAAATTTCAATCGTCATATTTAACAATGTTTGATATTTTCTCGGAATGTTGGTATAACTGGTGAGCCTCTATGTTCACTGGGCCATGGTTTTGCCTAAGAATTTTCCTTTCTTGTTTTTCTGTATTTAGTTAGTGATCAGAGTTTATGAAGCGTAATATAGTGCTCAATAATAACAATAAAAAGAATTAATAATTAGCCTATTTTCATTTATGAAAAAATAGGCTTACGAGATCACCTTTTGTCCGTGTGTGTGTGTGTATGTGTGTGTGTGCCTCCGTGTGAGTGTGTCCCTCCCTAATAAATTCTAAACGGCTGGAAAGATTTCAATGAAAATCGGTAAGGTCCTAGTACTATTTTTCCCTTCAAATTTTATTACGTCTCACCAATCCAGCATGGCGGCTGTGCGAAACATTTCACCGGCATTCTTTATCTCCAAACTATTGCTCATATTATCCTGAAATTTTGTACGGTGATAACGGGCACTGCTCGACGTTCACCTATGGTACGTTCAAAAACATGTTTACTACAAAACGAACATGGCGACCAAGCGAAGTTGAAACATTCAAATAGACTTTTTTCGCGATTTAACCATCCGAACACAGTGAAACCTGTTTATGCAATTGACTATGCAAATTGCAATGCACTGACATTTAATTTAGTTCAATTGTTTTCATAACCGCAAGATGGTGGCTGTGGGAATTTTAAAATTAAGTTTTTATTTATTTCTTGTGTTCTAATCATGCGATCGAAACCAACGTTTCAATAATGAACCTGCACAATAATCCTCATCTAACTCTATGGCCTACATATATTAAAATCCAACATGGCGTCCATCCGAAATATTTGGACGTTTCTCAATATCTACGAATCTATTATAGCAATCAGACTAAAAATGTGTATGTTGACAGAGGCAATTATTATCATTTAGACTTTCACGCCCCGTTATTCATAATGTTGAATTTTGGGCGTATGCCGTGTATTATTATATTAAAACTCGACGCGTTTCGAAAGAAACCATGTCTTTCTTCGTCTGACGGCAAAATACATTTCTTAGATGTTGTCGTCACCAAGAAAGAGGATGGATCTTTAGGACACAGCGTTTTTCGTAAGCCAACACACACCAATAGATATCTCCACGTAAAGTCTCACCATCACCCTGCCCAGAAACATGGTATCCTTACAACTCTAACTACCAGGGCTAGGAGGATTTGTGAAGTGTCTTCTTTACAAGAAGAAATTAATATCTTAAGAACCATCTTTGAGAGCAACGGTTATAGCAAGGCTGATTTCTACGGTTCTGAAACCATCAAATAATAGGACGTCAGTTGAGAAAAAAAATATATAAGAGGAACTGCTTAACTACCGTACATACATAACACGACGGATCGTATTGCTAAAATCCTACGTAGGTACAAAATACGGACAGTATTTGGAACTTATGTTAAGATTAGGCATCTCCTGCGACCAACTAAGGACAGTTTGCCTAAATTGCAACAACCGGGTATCTACAGAGATCCCTGTACTTGTGGCAAGGTTTACATCGGGCAGACTTCGAGAACAATATGCACTCGCATTAAGGAACATAATAGATGTATCAGGCTCATTCAACCTGATAAATCAGCTGTTGCCGATCATGCATTAACAGCTGGCCATGATGTCATGTTCCAAGGAGTGGATCTTCTTGCCCATATAAAGCAATATCGTCCCAGAATCATCAGGGAGGCGGTTGAAATACGTAAACACCCAGATAATTTCAACCACGACACCGGCTACAATATCAGTGAATCCTGGCTACCAATTATCAGAACTCTGAGAAAGTAATACACTCCTGCTTTTCGTTGTCCCAACATGGGGCTATAATGGCGTCCATCTTTGGGCACCTTTTATATGTTCTTTGTTGCTTTCTCTTAGCAATCATTTGTCGTATTTCAGATTATTCCTGAGAAAGAAAGACATGGTTTCTTTCGAAACGCGTCGAATTTTGATATAATAATACACGACATAAGCCCAAAATTCAACATTATGAATAGAGGCAATTATTATTATCAGGATATATTAAAATAGGCTGTATAGTTCTCAATGGAACTACTTGTTCTTAATGCAATACGAGTCCGCCAGACACTCACAGTGCAGGAAGGGAGCGCAGTACAGTATCTATGGCACTTGCCACCTCACTCAATAGAACAGAACAATGCTCGTGTCATGTCGCTCCGATAGCAAACAGCACGTGCTCCGTAAGTCCTCGCTCGTACAAGCTAAAGACCCCTTCCTTATTGTCCACATGCGTAGCACACCCACTACCCACTACATGGTTACCTGTTCTAAGTAACATTCAGCCTCCAGCTCTTCGAAGATCAGAGGCTCTCCTGAAGATCTGGAAAACCATTCAGAAGAACCCCCAGCTACCCATACATACTGATGCAGCAAAAGCAGGTAATCAACGGTTGAAGTCAAGAAAACCACCTTGGCGCTCTGCAGTACTTCTTGAAGACTCTTCATTTAACATCTCAGAAGCATGGAAAACTATGTGGGAAGAATCATGAGTATTCAATGCACATCCGATTGAAAACCCTTCCAACCGGATAGAAGGTTTCTAACTCCCCAGACGCCAATGGAGAATCATTAACCGGATCCGTTCAGGACAAGGCAAATGTGGATTCCTGTTTCACAAATGGGGTTGGGTTACTTCTGCTAACTGCGATTGTGGAGCTACCCTGCAAACCATCGGACATATTGTTGGTGATTGTCCGCAACGAGCGTTCCAAGGATCAGTAGGTGACATTCATCATGCATCTTCTGAGGCACTTCAGTGGATTGATGGCCTGGACTTAGAAGTTTAAACCAAGAACTTGTGTTTATGACTATGTATATAATTGTATATATAACCTCATATATAGTGTATTGTATATAACTTTTATTTTAACTCTGTATCATCAGCCTCTGTGGCTTAGGCGGCAGCACGCCGGCCTCTCACCGCTGGGTCCGTGGTTCAAATCCCGGTCACTCCATGTGAGATCTGTGCTGGACAAAGCGGAGGCAGACAGGTTTTTCTCCGGGTACTCCGGTTTTCCCTGTCAAAATTTCATTCCAGCAACACTCTCCACTATCATTTCAATTCATCTGTCATTCATTTAATCATTGCCCCAGAGGAGTGCGTCAGGCCTCGGCAGCCGGCACAGTTCATATCCTCGCCGCTAGATGGGGGCTTCATTCATTCCATTCCTGACCCGGTCGGAGACTGGAAGCAGGCTGTGGATTTTCATTCATCATCAGACGATAAATAATAAAAAATTGCCCACAAAGTGGAGATTGATCTCTCAGTATATAGTGTGGGGGTTTGGATAGGTGAGCCCAATAGCGCACTGGCAACTTGTTGAGAAGTCAAAGCAACTCTCATTCGGTGCGGTTTTAACATCTAGGTCATCTGCCCCTATTGGTATGAAATAAATATTGAAATGCTACATTATGCAGTTTATGACTGTGTGTATGCAGCATCTGCCTGTTAGAGGATGACTTATAGATGGTTCAACGATGCTACAGTGACACTTTCAGCTTGAAAAGAAGGAATCGAACTCCATTATTTTATGGTATTTTACGAGAAGATACCGTACCACGAGGAGGAACGTGAAGTATTCCCAAAATTCTATTTTCCTTGACTGGGAATCTAACCTGAAAATTTGGGTACATGAAGCTAACTACAAGCAGCAAAGGCAGATCTTGAGAATACGCAGTTCATAACGAACATCAAGTCAAACCCCAGAGAACGTATGGAGAAAGGAGGACAAATAGCACACGGTGAAATTCAGATACCTGAGTGAATGGATGGAGCCCAACATCCGTGAAAAATAAACTTTCGTGTCACGGATTAACAAAATGGAAATGGTTTACCATTTAACCAAAGATATTTACAAAACACGATCAATGTCCTTCATGGCCAAACTGAGGCACTACGATACCGTTATTCGTCTGGAGGCGTTATATGCATCAGAATGCATGGCGATGAATAAGAAAGGCCTGGCAGAACAACTGGACACCAAAGAGAGGAAGATTTTGAGAAAGATCTTGGGCCCGGTCAAGGAACGAGGAGAGTATATAAGACAACACACCGATGAACTTTATCTACATGTGGAGAAAATAACGGACAACATACGCAAAAGAAGACTCTCCTTTTATGGCCATTTAACACGAATTAGCTCCGGAAGATTGTCCAATAGAATCTGTGCCTACTTTGTGGGAAAGAAAACCAAAGGGATCTGGTTTACACAGGAAGAAAAAGACCTACAAGAACAGGGGAAATCACACGAGGACATCTTGGAACGTGCCTCTGAAGAAGAAACTTTGTGAAAAACAGAGTTTTCATCCAAACCCTATATTGAAAACCGGCAAGAAGTGGACCGAAGAACGAAAGGAAGCTCACCGAAGAAGAATGCGTGAACACGGTGCCAATGTGAAAGAACGAGGAAAAAGAAATTGAAATAACGTGGTCCATAGAAGACCGAAACGATTATAAAAACAATAATAATAATAACAGTAATTATTGAAGAGGTTTCAGAACAGACCACACTGTAATGAAACCGGCACCATCTGGACAAATGAGAAACCGTACAGAGCTATTGAGAAGGCTGTGGTTGATGACGTGTATCTTGTTTTTCCATTCCCCTTTTTCTAATGTCTTCTATTTATGTGCGATGCTGTGATTATTAATAAACGAGCGTATACATTAACCTCTCTTTTGAACTAAATAGCATTTTATTTAGTATCTTTGTAAAGAGCTCGTGCACATCATTTATAAAAGAATTCAAGTAAAAAACAAGAAGTTCCGTGACGAAATAAAGAGCCTAATTTTCATGCCAATAATTATTCTACAGTATATGAACCTATCTAGAATAATGACGAAATTAAGTTGGTAATATCGAAATGTCTAATTAGTTCGAAATATACCTGGTATAATGTAGCCTAATAGAGCACTAGAGTTGGCAGCCCTGGTGACTGAATATATTCTTAGTTCCATCTCTTAAGGTACAGAATACAAAATTTGGTTGATGTCCAATGGACGTTACATGCAGTTGGACATTGGATCTATCAGCACGCGTAAAAGCATTTTGGCAACAATGTCATGCATGTGCTGGTCAGAAATAATCTAAAATATTATGATCGATTGTTGTGCCAATTTTGGATGAAATCCATTTGTTAGTATAGAAGTTACATGTATTTTAAAATTGGAACTATCAGCAGGCATAGAATCATGTTGGCAGCACCGACATATATTAATTACTCCAAATTAATCTAGAATGTCAGGTGCTATACGTGTGCAAAGTATAGTGCTGTTGGCTTGCATACTTTCTGATATATTGATATTAGGGTTAAGAAAAATATAGACAGCATTTATTAACTGTTGACAGCCCTGATTGCTCATAAGAATCCTTATAGTCATATATGTTATGTTACACATAGCACATTCGAAATTTGGTTGAAATCCAACTGATAGTATAGAAGTTACATGTATTTAAAAATTGGTCTTATCAGCAGGCTTAGAATCATGTTGGTAGAACTGACATATATAAGTTTCTCCAAATTAATCACGAATGTCAGGTACTATACGTGTGAAGAGTTTAAAGCTGTCGGCTTGCATACTTTCTAATATATTGGTATTTGGATAAAAAATAGAGAGAGCAATTATTAACAGTTGACAGCCCTGGTGGCTCTTAGGAATACGCTCTGTCATATCTCTTTATGTACACATATAACATACAAAATTTGGTTGAAATCCAATTGATGGTGTAGAAGTTATATGCATTTAAAAATTTGACTTATCAGAAGGCTTAAAATTTTTTGGCAACACTGTCATGCATGGCCTCCTGAAAATTAAACTGAAATAGTATTATCTACATGTGTGACAATTTTGGAATAGATCCTATGCATACCTTCCTAGATATCTAACATGGAGCTCAAATTTCTAGTGCGTTTTTTCTGCAGTTGGTAGCACTGACATCATTTTCAAATAATGGCTTGAGATATTCCGGTATACATCTTTACTCATACTAAATTTTGTTTCGAATGCTACAGCCGTTTAGGAGTTGATAGTGGGGGGGGGGGGGACACACACACAGCCAGCCAGACAGACAGACAGACAGACAGACAGACAGAAGGACAGACAGACAGAAACACATTTTCCCGGATCGATGTCATAAGACTACTTTTTCCTCATTTTTGCAAAATGTGAAAAGTAGGCTAATAAAATTAACTCTAGTAGTATTCAATCCCCAGTCAACCGCGTGAGAAATGAACGCGCTAGCCCAGAGCCAATCATGTCCTTAACACCAGAGTGTTATTAACTGACTTAGATACAACGTGTTAGCAAATAATGTCTTATTTAAACACAAATAGTGCTAAATGTTCCGGCATAACTCAACAAGATGACAGTGTTTCGCTCCGGTGTGCTATTGGGCTCTTCAGTTGGTTAAAGCACACCTCACCAAGACACTGTCTAGTGCACACTGGGAAGGCCATTGCAAGACGTATTTGATACATGTGTATCCACGTCACGAGCAAGCCAGTGCACTATGGGAGTCGAAACTCCATTCCAAAGCAATTTTAACCTTACCTTGGCATTGAATATACAATTTTCATAAGAAAATATGCATTGTCCGTTGAGCCATTTTTGCAAAATGTGAAAAGTAGGCTAATAAAATTAACTCTAGTAGTATTCAATCCCCAGTCAACCGCGTGAGAAATGAACGCGCTAGCACTATTTGTGTTTAAATATATTATGGCTCAACGGACAATGCATATTTTCTTATGAAAATTGTATATTCAATGCCAAGGTAAGGTTATAATTGCTTTGGAATGGAGTTTCGACTCCCATAGTGCACTGGCTTGCTCGTGACGTGGATACACATGTATCAAATACGTCTTGCAATGGCCTTCCCAGTGTGCACTAGACAGTGTCTTGGTGAGGTGTGCTTTAACCAACTGAAGAGCCCAATAGCACACCGGGGCGAAACACTGTCATCTTGTTGAGTTATGCCGGAACATTTAGCACTATTTGTGTTTAAATATATTATGGCTCAACGGACAATGCATATTTTCTTATGAAAATTGTATATTCAATGCCAAGGTAAGGTTATAATTGCTTTGGAATGGAGTTTCGACTCCCATAGTGCACTGGCTTGCTCGTGACGTGGATACACATGTATCAAATACGTCTTGCAATGGCCTTCCCAGTGTGCACTAGACAGTGTCTTGGTGAGGTGTGCTTTAACCAACTGAAGAGCCCAATAGCACACCGGGGCGAAACACTGTCATCTTGTTGAGTTATGCCGGAACATTTAGCACTATTTGTGTTTAAATATATTATGGCTCAACGGACAATGCATATTTTCTTATGAAAATTGTAAATAATGTCTTGAAATAAACGATTTCTTCACTGCAGTACATCTTCATTATAATTCATTTCATACAAAGTTTATGTTATTTGTATCAGTAGGCTATATCGCATTCAACATACTAAAACTACTGAAATATAGGACAGGCACAAGAGGTCAGCTGCCGTCTTGTCATGTGATAGAGAAGGCTCAGCTCTTTTAAGCCACTCATACGGTATAATGTTATAATATTCAATAAAAATAAATAACGGATCACTTCCTTTAGGATGGCTTAATCCACCCTTGGCTCGGAAATCGGAATTGGTGGGTCTTAAGCAATTGATTATAATGGTTGCATAATTCACACGGCCGCCATCCTGAAATGGCACAGCTGATGACCTCGTAGTTTGGGTGAAAGACGCGTCCTATATAAAGGTAAGTCGTTACCAAATTTGGTAGAGATCGGATGATTAGTCTAGTCGTAATTTGATTTTACGTTTTGTACGTTTGGGTGGTCGCCATTCAGTGTTGGTAAAGATGGCGGCGATACAAAATATGACTCTGAGGTGCCCTTTGCAAGAGCTACCCCTGTACTAAATTTCTTTCGATTCGGCTTCACCTTGATTGAATTGATAGGGGATACAACCATGCAGAACACAGACTCACACATACACACACCGACTCACAGACACACACACAGAGACACACACAGACACTCAGCCACACACTCTCTCACACACACACACACAGACACACACAGACACACACACTGACACACACAGACACACACTCACACACAGACACACAGACACACACAGACACACACACAGACACACTCACACAGACATACACACACAGAGACACACTCACAGACACACACACAGACACACACACACACACACACACACACACACAGACACACACACACACACACTCAGAGACACACTCACAGACACACACACACACAGACACACACACAGACACATACAGACACACACACAGACACACAGAGATACACAGACACACAAACAGACACACACACAGACACACACAGACACACACACACAGTCACACACACACACACACACACACAGACACACACAGACACGTACACAGACACACACACTCACACAGACATACACACACAGAGAGACACACACAGATACACACTCACTCACACACAGACACACACAGACACACAATTTTTGGACCTGTGTAGATCTCACAAGTCTACTTTCATTTTATTTTATTTTAAGGAAAGTAGGCCAAAAAGGAAAAATTAGCCAAAATAAAACTCAGAAATCTAAAAGTAGATATGCACAGTAAAGCTGTACACTGAGGATGGAGAGGGGGCACCTCTCGAGCGTTAAAAATCCCTTAGTATGCCTTCCTTCGGAGGGGAAATAAAGCCGGCGGTCCCATGTCTTTGATTTATAGCATGATAAAGATATTTCCACTAATTACACCTGTGTGAAGCTAAATTATAGATTAAACATTTGAATAACGCTCTTAAATTCCAACGTTCGACGCCAGAAGCCGACTGCAGTGACGTCAAGTAACTAATTTATGAACTAATAGTCGTTGACGGTGGCGTTTGGCGGCAAAAGTAGGAACTACTTGAAAATTCAATTGTTGCAGTCCTTACTTGAATTAAAAAGACAGATAACACACACTAATACAGCCATCACAATTAACACCGGTTATCAGACAGATTCTACTCACACCCAAAGTACACGGGGCTACATGACCACGTTGTCACAACGCCAAAACTAAGGAACCAACCAATCAGGGGGCACCTCAAGTATGGCACAATCCCTGGTTCCAGCGCCATTTTCACTATTCGCCGACACTTCCGTGCTCACTCTCTTCTGCGTCAGTGTAATTTCCTCTTCTGAAGATGACAATTCAATCCCATTTAATATTCGCTGTCTTCGTGAAAAAGTCTCTTCGTGGCAGCACATTGCTCTCTCAATGAAGCTACATTCGGCCTTTCTTACTTTTCAACTCTATCACGCAAGTAATTTATCCTTTTTACTCCTTCGGGATTCATTTCATAGCAATACGATACATAAATTGCAGCGAGTCACTCACAACTTTTCAACACAGCTCAGTTTGGTGTCCTTTTCAGTCCCAAGCAATGGTTTTAAATCTGGCCACGCAATTATGTGGGTATATATTTTATTTCGTGGTTTAGAGCGCTTTTGGGCTCCGGACTGGCCTGCATCGATTGTGTGGTTACTGGCTACATGGAACATCCATCTATTGAGAACCTATTTAACCAAATTGATCTGTTATACCTGCGGAATCTTTTTAATAATACAGACTCATCTGCTATTTTAGACAAAATTTCCTTTGGCTACCGATCAGCTCAGAAGGGCAGCGGAGTTACGCTGTACGCCCCACTACCCTGGACTGAGTCGTACAAACTGGGTTTTGTAAATAGATCGGTCTGAGCATGGAACAGCCTACCGTGCTCCCTGAAGGCCAGCAACAATAATGCCGTTCAGTTCAGTGGGGCATTATTTGTTCAACAAATAGGTTGTTCCTCATAAATTATGCCCCGATTCTTTGTTGTGCTAGGGTTTCCCGTGTATCCCCTTTGGCGATATTTATTTGATCTCTTCTCTAGTTTTTCCTCCCTTATCCTATATAAATGTGCATTTACCATCTCCCTAATTTTCACTGTAAATAATGTAATCATTGCTCGTTTCTCACTAATTGCCATCTTGTGTACATATGTAAATATAACCCAGTGTATATATTTTGGGGGCCCTGACGCATCCCTATTGCGAAGTGGGGCTTTGCTCTTTTCAGAGACTCCCTTCAGTGTACTGTAAATATAGTGTAAGGCACTGATAAATAAATATGAAATGAAAATGAAATGAAACTCCAATATGAAGCTCCTTTTGTATTCCATGAAGTTGTGAGATATGTTTGCTTATAATCTATGGACAACATGGCCGCCAGTAACCACCGAACTCGAGGTAGATATTAGTAATTAGTTTCGTAATTACTATAGCAGCAAATTAATACACAGGTTATACAATAAATACGTGCATTTTAATGCGTTATTTGATATAAGGTACGTAATGTTGTTACGAATTTAATTACAAATATTTACCTCGAGGTTGTTTGATTGCTGGCAGCCATGTTGTCCATAGAAGAAAAGCAAGCAGATCTCACAACGTCATGGAATACAAAGGAAGCTACATATTGGGGTCCATGTAGCCGGTAGGCCTCACGCAGGCTGGTCGGGGGCCCTAAAGCGATCTCAACTAAGAAACAAGAAGTTCCGTGACGAACTAAAGAGCCTACTTTTCATGCCAATGATTATTCTACAGTATATGAACCTATCTAGAATAATGACGGAATTAAGTTGGTAATATCGAATTATGTCTAATTTGTGCGAAATATTCCTGGTTTAATGTAGCCTAATAGAGCACTACAGTTGGCAGCCCTGCTGAATGAATATATTCTTAGTTCCATCAAGGTACCGAATACAAAATTTGGTTGAAGTCCAATGGACGTTACAAGCAGTTAGACATTGGGTCTATCAGCACGCGTAAAAGCATGTTGGCAACAATGCGTGTGCTGGTTAGAAATAATCGGAAATATTATGATATCTTGTTGTGCCAATTTTGGATGAAATCCATTTGTTAGTATAGAAGTTACATGTATTATAAAATTGGACCTCTCAGCAAGAATCCTGTTGGCAACACTGACTTATATTAATTACTCCAAATTAATGTAGAGTGTCAGGTGCTATACGTGTGCAAAGTATAGAGCTGTTGGCCTGCATACTTTCTGATATATTGATATTAGGATAAAAAATATAGACAGCATTTGTTAACAGTTGGCAGCCCTGATTGCTCTTAAGAATGCTAATAGTCATATATGTTACGTTACCCATAGCACATACGAAATTTGGTTGAAATCTAACTGATAGTATAGAAGTTACATGTATTTAAAAATTGGTGCTATCAGCAAGCTTAGAATCATGTTGATAGAACTGAAGTATATAAGTTACTCCAAATTAATCTAAAATGTCAGGTACTATACGTGTGCATAGTTTACAGCTGTCGGCTTGCATACTTTCAGATATATTGGTATTTGGATTTAAAAAAATAGAGAGATCATTTATTAACAGTTGGCAGCCCTGGTGGCTCTTATGAATACGCTCAGTCATATCTGTTTATATACACATATTACATACAAAATTTGGTTGAAATCCAATTGATAGTGTAGAAGTTATATGCATTTAAAAATTGGACTTATGAGAAGGCTTAAAATCATTTTGACAACGCTGCGATGTATGGCCTCCTGGAAATTAAACTGAAATAGTATTATGTACATGTGTGCCAATTTTGGAATAGCTCCCATGCTTAACTCCCAGGATATCCAACATGAAGCTGAAATTTCTAGTGCGTTTTTCCAGCAGTTGGTAGCACTTACATCATTTTCAAATATGGGCTTGAGATATTCCGGCATACAATATTAGTCATACTAAATTAGGTTTAGATTGCTGCAGCCGTTTAGGAGTTGATAGGGACACACACACACACAGCCAGCCAGACAGAAGGACAGACACACTGACAGACAGACAGACAGACACACATTTTCCCAGATCGATCTCATAGGTCTACTTTTTCCTATTTTTTCCAAATTTGAAAAGTAGGCTAATAAAAATAAAATAGGTACTCACACAATTGCGTGGCCAGGGAAAGCGGTGGAAAGCAGCGCGCAACAACTCAACGGTGCACAGAGACAATAGGTAGCGAACTGAAAGGTCGGTGTTGTAATATGACGAATTGTGGAGGCGCGAACTAGGATAAGGTGACAGCCGCAGCGCGTGTACTGGAGGGTTACCTATCAACATCAATACAACTTGGCTTTAAATACAACTGCTAGTAGAATATTTTCAGTCGGTCAACTGGAGATTGGGCGAGGAGTTTCAGTTAGTTTCCCAGTGACAATTAAACCCCCCATTTGAGTGAGAAGTATTTCATAAAGTGTACAAATAATTCGCTTTTATCACTTCAAATGATCTTGTCGACTTCATCGTTATGCTTGGGTCTAACGTTATGCGTTACGGTAACGGCGTGTATGACGTCATCATGTTGTTCAGTGCATATGCACCGAGTCTGAGTTTACTCGAGGGGTATGGCGTTATGCGATACGGAGACGGCGAGTGCGTGACGTCAGACAGGAATACAGGGTGACTCCTAAAGAAGTGTGCAAGATGTCAGACAGGAATACAGGGTGACTCCTAAAGAGATATACAAGACGTCAGATAAGAATACAGGGTGACTCCTAAAGAAGTGTTCAAGATGTCAGACAGGAATACAGGGTGACTCCTAAAGATATATACAAGACGTCAGATAAGAATACAGGGCGACTCCTAAAGAGATATACAAGACCTCAGATAAGAATACAGGGCGACTCCTAAAGAGATATACAAGACGTCAGATAAGAATACAGGGCGACTCCTAAAGAGATATACAAGACCTCAGATAAGAATACAGGGCGACTCCTAAAGAGATATACAAGACGTCAGATAAGAATACAGGGCGACTCCTAAAGATATATACAAGACCTCAGATAAGAATACAGGGCGACTCCTAAAGAGATATACAAGACCTCAGATAAGAATACAGGGCGACTCCTAAAGATATATACAAGACCTCAGATAAGAATACAGGGCGACTCCTAAAGATATATACAAGACCTCAGATAAGAATACAGGGCGACTCCTAAAGATATATACAAGACGTCAGATAAGAATACAGGGTGACAAGATATATACAAGACGTCAGATAAGATTACAGGGTTACTCCTAAAGAGGTGTATACGATGTCAGACAGGAATACAGGGTGACTCCTAAACAGGTGTGCAAGATGTCACACAAGAATACAGAGTGACTTCTAAAGAGATATACAAGATGCCAGATAATAATACAGGGTGCCTCCCAAAGAGGTGTGCAGGATGTCAGAGCAAAATACAGGATGACGCTTAACAAGGTGTACAGTATGTTAGATTCAATTCAAATACAGCGTGACCCTTAAAGAGGTTTGCAAGATATCATATCCAAATAATGGGTGACCCTTAAAGAGTTGTAAAAAATGTCAGACTCAAATACAGGGGGACCCTGAAAGAGGTGGCCAAGATGTCAGATTGAAACCTTTAACCCCTTATTGGATGGAACAAAGCGAGCGAAGCGAGAAGCCCTCCTGAGCCTTTCTAACATGTGTAGCATTTGTAGCATGCGTCATTTGAAATTATATAAAGTCTAGTCTCCACACACTGACAGTATCTTTCTTACTTCAGGCACTAGGAATTGAGAGACAATGAAAATATACATTCAGTCAACAATATTACTATTATTATTATTCTGAGGAACCTTCGTCAGCAATGTGTAGTGAATATTTATAATAGACGTTCGTCAAATTAAATGATAGAGGTAAAATAATAATTGTTTGTCGTGAGAAAGAGTTCAACAAGTAAAAATTATATTTATAGTTGATATGAGATTCAATAATATTTCTAAATGCTTTCCGTCTAAATTATTTAAAAAGAAGAAAATCAGTTCTGTTACATATTTTGATTAATATGAAAACTGTTTCTCCAAAAGTAGCTCGATGCCATTGTTGTGTTAATTTTTCTTTTGAAGGTTGGAAGGATGTACATTTTATTGTGTATTTGCTTCTGATGTGGAAATATCACTTTGTATATTAGCGTTGCTAATTAAACATTCTGGTATTAGTGATTAATATAATCTGGAAATAATATTAATAGCTTAAGTCCATAATAAGTAATTGTAATTATAGTACATGTTTCTGCCACATTGTGAGCATCCTCAGTGGCAATGTCGAGTTGCAAGTCTTACATTCAAACATTTTTCTAACAAAGGTTGTTTTCAAAAATATTTCTAATAATACTAGTTGTCTAAAGGCTAAAAACATATTAAAATTCTAAAAAATCCGTTCTGTTACAAGTAAATATTAAAGTCGAAAATAAAAATGTTTTTGAAAATAACCATATTGAAGTGTAAAGTATCAGTAATGTGGATATTATACGTGGTACAGTCATTAAGTTCTGATACTGACCGCACTATAGCGCATAGGTGGCGCCGTGGTTTGGTACCATGTCAGTTAGTCTCTAGTCCCAGCAAGATACAGTTGAATGTATGCTTTGGCAGTAGACGTACGATCATTGTTGTGACGGTGATTTGAATGCGCCAGTCGGACCTGACGATGATCCGACGTTTCTCAACCGGATAATAACGGGAGATGAAACATGGTGTTTCCTTTACGATCCACAACTGAAACGACAATCAGCCACCTGGAAATCGCCATCATCACCACGGCAGAAAAAAAGACGACAAGACAGGTCAAAAGGCAAGTTGATGCTGGAACTGTTTTTTGATTCAAATGGAATCGTTCTCATGGAATTCCTACCAGACGGCGCAACGGTAAAGGAGATCCTTGGCCGTTTACGCGATGCAATTCGCCGTAAGCGACCTGGGCTTTCGCGTACAAAGAATTGGCTGTTGCTACACGACAACGCCCGTGTGCATCGCTCTGTCCTTGTGCAAGAGGAACTTGCAAGGCAACAGGTGACAGTTTTGCCCCACCCTCCGTACTCACCTGATCTCGCACCATGCGATTTTTTCTCTTTCCTCACCTGAAAGCTCTCCTACGTGGGCGCAGATTTCGGTCGTCCGAAGGGTCATGGCGATCACAAGAGAAGACATACGGGACCTTCCTGCCAACTGCTTTCAGCGGTGCTTCCAGCAGCAATACCAACGTTGGCAAAAGTGCATAACGGCCAACGACGACTATTTCGAGGGTGAAGTGATCCTTAGGTGTACGCCGGGTAGTGCGGCAGCGTGTGCAACATACAGAGTCGTGCGGTAGCCTATCCTCCAGGCGTCAAGTCTCACACTATTTTTATGTATTACTAGCAGAAGTACCCGTTCTTCGAACGGTGTTCGGTGTTAACACCAGACATTATCAATTGAGCTACTGTTGCAATGGTTAGCGGTTTGTCATTCCTTCATAAGTTTATCAGAACGAAGTTAGTTTTCTGGGAATATCACACACTGTTAATTTAAGGGCCTTAAAATGTGGTTTTCGGAGACCCTTTATAGACTCCCGAATTTTGTGTTTCACATTGAGAAGCGTAACATATGCTTTGGTCGTCCTTCTAGGATAATTTTTATATTTCGCCTATTTTAGCATGTATTTTGAGAAGTTTTTCCCTATATCCACCTTCCTACTGTACGAAAAGTACGGTGAAGAGTTTTATAAATGATTGGTGAATTGACTCTCATGGTTACCATACCTAATTTTACGATGCACCAAGCATCCGAACACGAGTTATAGGCGTACATAAAGATACACAGAAAGACAGACAGACAATTCTTTTGTCTACAACATATCACCCAGATATCGAAATATGGGTATATCTGCCACACAGTATCAAACAAAATCATCCTTACGATGAACCCGTATGTCGACACAAAAAAAAAAGATTAGTTAAATTGTGCTCTCAAACTAAATTCACCTAACGTGTACTTCCTGACGTGAAATAAAATTGTAAGCCTTCTAGACGAAACGCAATACTTGTCATATAAAAATGACCCTCTACGTTGTGTTAGGTCCCCTTACACAGGAAGACCCCTTTCATAAATTATAAAGGCTTGTGGAGCATGAAAATTCCTGTTCTTTAGCCTCAAATGGCCCGAATTCATAAAAGCCGCAAAAAATGCTGATTCAATTCAGGAATTTTAGAAAATAATGTTGTTGTTTGGAGATATAATAGACCTTCTGTACTATATGTCGCACGTGAAAATTGCGTGAAAAAATTCTAGGTTACCCCTTGACCCCCTTAATTGCTTTGATGAATTTTACAGTCTACGTTGGTTCCGTGATAACCTTGTAGCCATTTGCAAACTTTCACAGAAATGTAATAAATGGAGTGACATTGTTTCTTATAGAAATAGATGGAAAGTTGGATGTCACCCCTTGAGATAATGTTGTCATGTTTACTGACTTGCATTCCTTCATTAGTTTGTTAAATTAAATTAAATTAGCTTTCTGGGAATATCTCATGAACGGTTGGTTTTAGAACCTTATAATGTAGTTTTCGAGGACCCTTTAGGGCCCCCAAGTTTTGTTTCTGGCACCGAGGGGCTTTGTCTCGTCATTGTTCGCCATAATATAATACTACTAATAATAATATAATATAGGGAAAGGAATGTAATAAACCTGCCGTACCACACCCACAGGTGTAACACGCGTGAAAAAATTCTATAGTACCTCTTGACCCCCTTAAGCGTATTATACGTATTGATGAATTTGACAGCTTAATGTGGTTCCGTGATAATCTTCTAGCCGTTTGCAAATTTTCACACTAATGTAATTAATGGAATTGTATTGCGTCTTCCCTCAGAGATTCTGTTGCCATGGTTACCGGCTTGCATTCTTTCATTAGTTTATTAAATGAAATTAGATTTCTGGGAATATCTCAAAGACGGTTGGTTTTAGGGCCCCCGAGTTTTGTCTCTCACATTGAGGGGCTGTAAATAAGCTCTGTCTCGTCCTTCTACGCCTATTTCAGCATGAATTTTAAGGGAGTATGCCCCATTTTATGAGAGATACGGAGAAGAGTTACATCAATGATTAATGTCGTGTCTCTGATGGATATGTGTACCAAAATTTACGCCGAGACACCCAGCCGTTCTCGAGCTGTAAGTGAACAAAATTGTCCACAGACAAATAAACAAACAAACAGACATACAAAAAAAATATTTTCGCGCGCATCAATCATAAAACAGTCTGAAACGCGTAAATAACTCAAATTTTCGTAGAAATTCAGAGGAAACAGACAATCTTTGATTTTTATATAGTATAGAGAGATATTCTGCACCGCTGACCGTGTTTTATAGGTTTTACTCGCTAACCGTTGGAGATACACGAAAAGTGACAAGGAACTTTCGGATAGAAAATTAAATTTTAAAACTCATATGTGTCATCAAAAGTTTGCTATTTCTTAGCGTTCTCTTGTTATTTGAAATGGAAATATGAAATTTTGAAACCAAAGGGTGTAGTGACGTCACTAAAATGGTCGCCATGTTAAATAGTGCAAAATATCGAAATCAAAAGTAGCCTAATGTGTCAACCTGGTAAATCAGCTACATCCATGCAAAACTTCATTTCAACCGGAACAGTGGTTCGTGCGTGATTGAGTAACAGACAGGACGACACACAGACACACACCATCTCACTTTTAGCCTATTTTCATTTATGAAAAAATAGGCTTATGGGATCACATTTTGTCCGTGTCTGTGTGTGCGTGTGTTTGATGGTGTGTGTCCCCCCTAATAATTTCTAAACGGCTGGAGCGACTTCAGTGAAACTCGGTAAGTTCATATCACTATTCCGGGCAACCCCGACCGTTTCCTTCAAATTTTGTTACCTCTCACCAATCCAACATGGCGGCTGTGCGAAATATTTCACCGGTATTCTATATCTCTGAAACTATTAACGCTATCACCATGAAATTTTGTACGGAGATAAAGGGCACTACTGGAAGTTAATCTATGAGGCTTTTAACAACCGGTTAACTACAGGACGAACATGGCGGCCATGCAAATTTGAAAGTTTTAAATTTACTTTTCTCGCGATTTAATGATTCAAACGCAATGAAACTTCGTATGGGAAATGTTTATACACAATGTAATGCACTGGTATCTAATTTAGTTCAATTGCTTACGTAACCTCAAGATGGCGGCTGTGCGAATTTCGAAAATTAAGTTTATATTTCTTGTGTTCTAATCATGGGATCGAAATCAACATTTGCATAATGAACGTACACAATAATCATCTTCTAACAGTACATAACTCTATGGCCTACATATATTAAAATCCAACAGGGCGACCATCCGAAATATTTAGACGGTTCTCAATATCTATTAATCTACTACAGCAACCAAACTGAAATTTTGTAAGTGTATAGAGGCTATAAGCACAAGCTCACCTATGGGACGTTCAATAACCTGGAGAGCACAAATACAACATGGCGGCTACGCGAAATTTAAATATTCAAATGGACGTTTCTTGCAATTTAACTATCCGAGCGCAGTGACACTTGATACGGTATATTCTTATAGAAATTATAATCGACTGGCATCTAATTCATTTAAATTTATTTCATAACCACAAGATGGTGGCCGAGCGAAATTTTAAAATCCCGCTTTTAATTCTTGTGTCGTAATCATGTGATTGAAGTTTGAATAAAACACCTACACAATAATCTTCATGTAATAGTACATAACTCTAAGGCCTATATATAAAAATCCAACAAGGTGACCATCCAAAATATTTAGACGTTTCTCAATATCTAGGAATCTATTACAGCAATCAAAATGACAATTTGTATGTTGATAGGGGCAATTAATATTAGTAGAATATATGAAAATAGGCTATTTAGTTCTTCACGGAACTACTTGTTATATATTAGTATGATTTATCGTATGTAGTGCCGGGAGTGTCTGAGGACGTGTTCGGCTCGCCAGGGGCTGTAGCCGCTTCTAGTGGACACCCATGGGGTGAGCTACAAGTTCCGTTCAATTTCAAGTAGTTCCAACTTTTGCTACCATATGTCAATGATACCTAGTGGTGAACGTCGGAACTTTGATAGAGCGTTCCAACGAAATCTAACATAGACATTTAGCTTCACACAAGTTTAGTCTCTAGATGGATCTTTTACATGCCGTTAATCTATGCCAAGGGACCGCCGGCTTTACTTACCCTCCGAAGGAAGGCATACTGAGGGATTTTAACGCTCTTAAATAATCCGACGACTTCGGCCGGGTGTGAACCCTCTATCTTGGACACAGCAGTTCAGCATGCTACCAACTAAGCCACCGGTTTGGACTAAACGTCGGATGGTCAAAACTTCACATTAGAATTCTTTGAAAAAGTCTATCGTAACGTTGGCACAGTGCGGTCGTGAATGGTTTTCACCTTTTTCGAGAATTGAAGGTATAGTTGCGCGGCAATGCCTCGCCAAAAAGGAAACACTTCAGGAGACTGTCCAGACATACCCACCTCAGTGGCGGTAGAATGTTTTGCCGAGGGCATTGGAAAGCTGGTGTAACGATACGACAAATGTTTCAATCGTATTGACGATTATGTTGAGACATAAGAATAAATCAAGCAAATATTTAGTAGTAACATCAGTTTGGTTTGTCAATCTGTTATTTTATACCGTCCATCGAAACTTGAAAAAAACCAGCCCTCGTATTTTCGTTGTGTCTCAAACTTTGTGAATAAAAGTCACTTTCTAGACTTGTGTCTACGAAATAGGAAATGAATCGCAACTACCCGCCCATTAAACTCTACAGTAACTGGGCTCACTCCTGTCGACCGACTGAAAAGCTTCTAATAAATTAATAAATTAATAAATGTAAAACAAAAATACTGGAATGCAGCCGAAATAAATCAGAAACCTCTATGGACATCAAATTGGCAGGTGAAAAGCTGAAGGAAGTAGGAGACTTCTGTTACTTAGGAAGCAAAATAACCAGTGATGGACGAAGCAAAGAGGATATAAAAAGTAGGTTGGCTCAGGCAAGGAAAGCCTTTCTACAAAAAAGGAATCTGTTGACATCGAATATAGATTTAGGTATTAGGAAGTCATTTTTGAAAGCCTTTGTCTGGAGCGTGGCGCTATATGGAAGTGAAACTTGTACTATTGGTGCAGCAGAAAAGAGGAGAATTGAAGCATTTGAAATGTGGTGTTACAGGAGAATGATGAAGATCAGATGGGTAGATAGGGTTACAAACAAAGAGGTATTAAGACGAGTGGGAGAGGAGAGATGTTTCTGGCGACTGCTAATGAAGAGAAGAGATAGGTTAGTAGGACACATACTAAGACACCCAGGAATAGCAAGCTTGGTTATGGAAGGAAGGGTTGAGGACAAGAACCGTAGGGGTAGACCAAGGTTAGAATATGTTAAACAGATTGCTTCGGATGTAGGGTGTGGTAGCTATGCAGAGATGAAACGATTAGCTCAAGAGAGGGAGGCATGGAGTGCTGCATCAAACCAGTCAAAAGACTGAAGACTCAAACAACAAACAATAGATTACTGTACTTCGCCAACACTGAAAGTAATTCAAAAGTGATTTAATGTATATCAATAAAGAATATTGTGGGAGAGCTCTTGCTGCTGCTTGTTTGGTTTGCATGAAACAATCCGGCGTGAATTCCAATCGCTGGGGAAACAATGCGGAACATTTGTGTTATCGAGCGTATCGCATGCTGCATGGAGATATGGATTAAGAGAGGGAAGTAATTTCTACCTGGCCTTCATTCCTAGCATAAAGGAATATTCTTGAATAGAGGAGGCTGATAAGGAAGATAAAGATGTCCCAGGCAGATGATTTGCACAAGCAGTGTGATGTGCTCCATGGACAATTTCGCGGCGTAGCTCTGCGCGTCAAGTCGCGAAGGGTGGCTGCAGGAAGCCTGCTGGTCGCACGTTCGTGTCCCAGCGCTGTTTTCTCCCATTCTCCCTCCAGGCAAATACCAGGATAGTACCTTATTACAAGTCCTTGTACCCCACCCACGTTCCAAATAATTAAGTGGCTTTGGTTGCGTAGTCGGCAGCATGTGAGCTTCTATGCCCAAGATCGGAGGTTCAAACCCGACCGCAGTCGTGAGATTTTTTAAGAGCATTAAAATCCATCAGTATGTCTTCCTTGGGAGGGGAAGTAAAGGCGGCGGTCTCATGTCATAGATTTATGGGATGTAAAAGATCCTTCCACTAATTAAACTTGTGTGAAGATAAATTTCCAGGTTAGATTTCATAAAAACGCTCTATAAAAGTTACAACGTTCAGCGCTAGGTGTCAGTGACATCTGGTAGCGAAAGTTGGAACTACTTGAAATTGAACGGAAATTGTAGCTCACCCAATGGGTGTCCATGGAAGCAGCTACAGCCTCTCGCGAGCAGAACATGTCCTCGGACACTCCCGGCACGAAATGCCATACGATAAATGAATAAATAAATAAATAAATAAATAAATAAATAAACTTCTACACGTACCACTGCAGTCACTACAAAAACACAGATTATCAGACGAATTCAACGCTCAGGCAAGTACACGGGGCTGATGACCAAGCCTTGACAATAACAAGTACACCTTACGAGGTACAAACCATGTCTAACATGGATGATTTTTGTTGTATAGTTTGAGTTAAGATTACACGCTTTGTTTAGTAGAGACTAACACAGCATTGAGGAGAATTCACTACTAGTCATAATGACAATAATATTAATAGTAAAATTTAGGATGGACAACAATGATTATTCAGTATAATTAAAACAAAGATATTGAGAATAAATTGACTGGAGCAAACAAGGTGGGGACTTGAATGAGTTGAAAATCGGAGAGAACATGACGAAAATTCGAGAAATCTTGAGAACCTCTGCCAATAAGTAGGCTAGACTGGCACAAGAAGGAGCCTTTGGAGAAGGGAAAGCCCTCAAACCAACTAACAAGTTCCATGGATGAACTTGACGAAGAAAGACAGAAAGAAAGAAAGAAAGAAAGGAAGAAAAAAGAAAGTAAGAAAGGAAGAAAGAAAGGAAGAAAGAAATAAAGAAAGAAAGCAAGAATGAAAGAAAGAAAAAAGAAAGTAAGAAAGGAAGAAAGAAAGAAAGAAAGAAAAAAGAAAGTAAGAAAGAAAGAAAGCAAGAAAGAAAGAAAGAAAGAAAGAAAAAAGAAAGTAAGAAAGGAAGAAAGAAAGAAAGAAAGAAAGAAAAAAGAAAGTAAGAAAGGAAGAAAGAAAGGAAGAAAGAAAGCAAGAAAGAAAGAAAGCAAGAATGAAAGAAAGAAAGAAAGAAAGAAAGAAAGAAAGAAAGGAAGGAAGAAAGAAAGGAAGAAAGAAAGAAAGAAAGAAAGAAAGAAAGCAAGAAAGAAAGCAAGAAAGAAAGAAAGGAAAAAGAAAGTAAGAAAGAAAGTAAGAAAGAAAGAAAGAAAGAAAGAAAGAAAGAAAGAAAGAAAAAGAATAATATTATTTGTAATAATAACATTAACAATAATAATAATATTGTGTCGTCACAAAAAGTCATGAACAACCAAAATTGAAAATGACCTTCAAGAAATGACGGTAACAGACGACATTGTATGTGACAGGCCTAGCTCCAGACCGTTGGTGTGCAAACATCACTTTGCTGTGAACAAGTGCCAACACTCCATGGACAGAAGAACAAGTAGTTGTGTGAATAAGTAAATAGCCTTTGATAACTTCTGAAGATTAGAAACCTTAAGTCAATACTAATTTGTACTTTTTATTGCACGTTGTGACCTTCCTCAGCGCAAATAATAATATCAATAGAAATGCCAGACTTACAGTAGCCTACATTAAAAACAGTTGTCATAAAAGAAGGTTGCCTCATAACTATTTATAAGAAATTAATCGTCTAAAAGCTAATAAGCACATACACTAAAATAAAAAATAAAGTTCTATTACAAAAATATGTTAAATGCAAAAGAAATAAATCTTGATATAAAAACAGCTTGGAGAAGGGAGAGTAATGTAGATGTTTTGTAGACACTCTGTATATTGCCCCATCTGCAGCTTGTAATATTTATTTCAACAATATCATTCCCCAGCTTCTTCACAATTTTACATATTTTACCCATTCAGACAACTTCAACCTTAACCTAAATATTTTTGTCTATATAACATCCACATCACTGTTCCTTGTTCAAGCTGGTTTTATATCAAGTTTTATTTCTTCTGCATTTAACATATTTTTGTAAGAGATCTTTATTTTTTATTTTAGTGTATGTGCTTATTAGCTTTAGACGATTAATTTCTTATAAATAGTTTTGAGGCAACCTTCTTTTATGACAACTTTTTTAATGTAGGCTACTGTAAGTCTGGCATTTCTATTCATATTATTATTTGCGCTGAGGAAGGCCACAATAAACAGTACAAATTAATATTGACTTAAGGTCATTAACCTTCAGGACTTATTATACTTCATCGGTAAGAAACACGACTAACATGACGTCATATTATAGCCTATTTGCAGTTAGGCGCTTTAAACATCTACCGCCTATTAAAAGGATGTACCAAACACGACCTACATTGTGATAAAGTGTTGAACAACGATTTCAAAAGGAATGCCCAAACGTTGTGAGAGCAGTACGCAACAAAGGGATCCCCACGAAGTACTTGTGGGTATTTCAGAACTGTATTTATACACCTAGGCAAAAATCAGAATGGAAAAAGAAGGTGAACGACAAGGTGACCCATTATCACCTAAACTGCTTACGAGCATTTTACAGAAAATGTTTCGGAACTTACAATGGGCCCACGAATAGGGAATCACAATCAATCGAAAGAGGGTGGCAAACTTATGACTCGCCGATGATGTGGTCTTGTTTGCAAAGTCGAGTTCGATGCTGGAAGAAATGCTACAAGTTCTGCATGGGAAAAGCAACGAGTGGGCTTGAGCCTTAATAAATCCCAGCAAGACAAAAGTTATGACAAATCATGAAGCAAAGAAACTCTTGGTGAAGGGAAAATAAGTAGAATATGTAAAACTCAGCAATTCTTCTAGGTTTTCGCCGTGTTTTGTGAGGGGTTTCGCTTAGGACACCAAGCTGGCTCATTAGCGGGATCTTGGTGTCCATGCCCAGACCCCGACAGGAGTAGCAAACTGAGTCAGCTTGGTGTCGAAGGCGAAACCCCACACAAGACACGGCCCAAACTTAAAAGAATTGATGAGTTTTAATTCACTGGCCGTGAAAGCCAATATACCAGTAGAATATGTGTCATACATTATCAAATTAGGCCAGACACTATCTTTTCATCAAAATATGGACAAGTTAATCGTGAGCATGGCAAGAATCCTACTTGCTTGTGACTTGAATGTTGGAGCTGCTCGATCTAGTTGCGAGTGCTGGAGCGGGCCGGAAAGTTGAGGAACAAAGACTGTCACAAGGAGAACACATTTCATATTCATCATTCTGGGAATTTCATTTAATTTAAGTTGTGAACACTGGACATAACTCAGCCACAAGTTGACAGAGTAGACTTTGAGCGAGAAAGTCAAACAATAATTCATTCCTGCGTTTGTATGTTCCATAACTTTGTGCAAGGCGCATTCCTCGAGGACATGAACTCTGCATTGGATTCATTTTCTAGACGTTAAGTCTGTTGGAACATTTTGTACGGTATTCTAATTCTATTCAATATTCTGCTGTCTCATGGGCTGAAAATTCTGGAGAAGATCGTAGAAAGAAGATTAAGAACCATCATAGAACCACAGTTGGAGGAGGAGCAATATGGTTTCAGAAATAACAGATCGACAATGGAGCTATTTTTTACCACCCGCACGCTGATGGAAAAATATTGGGAGAAAGGCAAGAATCTGGTCATTGTATTCCAGGATATAGAGAAGGCCTATGTTAGTGTTATAAGAGATAAGATCTGGGAGTGCCTGAAGAACAGGCATGTGCCTCAGGAACTAGAAAGGAAAGTTTAGATGCTGTACAAAGACTGTATTAGCTGTGTAAAAATTGGGAAAGGACGATCATTATGGTTTGAGACCAAGAGACTACTGTTCATCACTATTATGGATAATTTAATGAAGAACGTCAAGGAAAAGTTAGGTGAATTGCATGCAGTGGCCTTTGCTGATAACATCATGAATTGGGGTGAAAAAGAAGAAGTACAGACCAGACTCAATGTATGGAAATCCCAGTTCCAGGAACATAACCTCAACATCAGCGAGACGAAGACAGTGGTGATGTTATTCAACAGAGAAGGGCGTCCAGAAAATGTTAAACTGGGAGACCACCAGTTGGAGTGTTTGGACAGTTTTCCTTACGTTGGAAGTGTAATCTCCAGTGAGAATTTGGTCAGTAAAGAAATTACCAACAGAGAGCAAAAGGGATCAGAATTCTACCAACAAGTAAGGACACTTCCATGGCATGACATAATTCCAAAACCAGCTAAACTGGCGACGTTTTACAGCTACTTTATACCAATATTGATCTATGGTATTCAAACATGCACCCTTACAAAGAAAGATGCATCAAGACTGCAAGCATCACAGATGACATTTCTTAGACCCACCATCCAGAAGACCAAGATGGACAACTTAAAGAACAAGGAGGTGAGGAAACAAGCTGGAATAAAGACATCCCTATTAGACCCAGTCAGCACATCTAGACTACGGAGGTACGGGCATGTGATGAGGATGAAGCCCACAAGATCAGTCAGAATAAATTTGGAAAGACAGGTGGATGGAAAAAGACTTGTAGGAAG